>CM073124.1:5813995-6413995 GCA_037039145.1 Fundulus diaphanus | reverse complement strand
TAAAAAAAATATGCAGTTTCATCAGAACTACTGGCTTAGCACCTAAATAGATCACAGACTTGTTATCAGTGCATCAACCCTCCAGACCACTCAGGTCTTCTGGCTCCAGCCTGCTCGGCAGAACCAGAACCAGACATGGAGAAGCAGCATTTAGTTCCTATGCTCCACTGATCTGGAACAAACTCCCAGAAAACTGTAAAAGTGCTGAAAGCCTGAGTTCCTTTAAATCAAGATTAAAAACACATTTGTTTAGGAACAACTTTGACTGTTCTACTGAATCATTAGTTCAACTTTGTAGCCAAACTGTTTAATATTTCCTTTTAGTTTCTATTTTGCCAGGTTTTATTTTGTTTAAATCTTTGTTGATTTTATTACAATTTGCTTTTATTCAGTTTTTATTTTCCAATGTTTTAATCATGTAAAGCACGTTGCGATGTCTTTGTACTGAAATCTATACAGATAAATTTGCCTCTCCTTACTCTGCAGTATTCATATCTCTCCATTCTCCATCCGATGGGAATCATTTCACCGTCTCTCGCCCGCTGAAGTCTGTCTGAACACTTTAGCTTCTCAGAAAGTGTTTGGTACATTCATGCAATAGCCCAATGATTTACATTGTTCTACAAACTGCCTGCAATCTTGTCTTTTTTTATTTGATTATATTTTTATCAGCTGCTCAGGACTATTCTCACACTTTTTAGCTTCGCAGGAAGGGTTTTATATATTCAACAGGAACAATTCATGTTTATCTGAATATGCCATATTATCAATTAACAGATGTCTTGTATTTTCCCTCTTCTGGTTAGTCTTTTTTATACTATACAGCTTAACCTAACTCAAGTTGATTTTCCATCAGGTGTCTTTACATTGTTTAGGGTCTCCTCTAATTAATGCTCAAGCTTCATTTTTCCTTATCATTTGCATCTCGGTGTTGTGTTTAAATTCTGAGCTGAAGTCTCATCAGAATTTCACTATTGTTACCTAAAGATAAATCAGGCTCTTGATTGAACCAAGTAACAAAAACACGGCTACAGATTCCCCCTTTTTTCCCCTGAGTGACTGATTTACGGTTTTCTCTCATTTTGGCTTTTGACCAATTCAGATTTTCTGACCTGCAGGTTCTGTAGCAGAGACAGGAGCTCTGAATGCAAGTTACTGAACAACAAGACTATCATTATTTATGCATCACAGGATATGATCTGATTTATATTGTATGTAAAAAAGTTCATTCAGCTGGTTAATGTGTTTACAATCTAAACATACATAATGGGAGTCCTTGTTTTAATGCATTTAAGGGATTAAAAAACACATTTTTCGGTGTTTACCTCGTCAATAGAGAGACAAGCTGACATTTGTCTATTTATTGGTACATCTCTAAATATTACTACTTGCTTCCTTTTGTTTCCATAGTTCTTAAACAGTGTGACATCTACCACTGACAGCTCCCTCTAGTGGAGGAAAGGAGGAATTGAACACGTTTAATTTCCAAACGTGGTTCATCAGACTTAAGTTTTTTTTCTAATTGCTTCCCTGCCAGTAAACATGTTAATTGTGGCCATGTTACTGTGGTTCGCTCCATTTCTCGGTCACCTGAGCAGAACCATTTCAGACACGCCTTGAAGCTGCCAGGAAGCACACAGGCAGCTTTACCTTTCTGCATAAATTAAAAATGTACCTGTTAAAGCTGTTCAGCTCTTTCACGGAGCAGAAGAGCAAAGGCTAACGGTCAGAGCTGCAAAGAAACATTTCCTGCTTCGGTGGGTGGTTTAACCGTAACGCCCCTGCAGCTGCTCACCCTCTCATGCGGTGGGCACAGGTCCTCCCTGGGGCATGACGGGGACCTCTGGCTTGGCTCCCTTCTGCTCCGAAATGGGGATGGAGGGCACGACCTCCTCCTTTGGCTCCACGATGCTGACATGGTCGGGCAGAGGCTTCTTGGGGCCGATCTTGCCGCTGGGGTCCCAGGGGAGCATGATCTTCACCTTGATGCCCAGCACCCCTGAGGACGACAGGAATCAACATTCAGGTTTTTTTTTTTTTTTTTGCATCTGTCACCAAGTCCAATTTAAATCTAGAAGATTATAGAAAGTTAAGAACATGAATTATGAAAAATAACGCCATATTTAGGCCAACTACAACAGCGGGTAAATTACGTTAGTTTTCTGACATGCAACTCCACCGCGGACCCTCCAGGAACGCTGACTATTCGGCGTTTACGGCATGGGGGGGGGGGGGGGGGGGGGGGGGAAGCGGAGCGGTACTCACCCTGCCTCAGCAGGACGTGGCGCACCGCTGTGTCGACGTAGTAGTTGACGGGGTCTCCACTGTGGATCATCAGGCCATCCACAAACTTCATGGACTTGGCCCTCTGACCCCTCAGCTTACCGGACACCACCACCTCGCAGCCCTTGGCCCCGCTCTCCATGATGAACCTCAGAACACCGTAGCAAGCCCTGGAAGATTAAAGCAGATAAATCAGCGGAAAACTATGGACATGAAGAATTCTGTTTTATACCAACTATAGAGAAACTTATGACCCTAAATTAGCCAACCAGGCCTTTTATTGCAGCACCTGAAATGTTAAACATATTAGCTCAAATTTCCAGATCACAACTTCAACGATGATTCGGCCCTTCTCAGACAAATGCCTCGATGTCTTCAACCGAAGAGGCCTCGCCGCTCTGGTGAGCTGGAGCAGAACCACAGAACGTGGATCTGAACCAGCCACCAGAACCAGACAGAGACCCGTTCCGACTCGTCATCGTCTCATCACTGAAGGGACGCGAACTGAAGCAAACATTTCAACAGCTTTATCTGCTCCAAAACCAGGCTAACTGGGTTCCAGAAAGCTGCAACAGAGCTCCAGCTAAAGCTCCCTTAACACGCGCAGCTCTATCCTGTATTTGTGGAGGAAAATCTGGAAAGTCTTCTGTAAGCAGGAACCGCAGATTATTTAGCTCCGTCTGAAGCAGCCGTACCAGAAATGAGATTAAGTTGAATAACTTCACAGCCTTTAACTGAGGCAGGCAAAATAAAGCTGTAATCTCAAATCATGGTTCTATCTAGGACTGGGTGATATGGCTTAAAATAAAATCTGATTTTATTAAACCAAATCTGATTAAAATCGATTCTCCCCCACTTTTTGTTTTACAAAAAGAAGTTATTTTAAAAACTTATGACTGGCGACCTGTCCAGGGTGTACCCCGCCTCTCACCCGGTGAACGCTGGAGATAGGCACCAGCACCCCCCACGACCCCATGAGGGATTAAGCAGGTCAGAAAATGGATGGATGGGACCTAAAACAACTAAATCCAAGCTGTGAATCATGTCTGTAAAACAAGATGGCCGCCCTGCCGTTGGAAGCGATGAAATTATAACTAAATGTTTGCTGCTAGTGGTTTTATGCAACGAGCTAAGAACGGGCTTCACTTCACTGGAGTAACTTCAAATTTAATAAAATAAATTAAAGTGTCTCTTCTTTTGGTAAAAAAAAAGTTTCCTCTTTTCATTATTTTGACAAGAGTTTCCTAAACATAAATTCACCATTGCTGCTGTTCTCTTCGTGGAAGCCCAATGAGTTCATTGGCAAAATTAAATCAAGACTTTCCAAAACTCCAATTAATTGATTAAACTCGATTTATCGCCAAGCCTGGGCTCTTCTCATCATAAAACCTGTTTAAGCGACATTTATACGTCCTCTGTACTCCTCAGGGCTACATCACAAAACCCAGCTTCTGTTTTCACACTCCAGCTGATCGGTTCCATGAGTTTCTGATCAGCGCCTCCGGCCCAGATGTGACCTTCCTGACGGCCCCTCTCCTGTACGTCTCTTAGATGACGGCAACCATGAGAAGCGTGGGGCTGTGAGCAGCTACTGCTTACCTTCGCACGGCCAGGCCTCCCAGCAGCTTGTAGCGCAGAGACTCAGCCTGGGCGATGGCACAAAGACCACGAGTGGCAACTTTTTCGGCGTACAACTGGAAGAAGAAAAAGTTTAAATGTACTTAAGTGAAACCCAATAAAAAGGAAAAACCAAAAAGTCTCCGGGGAGATTGGAGCAGCTAAATAAAAAATAAAATAAATGCACGTTTGTTTCAAGTTTATGGTTCACAAGGCGCTCTGTGACTAAAACTCATCTCTACCCTTCTCAGACAAATGCCTCGGTGTCTTCACGTGAAAAGGAACCCTGGATCCAAGGAACTAGAGCAGAACCACAGAACGTGGTCCTGAACCGGTCGCCCGTGGAACCAGATAAGTTCCTGCTCCGTCTCGTCATCGAATCATCACAGAAGGGGAAACTTTCTTGCCAACAAGTCAGGCTCATACTCCAGCTTGAATGAACGCAAACATCTCTATTCAAACTTTTTACAAATCAGGGTTCAGTTCCCCAGCACCATCAGCTGCATCCCTTCTCCAACCCACCTAAATCAAAGGCTCGACTGGAGAGCTGAGCGACCGCCTGCTGATGAGGCGATTCAGTCCTCTGACTCAGGTGTGCTGGAGAAGGGATTTTAATTTATAGCAAAGCAGGATAGTTGCTCTCAAGCTCTCGTCTTGGGCCCCACTGATCTGAGCGAAGACTTTGCCGGTCGCCTACCTCCACACTGCCCTCAGGGAAGCCAAACCGCTTCTGCACCACGGCAGTCAGCTCTCTGATCCGACGGCCCTTCTCCCCCAGAACATTCTGGGTCCTGCAAACAGAGAAAGACATTCAGAGTCGTGCTTTACTTATGAGCAACCAAACATCCAGGGGTCTGCTTAAAGTAAAAACACGGGACGCCTCTCAGCTCAGTCACATCCTGAGTGAGCTGCTTGTGCCCAGACAGCGAACCAGGCGGCCGTAGCAGTAAATTTCTCCTTGGTTAGCTGGCTGGTGATCAGCACGGTCACCTAACTGACCTACTATTGTCTTAAAGTATGAACTGAGCCATAAAGTCTTCTTCCGGTTGATCCGTGATGATAAGACACCAAAAAAAGTTAAATATAGTTAAGTTCTAAAATGACTAAGCTCAGGTTTTTGTAACAGGCAGCACAGACGTAAAGAAATGACAGGAAAAATCAAAGACGTCTCACCTTGTGGCCAGGATGATAATCTCAGTCCTGGTTGGGGTCACGCGCACCTCCACACCGGAGTAGCCATCCTCAGCCAGCTCACGAGTCAGGAACTCGTTCAACTCGGCCTTGAAGATACCGTCTGCAACAAACTAAGAGAAAACAACAATTTTTAATTTACACAATTAAAATAAGTCAAACTACACCAAATACTGAATTACATGAAATTCAGTTAGTGTTTCTGCAAGCTAATGTCTATAAAATGACTGTCTACAGAGCCTGGACCTTTACTTTTTTACTAGAATTTAAACAGAAACACTCCCAAAGCCTCAAAGTAGCTGAAATTTACCTGCAACTAATTTCTGATTTATCACTGGAAACACTATGTAAAGGTCTACGTTGGATTACATAAATATGTCAGCAACAACGCCACTTATCCATAGTTGTCAACCAAAATCCAATGATGAAATGTCATATTCCAACATTAAAAACCTAATTTAAACAACGCTAGCGTAGGATTATGTCACAGAAAGTACCTGAAGCATCTTTTGAGTTATTTTCCAAAACTTAAAGATGTTTAATTGGTGCAGACTAACCTCACATTAGCCCTCTAAAATATTACAACTCATCTTTCATAAACAGAATTATGTCTTCTGACCTAGACTATTAAAGACCTTATCTTTGCAATCTTTCAGCACTTGGTCTAAAAATACAGCAGAAACATGAAAACACAGTAACAGTAGGGGAACTACTTCAGTCAGTAACACATTACAACAAATAAGCGCTACAAGTCAGCCCTAAGAAACTTCAGATGTGGCTGGCAAACGTCTGCAGTTTAATGTTAATACAAACGTTGCATTGCTCTAAACTATCTGACGTAAGCTGAACGGCGTTATTCTGCATTCGTTTATTTATTTAAACAGTGGTGCCTGTATATCATCAGCCAAAACGTCACACACGGTGTACCGACCAGAAACCCTTTTAACCTTTATTGTTTTGCCATTTAGACGCCATTTTGAAGTTTTACTAACTTGTCTTTTAGAGACGCGAGTTAAACCGCCCGGACTGACATGTTTCAGCCTGAAACCGGGAGCTATTTTAACGGTTACCCGCGGCCATGCCAGCGCTGTCAATGAGGAGGGCGCTACACCGCCGCGGCATCTGGATCAATCCTCTCCGGATCAGAGCCGGACGGATCCAGCTGGGAGCGGAACCGGTAGAGAAAGATTCTGCCCGACCCGGCGTGGGCCCATTTCAATAGAAACCCGCTGCCTGGACGAGTAGAAAAGGGGATAAAATGCCGCTAACCTTCCTCTTCTTGGAGATTTGCACCGCCATCTTCCGAAAGGCCGTAGACAGGAAAGGACCCGGGAAGGATGCGGAAATGCTTTTATAGTCAACCGTCCAACTTCCGGTTACATTCTGCACAAGCGAACTCTGGGAAATGTAGTTTTTTTAGCCGTTTCGGGCTTGTCTTTTCAGGAAATGAAATTGGCATGAAATAAAAGCTGCTTCATTTTTTAGGCTTTAAAAAGGAAGAAGGATTCAGAAGCATTACATGTAAAAGTTGATTTTATTTTGCCAACACAACGAAAAGGTACAAATGACGTCAACAGCCATGAATTCAGGTGCACCTTTCTTATCGATTGCAAATATGTAGTTTGTTGAAGCCGGTCTAAACATTCATGTTTTTCTCTGGAATGATTCAGTCATTAATTTCACAAATGAATAAAACATTTTATTAAAAATACTGGTACACAGACAACTGTATATAGTTCACTAAGTGTCCACTAGATGGAACCATCTCCCAGAAGTGGGGTTCTGTTCATAGATTATAAAATCCTTCTATTTCACGTTTTATTTACTGCATTTATTTAATTGAAAATGTTCTTAATGTTATCTTTCCCTTTTGTTCAATTTTCTTTCTTTTTCTCTGAACATTGACGGGCCAAGACTGAACTGGACTTCAGAGCAACTTCGACCCACAAGAAAACACCATGCACCATGCAATTTGTCGTAAAAACGATTTTATAAAACTTTGAATCATCATCTACCATTGCATAGATTACAGAGAAGCTGATGATAAAGGTAGACAAGATAACTGGGGGTTGGATGCTAAGTATAGCAAAAGTGGAGAGTTTCCGGTCAGAATATGTGGTCTAATGTAAAAGTATAGCAGTTTGGAAAGCAAAGACATAAACTGGTTTAGGTAAACATTATTTACTTTAATTATGGGTTACACATAAATAACTTTGCAAACTTTGCCAGTTTGCATGTTCTACCTCCTTTTCCTGCATAAATAATTACAGCCTTCTACATAAGCAACTGTTCCATGGAAATGCAGTGGCAGTGTAAAGGTTTATTAACTAGTTTTTGCTTAAACCACTATGATGCTATTGAGTTTGGAACAAATTTAAGCTGACAGGGGTCCACTTTGATCTTAGCCCTTCTCAGACTAACCATTAGCTTCAGCCTATGGGAGCAACTGATGCTTAATGAAACACAGAGCTACCTCTGAAAGCTAAATAATATCTTGTTGCCATGTTTTTTAGAACCCCCCTTTACAAATCTTGAATTATCCCTTAATAGTTATCAGGTATAACCTTAAGACCACATTTTTTATAGTGTGTTGGTCACCATTTTGCAACCTAAACAGTCTTGATCCGTTGAGACGTGAACTCTATTAGATCCTTGACAGTATGCTGTGGGATCTTATGCCAAGCTGTTGGCAGCAGATCCTTAAGTCCTGTAAGTTTTGGACTTTGTGGTCCATTACATCCCACACATACTCAATTTTGTTGAGATTGGGGGATTTGGAAAAAGAGTCAACGCCTCAAACTGCTTGAACCATTCCTGAACTGGGTTCATCATTATTCCTCTAACCTGTTGTGATCATAATGGTTCACCTGATCACAGTAAATCCTTTATTTGTCACAAAGAATAGTGTTCAACAAATGTAATTTTAGGTAATTTGTTAGGATAGGTTGATAACACTGCTATATAGAAAGAAGCAATCACTGATTTTAGCACATTATTTTGTCACAAACATTTCTGTCTAGTGTTAATTTAGAGTCAAATTATGAAAAATTTCTTATCGCACATAAAAGTCAAAGTTGTGAAACTTTTGTCTCTTTTATCCAACAAACAGGGGATTTACCTGGTAACGTATTGACTGACTTTAGCTGATTTTGATTGATTTCTTTATTGACAGAAATAAACAAATTAAAACACCACAAATACTGGAACAGCAAATAAAATCAAAACCATCTGACAGACATGATTGCAAATAACCACATTAAAACATAATGTTATCCCCCTTAAGTAAAAGCTTAAACAACTTCAATCCCTTTCTGATTTTTTTCAAACATTATTTTTTATTAGTAGTCATTTTACATAACAGATCCTTGGTTTAACTTGTAGCAGTTATTGTAATTAAAAATAAAGCACCCCTGTTAATTTACTTTCCTCCCATTTTCATATAAAGCCATAATGTCACAATAAATATTCTTTAAAAATATTTTCTAATCAAGCTAAAAATATTCCAAAGTCCCGGCGTTTAGGTGTTAACTTTAACAGTAAACATGACAGTAGGTGCATCGGGGACACAGTTGCAATCTGGAGGTAAGTCCTGTGGACGCGTTAAAGGTGCATCGTTGTGCCTCAGCAGCAGTTACTGGCCTGCTGTGTCTGTTTGTCCCCACCGAGCCACACGGGAGCGCTGTTGATCTTGGTGGTCTGACCTCTGGCCTGTGCCGACTCACCCTGCATGCCCCCTCCCTCGCTGGCCAGCCGCTTGTGGATCTCAGAGGCCATGGTGAGGAAGGCCTTCTCCACGTTGTCGGAGCTCCTGGCGCTGGTCTCCAGGAAGGGGATCTTCAGAGACGAAGCCAGATCCTGATGGGGGGAGAAACAAGTTGAGATGGAAAGGACTGCAGCTGATGAAAGCGCATTGAGGCATGTTGCACGTTTAGAGGGATAACAATAAAACAACAGACCCAAAGCACCTAAAGAGACTGACAGACACCGCATTGCTTTTCTGTCTTTTGCCTTTAATCTTTGGCCTTAAGTCTGACCTGAAGAGACAGCGCCCTTCAAGGTTTCCAGAACTGTTAGAGAAGAAATAGGCTGACTGCATGACAGAATCTCCACCATCCATAAACTCTTCCGTCCCAGTATAATCATTCTTTGTCTTACTTCTGAACCGCCTGTAATATTTGCCGAATCTTGATCTCATCTGACAAATGCAAACAGTTGTAGTCAAAGTCCCAGCAGAGTTCAGCAAACTCCTCCCTGTGTTTGTTATGGCAGGACAGAAAAGGCCTTCATGCCTCTGAAACAATAATGTAGATGGTAATTGGTGTTAAGGAGACTCTGTGACCACAAGATGGCCCTCTTCAGCACAGCTCTCTGGCAGTGAGTCTTGGAAGGGATCAAACTCCCACCCAAACTCACATTACAGGGGGAAAAACCTGCGGAATGGCATAAAAACGGCACAAAACATTGCTTATTCCATCTGAAAAACATTGGCTGCTCATGATGTCCGAGAAGATGAAGGAAATTCACTGCTGACCCTTTACACCTTGGACAGTACCTGTTCGCCTTCATGCCCTCTGGCAGGAGGCACAGGTGCATAAAAAGCAGGAAGTCTTGTCTTGAGAAATGGGCGTCAGGACAACAGATATTTGTCCATCCGTCCATCATCCATATCCGCTCATCCATGCAGGGTCACAAGGGTTAAGGGGATGGTGAGCTGGTACCTATTTCTCCCTGCACAGGTCGCCGGTCCATCACAGGGCGACAGAGAGACGCACAGGACGAGCAACCATGCACAAACCACACTCAGAGTCATAATTTTGGACTGAGGGATGAAGCTGGAGTACCCAGGGAGAACCCACCCATGCATAGGGAGAACATGCAAACTCCATGCAGAAAATAAAACAGTCTGGAACAAAATCTGATGAGGTGTTCATTGATTACTTATCAAAATGTTCCATGCAATCCGACCAAATAAAAAAAAGGAGTGAAGTATGATATACAAAAAGATCTGTTATTGTGGCACTGGGGATTTTGTTCTTAACTTTATTATTGTATTATGCAGCTGCCACAATAACCAGGGTTCCCAGTAAGAGTGGACGGTGCAGTAAATGTAGCTGAAGAGTTAATAATGTAAGAAAAATGATGTGTTTTTTTGTCTAAAATTAAGTTTGTTTGCCTCCTGTTACCTGAGCTGTGGCAGCATCCACCACTTTCTTACTGACCAGGTCCGATTTGTTTCCCACCAGCAGCCTGGAGACCTTCTCGCAGGCGTAGCGCTCTATCTCGTCCAGCCACTGCTTCACGTTGTTGAAGGACTCCTGAGGAAGCAGGCAGGGCTCCAATGTTAATATTTAAACCCTCCACTTTCACTTAATGGGGACAAGATAAAAACACACCGACCTGCTCGGTGACATCGTAGACAATGATGATACCGTGCGCTCCTCTGTAGTAGCTGGAGGTGATTGTCCGGAACCTCTCTTGACCCGCGGTGTCCCACTGAGGGAGTTCACACACACACACAAAAAAGGGTTAACCAGGCAGTTAATTTTAACTGATTAATTTTTCTATCCGTTTGACCTGAAAGGATTTTATTTTTGTTGTAACAAACCACCTGAATAAGCTTCACAGGAAACATTTAAACTCACAATCTGCAGCTTCACCGTCTTCCCATCCATGTCAATGGTCCTGATCTTGAAGTCAACTCCGATGGTGGAGATGTAGCTCTCGGTGTAGGTGTCGTCCTGGATCAAGTAGAAGAGTTCTAGAGTTTCAATAGCCAGCGTGATTGGGAACTTTTTTCCTTTTCAGCGAGACCGAACCGTCCTTACCGCAAAGCGCAGCAACAGACACGACTTTCCAACTCCAGAGTCACCAATGAGAAGAAGCTTAAAGAGGTAATCACTAAGGAGACACGGCAAGTAAACAGTCAACATTAAAACAAACGCAAAAAAAGATGTAAGATTTTATATAATTTTGCTTATTTTGACCACATTTCCATCTCGAGATGCTTTACATGACAGACAAATCCACCTCCTGTCCAGAAGCATATAACTAAACCAGTCCAATACAAAGCAGCCATAAAGACAAGTTCAAATTCAGACACACACGTTGACGTGAACTTTATTTACCAGAAACTGATGATAATAATACAACAAAAAGATGTTCAGATAAAGGTTAAATAAAGGCTAAAACTGGGTATCATTTTATATAATCTAAAGTAAAATTAAATATCTAGTTCTACTAAGTTTTGATCATAGACACAAGTCCCAGCACTGCTCTGGAGACATAGATTTATATTCCTCCCGATTTCCCATCCATCCATTTTTATGGGGAGTGGTGACCTAGTGGTTAGAGCATTGTGCTTGTGTCCCAGAGGTTCTGGGTGCAACTCCCACAGACTGGGTCCCTGAGCAAGACCCTTATCACCCGATTGCTCGGCGGGCGCCGCTCAGTAGCTCAGTTGAACATGTTTGTTTCAACACCAAGTATTCGTCTTTTAATAATCAAACTTTATGAATTCCCTTTAACTTGATAATACATAAGACCACCACTATCATATGAGTTTTACACAAATGCAGACTTTGCTGCTCCAAGATCTGCTTTTAATTCATGAATTAAAATTGGCTAAATACGGCAAAAGTTTTCCAAAGAAAGACCCAAATGTCATGTTCTGGCTCGGCTGTCACTCCGTCACTTTCCACCAGCACCGTGGCAATCAGGATTATCGCCTGCACCTGTTTCTCTGCCTTTATATACTGAGGGTCCACAGACAGCCGATGCCAGATTATTTAGTGAGTAGATGTCCAGCGATCTTTGCCTGCCTTGTGACTAAGTTATATTTTCTGGATTTCCCTGTCTTGCTTTGCCCTCATCAGACACCTTATGGGCTTCTGTTTTCTGGACCTCAAACCTTGCTAAACCCCATGAGAACTGTCTGCACATCATCTGCCATCTTGCGTATGACCCAAAGCCTCTCCCACGGACCTGCCTGAAGCCTCGGCCCTGCCTGCCTGTCTGCTCTTAGCCTCAACAGACTCTTGCCTTCACCGGGCTCTCTGATTTTTAATAATAAACATTTTAAAGCTGAGCTATTGAGTTCTCTGTCAGCCTGGGCATTACACAAAATCCTGTTCTTATTTCTGAGAAAAAAACAAAAGTCAATTTGGATCGGCGATTTACACATCCCTTTCCTATAGAAAATCTGAATAATTTGTTGAAATAAAATATTACATGATCATATTTTGTCCAACAGGTAAAAAGGATTTGACAATTTTATTTTTTTCATTGTATTTATTTAATTTTTGCCCTTTAAGTACTTTTAAATTTTGACCCATGTGGCAAAGTTTGGACACCCCTGGTCTAATGTATTTGGATTTACGTTGTACAACCTAACAGTTAAAACCTAAGAACATAGCTTTTAAAAACTTTATGTAAAACGTAAAAATAAATCAGGAATAAATTAGAGGGAGCTTTGCACAGTTCAAACTTCAGAAATATGTTAGGTGCGCTCCTGACTGTTGAGGCGAGAGAGAACGCCATGGTTTGATCCATAGAGTAGAAAATGTTGGTAGCACCTTTTGAGGCCTGTAAGGGGTCTTAAGAGTATTTAAATGAGTTTGAAATCAGTTATAAGACTTTATGGAGAATAGTGGAGGACATTCAGAACAACTGACAGCATGCCCAGGTCTGGTCATTCAAGCAGGTTTTCCCTGGGAAGCAAACAGATTGATGGAGAAAAAATACCCCCAAAACCCTAAAATGTCTGTTAATACAGTTTATGTTAAAGAGCGTGCCTTAGAATCAGAAAGGGACTGCATAGGTTTCCATGGGGGATGTGTAAGGGGGAAACCTTTGCAAAACACAAAGACCAGACTAGAGGTGCTCACAGAGAGGGCAGAGAAAGAATGCAAACACAGCATTTGAAGCACAGAGATGGAAGTGTCATGGTTGGGGGAGGATCTGCTGCAGATAACCATAATAATATCCACCATGGACCACGTATCAGGGGGTGCTTGAGACCATCAGTTAAAAACATTAAAACTTAATCAGAACTGGACCCTAAAGTCCTGCCCTAGGTCAAGACAAGCAAAGTTCTGGATCTGGTCGAGACATTTTCTTTAAAACAGGCAGAACATACCTCTCAATGAGGCTCTGTCAGGAAAAGGGGCAAGACTAGCTGTTTTTGTTACATTTTGTTGTAATTTAAAACTGGAGTGGAGGATGACTTTCCAACAGGACCCAAAATATACAATGAGAGTAACACGGGCTTAGCTTGAAAGAAATTTACTTAATAGAATGGCCCAGCCACATCTCTGACCTTAATAAAATAAAAGTCTGTGGCAAGGCCGGGAAATGATGTTCAGAGATCCTCCGTGTCCAATCTGACTTAGAATTAGCTCTTTTTGCAAAGGCAAGTAGACATTTTTTATGTTTATGTGCAAAGCTAGTGGAGAGATGCCAGAAAAGACTTAGAGCTGTAACTGCAGCTAAAGGCGGTTCTACACAAAATTCACTCAGTATAAAGTATAAATGTCAAAGGCCATCTTTAGTTAAATTCAATTCAGTTCAAAAATACGTTATTAATCCCAAAGGGAAATTGTTCATCCACCTCACAGTTATGCATTACTTGTCTATAAAACAAAATCGCAACTTTAAAGTTTGAGTTCATGACACTAGGAAATACAGAAATAATTAACGGGTTAGTTTTGAATAGTTTTGCGAGACCCTTGCAAAAGTTTTAAATAAAACAATTTTACCAGGTTTCTGCTTTGCTTGAACATAGCAGAACAAAAGCTAATTTTCAGCTTTAGTTTTGTAGGAACACAAACTACAATACCCATCAGTGACAGGGGCTCTGCGGTCTGACGGTGAACTTACAGTCAGATCGACTTTGGATAAAAACTACTTAATTAAATAATTGCAATCACAAATGATGTTAAAAATGTCTACACGGCCTAAAGGTTGCCTATTTCAACATATTAAATGAATGTTATATGTGTAGGTCTATGCTTAAAGAATACCAGCAAAGTAAAAACACAAGAAGCTAAGGAAAATGTAATTGTCCACATCGCCTGTTCCTGATCCCATCTATAGGGTAGCAGATGAAAATGTTCACCTGATTTAAACAGTAACACAATGCATTCAGGGAGGGAAACTTACTATTCAGGATTCATGATCAGTGAGGTTCTTCACACGACTAGAGAAAAAAAACAAAAACTGTCCTGAAACCAAATCCCGAATGAATAGAAGGCCAGACAGTCTATGAAAACGCTGTTTTCTGGTTCCGGTAGCCTGTTTTTAGAAGTCTGGATGTGTTCTTCAGGGGACGGCTAGCAGAAAAAGCTGTCTGTGTCCGACTTCTGAGCTGACTGCTTCATTATTTATTAATAAAGTTCAGCTCAGGTTACACTAAGGACAGCACCTGGAACCAGGACACACAGCTAAACTCACACCATCATTTTATTTTCTTCTCAAACCAGAACACAGTTACCTAACTGCTTCAGATATTGAGTAAGCGAAGCGCAGCTGTTGTTGTTGTTTTTGTGAAGAGCAGCTTGCTTCAACTTGTCAGCCTGACAATGTGTAAAGAGCGACATCATATGGCACCTGACCAATCGCAGCACAGCGGCATAGAAACAGGAAGTAGGGCTACTCAAGAAAGGAATAGGAATGTAGCTCCTCAAACAGTTCAGAGTCCAACAGAATTTCCAACAATTAAGTTTTATTATTTTATTCCTGCAATGAGAAGTTATTTAATGTGTTGCGAAGTAAAAAAACAACTCAGATGCATGCCACAGGCATGAAGCTGAAACCTTTAATGCCCACAAGCCTTGAAGATGCCAGAATTGATCATGTGTAATGAGGAGCAGACATTTACAAAAGAAAACCCAAGAAAAGGTGAAAAACCTTGGTGGCATTAATGGGCACGGCGTAAAACTGATGCTTGGTTAATGCGCATTTTCATTCATTTTTAGCATTCTGTCTTCTGGAGTAAACCCCTTGTCTGGTTCACATATTTCAGTTTTGGTTTTGTGATTTGATCATATCCATGTTTATTTCTATGTTAAAGGTCTTACAACTTTCAGTTCTTTTTCTTTGTATTCATTGTTATTAGATGAATTCCATCATTTGAGTTTAGTTTCTTACTTATTTCTTGTTTTTATTTTTATTTTTGTCATCTTTAATCAGTGTTGCCCCCTGCTCCCCCATTCACCTGCATTCATTAGCTATTCAAATTAAATAATTGAATTGCACTGTTTATTTGGGCACACAATCGATTAATCCGATCATAATGTGCGTTTATATGCACCTGGATTTTTTCTGAATAGCACCACTCTTACATGCGCAGTTATGAATTCCCCTATAGAAAAAAACACAGAAGAAGAAGTACTTTCGTCTTTGCTAAACAACTAGCAAACAAAGTAGTATTATACGAGTTTGTTTGTGTTCCGAGCGCCCAGGCTGGACTTGCACGATGTTGTAATTATGGTTTAAGCGTTACTGAGTAAACAACAATTTTGACCTCTTTTATTTATTCAAACAGAAAGATTGTATTGGGATCCCCGACAGTTTTACTTCCCAACCTATTTCCGGCACTCAACAACATGGAAAAACGTCACGTTTACGTCGGCGGCACATGTGCACTTGGGTCAGTTAACCTAAGCCTGACAAGCATTTATATGAACGTTGATCTGATTATCAATCAGCATAAACCACCCCTCTCATTCGGATCACAATTTCATTCCGATTGAGCTTAATCCGATCACAGTATTCCGATTATCTTGTTTACATGGCGCTTTTTTATTCCAATCGGCCCATTATTCCGATTGCTTTTGTCCGTGTAAATATAGCTAATGTCATTCTCAACTCTCACCTCAGTATGTAAGCTCACTGGTTTTGATTGGTCTTTGCTGGTTCCTCCCATTACTCTGCTGTTCTCCATGTTCCGTAAGTTTCCTTGGTGTTTACAATACAAACTCTGCTCCTCCCCATCACCAGAATGTGTTTGGAAGTGGACCGTGACCACCTCACAAAGTGGGTCTCGGTCTGGTTGTGTGGTTCAGACCCGGGATTGTTTGGGCGTATTTACACCTGCACAAAAGGTTCAGACAAAGGGGGAATACTTTGGTCCATGTAAAGCAGAATAAACATGGCAGGTGTGAATAAACCCTTAGTGTGAGCTGAGTGGAACAATCTGTTCCAAATACCAGTCAGTTCTGACCAAAGACTGTGTCGGCTTGACAGCAGTGAGTCCAAGCATGCCTTTTGGATTGGCCAGTAACCAGAACTGGAATGAAATCTGCCTGATAGCCTATATTGTGATCGAGGCAGATGGGTGTTCACATTGAGTCTGCTTCTGGTTCTGCTGGAGGTTTAAGAGGTATTTTCCTCTCCATTGTGGCTATACGCTCGTCCTTAAACAAAAAACTTTTCAACCAGTCCGCCTGCATGATTTGATAGATCTGACTTTGTAAAGTGCATTGAGATGACATGTTATGAATTGGTACTACCTAAATATACTGAATTGAATTGAAGATTTTGTGTTCATCAGAAGCCAACAGTGGGCAAAGGATGTCCTCAAAATCTGAGAAAGAGTTTTACATGGGTTGAGTGGACAAATATGATCAAGTTGGCGAGTTTTTAACTTACTGTCAAAGAAGACTGAATGTTCAAAATGAATCAAAAAATGATTCAATAGTATTAGTTTGAGGGGGTGCACACTTATGCAACATTTTGTTGTACTAGTGGCCTTTGACAATAAGCTGACAGGACATGAGTTGAGAGAGAGGGGAAGACAAGCTGCAAAGGTCCACGGGTCAAACCCGAACCCAGGTCGGCAGCTTTAAGGACTGAGACCTCCAAATATACCCTGCCCCGCCCTGTTTACAGCTTTTTAAAAAATGTACTTTAACAGAAGTCTTTGTGTGCCAGTTTAATCGTGCAGTACATAACTAGCACACAAGCAGTGGCCTTGCCTCTGTTTTTTCCTTAAAAAAAACTGTAATTTCAACATTGATGTGTAACACTCTGAAAAGACCCCTGGTCCATAAAACTAATGATATACAGGAAACCCGGATGAGAAATAAAGCAACAAATGGAACAAGCTGAAAGAAAAAAATAAGTAAAATTATTCAGCTAAAACATGCTCTTTGTGCTTTTAAATCAAAAAATTACTGAGCAGCAGAAGACAAAAACTAATTGCAGGATATAATTAATGGCTGCTCTTCTCTAAACAAAAAAGCTTCTCATTAAATGGATCAAAAGAGGGAAGGTTATTCATCCTTCAAAACACGACGGAAAGTTTTTTTTTTAGATAAACCGAGACAACATAGACTGTTGCTTTATGCTGTCTGTTATTTCCATTTAAGTCCATCCCTCTTTGCTGCTTTCTGTGTTTTCTTTCATCATTTATCTTTTTGTTTTCTGTGATCACCCTTTGAGCTATCGTTTTTTCTTCTTCTGTGGTTTATGCTGTTTTGCCTTTAGTTTATGCCCTGTAAACAGATACTTTTTCGTACATTTTTGTCCCCTTTATTCTTCATCTTGTCAGTCCTTCTGCCCTTCTCTTTATTATTTCCCTCTTGCATCCCTCTCTAATAATTCCCTCACTTTTGATCCTTTTTTTAGTTTTTCCCTATATATCTCTTTCAGGCATATACTTGTTCCTTTTTTATATCTTCCATGAAATCTTCACCCATCAGTACTTTTTCCCATATTCTTGTGTTGCTTTTTGTTTCTTTCTTTCTTGTTCCCTTCTCTCCCTTCCCTCTGGTTCTCCTTTGCACATTTCTCCTCCCTTTTCTTCTCCTATTCTTTCATAACTTCTCCTCCTCCTTTGGAGAACTGGGCAGGGGACAAAACGAAAGTGATTTACTTCAGTGCAGCGCCGGCTCCCATGTGTGACCCTCCTGGTCACGGGAACGTGCAAGAAGCAGAGGATTGGGATTGAGAGGACATGCAATGGATGAGCAGCTGTGATGAGGTCAGAGGTCAGGAGCCCTGACGACGGGCTCGTTGCCGGGACAGAGGCGCTGCCGGTAGTAGTTGCCAGGACAAGCTGATCTCGATCCAGTACAGGGGTGGGAAAACTGGGGGAAGGGGCTGAGGAAAAGAGAAGGAATATAGGACAGGGTTGAAACAAAGAGAGGAGGTTAGAAAGTAAGGGGCAGGGCTGGGAACGCCAGAGAAAAACAACATAATGAAACTCGAAGAGGAACAAAACAAGCGAAGGAAGAATACAAAACAAGAAAAAAGGTTATGACAACATTTGCATATCAGCTAATGCAGCCGAAAGCAGTCAACAATAATGCAAAATCCCAGTTTTAAGACATTGTTCCTGAAACTTATTACAGAAAATGATGACTTTAAGGAAATCTTTCTTCTCTGAGATAATCAGTAAAAACAGTCATAATGCTCGAGCCTTATTTGCCAAAGTCGAAAGGTTAACAAATCCTCCTGTGATGGTGTCGTCTGAACTCCACTCCACCAGGGCCTGCAATGAATTTGCTAACTTCTTGACTGAGAAAATACAGAAGATTAGAGGATCAGTCTGTACATCCATGTCAAGTTCAGAACCAAAGCTGTCTCCAACTAGAACTGATCTAGACAAAATGTCCCAATTTAGCCAAATAAACTACAAAAGCTTAGAGGAAATCATGCAGCACCTAAGTTCCTCCTCCTGCTGCCTTGATGCTCTACCCACAGCGTTCTTTAAGAAAGTTTTGCCTGTCATAGTGTCTGATTTGACTCAGATAATAAACACGTCCTTTCTGTCAGTCAATTATCAAACCACTGTTGAAAAAGAACAATTTGGTCAAACTACTTCTGCAGAACTACAGGCCCATCTCAAACGTCCCATTTATCAGTAAGATTATTGAAAAAGCTGCATTTCAACAATTAAGGGCCTTCTGTGCACAGTGGCACAGTGGGTAGCGCTGTTGCCTTGCAGCAAGAAGGTCCTGGGTTCGAGTACACCCCTGGGTCTTTCTGCATGGAGTTTGCATGTTCTCCCTGTGCATGCGTGGGTTCTCTCCGGGTACTCCGGCTTCCTCCCACAGTCCAAAAACATGACTGTTAGGTTAATTGGCTTCTCTAAATTGTCCTTAGGTGTGAGTCTGTGTGTGAATGGTTGTTTGTCCTGTTTGTCTCTCTGTGTTGCCCTGCGACAGACTGGCGACCTGTCCAGGGTGTACCCCGCCTCCCGCCCAGTGAACGCTGGATATAGGCACCAGCAACCCCCGCGACCCCATGAGGGATAAAGCGGTTTGGAAAATGGATGGATGGATGGATGGAAGGGCCTTCTTATCAATGACCAGCCGCTTTGACGTTTTCCAGTCAGGTTTCCTCACCACAGTACAGAGACCGCCCTTATCAAGGTGTTTAATGACATCCATATAAATACAGACTGTGAAAGAACCACATTGCTGGTATTATTGGACCTCAGTGCAGCATTCGGCACTGTTGATCACTCCATTCTGGTGGAGCGCCTGGAAAACTGGGTCAGCCTTTCTGGTACAGCTCTCCACTGGTTTAAATCCTACTTAAAGGAAAAAAAATCACAATGGGGTTCCCCAAGGGTCTATTTTGGCTCCGCTCCTACTCAATATCTACATGCTCCCTCAAGCTCAGATCATAAAAAACAACAACATAACTATGCATAAATGTTTAGAAGAAATCAATGCATAGATGTGCCAATATTTTCTTCATTTGCGAGAGGGGGAAGACCTGCAGCAAAGGACCACAGGCTAGAATCAAACCTGGGTCAACTAAACCATGGACTGAGGCCCCAAGCGCTACCCCTGCGCCACCAGCGCGCCCTAATTGTTACTTGTAAGTTCATAAATTATGATTTAAAAAAGTGTAGTCATGGCACTGGTCATAAGTAACAGCTTGCATTGTTAAACAAAAGCTTACATTTAGGTCAAAATACATATTTTATACCCTTCATCTCAAAATTATCATATTCCAAATATTAATATTCCTAGGTGCTGTATTTTTACATGTTCAGTGGACCTTGAGATAGTAATGTGTAAAATAAAAGCTTTTTTTCTGTATAATTAAAAATTACAATATTTTTCAACTATACTTAGTTGCTTTTTGTTTTACTGTTTTTTCTGTGGTGAAACTACATAAACTTCTACCTTTTACAAAGAAATTGGATCATTTTGACGTCAAGTTGCAGTAAAATTAACAGTCTTGTTTAGTACATTTAACTAAACATTACTGTTAATTAAACAGCGTTTTATTGCTTTTCAGTTTACATGTTTTTATGTCATCATTTTACATTAATTTCAAGTGAATTTTACTGACATTTTTTTACAGTTTACTCTGCAAACCCAGAACCAGACACGGAGAAGCAGCATTTAGATTGTAAAAATGCTTCAGTCCTGAGTTCCTTTAAATCAAGGTTAAAAATCTGTTTGTTTAGAGTTGCCTTTACATGTTAATGTTAACTTGTCTTTTATCTTGACCTGCTGCTACTTTCCCACTACAATGTGCTTTCAATTCAATTCAATTCAATTCAATTCAATTTTATTTATATAGCGCCAATTCATGAAACACGTCATCTCAAGGCTCTTTCCAAAGTCAGACTCCATCAGATCCTCCAGGTTGGTCAGAAAGTTTCCTCTCTAAGGAAACCCAGCAGGTTGCATCAAGTCTCTCCAAGCAGCATTCACTCCTCCTGAAAGAGCGTAGAGCCACAGTGGACAGTCGTCTGCATTGTTGATGGCTTTGCAGCAATCCCTCATACTGAGCATGCATGAAGCGACAGTGGAGAGGAAAACTCCCCTTTAACAGGGAGGAGAACCTCCAGCAGAACCAGAACCAGGCTCAGTGTGAACGCTCATCTGCCTCGACCCACTGGGGCTTAGAGAAGACAGAGCAGAGACACAGAAAGCACAGAAGCTCACATTGATCCAGGAGTACTTTCTATGTTAGATGGTAATAGTGGATGATCTGCCTCCCCTGGATGATGTCACAGCTAACAGATGTTCTCCCTATGTTCTCCATTGTTTTAGCTGACAGCTCTCTATTGGGCGCATAGTTTTTATCAGTTCACGACAAGTTTTCTGCAAGCTCTAGCTGTTAAATGGAAAGTCAATTGCAGAATTAGACTCAATGGCGGTTCGTGATTCTTTATTGGAGCCCCCCGTTTGTTGCCCCAACCCTGTCCCAACCAATTAAAGTCTAAGAAATTATCAGAGACCTTAAATGCAGTGTAGCATGCAGGGGATACTTACTGAACCCACATGGGTTCCAACTCCACCTGGGCTGCGAATATCTAAAAGCAGTAGAAAATCTGTTCATGGCAAATGATAGATTTCTTAAAGTCCCCCCACTCTTTATTGTCGCTCTGGGCAACTGCCCATACGGGTTGTGTCAACTTTGATATTAATTATACCCATGGAAGTATTTGAGTACAAAATAAAAAAAAATACAGGCTAAATCCACAATTATGTCCCTAATTAATCTGAAACAATGATCTTCTATCGTCCCAACAATATCCTTTTTGTTTTAAGATATGTTTTACAAGGCTTGGACTTTTAGCTGTTTAATATTACTTTTTTGTTCTTAGCAATAAAGAAGAAGACAGTTAAACAGAACCTAAATAAATTATGTTTTACGCCTGACAATTTTTTTCTTGATTCACAAATCCACAATTAGTTTCCAGATGGCAAACTCCAAAGTAACTGATATGGGAGCTATTTTGCTGATGTTGACGGGTGATGCAAGACAAAAATAATACATTTTGCTCTTAAGTTATTTAAAGGAGGGAATCTTGTTGTGCATAATGAATGTGTGTGTTCGTGAACAGCTGTGTTAGTGCGGCTGGACGTCTCAAACAGAACAGGGACTGTGTGAGTCTGTGTTTGTGTGCAGGTCAGTGGATGGAGTTAAACCGGTCATTGTCCCTCCTCAGCAAGTGTCCCAGGAGACCTGAGGGAGCTCGGATAAATAGCTGCTTTTCACTATTCACCCTTATTTTACCACGATCCCTGGCTTCTGTGTGCCTATCTGTTGGGAAAGCTGTGTGTATCTGCATTTGTACGTGTTTTAGAGCATGCACTAATACAACATTTATTGGAAAAGAAAGTGTGGGAATTTTAAACAACTATATAACCAGAGTTTCCTGATTCCCGCAAAGCTTTAAGAGATTACATGCATGAAAAGGCAAAAAATCTTTAAAACGTTGATGTTTTTTTGTGCTTCTGTCGCAGTCTTTAAGGATTTTGATAGGCTGCACAGAGACAGCCTTAAGGCCTGTTAGCAAACAGGTAATCTGTGTCACTGAAAGCTGAATGAAGGCCACACACACAAAAATGTCCCCCTACAAAACATTGTTTGCCAGTAAAAATGCAGTTTACAAATTGCAGGCCGAACCAAAATCATAAAACTGTACAATTAAACTCATGTTGCTGGAATACAAAACATTCAAGAAGAATATCTTATTATCCTTAGGTGCTGGATTTCCTTTGTGTCTCTGTTTTCTGTTGTTTATGTTCTATAAGGTGTAGCCTTATTAGTTCATTCCTTTCTGTGTAGCTTACAAATATTGTTTTCTGTTCTTTGTACATTTTTAATTATTTTCTGTTAGATCTCTGCTCAATTTTTACTAATGGTTTGATAGTGTATTTGTATTGCTGTTCAGCTCCATTTATGTTTACCAGCCTCCCTTACTCAGTTTCCCTGCACTCTTTTTGCCCCAGCTGTTTCACATGATCTCCTGATTAACTCACCTGCTTTAAATGTCATTCTCCACTTGTCCCTCAGTAATGGCCTGCACTTGTAAGACTTTATCAAGTCCAAGGACTCCAAAGTAATTCACGTTACAATTATTCATTCACCCATTCATGTGCTGGCAGTGGTGAGCTACCTCTGTAGCCACAGCTGGCCTGCAGACTGACAGAAGCAGGACTGCCATAGAATCAGCACCACCAGGCCCTCTGACCACCGACAAAGTGGGGGAAGTGTCTTGCCCAAGGACACAACGACTGAGGCTAAGGAGCAAGGCCTAAAACTGGCAATCCTGTGGTTGCAGGACAAACTCCTGAGTCACTGTTGGTCCTGTATATATGCTCACCGGTTCTCATTGTTCTTCCCTGGATTAAACCTCCTTATACACTCTGTTTCTTCATCAGTACGGCCCGCTTCCCTCTCCCATTGAAGGAAACATCCCCACAGCATGATGCTGCCATCACAATGCTTCACTGTGAGTATGGTGTGTTAAGGGCGGTGTGCAGTGTTAGTTTTCCTTAGCATACAGTGTTTCTGTGGGCCAAAAAGCTCCATTTTGGTCTCATTTAATCAGTGGAGCTTCTTCCACAAGTACACTGTGTCCCCCACATGGGTTTCACCCCTGCCAGTAGATTCTTCACCTGAGCTGTGAATCTCTGCAGCTCCTCCACAGTCACCATGGGCTTCTTGGTTGCTTATTGCTAGTCTTGCATGGCCTGTCCGTTTGGATGGACAATCATGTTTTAGTAGATTGGCGATTGCGGCATCATCTTTACATGTTCAAATGATGTATTGAACAGAGCTCTGTGAGACGGTTGGGATATTGTTTTATAACCTAACCCTGCTTTAAACTTCTCCACAATTAAACGCTTGTTCTCTAATCTTCTCTAACATGTCTTCACATAACTGCTGCTTTTACACTGAGACCATATTACATCTGAAGTCAGTTGGCTATAATGGATTTTGTTTAGGTGTACATGATAATTTGGTGGTGACATTCCAAAATGTAAAAAACAACAATAAAAGAATTAGGGCGTATGACCAAGTGACTAAACAAAAAACTGAAGGCTATTATAATTTGTAACTGGTTTTATTTCTTTGAATTTTTTTGTCGTATAAGACACTTTTTCAATCCAATTTCAGTTTAATTTATATAGCGCCAATTCATGAAACATGTCATCTCAAGGCACTTTCCAAAGTCAAATTCAATCAGATCATACATATTGGGTCAGATTATACAGATTGGTCAAAAAAAGTTTCCTCTCTAAGGAAACCCAGCAGGTTGCATCAAGTCTTGACAAGCAGCATTCACTCCTCCTGAAGAAGCATAGAGCCACAGTGGACAGTCGTCTTTGTCCATGGCTTTGCTTTTATAGTACAATAATTTGAACAATAACAAAAAATAAATAAATGCTGCAACAACATAACCATGTTTTCTTCATTGAAATATAATATCTCTGGGTATGAGTGCAGACCCAGAGTGTGTGTGTGTGTGTGTGTGTGTGTGTGTGTGTGTGTGTGTGTGTGTGTGTGTGTGTGTGTGTGTGTGTGTGAACATCTCCTCACATTTCAGCAGGTAGGGCTTGCAGGCTCTATTACCCACAGCTGCAGCTCATTAAGATCATCAGGGAGGTTGTTCAAAAGGCTGGCTGAGGCAGCACAGAATCCCCAATTTGTTCTCGGCACATCTGTGGTAAACTGGCTCCCTGGCTGTTGAGGACTACTATACTGTCCACTGGTTGTTAACCTGTTGATCTCGTTCTGAGTTGATCCCTGACTTCGTTCCTCTGTCCTTGATGGCTTCCATGCTGGCCACCTGGTTTCTGCTACTCATTCCAAACTGCCTCATTCTGCTTGCTGCCGCTCACAGATCCATCTTTGAAACGAGCTGCTGGACCTTACCTTCTTCCTGGAAAACACTCGCCTGCCTGCCTAAACCTAAACTGCTTCAGAAGGACAAGAAACACAAAGAGCACCCAGCCAAACTTGTTCCTGCCAACCTTAGATCCTGGCAGGTATTCGGTACCTTCCTGAACTTTATTCTTAAACTTCAAATAAGAAAACAATGAGATATAATCTACTAATTCTTTTATTCTCAACAAGAATCTTTATTGTCACTATGTGTTACCATAATAAAGCCACCAGCTCAGAATGCACACAGATTACACATAACACGCATACGACATTTTTCCCTGTTAACCTAGTTGATTGCACTGACAACACAATTCCTGAGAAGCTCAAACTGCAAATACTTCTCAGTGTCTAATAAGACTCATGTTCTAGTCAAAAGACTTTTATAAACAATGTAGATTACTGTGCAGTTACATAACTGTATCACATAAACGTTCAGTTGATTGATACACTGATGCACACAGTAAAAATACTGTGCAATTAATTTAAATTTACAAGTTACAGAACTGTGCAATTTGCATGGTGGTCCAACCAGACGTTCCCTGAGAAACTAAAGTGTGCAAAAAAACATTAGAATGTGGGAGTGCAAATAATTCTCATTGGATCAAGAACTTGTGGAACCAGTAGCGTGTTTGTGAACATGTAACAGACAATGAACTGGGCTGGTGGCTTACTGACTCTCAGCAGGGGGCGATTGCCCTCACAGCTTTGGGAAATAAGCTGCTTTAAGTGTTTCTTGTTTCTTCTATTAGTCATCTCAACATCTATAATACAATTCAGTCCTACCAAGCACCAATCCTCCGAAACCCCGAGGAGAAAGATCACAATCTCTTGTGAAATGAAACACTGTGTATTTGTGGTCGATTCAGCGCCAGAGTCAAGCAGGCAGTCATGACATGAAAATCCTCTTTCTATTCATCCATGATGGAGGAGTTTCCAAGCAGGAAAAACAGCCTCTGGCCAAACTGTTGGGATCTTGAAATGACTGTCAGTGAAAAGCATGGAGGGGTTCTCTGTCCCACCACTTCTGTCTGCCATCAACTGATAGGATGGCGTTAAATGTCCTTTAAAATCAACTTTCAAAGCATATCTGAACATATCATACTAATTTTAATAATTTAGAATCTGAAACATTGCATTAAATAAAACGTTATAAACTGCCTAAACAAAATTGAAGTGTGTGAGGACTACTTATATTTGGTCTGAGTCAAAATTATTGTATTGATGATTGACAAAACATGATTATATTGTTTTTCAGTATCACATGCTTAGGATCCTGACTGGTAATTATAATAAACCCCATTTTGTTTGATGATCTGAAAGATTTAAGTGAGACAAAAACAAAGAACAGAAACAAAATCTGTAAGGGGTGGTAATAATGAGCACTGTATGTGTATACATTAAGTGATAGTTTTATGAAAACATTACAAATTCAGGGCAAAAACACACACACACATGCTAACTTTTTGGTGCTGAACAGGCTGGAAACTACAAACAACAGCACCTAACCCTAACCCTAACCCTAATATCAAACATTTCGTTTTGCTCCCAAAAAAAAGGAATCACTAATTTAAAAAGTGTTTGCTGTAAAGTTTAAAGTTACTGTCAACATTATCGCCACCTACTGGCCCAGCATGGTTACTGCAGCTTTTGTTAGGATTTCTGCTTTTGTCTTTTAAAACATTTTCTATAAAATCAAACTGAAACGGCTCATTTCTTTCTGACATCGCTGTGTTTTAGTCTTATCACTCTTCATTATTTCCTGTATCTTTGTATATTTAGGTCAGTATGTTTTTAACCCTTTTGTTATCTCTTTCTTGGTGTGTGTGTGTGTGTGTGTGAGCTCCTTGTTTTCGCGCCCTTCTGCCTCTCCTCTCAGTGACAGCTGGTCCGCTGCATTTTCCCGCCAACCCACCAGCTGTCCATTATACCAGCCAGAGGTATTTGAGACCTGTGTGTGTGTGCTTGTGTGTGTTTTACATAAGAGGTAGTTCTTTTCTGTTGGTTTTCATATCTGTCCTCCTTTCACGCACTCACTTCACAGCCAGGGAGGAACATGACACTTGCATAAAAAGACCCACTCTACAGCTACAGCAGGAGAGAGCAGATACACAATGAACCCGACCCAGAGACAACAGCACTAAGCTGGATTGTACACTTCTGCACCTGCTCCTTGTGCAGACTGCAGAATGCAGCTGAGGCTTGCTACGTTTTTTTCCCCTCCATGTTTCTGATCCTACGGATCCACGAAAGAATCAGCTGTCATCACACAAGAAATAAAATTCTCTGAATGAACTTGAAAACAGCACCTATGCACCAGACGCCACCTTTCCAAAGCTGGAAATATTTCAGTGCTGGAAGTAGATACAAGTATTTGCGCCAAAAATGCAGAGTTCTTTTGTGTATTTAAACAAAAAACACCCATCCATCCATCAAACCATCCATTCCTTCAATCCATCTATACATCCATCTTCTTCTGATTATCGCGGTGGTAGCAGCTTCAGTAGGGAGGCCCAGACGTCCCTCTCCCCAGCCACTTGGGCCAGCTCCTCTGGGGGAATCCCAAGGTGTTCCCAGGCCAGCAGAGAGACATAGTCCCTCCAGCGTGTCCTGGGCCTCCTCCCGTTGGGGCGTGCCCGGAACACCTCACCAGGGAGGCGTCCAGGAGGCATCCTAACCAGATGCCTCGACAAAAGGGCGCGCCGCGGGCGCGCGGGCGGTTAGCGCGAACCATGTTAGGAGGCCTTTAGTCCTCAACGCGGTCGGCCCGGGATCGACTCCGACCCGCGGCGCTTTGCCGCCTGTCTTCCCCCCTCTTCCTGTCAGCTCACTGTCAATAAAACGCATAGGGGAGTGTTGGCCTAGTGGTTAGAGCAGCGCGCTTGCACTCAGAGAAGGATGCAAGTACCCGGTTCGATCCCCAGCGCCTGCACTCTGGGTCCCTGAGCAAGACCCTTAACCCCAGATTGCTCCCCGGGCGCCACACATGGCAGCCCACTGCTCCCCAAGGGGATGGGTTAAGATGCAGAGAACAAATTTCGTTGTAATGTATGTTTCAATGTATGTTTCAATGACAATAAAGATGATATTACTATATTATTACTATTACTATTACTAAAAAACGCCTTCATCACAAATACTTGATTTTGCATTCAGCCTTTTTAGCCACCAACATCTGATGTTCCTTCACAAACGCAACATCAAACTGCTGTCACACTATGTCCTGTCTTGTATGGTGTTTTGTAAAACTCATGCTAACACCTGGCTGGCATGGGTGTGTGTTTATTTCCCTCTTCTCTCTCACTGCCATGGGGGGGTTATGTGAGTTGTCAGAGCGGTTGCGTTCCTTTTCGGATTCTGAGTCACCGCCACTTGGACCCGTCGGCCGGTTGGTAGTTCTGGTTGGCCTCAGGTGCTTGCTGGCTGAATGCAGATGGGTTTATCCCATCTTTGTGTGGGGTTGCAGGGGGGCTGTGGAGGGCTCAGTGGTGTCTGCCCTGTTGTGTGGTGGCTGGGGTGGCATCGCACAGGGCCGCTGCCTCGCTGTCTGGTGGGGTGCCATGGTGGGTGCTTGAAGCAAGGACTGTGTGCTGGGCTCACACTGTGTTGATGTGTCTTACTCAGCTTCTTGGGGGGGGGGGGGGGGGCTCTCTTGCGGGGGTGCTCACTTGTAGTAAGGGTATTGTGGGTGTTGTGTTTGGGAGCATGTGTTCGATATCTGTATCCTGGTTGTGGCTGGCCCTGTGGGGAAATTCAAGTTGGGGCTCATTGGGGGTGAGAGATTCATGGAGTGGAGGTTGGAGCTCATTTGGGGCTTGGGACTGTTTCTTCCTGGGGAGGCTGTTTTTGGCTGGCTAATCTGGACCATGTGGACCTATTTTCGTTTTTCTTTGACTCAGTCTCTGGATGGGATTGGTGGCCATGGATGGGGCCCATAGGGTCGTCGCTGCAGCTCCCAGGGGAGTCTGCAATATGGCTACTGGGTGGTTGCCACAGGCTCTCCTCTGCTCTTTTCTAGGGGGATGTGGTTGTCCTTGCGGTTCGTGTCTCCCGTGCTCTGGGGTCCTTTGGATGTCTGTGGCTCCAGTCTCCTCCATGTGTACCATGGGTTCCGGGGGACGGGTCTGTAACTTATCGCGCCTACTACATTCACATGGATAATCTTTATACACTCAAGCATACTTGGATATCAGGTACTTACTAATATATAGATATACTCCATATAGAGCTGTGGTTGCCACTAACTACATCTGTGAAAGACCAAAGTGAGACAGGCAGCCTGCTACACTGAGTTCTGGCCAGCTCTGTCCTGGGATGCCCTCTGGACCCAGTGCAGGTGGAGGGAGACAAAAAGGACAGTAAGAAAAATAACATTGCTGATGGACAATGTCTCCCACCCCATGGAGCTGTTGCAGAGCTGCAGAGCTCTTCCAGTGACAGACTGCTGCACCCCAGATGCTCTAAGGAGCGTTTCTGCAGGTTGTTCCTCCCAGCTGCTGTCAGACTTTATAATCTCTGCTGCTCACAACAGACTCAGTAAGTGTTTACAACATGCAAACAGTTGCACGGGGTCTGATCTGATATCTGATATTGTCTCTCAGACGTTAAGGTCCACTTGCACACTCCTCAGCTACTCTGAGATGCTGCTGTTATATCATGTATATTGCGTATTATCTCAAATCATATGTAAATAGGCTGGTGTTTCTACGTGGCTTTTCCACTGTTTAACTTGATTATTTAATCTTTTTAGAAATATCTTTAGATTAGATGAGCTCGTTTTTGTTTTAATTTCTAAAACTTGTGTGTAACTCTGTTTCTTTGCACTGTCACGACCGAATTTCCCCATTGTGGGACATTAAAGGAATTTCTTATCTTAATTATCAGTGTACCTTTCATTGACATTGTTGTTATGCATACGTTTGTTGCTGTGGTTTTTCTTTTCGTTTCTGTCTTTCTGCTGATGTAGAAGCAGACTTCAGGTATGTATAGCCTTTGTACTTCATTCTCTCCTCTATTCTTTACTCCTTCTCTCCCTTTTAACGTGTTACTTCACATCTCTCCCTTTCACTTCGGACTCTGTGCCCATTACATTACAGCCAAGTTCTTCTGAAGTATAAAATGTTCTGGTAGAACGTTTATTTTCTACTTGCCACATCAAGTGAAAGAACAAATTTCTCTGTTCTTGTGGCGTATGTTTTGGCCTTGACGCTCTCCAGATCTGAACAATTTGTGTTTACTGAAAACGGTGGTGAGGAATTCACAGAGCTCTTCTGTGTCATGACAGAGTGTGTAACTTTACTGTTATGTCACTGTCTCACAATTGATGAATATATTTTCATATTAAAGACCAACTGACCATCTGGGAAGTATGTTTTATAGCTCTATAAGTGCCAGCTAAATTAATCCAAAGATAGGTAATGCCTTCAGTTTCAAGCTTTTAGGCATACTGAGGTGAGTAAAGAGTCAACATAGTGGAGTGTGAGATTAGGTTATGCTATTATTGTGTCCTTGTTAAGACATTTGAGTCACAGGTGTGTTAACGATATAGTATTGGTGGACAGGTACGGTATAGATGGCATGTGAGAGCTGCGGCGCTCGAACTATAAAACATTTTGATGTATCCAAATTAAATCTGGTTTACGTGGCGATTTAAAATGTGTATGGTAACGTTTCACATTTCATTGGGAATAAGGGAGCATTTCTTATGACACATGCATTAGCGCGGCAGGGATTTAATATTCACATGACCACATGTCTTGTTTTGCCATCTTGTTTGAGCAGAAACATTTATAGAGTGAAACATCTGAATATAAATGTTACATGTTTGTGTCTTAAAATGTGCATGTAAAAGCAAGTTTCCCCACAAAAAATGAAAACAATTAAAATAACTTAAACCACAATAAAAAATTAGGCCTACAGAAAAGATCATAAGGGCCTGATTCCTGGGAAAAAGGCCGCTAACATCTCTGTGGACCCCAGACATCCTGCACACAAAGTATTATTATCATTATTATTATAGACTCTTACATTTAGGTTGGCGCTACAGGGCATATTTTACATAAAAACAGCCGCCACAGAGACAGTTTCTCCGTCCAGGCTGCCAATCTGATGAACACTCAACAGTTAGAGGACCCAGATCAGTAATACCATGCTTATTTGCATGTTTTCCTTTTTTTGTAGAAACATGAACGCATAAATACTTACCAGAAAATGACCTTTTCTTTTTTGTATATTTGTCCTAAAATGTCATAATTGTGAGCAATGTGGAACCAGAGTCAAATTCCTTGTTGTTTGAACTACCTTGGCGGTTAAATTTGGTTCTGAATATTCCAACCCCACACTGACACCCCTACCAGGAATCCATCAGGGCTGTGGAAGTTCACCATTACTGTTCATAATGGTTGCAGAGATGCGGTCCATTCTAACTTAAAAAAGCGGAATAACTGGAATTGATGTAATAGGAAAGAAAATTTATAATAAGTCAGTTGGCCGATGATACGACCCTTTTGTTGAAAAGGGAGGATCAAATCTCTTTAGCTCTTCAAACCATAAATTTGTTTTCTAGGGTCTCTGGACTTCAACTAATCTTGAATAAATGTGAGCTGTTTTCCGTGAAAGATTACCCGGTACAATCACTATTTAACATAAATGTTAAAAAAGAAGTAGAATATTTGGGAGTAGTAGTAACAAAGGATAATGCTATTTCTGAGAAGATAAATATTTTGAACAATATTGACAAATGTAAGTTGATTTTATATAGGTAACCACCTATATTAACATATTAACTAAAATGGATAATCTCTCTAGATTTATCTACCCGGCATATTCCCTCCCTGTATCGACCAAGATGATTAAAGCTATTAACAAACTAAATTTTAATTTAATCTGGAGGAATAAGAACCACTATATACGGAAAGATGACCTGAATAAAACTTATGAGGGCGGTGGAGGAAATGTGATAGATTTCAAAATTATGAATGGTATTTTGAAACCAAATGGTTGAATTTTTTTTATAAATAATATTTTAGAAATTTGGTTATGTATACTCAATTTGTTATTTAATAAGATAGGAGGACTTCATATTATTTTATGGTGTGATTTTGAGTTAAACAGATTGCCGGTGAAACTTTCAGATTTTCATAACCTGGTTCTTCTTTATTGGAAACTCATCTTTATCCACAATTTTACACTTCATAATACCCCAGTGTGGAATAATAGGTATATTCTGATTAGTAGTAAATCGATATTTATTGATGAATGGTACTCAAAAGGAGTTTGGTCTGTTGTCCATTTTATGGATAATGTCTGTGAAATTTCTGAATCTCGATGCAACAACAATTTTCTGAAAAGACATTTACTACATCACTACTCTCCTAATCCAGTTAGTAGGAAATATATTCTGAAAGACTTTAAGGAAGAGGACATAAAAAAGATTAGGATTACATTTATGTAATCCCCAGTCCCTCCTAAAGCAAAGGAAATGATATTTTAAATGATAAATGGTATTTATCCAACTTAACTAAATTTAAGATAGACATAAGAAACTGTAGTTTTTGTGAGACTGAAAGTGAGAACCTGGATCATCTTTTCTTTGATAGCATGACAGTTCAGAGGTTTTGGCTTGACTTTCAGATGTGGATCCAATCCAAAGGGATTCAAATACCTGCTTTCACTTCAGAAGAAATCCAATTTGGGATATTTAATAAGATTGGTAGTAGTGGATGTGGTGTCAACAATCTAATTATACTGGGAAAATATTATTTAGATAAACGTTGTTTCTTTAGATGTAGGTCCAATATGACCCACTGGAAAAATGCAAAATCTTATGCAAAATCTGTAACTTTTGTAAAAGAAAAGAAATGCTGGCAAATTTCTTTGTTTTCTGATTAATTTCAACTTTCTTGATTTAATGCCCTTCTTACTTCACTTTTCCTATATAATGCTTTACATAACACTGGCCCTTAGCTTTTTGTCACACATTCATGTATATACTTTTATTTATTTATTTTTATTAGGCGTTATAAATCGTCACCAAATGTCGTATTCTGGTTTTATTGACTAGATATTTTCTGCAGTTATGAAAACGAATGTATGTGTATGATGTGGTTTTAACATGGTTTGTGCGTGTTTGTTGGAGGAAACAGTAAACATTCATACGAACAAATCTTTGCCTTAGTTGTGTTTTCTTTTGCAGTGTGACTGCGTGTTGTGAAAGCAGCCGCCTGCTGTCAAAATCACGGCAGGCAATCGGCTAACTTGGTTAGCATTAGCCTAGCCTCAGCGAATGCAAAGCTCTGCTTCTTCTTTGGTTGCAAACTATATGTTCTTACCGTCACCTATTGTACACACGGCTAATATAATATCAGCGACACTATGATTTTAATACATTGAAATTTAAAGTTAAAAAAAAAATGCTGTTTGTTTAAAAAAAGCATTGTTGTTGAAGACCGAAAGCCAGCCATCTATTCAGTCATGCGTTAATTCAAGGTATTTGAAGTAGATCAAAGTCTTTCTTTCAAAAACTAAAAAGAAAAAAAAAGAAATTTTAATCATTTTTACCAATGAAAATTTGTTAAAAATTTGCAAATTGCATATGAAACTTTATTACTAGCATAAGTCAGAAAAAACGTGTCATATGCAACTTTTTAAAACCGGCATGCCACATACCACTTTTCACTCTAGGTGTTGCCGGTTCATCATCCATCATCCTACCCGTAAGTCAGCTTCTGCTGTACCATCTAGCCAACCTGTCAGGTAGCGGCGCTCACCTCTTTCCTTTCACTTTCCCACAGTCTGTGACCAGAACCGTCCCGGTCAGCCAGAACCACTTCCACATTCCCCATCTTCCCTTCCTTTAATAAACCATTTACATTTCACTACTGTCTGAGTGTTTGTTGCTTCCGGGTCAATGGAAAGTTTAAACATGACAGTCTCCTTCTTGTGAGCTGAATCACACTTTTAACTTGTTACATCACCTCACACCTTCATAGCTACTGACCCTCCTAAAAATATGTGCAGCTCAGTTTTTTTCATTTTGTACATTTAATACCAGATCCTATGACGGTTACTTTTAATAATAACATTTTAATATCAAACTTACTAGAAGGATATTTTTAGTGCAGACACTTTACTTAAAAAGAGTAGGGAACATGTACAGATTAGTGTTAAACAGTGACATTAACTGAAAACGTCAATTTTTAAGTATTGGTAGTTTAAACAAACTAGGTTTTTGTAAAAAATATCTCTAGAAAAGTGATTTGCTTTCAGTGTAAAGATGCCAACAGACAGGAAAAAGGTCTATTCTGCAAAATGCCTCCAAAGTCGTGCACAAGACCAGAATAGTGTCTGAAAAAGCAATAATTTAGCATTAAGATAGCTGTATTAAAAGTTAAAAATAGTGGTCATGGAGAAAAATCAAGACTTCTTAATGTCATATTACTGTGGAAAGCACCACCTAACTTAAATTGGGATGCATCCATCCATTCATCTTCTCTATTAAATATAATGTAATGCTGCTTTTATGACCATTTTATTAAATCGTTTCTCCCTGCAGAGTGACACAGTAAATAGAAAAATCTGAAAGTTAGTCCCTAACAGAGTGAAGAACTTGGTTCTCTCATTGTGTGACTGATCTAAACATGAGGTTTTCTTTTAAAAATAGTTTGAATCAACAAGTTTTCTGCTTGATTTGTTCAACTCTTAGCAAGGCTGGCTGGGAAAGTGATGAGTGAAACCAACAGCTGCATGTAGCCTGGGAAAATAATTCAGATCCGTCTGGTTGAAGTTTGGATAACAGACAGAATTCCTTTTACTGAAATACTAAAGTGTACGTCAGATTATTTAATGCAACACACATATTTAAAATCCAGCAATGTTTTTAAAAACTGTAAACGTTTTATGAACAAATAAGTTCTAATGTAGGAATGAAACATTTCAAAACTAAGCAAGTTATGCTGGGTCTCAGGAGCATTTACATTAATTATTATAAATATAATTATTATTGTTATTGTCATATTAAAGACCAACTGACCATCTGGGAAGTATGTTTTATAGCTCTATAAGTGCCAGGTGGTCAGACAATTATTTGCTAAATTAATCCAAAAGTAGGTAATGCCTTCAGTTTCAAGCTTTTAGGCATACTGAGGTGAGTAAAGAGTCAACATAGTCTTGTTACATGTTACCCTTGGGAAATATCACCCTAACACCAATGAAAACAGATAAGCATCCTAGATTGAGAGTAATGATACAATTCTAATACAACAATGTGTATTAATAAAGCAATTATAATACAGTTTAGAAAGTATCTTTAAAATTTTCATTTTTTTGCAGTATGCAGTAACAAGAACATGCTCGTGTTTCCCTATTGAAATAGATAAATAGATACATAACAGCAGAGTTTAAATGCCACCATTAAAAATGTGTAAAGTCGTCTGCGAGATTTCGTCACATGCCTCCAAACAGGAACACACAAACACAGATACAGTCAACTGTAAACCACATCCACACTTCCGGGTGTACACTCCAACTGACGGCAGCTGTGTTCGTTAACCCCTCTTCGCTTAAACCTTACCACACTGCCAACCACACACACACACACACACACACACACACACACACACACACACACACACACACACACACACACACACACACACACACACACACACACACACACACGTTTAAAATACTTACTGAGCACCTTCCATTAATTTTCAACCCTTTCTATGGCCTAACCCTAATTGACACCGTAGTCTTAAACTTAACCCCTAGCCCCCTCCCCAAAAAAATGAGGCCCACAAAAAGTCCTCATTTTACATCAAAGCCCTCACTATGGTGGTAAGATACGAAATATATGTTCCCACTCAGCTGCAAGTACAAGTACACACACACACCAACACACCCATGCTGGGTAAGCCTTGTTACACCCGTTGCTTGGATTATCAATGCAAGCCAAGGGATGCGGTCAAAGCGGCTCAGTTGCTTATCAACACCGAGGGGGGGGCGATACACACAGTTAGCTCTCCTGCGTCGTGTCACTGACAGACACGTTCACACTGGGTATAAAGACACAGTGCATACAAGGTGGCTTGTATGTTAGTGTTTGTTTTAAAGTCTGCCGTTGAGACACACACACACAGACACCCTTACCTCTGTTGGCCACGTTTCTCCTCCAGGAGTAATTATGTCACCGTATGTTTGGTCTGCAGACCTGCCGACAGGAGACACGTGTAGCTGGGAACCGGCTTGAGCATACATGAGCGCACTGTTTGCTGTTTTTGGTCTGTAGGCCATGTGTGTTTGGGCCAAAGGGAGATGTGTTTTGTCCAAGTTGTCATCACAGTGCATTTACCGGAGTGGGAGGACGTAAAGCGACCCGATTCCTGTTGAAAAATGGAAATAAACTTTGTTTTGTAGAGATTTAAATTGTTAATCCGTAAATTATATTCCACTTAGTTAAGATTGGATCATGGAGATGACTTCTCCTGGAGGGAAACCCAGACGTCCCTTTTCCCAGAAACTGCCCAGTTCATCTTAAGGGATGTAAAGGCATTCCCAGGCCAGAGGGGGTACATTTTACCTCTAGAGAAATATTGGATGTCCCTGGAAAACCTCCAAAGAAAGACACACAGGAGGCAGCCTGTTCAGGAACCAGCACAGCAGACCCTTTTCAGTTCAGAGGAGCAGTTGCTATAGACTAGGCCCCCTGGGTAACAAAGCTTCTTAGACAGACTCAAACCATGGAGGAACCTTATTTTAGCTGCAGACATCCAGTTTGGCCAAACTTTAGCTGTAGGACATATTGACTCGTATTTGATTCTCCAAAACCTTGGGACGTTCATGATCTCTTTAATGACTGTAAGGTACCCAGGTTCGGCATCTGCAAAATAGGTTAAAATGATGAGTCCTCCACCATGCGTGACAACTGGTGAGAGGTGTTTATATTCATACGTAATATAAACTCTTCAGTCATTGTGATGTATTACACTCAAACGTCCACTATTTGTTCAATTAAAATTGCTGAAATTTAATGAATTAGCGCACTATAGTATTTTACAAACAATGTTTGAAGCACGTAAAACCATTTCACCAATAAACATTCAAAAATGATTTAGAAAAACAGGAAGAAATTATAATTTAAAAGGAACTCAGAACTTTAAAAAACAAAACAAATTTAGAACAAAACACTGCGCTTGTGTTTCTGTGAAAGAAATCAGCTTATGGAACAATCTGAACAAAGAAACCAAAGAATCACAATTAATATTCACATTTAAAAGGACAATAAGAGCTGCTACGCTCAGTGAATATGTCAGTTATGCCTGATTATTAATAATCATGTCAAATTTATTGTTTTATGAATATACAGAAAATCAACCTAAAGTAAAATGTGTATTTCAGTTTTGGAGGGCAGATATTTCATTTGATTATCTTTAGTTGTTGTTATGTATATTTTGATGCTTATTGTGTTGTTGATGATTTTTGTAATTTAAGTTCTTTGTAAATATATTGCTTTAGGTAAAGGGAGGCGGATAACAAAAGATTCTTCTTCTTTCTACTCCCTTTCATTCAGGACTTTAGAATGTTTGTTTTTATGTTTAATTGTTTTGTTTGAACACAATGAATGAAATAAAGAGTTTAAATAAAAAAAAACTTATGTTATGTGCGAAATACAATGTTCTTTAAGTCTTTATTTTAATTAGATTTGGTTGATTAATGTGGCTTCAGTTCACCATAAATGACATCTCATGGCACTTTACAAGACAAACAAGTCCAATTCAGATCCAAATAACTAAAACTAGGCTTTTCAGATTCACACAACTGTACAACAAGTCTTGTGGTTCATACAGAAAAACAAACACTGTGGACATCAACACTTCTGAATAGAACAAGTTGAAAAAGAGTTGATGGATGCCACACCTTGGAGCCTCTGGTGCCAACAACATGCTGTTGGTTCAATTTAGTGAAGGGAATCTGACGCCAGTGGTGCGCATTAAAGTCATGCTATTATGTTCCTTTAAGAAAGACAATCTATTCTGACATCCTTTTGAAACACGCCATACTTGTCCAGTCTTTCTACTGTCATGAACTTTAAAGAAGTTACAGACAAGTTTGAGCATCCTCTTCATCAGGTTGTCATACTACAACAGTCAGCAGCTCCTTCAGATCCACTGCAAAACAAACCTCTACAGGAGATCCCTCCTGCCCTCTGCATCACTATCTACTAACAACTCTTTGAAGAAACTTGTATAACATGAGTTACAACAGCATTTGATTTCCCTTTGGGATTAACAAAGTATTTTAGTCTGAGATGGAGCTCCTAGGTTTTTGGTTATTTCTATGAGTGTAGTTTGACATTAGGATACATTTAGAAGGAAGTCTCCAAGAAGATTTGGAGTTGCATTGCATGTTTTCCACTTGTGAACAATCTTTCTCATTGTAGAAAGATGGACTCCAGACTATTTGGAAGTGGTCTTTTAACACTTCCCAGACTAACGAGCAGCAACAGTTGCTTCTCTAAGGTCATTGCTGATGTCTTTCCTTCTTGGCATTGTGTGAACACACACCTGTGGGTTCCAGTCCAGACTCGACACACTTGGTGGTGGTTACTATCAAAAACGATACAACAGAGCAAAGGCTGGACACACCAAACCCTCCGATCCGTCTGACGTGACGGAAAATCGCCTTGTAGCAATTAGATCTGGTTCAAGTGAATGTGTCCGGGCAGACCGGCTTGCCGTTTTCTGCAGCTGTACTGCGTAGCTCCGACCAAGGCAGACCCCTGCTCTGTCTTGGTCGGTACGTTTACTGCCCTGCTTGTTTATGAAGACCAATCGTGAAAAACAAATGAGGGACAATAGCGATTTAAAATGGTACAGTTCAGAGGATTGTTGCATTATATTCTCCCAGAGAGTATTGTATAAAAAGAGGGCATGAATTCAAAAGGAAAAGGATGTTTGTTATCGTAACGTCTGCTGATGCTGGTGATGCTCTGAAGGTCAAAAGCAGAATGTGTTTTAGGTTTTCATCTGTTTTAGAAAAGGTCAGTATTTCAGGATGCCAGTTACACTTCATTGAACAAAAACTTGCTCTGACAGAAATACATTCAGGTGATTTTGTTCTTATTTTTTTAAAGAAAAATTCCAGTTGTAATCTGTAGGCACTATTCAATTAAATATAGCTATATAGCACCAACTCACAACAAATATCATCTCAGTGTACTTTTAAAAAAACGTCAATGTGATCAATGTGATCTTTTTTTTTTAATCAAACAATGCAAACAAGTTCAATTTATTATTCCAATTGGCAAAAAGCTTTCTGAGGAAATCTATATGATTGCAACATTCACTCCTATTCAGTTGAAAATGGCTTTATTTAGTGCTCTGTAACTCAGATATGTCAGCGGTGATCCAGTGCAGCCCCCAAATGTTAATTATTCACATGATCTTCTCTGGGAAACCAAGTTGGATTTTTAAACGGGTCACAGTGACTCTGAATAGCATCATGGCTGCTGACTGGACGACTGGACAATGAAGCTGTGTTTTAAAATATAAAAGAGAGAAATGTAACCCTCTGACCTCAAATTATTCTCATTCAGAGCCAACATTCCTATAATACCAGACCAATTGCTGCGTAACGCCCGGCATGAAAGGACTCAAAAGAACCTAAAGAGCATCCAGAAATAGAGGTTTAAGAAACCAACATTTAATCTTTTTAATTAGAAACTTTTTAGATTTTCTGCTAAACCTAAAACATTTGCTGAGTAGATTTTTGCTGTCTGTTTAAAGCTTCTTTGAAAGTGACCAAAATATTTACCTTTAGTAAATCTTAATTTTTTACACTAACGACACGCTCCCATGTTCCTGACTCGTTTCTATTTCCGTACCAAAAGATTCAAGATGTTTAAAGGTCTCTGAGTCTAGTCCTCTTTTGTTCTTCTCCCCATACATTTTTTTCAAAGGAGACAGAAGAGGAACAGAGGTATGTCATAAAAGACACACTCCAACCTTTATGAACCGACATTGTGGTAAATTTAGCAAAACAAGAGGCCCGGTATTGTCGTGGAGAAATAATCAGAATCAGCTGAATCACCAAGTTGCTTCAGACAACAAGGAACTTCACTTTGGTTCCACTTTACTCTCAATGAATTCATTGTAAGTATAATATACAAAAAATGGCAAAGAGAGACATTGTTCTTGTGAACATGAACATATACATTTTAACAGAAGAGGACTGGACTAGTGCAAATCAGCATGGTATCCATCTGGGTACTCTGTTAGGTATTTATCAGAGAGACAGCCTGGTGGGAAGAAACTGCCTCTGCAGACCTGAGGGTACAAATCTAAAGAGGTCGTGTCCAGGATGTGTGGGATCTGCAGAGATATCAGCTGCTGTTTTACCCGACCCTAGACCTGTACAGGTCCTGGATGGAGGGGCGGTCAGCCGTGACGACCCTCTCTGAAGACCTGATTGTTTACTGCAGGTCCTGTTTTGTGGAGTAACAGACCTCGTGTGAAAAGGGTCACTGTTTTACCAAGGCTCTCCTAAACACTCTAGCTGCGGATGCCTTTGCTCCCTCCTGTTGTAAAAGTTGATTTTTTTGTGTTTTTCTTACAAAACCTGCTGAAATGTGTCTGGTCTTATTTCTAAACTTGATGGTGCGCTGTCATAAATCTGGGGACATAAGCTACAGTTTTCAAAGATCACAAGGTTAATTTTTCAGGAACTTTATCTGATTCAGAAACTCCTCATGGATCATAACCTTCACGTATGACATTCCCTTAATGCATTTGTCATGAAACTCATATTGTTTCAAATCAAATTAAATCCCTTCTGCTGCAGGGAAAGTCCACGAGGGAACTTCCACCCTTCGGTATCATAACTAGAGTGACAAACTGTGTTGTGGTGTTGCGACACATGCATGCATTTTACACAGATGATTAGAGACACACAGCCTGATTCTATTTATGAAAACTGAGCGAATAGACGCTATCCGAGGAATTCATGCAGCTGACACAGAGTAGCTTTGAAGATTTCATAGCCGCAGGCACTACGTCTTCAATGTTTCCATTAAAGAATGTTTTCCTCACTAATGTTGACATGTGAACTGTGGCGTATCCTGTTACATAGATGGTACATTATCTCAAAGCCTGAAAAGATCAGATGATGTTATTGACAAGGAGCTTTAACTGAAGGCAAGATGCAAACGTCCAACAGCCCCCAGTTAAAATAACAAGGCAGCAGCTGCTGACGAGACGGCTCTGATTTAGCACCGAACTGCACCTCCGCTCTGTTTCTTCACACTGCAACAGAGGACCGAGGCTGTCTGGAGTGAACAAGTTCCAGTTTGTCTCTGTCGAGCATTCACCTTAGCAAACAGCCAGCAGTTGTGGCAGTTGACAGTTTGGCATTGAAGGTCTGCGTGCGTGCGCGTCAGAGAGGCCGACATTTGTCCTCTCAGACATTTGCAGCCAGCATTTGAGAGTCTTCACATCTTGATCAGAATGTTCTGTGCAGCGTTTGCCGAGCACATTTGCGGGTCCTGCACCAACATATGGTCCAGTCAGATTTCTGAAGACTTGAACAGGTTTTTTTGAATCGTAATCCGCAAACAACCAAGGAAAATGTGCCGACATGTTCGTCCCGATGCAGAAAAGGAAAGCTGCAACTATTACGCTGGTGTCTTATGTTAATGGGATTTATGATGGACTCTGTAGAAATGCCTTCTGTGTACATGCTGTGATCTTTATTTTCAGTGTGTTACTAAAGTGTTGAGATGCTTGACCTTTTTCATATTGTGTCGCATTACAACCTCCAAGGTCTGAGCATTTTTTATTGGGAATTTATGTGTTGGACCAACATAAAGTAGGGCCTAATTTAGAAGAGAAAACAGAAGAGGTAATAAATTATTTTACCATTTGTTTAAGGAAGAAAAGCGTGGTTTCCATATGTATTCAACCTCCCTGGATCAGTACTCAGTTTACTGGAGTTAAAGCTTAAAATTCCTCAGCTCTAAAGATCTAAACATCCTTCTTTGCAAAATGGTTCAAACTAGTCAGATTTTCATGCCATAAGTTCTCAAGTGGATTGAGGTTTGGACTTTGACTGGACCATTCGATCAGAACAATATGCTTTGATCTAGACCATTTTATTGTAGGTATTGTTGTGTGTTTAGGGTCTCTGTTCTAGTGGAAAGTGATCCTGTGTCCCAGTTTTAAGTCTTTTTCATCCTGAGACAGATTTTCTTCCGGGACGTCCGCTGTATTTACTCCATCCATCATTACATCACCTCTCACCAGCTTCACTGTCAATGCGCCTTTTTCTTTATTACATTTCCTTTGACTGTAGCAATGATCCCATATGGGCCTGTTAGCTTATGAAATATGAGTGAATATGACAACATGGACCAAAATGCTCACTTTGAATTTACCTGCTACCCACAAGGAAGTACATGTTTTCTTCATTTAAAGATCCAAAACTGATTTTTTTGTGTTTTTTTTTTTTTTTTACCTGTCCAACAGAAAATTAAATATGAAACAAATTATTCAGGTTTTTAGTAGAAAATGGATGTGGACATCATCCAGCCATCGTCTATACCTGCTTATGTATGCTGGGTCGCAAGGGCAAATCTCCAGCCGCCGTTTAGCAAGAGGTGGGATACACCCTGGACAGGAAAATTTAACGAGACCAATTAACCTAACAGTCAGACTTCAGGTGGAAGCCGAAGTAACCAGAGAGAACACATGCATTCATGAGGAGAACATGCAAACGTTTTGCAGAGAGACCCTGGGCTGGGGTTTGAACCCAGGACCTTCTTGCTGCAAGCTAGAAGCTTGTTGTTGATTTTTATATTAAATGAATTCCACCTTTACACAATATATTATGAATAACCTCAGCGTTTTTAAGAAAAGTATGTGCAATTTCAACAATACTTCTACTCAGTTAAACATTTACTTGTGCATTATGCATAAGAACTGATCACAGTGATTGTACAATGTTGAAAAACATTTTTTGGAACTTAAAAACACTGTCCTGCATGACTAAATACATCAAACAGATAAAAATTAAGAAATGATTTAAAATCAATTTTCCACATCTGAAGCTCAGTGCTACCATCTGCTGATTAAAACACAGCGCCCCTCGTGGACAATATAGGAACTGCAGATTTTCAATTAAACGAAGTACATGTTTTTTTCAATAATTGTTTTATCATTCTCTTCCTTTTATCTCCTCTTTCTTTCACCTTTTCTTTTTTTCTTCTTGTTCTTCCTTTCCTCTCCTACTTTCCCATTGTAGTGTCCATATCATTTGAGATATTCCCCGCATCATAATAAAACTATTCACATTCATAAATCAAGCGGAGCACTATGGCAAAAGCAGTACTGCTCCACTGGTGAAAGTCAAATCTGATGAGCTCTTTTTGGCATTAAGACATCAATTCATATTGCCACATTGCCAGACAGGACACTAATTTTGTTGAATAATGATAATGCATTTAGCCACTGGGCCGGACTAAATTGTTCCCGCGGGCCGTATGTTTGACACCCCTGATTTAAAGAAAGACACCCAGTTTCCTAATTGTTTAGGGTCAACTGCAATTTTCTTAGTTGAAAATAGATTTTATTTCTGGGATTCTTTGCAACCAGAATAAGGAGATTCACTCCTTCTTCTAAAATTAAAAAAGTTCAATGGTTGTGCCCAACTCTGCTTTGAGGTAAAAGTCATGTGATGCTTTTGGTCCTATTTACTATGAACTCAATATGAAAGCAAAAAAATGTGGTAGGTAAACACTTTTTGTCATACCTACCATCTTAAATTTTAAAAGAAATTTGTAAATGAAAATCTCATCCTAAAAACAAAACACAACAAAAAAAAGTTTATTTTTATGTCAGCTGCTGTGCTAACAGGCCAAATTCTTTGTGTCATTCTTGAACTGCATTCAGGGGACCCACAAAATAATTCCAAGGGCCACACTTTGGACCCCCATGTTTTAAATCATCTGCTGTAATAGTTGGCAGAGACTCATGCCTTCTGGTGATTAAATGAAATAAATGAAAAAATACAGACTGTACAAAGGTGATGTGTCTTTGTCTTTTCCTCACTGGAATTTGTGGAGGAGTGTTTCTCTTTGTTTTTTTATAATTGTATGTGCACCTGTGTTGAAAGTTTGTTGTACATTTCTTGTATTTAGAGTTGTTGTTTCATTTAGTCAGGCCCTTTCTGTTCTATGTTCACTTTACTTCCTGTTTTCTGGCTCTTTCCCCGTTTCCTGTTGGTTTTGAGTCTTTCTCATGTCTAATAAATGTTCTGCCATTCAGTCTATTGGTGCGTTCCTTTTGCCTCGGAGGTTGGGACTAACGAGTCGCAGATTACGTCGTCTCCGCCTTTTTGCGTTCCCAGTTTCCCTCCAACGGTAGGAAAAACATGGACGCTCACACTGTTATTAAAACAATAACAATGACAATAACGCTGTTCTAGGCTGTATTTTGTGCAAATAAAGAATTGAAGCACCTCGTCTGATGAAGGCAGCACCTGTACGACTGACTAAATGTTACATAAATAACAGAGAGCTGCTACAAACAGTCAAAGTTTGAGGTTTTACTTAATGGTGCTAAGAGTAGCAGCCATCATGAATGCCAAAAGTTGGGTACCATCCTGTTGCACCGACTTTCCTACTCGTAATGCTGACTTTAGGAGCCGTTCCAGTAAAATATTCAACCTAGAGGTCGAGAATCCCGACCGCCGAGGACAGATATAACGCACTATTAATGATACCCTCTGTCTCCGTTCTCTGGTTTCTCATTCAGTCGCTCCCAACCTGCTAATTATTATGACCTGTTTCTTGTCCCACTGATCACATCTCCTCAGTTTATACCCCACTGGTTGCTCAGTCACACCTGGTTAACCTGCCTGGTTCTGCTCTGCTCAGTCAGTTCTCTTTGAATTTTGTTAGTTTCACGTACTTTGGTTCACCTCTTGGCATTTTGGATCTTGGAATTTGTTTGTATATATATGTATATATATTTCTATTTGATGCATTTTCTAACCCATCCTCCACACACCCACCTCTGTGAAACCCAGAGATGTATGTAGGTCATGACTAACGGGCTAAGTGTGTGCAGTTAATCATTGTCCATAAAAAACTAAAAATACCAATAACAGCTCCGCCTGTAAAAGATTTGTATACATTAAAGAATGCTTTTGATTCATGTTTGAGATCTAAACATCCTTCACTCAGTGTTATTCAAAATCACCGGGAGCTAAACCACATGTTGAGCATGTGGCAGGCATAAAGGACATTCATTGTGAAAAATAATCTTTTTATTGTCACGAGACAAATAGGACGGAGCAGATTTTTAAGGCGATTTGCAAATGATGTAATAAAATAATGTATGGATTATGTTCCCGTGGATTTTAATGAAAAGGCGTCTTTATTTTGCACATGCCCTGTAGGGGTGTAATGGTCAGTGTGCTTGTTGCATCACAGTGAGCAGCTGGGACCGAACAAGTGTGTGTTTGTGAATTAGTGTGCGACACGTTGGCGGATTCCAGGAAACAGGAAACGGACTGGCGGGAAATTTACAGCAGCGGGGGGTCCAGCCCTTTGTGAAAACATAATCCAGTAGATTGGCTTAACACTCACTCCACTGCCCCCCCCCCCCTTCCTCCCATCCACCACACACACACTTTTTTCTCCACAGATAATGTTCTAGAAAGCAGGAGCAGCTGTTGCTTTGCTTCATGAGACTGAGCTGAAGAGGGGAAGTCAGGGATTTCTTCTTTGGAGAAGAGAAAGAGGGAGTCGGATGAAAGGGTGCCGTGATGCATCGGCTGTTAGCATCGATTGGAGGGGGGGGGGGGGGTCAAGTTCAGATGGTCAACTGAAAGGCTCTAAGAAGCCGTACAGATCAAAGGAAGACGAGAATACTCTAGACTTATTGACAGCACAAGGAAATTGGTTTAAACCTTTTAATTGTTATGCCCCTTGAGACTTTTTCGCATTTTCAGTGTAATTCATTAGGAAAATGAACCATAAAAGAGACTTATTTGTAGTTAGCTTCAAGCCACGCAGGAGACATAGCAAGTGTGTGCAAGAAGGCGCTCTCGTCAGAAGACACCAGATGTCTAAGGCCCTGTTTACGTGACAATGTTTTCTGGTACCATACCATACCAGTTTTATTTATAAAGCACTTTCAACACCCACAGGACCAAAGTGCATAATATGATGAGCTCTTTTTGGCATTAAGACCAAATACACAATCCTAAAATACAAATGATCTATCTTAAAGCAATAAGCAAGATGGTATATAAAATTAGTAATAAAATTAAAGAACGTAAAATGCAGTAAAACAAAGTCAACATCTCAGATTGTGTTAAAAGCCAAGGAAAAGAGATGAGTCTTAAGAAGGGATTCAGCGGATCTGAGGGGACGGGAGGGTGTGTAAGGATGTAGCAGCTCAGACAGCTAAGGTGTGGCAAGGCCATTAAAAATGAATCCTAAAATGGACTGGCGGCCAATGTCGCGAGGCTAAAACAAGGGGAAATATGCTCAAACTTTCCTGTACCCGTTAAGAGACGTGCAGCAGCCTGTTGTACCCTCTGGAAATGGGAAATGCATAAATCACTGGCTCCCTTATATAGTGCATTACAGTAATCTAGCCGACTGATTACAAAGGCATGGAATACTGTTTCTAAATGTTGATTAGAGAGAATAGGCTTTACTTTCTCAAGCTGCCTCGTGTGGAAAAAGCTGGATTTTACAACAGCTCTAATGTGGGTTTCCAACTTAAGTTGAGCATCTATCTTTACCTCTAAATTTGTAATAATAGGCCTGATGCACTGGGCCAAACGGAACAGTTCGGTTGTGTTTCTACGGTTCATTTAAACACGACAACGCCGAATGTTTGAAAACTCATTGAGCTCATTAGCAGAACTCTGCAGCGCTTGGCTGCAGGCTAGTGAGGTAGTTTAGCCATTTGATTCAGATGTGCAAGGGACACGTCAAAGAGTTGCAGGACACCGTCCCTCAAAGATTTGTGTTTGAGACCACCGGTTTAAAATCACCTGGTTAAGTGAACAGGATGAAGAAAAACTGGACAAGGTTTTCAGTTTCTGATTTTTAGTGCCTGAATGCTAAAGTTCACAAAGATGGGTTCGAACAGTGTGATGAAGGAAATGAGAGAAAAGGGTTAGGAAAACGTGGTTTAATGGTAATAAATATTGCCATATTTAGCAATAGTGCTGCAGTTACCCGTTCTCCTGGTATTGTGCAGCCATAGTTTACATTCAGGGGTCTTCAACTCTAGTCCTCGAGGAGAACTGGAGAACGTGCCGCCTATTTGGGACAAAGCGGAGGTGCATTAACGGTCGCCATGATTAGTGCTGTCTGAATTGTGCAGTCAGAGAGGAAGGAAGTAGGAAAAGTAGCCCGTATGCTTCCTATCATAGCTCCTTTAGCATAGGAAGCTCGCGATATCCCTCACTAGCGCTAAGGAGCTGTAAGAAATCCCACAATTCTTTGCATGGTACGACGTATAAGCACAGCCCATCTCAGGGAAGTTAACGAAAATGCCTGAAGAGAAAAGAGAGCACCCACTTTTTAATTCATTTTCAGAAGGCCGTAGGCCCAGATTTGACTGGAATCATCCATGTGCGTTTATGTCACGTAATGACGTCAGAGTTAAAGGCTGTCTGAAATCGTCACAGCAGTCTGAAGTAAGAGTCCTTACTGTTTACCTCATAAAAGGTCAAGGAAGAGGAGCTAGGAGGTATAATTAGAACGTTTTGAGTGCAGCCATTGACTCCACACTGAGGAGGTAATTCAGCCGTTTGATTCAGGTGTGTTGGACCAGGGACACCTGTTGAAGTTCCAGGACACCAAGAACATCAAGGACTGGAGCCTGACACCTGTTGCTTAAATCAACATATATTCATGTGTGAGAGTGGGCCAGTCAAAGTCCAGACTTAAATCCATCGGAGAATGCATGGCATGACATGTAGTTCAGAGCTGGAGCTTGAACAAAACCAATGGAGATCTAAATTTCTGCAATAGTTATGCAGGTTTGTGATTTTAGCGCATATGCTGTTAATGCCACTGGAAAGTTTGGTGGGGTTTCTGTAGGGCGCACACCTGCTTTCATTTAAGTATACATCTTTAAAATTAGATGTTTTTTTACACTCTTTGCAGCTGTGTGTAACAGTACACACAGTTATCAGGATCAGAAACGGGGAAAGCAAATGTCCCCCATGTTACTTCAGAGATTAGTGGTAAACCACATTAAAAAAAAGCTAAAGAAATTTCTAAAGAATTTCAGGAACAGACGAGAAACAAGTCGCTAACATCTATTAAATGGTTAAAAGTCATTTATTAAGCTTTAATGCTGCATTCCATTTACCTCGGAAATCCAAAATAGGAGCTGGGAATGGAGTAAACTCGAGTAAAAAAGCATTCCAGTTAACACAGTCGGAGAAGTCGTGATTCCAAAGTAAAAACAACAAAACAAAAGGTTAGGATTCCAATATGGTGACGGCCAGGAAAGCTGTAGTTTTGTTCGTAGTACCTCTTATAAACGTCCGTTAAAGCTGTACTTTCCGCATGCAAACACCACTTTTAATTTGTTCGGTTCAGAGTTGCAGCCGCTGCATGTAACATTAATTTCAGACGCACTCTCACAACGGCGCCTTGTAAAATAAACATGTTTTATCACAGCTTACTGTTGTTGATGAGAGGAGCTGCCATGTTGGATCCGACAATCGGCTTCAATAAAATTTCTTTCCCCTTTTTGAGGGGAAAGTCCAACTATAGCGGCCGTTAAAGTTGACTTTTCCGAGACAACGGAAGACGCAATTTCTGAGTTCGAACTGCAAATGTGATGTAACATAAGTCTCCAGCAAACTATTATCCACGAATGTAGAAAACATGGAACAGCAAAGAACCTTCCTGGAAGTGGGAACCAAATTTACTTCAAGAGTGCGTTATTAACTCATAGGTAAGCTCCAAGATGAAAATCCTTTCCCACCAACGAATACAAACCCTATTTGTTTAAAGTTTCTGATTGTAAGGACTTTGGGGAAACTATTCTGCTGACTGGCGATGCAAAAGTGGAACTTTTTTACATCTGGCAACAAAAAAAATTAACTCGGTGCTTTTGAAAAAGAACAATCAGCTCATTCACAGTCAAACATGGTGGTGGTTGTGTGACGGTCTGGGTCTGCTTTGCTGCTTCAGGACCTGGATGACTTGCTGTGGCTGTTTGAAGCTTCAGTGCTGCTCTCTAGCAGAAAATCTTGAAGGAGAATGTACAGCAATCCTTTTGTGACCTTAAGCTTAAGGTATCTTGGGTTAGACAGGAGGACAACTATCAAAGCACACCCTAGAGTCAATTTCTAATTGGCTAAATTAAAGGTTTTTGAGTGGGTCTGGACATAAATCCAATTTTTTATGCTGTTCATGCTCTAGAGCCCTCCACTGTGCTACATTAAAACAAAAATATATCTGCAGGTTCTCTGAAATAGCAACAAAAAGGCTGGAATATGAATGCTAAACCAATAAATATATGGAAGGACGTTCACTGCATCGCTAAAATTGCAACGTATTAAATATTCTCCCCAAACAAATTTAACCAGTTTTGTTTTTTTAAGACAAGCTTGACCATATCCTATTATTCATCAACTTTAGTGACACTTATGATTTACTGTGATAGAGTGAGGACATCTTTGATTTATCCGCTTTTCAACATTAAGTTTCTCCTTCATTAACATGTTTTCCAGCTGCTTGCACTGTTAATCTCAACGGCCTTTCACTTTTTTCAACTATTTAAACATTTTGCTCCTATCAGTACAGCAAATATTTCCTGATACATTTATACAGCCCATAAATCAGCACCTTAAATCTAGATCAGGTTGCTTATATTTTAGCAACACTAACGGTTAACGTTGAAAAGTTCATTACTAAAAGAGGAACTAGGCCAACGACAGAACAAATCAGCTTTTCTATCCAATGTTGTTGCTTGATTGTAGTATTCAGAGCAAGAGTCAGAAAACTTTTAAAATACAAAAACCCATTTTGGTCTTCGATCATGCCAAATAAAATTTGTTTTTAAAAAAATAATGCTAATTTTATATACAAAAATACTCAAACTTTGGTTGTATTTTAGGTTTTAAACTTTGATTTTTAAATAAAGAAAAACATAAAACATTTTGCAATAATATAATAAATACCCTTTCTTCAATGGAGCATTTCATATTCATAGCAAATGGCATTAAAAATGTGTGCTCTGTGACCTAATGACAAAATATTTGAATTAGTTATCACTCTGTTATGGAAAAACCCAGGCAAGCATTGCATGAAATCACATAGAAAACATCTTTATTCCTTTTAGATCTAAAAATACTGTTTTTTTGTGATATATGACAAAGAAGCTGCAGGTTGCAGACCCCTAATTTGATGCTTTTCTCAGTTTAAACTGATCCCAAAAAAGAAAGAGCTGCACAGTTGCACCTACTGTTGCCTTATAGCAAGAAGGTCCTGGGTTCAAATTTTTGTATAAAGTTTGTTTTTCCTGTGCATACATGGGTTCTCTCTGGGTACTCTGGCCTTCACACCACATTCCAAATCATACAAAACTGTTCATGTTTGTATGTGCATGGTTGTTTGTCTCTATAGCCGTGTTTCCATCAATGTTTTTTTTTAAGGCACATTTTCAATTCAATTTTTTATTTCAATTCAATTTTATTTATATAGCGCCAAATCATGAAACATGTCATCTCAAGGCACTTTACAAAATCAAGTTCAATCATATTATACAGATTGGGTCAGATTATACAGATTGGTCAAAATGTCCTATATAAGGAAACCAGTTGATTGCATCAAAGTCTTGACAAGCAGCATTCACTCCTGGGGAACCGTAGAGCCACAGGGAGAGTCGTCTGCATTGTACATGGTTTTGCTGCAATCCCTCATACTGAGCAAGCATGAAGCGACAGTGGGAAGAAAAACCACCCATTAACGGGAAAAAAAAACCTCCGGCAGAACCGGGCTCAGTATGAACGGTCATCTGCCTCGACCGACTGGGGTTACAGAAGACAGAGCAGAGACACAACAAGAGAGACAAAAAAGCACAGAAGCACACATTGATCTAGTAATCTGTTCTACATTAGATGGTAGTAACGGGTGAGCCGTCTTCTCTGGATGATGTCAAAGTTAACAGAACGCCAGACCAGGTGTACCTACTATGAAGAAAAAGAGAGAGAGCAAAAAGTTAAAAGCTGAAATGACGACAGTCATTTCAATGTAATACAATGCAAAACTGGAGAACCGTAGAATGAAGAACAGTAGAAATCAGTAGAGTGAGAAAATTAGACCCTGATGTCCTCCAGTAGCCTAAGCCTATAGCAGCATAACTATAGAGGTAGCTCAGGGTAACATGAGCCACTCTAACTATAAGCTTTGTCAAAAAGGAATGTTTTAAGATTAGTCTTAAAAATAGATAGGGTGTCTGCCTCACGGACCAAAACTGGGAGTTGGTTCCACAGGAGAGGAGCCTGATAGCTAAAGGATCTGCCTCCCATTCTACTTTTAGAGACTCTAGGAACCACCAGCAGACCTGCAGTCTGAGAGCGAAGTGCTCTGTTAGGAACATACGGAGTAATCAGAGCTCTGATATATGATGGAGCTTGATTATTAAGGGCTTTATACGTTAGAAGAAGAATTTTAAATTCTATTCTTGATTTAACAGGAAGCCAATGAAGGGAAGCTAAAATTGGAGAAATATGATCCCTCTTGTTGATTTTCATCAGAACTCTTGCCGCAGCATTTTGGATCAGCTGAAGACTTCGAACTGCATTTTGTGGACTTCCTGATAGTAAAGAATTACAATAGTCCAGCCTTGAAGTAACAAATGCATGCACTAGTTTTTCAGCATCACCCCTGGACAGAATGTTTCTAATTTTGGCGATATTCCGGAGGTGAAAAAAGGAAACTCTGGAAACCTGTTTAATATGGGATTTAAATGACATGTCTTGGTCAAAAATAACACCAAGATTTTTTACTTTATTACCAGAGGCCAAGTTAATGCCATCCAGATTCAGTGATTGATTAAGAAGTTTATTTTTTGAGGACTCTGGCCCAAAGATTACAACTTCTGTCTTGTCAGAATTTAAATGCAGGAAATTTAAAGTCATCCAGCTTTTGATGTCATCAAGACATGACTGCAGTCGAAGTAACTGATTGGATTCATCAGGATTTATGGATAAATATAGCTGAGTGTCATCAGCATAACAGTGGAAATTAATCCCATGCTGTCTGATAATTTTGCCAACCGGAAGCATATATATAGTAAATAGAATTGGTCCAAGGACTGAACCCTGTGGTACTCCACAGGTGACCCTAGAGTTTGAAGAAGATTTATTATTAACATGAACAAACTGGAATCTGTCCGACAGATAAGATTTAAACCAGCCTAATGCTTTCCCCTTAATCCCTACAGTATGCTCAAGTCTTTGTAGGAGAATAATGTGATCAACTGTGTCAAATGCAGCACTGAGATCTAACAGGACAAGTACAGACACAAGTCCATTATCTGAGGCCATGAGAATATCATTGGTGACCTTCACCAGAGCTGTTTCAGTGCTATGATGAGCTCTAAAGCCTGACTGAAACTCCTCAAGTAGGTCATTACTTTGTAAATGTTCACAAAGTTGATTAGCAACTACTTTCTCAAGAATTTTAGATAAGAAAAGAAGATTAGATATAGGTCTGTAGTTTACTAGCTCATCTTGATCAAGAGAAGGTTTCTTAAGTAAAGGTTTAATAACAGCTACTTTAAAAGCCTTTGGTACATATCCATTTACTAAGGATAGATTAATCATGTCTAAAATAGGACCACTGATCAGAGGGAATACCTCCTTAAACAACTTGGTTGGGATTGGGTCTAACATACAGGTAGAAGGTTTAGATGAAGCTAAAATTTTAGATAGCTCAGAAAGCTCTACTGCTTTTAAACAGTTCAGACACTGCGCAGGTTCTAAGGATTCCTCCAATGCTGCCTCACTTACTGAGGACGAGGTAATCATGTTTGGGAGGATGCCAATTATTTTATTTTTAATGGAATCAATTTTATTTATGAAGAATCCCATAAAATCATTACTGCTAAGAGCTAAGGGGATGGCTGGATCAACAGAGCTGTGGCTCTGGGTAAGTTTGGCAACTGTATTGAAGAGAAATCTAGGATTATTCTTATTCTCCTCAATTAATGATGAAAAATATGCTGCTCTAACTCTGCGAATGGTCTTGTTATACAACAATAGACTGTCCCTCCAGATTAGGTAGGATTCCTCTTGGTGTGTAGAGCGCCATTTTCTCTCCAATTTCCTAACATTGTGCTTCAAGGAATGCAGCTCTGAATTAAACCAAGGAGCCAGCTTCCTGTGAATAATCACCTTATTTTTCAAGGGAGCTACATTGTCTAATGCAGAACGCAATGACAAAGTCATACCGTTTACAAAGACATCTATTTGTGAATTGGAAGAAACAACATTGCTGCCATCTACAGGGCATTTCTGCAATACGGAGGATATTAAAAAGGGGACAGACTCTTTAAGTTTTGATACAGCATTATCCGATAAAGATCTACTATAATGGAACCCTCTTTTGGGGGTGGAGAACTCCGTTAGATTAAACTCAAATGTTATTAAAAAATGATCAGATAGGACAGGGTTGTGAGGAAATACTGTTAATTCTTCACAATCAATGCCATATGTCAGCACAAGGTCTAAACTATGGAGCCAAGAGTGCGTCGGTTTATGCACATTTTGAGCAAAACCAATTGAATCTAGGATAGTTTTAAAGGCTACACTAAGGTTATCACATTCTGTGTCAACATGGATGTTAAAATCACCCACTATAATAACCTTATCAGTATTTAACACCAAATCAGATAAGAAGTCTGACAGCTGATCCAAAAACTGAGTGCAACGGCCTGGTGGACGATACAAAACAATAAACAGAAGAGGTTTTATTGCTTTGCAGTTTGGATGAGGGAAACTGAGGGTTAAATGTTCAAAAGAACTGTAGTTATTAATTGGCCTGGGACTAATTAATAAATCAGACTGAAAGATGGCTGCCACTCCTCCTCCTCTTCCCACAGATCTGGGAATGTGGAAATTTGAATAATTGGAGGGAGTTGACTCATTTATACTAACGTAGTCCTCTTGTAGCCAGGTTTCTGTGAGACAAAACAAATCAATCTGTTTATCAGAAATCAATTCGTTAACTAACAAAGTCTTTGGAGGGAGAGACCTTATATTTAATAGACCACATTTAATTGTTTTATTTTTAGGTTCAAGGTGAACCGTATTGATTTTTATTAGGTTTTTATGATTTGTTCCTTTTAGATAAGTTTTTGATCTGTTAAGTTTTGGCCGTGGGAAAGACACCGTCTCAATAGGATAATGGGTGGGTAACAGTACAGAAGCTGCAGAGAGGTGTGTTAAACTACGGCTCTGCTTCCTGGTCTGGACCCTGGGTTGTCAGCATTTAGGAGAACTAATAAAACCGGCCAGATTTCTAGAAAGAAGAGCTGCACCATCCAAAGTGGGATGGATGCCGTCTCTCCGGATCAGACCAGGTTTTCCCCAGAAAGTTTGCCAGTTATCAATGTAGCCCACGTCGTTTTCAGGACACCACCTAGACAACCAGCGGTTGAATGATGACATGCGGCTAAACATGTCATCACTGGTCAGATCAGGCAGGGGACCAGAGAAAATTACGGAGTCCGACATTGTTTTAGCAAACTCACACACCGAAGCAACACCAACTTTAGTGACCTCCGATCGGCGTGACCGGGTGTCATTACCGCCAGCGTGAATAAAAATCTTACTGTATTTACGCTTATCCTTAGCCAGCAGTTTTAGGTAAGATTCTATGTCGCCCGTTCTGGCCCCTGGCAGGCATTTAACTATGGTCCCTGGTGTCTCTAGTGCCACGTTTCTGACTATTGAGCTCCCAATCACCAGAGTCGGCTTCTCAGCGGGTGTGTCGCTGAGTGGGGAAAATTTGTTAGAAACGCAGACGGGTTGGTGGTGAACTGGGGGCTGAAATCTAGAGCTATGCTTCCTACGAACTGTCACCCAGCCGGCCTGCTTACCCGGCTGCTCGGGTGCTTCTGGAGGACCACTAAGTGAAGTAACGCTAGGTCTATGTGGCTCCGCGCTAGCAAAGGAGCCACATAGACTGATGTGAGATTTTGAAATCTCACATCAGAAAACGGCAAAATTCTAGATAATTTCCTTAATTTCACTTGAGGTTGTTTTTCGATTTTGTGAAAAAAAAGGGTTAACGTGCAAAACAGGAGATGTAAACACATTTGCCAAATAAGTTCTGACGTAGTGAACGTTTACCTCACATGACTGATCAGCTGTTCCCGCTGTCAGTGTCCTCCCGGTAAGTCCCATGACCCGCACAGAATTGCATTTCTTTATGTCGCCGGACTGCAAGTAACATCGCCAGTACAGGCTGACATGACAGAATAATCACATCTTACTCGATAGCAACACATTCCTGAAAACGTCTCTCCTTTTTTTTTTAGATGTGTGGTCCACGGCAGGTTGCAACCTCTACTTCCTGTTCATTGTGACCATGCGTAACGACTTCTGATGAAATTATGCTTGCCGTAGCCTGGTTGATTTGCTCCCAACCAGTGGATGGAAACATGCCTAATTTGCGATTAAATTTTTGCAACATTTTAAATGTTTGCTCAAAATACACATGACAGTTGAATGGAAACATGGTTTATGTTGCCCTGTGATGAGCTGGTGACCTGTCCAGGGTGGACCCTGCCTCTCATCTATGATCGCTGGAGGCCTTCTGGGACCCTGCATGGGTAAGTAGTTATATAGACAGTGGATGTTGGGAAAACAAACAAACAAAAACCAAAAACAGGTATTTTTCAAGTGCACCAAGAGAAGCCGACAGAAGTTATTAAATCCATCCATTTTTTCACAAAAAGAGAACTTTGACTGCCTGTTTGTAACTAAGACATCCAAAGACTGGTACCAGTTCTTGCCGTTGGTTGGGGACTGCTCCCATTAAACCATGCACTTGAATTTAGTTCTTGGTCTGATGTTAAGAATTAGACAAAATCTTTGCTGTCATTAAACAGCTGTTTTGTACATAAGCATTAACCCTCCAGGCCGTGCCACCCTGGGCCTTAATCCAGATTACCCACATCAAAAACAACCCCTGCAGGTAAATCAATCCAGGATTACAGGGTGAGGAAAGCAATAGTATTTCAATTTAATTATTTAATCTCTTTACTATGATCAGTTGGAGCCAGGTAAAGAAACAACAATATCTTTTTTTTATGAAATTGGCCTTTTTCTGCAGTTTTTGCAGATCAAATCCAACCCACAGGATGTAAGGACCACATATAAAATGGCTGCACAGGATACAAGGTCTGAATAGGCTCACTCAGAATAAAAAAATCTATTTGCTGTTCAGTAGATTACATTTAATTAAATAGCTAAATGTGTGTTCAAAAACACACATTTAGCTATTTATTTAGCACAGTATATTATCTAATTTTACCAACTACAACATGCTCGTTGGACCAAACTTTATTACGGTGCCAGAGTAGTTATAGAGACCTAAGCCCCGTTTACACTACCCTTTTTTAACCGTGCCGGGAACTGTCCGAGCTCGGTAACTGAGATAACTATCGAGTGTAAATGGAACGCAAACTGAACTGAACCGTGCCAGACACAACCGAACCGCACTAAATCTAGACCAGTTTAGGCCCGTTTACACTACACCTAAAAACCGAGCCATGCCGAGACCAGTCCGAGCTTGGATCAGTTATCCAAGACAAGCCGACCCGTTTACACACAAAGCTTATCTCGGTTCCTTGGTTGCTCCTCGCCCCCTAGTGGAGATCTGCGGTACTACCGCTCTCTGGGATTGAAGGCGGTAGCAGCGAAACAAACAGCGCGGCGCCCGTAACATTCAGGAAGTTATGCTTAATATTGTGATATTTCGGTGTTTGCGGAGAGTCAGGGGAAGAAGGCAACCATTGGTGAATTTACTTGAGAAAGTTGGCTTTTTTGGGAAGCGGATGAGACAAACGAACGTCTAATAAGGATTTACAGACGCAGGAAACAACGACAGACGCTGAGGTTCATTGCGCTGCTAAGCAGAATCATCTCTGGAAACCGTGTGGCACGGTAAGGAAGCTAGTATTATTATGAATGTCTGAAATTTGTCTGAATGGAGTGTGAATCGGGACGTGCAGCCAGACACGCCGGAAAACCCGCGGACAGTCAGCTGACTGTAAGGAGATGACGCCGTCTGCTCATGCGCTCTTTATCAGAAAACTGGGCCAGAAATAAAACCAGGCCGAGACCTACCCAAGAGCTGGTCTGCAGTTAGCGCGGTCCGGTTATGTTTAGCGCGGTCTGGTTCAGTCTGCTGACCGTTTACACACAAGAGTTATCTCGGTTACCGAGCTCGGACTGGTCTCGGCTCGGTTAAAAAAGTGTAGTGTAAACGGGCCTTTTGATAGTAGGGCTCGGCCTGGTTCATCAGTGGCTCGGTTCTCCGATAACAAAGAGCGCATGAGCAGACCGCGTCATCTCCTTACAGTCAGCTGAATAATTTTGTGGTTTCAGACATTCATAAAAATACTAGCTTCCCTACCGTGCCACACGATTTCCAGTGATGATTCTGCTTAGCAGTGTGATGAACCTCAGCGCTGTCGTTGTTTCCTGCATCTGTAAATCCTTATTAGACGTTCGCTTGTCTTATCCACTTCCCAAAAGCCGACTCTGTCAAGTAAATTCACCAAAGGTTGCCGTCTTCGCCTGACTCTCCGCAAACAACGAAATATCGCAATTATAACCAAGCATAACTTCCTGAATGTTATGGGCGCCGCCATTTTTATTTGCTTGATTCCCTCCTTCAATCCTAGAGAGCAGTAGTACCATAGATCGTCACTAGGAGTCGAGGAACCGTGCTAGTGTGATGTTTAAATGGTCGTCAGAACCAAGCTCGGCACGGTTAATTGATCCAAGCTTGGTCCGAACTCGGCATGGATCGCTTAAAAAAGGGCAGTGTAAAAAGAAAAAAAAGGGTAGTGTAAATGGGGCTTATAAGGCTTAGATTTCAGCATTACATTTCCCCTCCATGTTTATATGAGGCCATTCAAGTCTTTGTGATTTAGTATGCATGGATTGAAAGAATGGAGATGGAAATCCGCAAAGGTGCAGTAGTGGGACCAAAATTCGAGCAGAGTTTAGCAGACAAACCAGTTTAGCAGTTTGCGAGAACAGCCTGTGGCCTTGAAAACCCGTTACCTGAAGACAGTTTGAAGTGGAAATAGACCAAACGAATCAGTTTCCATGACAAAGGGTGGCCAGGGAGAGGCACAAATGAATGGTACCAACATGAAGGGTTTTATTTGGGTAGTAAACGTCTTCGTTTTGAGAAACAACAGCACATTCACGGATGTCAATGATGATGCATTTCTAAAAAATGCAACATTTTGAGATGGTGGCACTTCACACCAGCAAAGGCTAGACTCTTGCATGTCGAATCATTTTCATTGTCTGAAAAATGAATGTAGCACAATTAACAAGATTATGGGTAAACCAAAAAATGTGCCCTCGCTTTCTGATGTGCTTTTTAGGGAAAAGCACATATCCTCACCTTGTGTTTGTTTTGTTTATTTCTTCAGAGGGATCAACATTCTGTTAGCAACTCGTTTTTACATTTAAACAGTGGCAATGTTTACATGCACAAAATTTCATGATCAGATTAAAATGTATTTGGATTAAATAATCGGATTGTACCATTTATATGGGCACACAATCAATTAATCTGATCATAATGTGCGTTTATATGCACCTGGCTTTATTCAGAATAGGACCACTCTGACATGCGCAGTTATCAAATTCCCCTAAAAAAGACAGAAGAAGTACCTCCGTCTTTGCTAAACAACAAATAATAATAAACAAAGCAGTATTATACGAGTTTGTTTGTCTTCTGAGCGCCCAGGCTGGACTTGAACGATGTTCTATTTACGGTTTAAGCGTTTTTTATGCATCTTCGTATCAATCGGCATAAACCACCGCTCTCATTCAGATTACAATTTCATTCCGATTGGCTTGTTTACAATGACTCATTTTTATTCTGATCGATCCTTTATTCCAATTACTTTTGTCCATGTAAACGTAACTAGTTTTATCTTATTTACTTTCAAATAGATTTAATGGAACAAAATGGAAATTAATATTAATTCCATCCATCCATCCATCCATCCATCCATCCATCCATCCATCCATCCAGTCGTGTTTTTCATACATTCTGTATTAAAAGCTCACCTCCTTGGAAATATTTACTGTAAATTCATAGCAGTTAGTATTTGTTGTCTAAACTTGTAAATAATTAATATGTATGAAAGAAAGTATGGCTATGATTACTTTTTATGTTTAGAGCCCTGGTACTTTGAGGTACAAGTCAGTTATTCCCGTGTAAGGTAACTTTTTTAGCCTTGGAGCGGAAACCAATAGCTATCCGCTTGCTTATTGCACATTAATTCTTCTACTTTATGTCAACAAATAGGATGTCTGATTATCTGCAAATGGTGAAAAACTTGGAGGTGAGAAAGTTTCCCTTTTTCTTCACAAGAGAGGATCTACTTGGGTTCTCAAAGTCATGGATTTGAACTACATAAACCTCCCGTTTTTATCAGATGACCTAATTTCGATCACTTACTGTTTAACTGCTGAGGAGGGGGTGGTGGCTTCATATATCTGCTCACAACTGACAGCAGAAAAGCCACGTGAGTCAAAGGAAGAGCTGTCATCCCGGCTTTAAGCCTCAGAGGACAGTTAGTTCAGACCCCGTGTGTTTTGTCCAAAATGCTTCACTGTGGTGGATATGGGAACATATGGATGAGCGCTGAGACAATGGAGCTCTTGTCATGCTGGGCTCAACAAAGAGGCCAAGAAAGGCTCAGACAGGGGTCCCTTGACCGTGCTTATGTGCATGTTTGTGACGATGAGAGAGAGAGAGAGAGAGAGAGAGAGAGAGAGAGAGAGAGAGAGAGAGAGAGAGAGAGAGAGAGAGAGAGAGAGAGAGAGAGAGAGAGAGATTGAGATTCATTTTGGAAGATTTCTGTACTTTGCATGAGGAAATAATTAATTGAAAAGAACATGATTGTTATTATTGAAGAGATTTGCATTCAGTTTGCACGTAAGTCAAGCATGTTAGCAGACATATGTTACCGTCCTTATTTGTTTCTGTCGTGAACAGACTGCAAACCATAAAACTTAACAACCCCACAGTGTGATATTGTGTTGTATCGGCCTCTATAAACCTGCCCCTCCCTCGTCTCCGTCTCCACCCAAAGCCCTGCTAACTGCCGTGGGAAGCGACGTTTCACAGTCACAGCCAAACTTAAAGCAAACCACCACCATCGCATGACAATGAAGGAGCAGACTTAAGGTTGTGGAAACGTTCCTTTGGTGCTGCTCCCCAAGCATCTCACTCAGCCTCAGAGCTTTTGCAAAGTTTCTTCCTCTTAGAAATGCCGGGGAGAATCGGGATCCACTTGGAGGTTTTGTTCTCACACAGTTTGCCATGTTTTTATGAGACTGTTTGATCGTTAAATGCCTCGACATAAGCCAAATGATAATTCTACAGTTAAGGTTAAAAACACATGATGGTGAGCTGCAAAAATAGAGATCTGGACAACTTTAGGTACCACAGGGCTAATTTTGACTTTCAATGGCTATTCAGTGCCGTACTCTGCAAAGAAGACATGTTCAAAGATGAAAGGTGAAGCTGTGCGACCTTTAAAGTGCAAAATAACCAGTTTTAGAACAAGAAAGCAGTTAGTTTAGAGTCTGTTCTTCAGAAAAAAAACATTTGTCTCCTTACATATTTTTTAATTTGTGTTTTATTAATTCTTTTGAGTACGGGTAGCTTAATTCTACACAAATTAAGATAAAAGGTTCAAAGTGAGTAACATACTCTCTGTGGTGAAGATCATTTGGCAGCATTTTCATCCAACTTGGAAATGCATGTCTTCAAAAACTTTGAACAACAAAGAACACAGTGGGTCGAGGCAGATGAGCGTTCACACTGAGCCTGGTTCTGGTTCTGGTTCTGCTGGAGGTTCTCCTCCCTGTTAAAGGGGAGTTTTCCTCTCCACTGTCACTTCATGCATGCTCAGTATGAGGGATTGCTGCAAAGCCATCAACAATGCAGACGACTGTCCACTGTGGCTCTACGCTCTTTCAGGAGGAGTGAATGCTGCTTGGAGAGACTTGATGCAACCTGCTGGGTTTCCTTAGAGAGGAAACTTTTTTACTAAGGTCTAAAATGACCTTGCTCTACCAATTCAGCAAATATTTTTCCACATTCAGAACCATTTATAACTGGAAAGACATTTTTTGGTTTACGTTCTTGATCAAGACCTATGGTTGTCTGTGTCTGAATTGCCATACTATTAAAAGCCTTCTCATCAGTACGGTATCTTTTCTACTGTTGCAAACGTTTCCCATACTTGCTGCTGATATAACTGGGTTTACTCTCCGTGGAGAAATAAAAGATTATTCAGTTCTTGTCAGGGATCTGTGTTTGGTTTCTGTGGGTCTCCTCTTTCCTGGAGCTGCAGCTTCTTGTTGGGCGTAGCTGAGCAGCTCAATGCGACAGAACTGCATCCTGTCTGAGGTCATCAGTGGGAGCATAAAGGGAGCTGTCTGGATCGGTTGACGACTGAGTGTCATTCAGTGTGTACCTCCAGCCCTATGTGGTTAATTCGGTTGTCTCTTTGTGCTTCTACGCTCCCGCTAACCCAACATTTGTCTTCCTGTTCTCTAAGGTTGCCTGTAAGTTTTCACTTGGATGTTTGCCTTTGACACTTCCAGGCGTCTCAGGTTAAATCATTCTGTGCTCACTCCACTGATCAGCACAAACAGTCGGCTGCGTCTTGCCCCCCCCCCCCCCCCCCCAACACTACAATACCTGCCCGGATTTAATATAGGGCTGGACGATATAGAAAAAAAAGCATATTGATGAAATAGAAATCAAATTGATCGATATCGATAATTATCAACAAATTCAAAGCATATATTTTAAGTGCAGCTCTGGACATTTTATACTGTTGCTTAGCGACCTATTTTTAGATACAGAACACACAAACACTGAATTCAAACTCAACCCTTTATTCAACCATCTTTTTACCAAAACTGCAAGTTTTAAAAAAGAAAAAAGAACATGTGCTCTCTGAACACTTTGAAGGGGGCGGAGCTTGGTCCTGGGTCTGCATTGTGATTGGTTGGGAGGATGTAACGATGTAATATTAACATACATGGCTAAAATGTAACAGGAAGGAAAACTGTTATTCTATTGAATTTTTTATTGACCCTTTTTTTCTATCATCGATATATATTGTTATAGAATAATCGTCCAGCCCTAATTTACTACATCCAGAATCCTCTCAGAACCCGGGAGCCTTCCTCTGGGTCGAGACCAAACACTCTGGATCTCCCATTACCTGTTGTTCATAATGGGGGATCAACTTTAGCCCGCCACTCTGTGTCAAAACCTTTCACGATGGCTGGAAGGCGCAATAAACATGTAGATCACAGAATGAAAGGATGGTCTGAATGGCGCCGTTGATGTGTGGGGATGTCTGGAAGTGGATGAGCAGACATTCACAGCCAGGTCACACCATGACAGTCCAGCTCTGAGTAGATGAGACACGAGAGAGGCACTTTGTGCCGCTAGTGACATGTTAATGTCCACTAGTCAAAGCAATGCACTTCTGGAGAGCGTCTGTGAATTACTCAACACTCATTTAGCAATTCAGCAACATGTGCTGCAATGAAAGCATCTCTCAGGAACTTGTTCAGAGAGACTAAGCTGAGGTAAACCGCTATAACTGCACAAAATGAACAGAAAAAAACCCCACCTGGCATTAAGACATGCCTCTGGGCTTATTCAGATGCGAGTGGACAGCTTTAAGCAGCAGCGTTCAAACCTTGTATTAAAATCTAACCTTTGGCTCTACGGAGGAGTGAATGCTGCTTGGAGAGACTTGATGCAACCTGCTGGGTTTCCTTAGAGAGGAAACTTTCTGACCAACCTGGAGGATCCGATGGAATTTGACTTTAGAAAGAGCTTTGAGATGACAGGGGTTGTGAAGTGGCGCTATATAAAATTGAATTGAATTGATTTGAACCAATAGACACTGTCCACAGGAAAACAGAATTGAATAGAACAGAATCAAAATATGCTTCATTGTCCCTCAGTGGGGAAATGTTAATGTACCAACAGCAAAGTGAAAGGCAAATAGACCCATGCAGATTCAGACAAAGATAAAATCTAATAAAAAATAAGAGACTATACACTAAGGAAACATTTACAACATTACAAAATGTAAACTCTGATTGAAAGAAATGTGCGATTTGGTTGGGTAATATACAATAATATTGTCCTACCACCATTAATGTAGTTGCGTGGAGTTTGCTCTGTGCTACTAAGATTTAAGCCTGACCTGTTTATTCTGATAAGACCGAGGTCTTTGGGAAGAGGGGTCTCATGTGAAACAATGAATATGTGGAAAAACAACTCTTCTTCCCTTGTAATCAGGATCCGTGATGCTGTGGGGTCGTTCTTTTTCTAAATACCCTTGACACCACGGCATCATGATGTCCTTGAAAACGTTTGTTTTATGGCCTTTTGCATATCTTTACCAATGCTAACGACGATTGTGGATGTCATTGCGCTTGCTTGCTACCTTCAGCAGTTGGTTGCAGTCAACGAAACAGAATAATCAGCATTGAAAATAGGGCCAAATTATGACACATGGATTTATTTTGTGCAAGAAAACGTTCTCAGTGTTATGAATTTCAACGTTTATCTCTTTGCATATATACCTAGATAACCCAATGTAATGGAAGAGCAGTACAGGAGTCCATACTGCAGCTACAAATGAATGACTGATGCAGCCTGAAGCCCTCCGCCCGCCCAAACCTGCTGGCCAACAGACAGTTACGCTGGTTTATGTAAGAAGAGTTTCAGTTGCTGCGTCACTCTGGAGGCCAGACCACAACATCAGAGGGGGAGTAACTGATTCATTATCCCGACAGATCAGAACAAATACAAGAGCCAAGGGGGTGGAAGTGGTAGTGGAGGAGAGGTGGGCTGCAGAAAGTGCAGAAGAGGTTGGTAAAAAAGGAAAGAAAGGCAGAAAGAAGGAAACAAAGGAGAAGTCTGTTACAGAACCAACCGACCACAGGGAGGAAAACCACATACATTACAGTTTTTAACCTGAGACACACACCACACACACTCACTCAACAACAACCCCGTATCAGAGAAGCGTTGTGATAAGGCACTTTTACAGTTTGTCTTCAAACGGTCACTCGATTTTTACAGTCATAAACAATCCATAGGTCAGACGCATGAACCACAAGGGTTGAAAACTTTGTTTAAGAAAACAGAAAAAGATTTGTTTGTAGATTCGTACTATGCTACACTATACTATGCAAACCATGGAGATCCTAAAGACGAGAAGACATTCTTCTTTCAGTAGGTTAAGATGCTTTATATGCTTCTTCAGTTCAGATCTGCTTCTGTTGTTAACCACAGGAACCTTATTACCATATTTGTTTAACCCTGTTTGTTATATTTGCAGTTCAAAAAACGCTTTTTAGTTTTGTGCCAATTAGAGCCAAAAATTATGATGTTTTATTTGTAGTTTCCTCTGGTCAACATCTTGATAGACAGCTGAACTATCAATGTTACCAGTTTAGAGGGTTCATTATTCTCAGCCTAATTATCTTTTTAAAAATCCCCCAGTCGGTCAAGGCAGATGACCGTTCATACTGAGCCCGGTTCTGCTGGAGGTTTTCTTCCCTGTTAAAGAAGAGTTTTTCTTTCCACTGTCGCTTCATGCTTGCTCAGTATGAGGGATTGCTGCAAAGCCATGTACAATGCAGACGTCTCTCCCTGTAGCTCTACGCTTCTCCAGGAGTGAATGCTGCTTGTCGGGACTTTGAAGCAATCAACTGGTTCCCTTATATAGGAAATTTTTGACCAATCTGTATAATCTGATTGAATTTGACTTTGTAAAGTGCCTTGAGATGACATGTTTCATGAACTGGCGCTATATAAATAAAATTGAATTGATTTGAATTGAATTTCTTTCCACAATATCCACTTCTAAAAGGTTAGGTTTATGTTATGATGTAAACACAAGAAATGAATGTTTCATAGCTTAAACAGGGCATTTTTGCGTAAGCATTTGTAAACGAGAGCAGTGTAAAAACGGCAGCGTATGCGCTTATCTTGCTAAGATCAATTCCCACCGAAGACCACTGTTGAAGCTACCGCACCCTGTTGGCGGCGAAACACCTTTAGTTGCCCCAGCTCTTTCCCCTAGGGTGACCCCATTTGGTTTAGAGTGTTCAAAATACAACGCATGAAACAGAAATCTATACTTTAACTGGTTTAATCTAGAACAGTCAGAGAAATGTTTACAGACACATCAGCGCCGACGGGCTCTTGATCGAACACGACGCAAGGTAAATGAATGTGGCAAGAGCCCCGACTGATCCTTCATTAAACATTATAAAGCAGTCTAGGTACACGCCCATGCAAGGGTGGTACACTTCCTCACATGTCATCTGGGGTGCTATCTGATAGGTTGTGCCATGGCCTTGTGTCCCAGACTGTCTAAGTGAGCATGCAGAAGGAGCTCATCGTGGACTTCAGAAAAGATTCAAGAGGCACGCACGACACCATCCACATCAATGGAATGGCTGTTGAGTGTGTCTCCAGTTTCAAGTTTCTGGGGACCCACATCTCAGCGGACATGTCCTGGTCAACCAACACCTCCTGCCTGGTCAAGAAGGCTCACCAGCGCCTCTTCTTCCTCAGGACACTGAGGAAAAATCAGCTCTCCTCGACTATCCTGGTGAACTTCTACCGCTGTGCAATAGAGAGCATCCTGACCAACTGTGCAACAGTGTGGTATGGGAGCTGTTCTGTTGCAGAGCGCAAGGCACTGCAGCGGGTGGTGAAAACCGCCCAGCACATCACTAGGACTCCACTACCCACCATTGAGCACATCCAGAAGAAACGCTGCCTACATCGAGCTCGCAGCATCCTTAAGGACTCATCCCACCCAGCCCACAGACTGTTTTCTCTCCTGCCCTCCGGCAGGCGTTTCAGGTGCCTCCGGACCAGAACCAGCAGACTGAAGAACAGCTTCTTCCTCAGAGCTGTCTCTTTATTGAACTCTAATCCTCACTGATAGACTCTCATCTCCCTCCTCACACCTACCTCCATTTTGTTATTCTGTTATTTACAAGACTGCAATGTTCACCTGCACTCCTGACTGTTACTATGGTAACAACTGTTCACATGCATCCTGCACTACTAACTATGACTGAATATTGATTAGCACTGCTGACTGTTTATTCACAGTACCAATTGTTTACATATACATTTGCAACACCGTACTTTAACTGTAATATGCAATTACCTTCCACTGCACTTTAATTTAAATAGCTTCTGTCCAAACTTTATTTATACATTTTATAGTAATAACCACCTGTATATCATGCTCACAATTCTGCCTATAGTAATAGCCACCTTTACATATATTCATAGTACATGTAAACTCTGTTATAATAATCATCTGTATAATATGCTATTGTACATATCTGTAAAACTCTATTCATAGCAATATCCACCTGTATATTATGTTCGGTACATATCCAGCTGTAAATTTAATTTAGTTCACAATACTAGTTATCTATATATACATATCTGTACATATCTGTAAAACTCTATTTATAGTAATATCCACCTGTATATTATATTCGGTACATATCCAGCTGTAAATTTAGTTCACAATACTAGTTATCTATATATTATACTCATAGGACAAATCGATCAGTAAAATTCTGTCTATAATAGTATACATCTCTATATTTATTCAGTAATAACCCATGTCTTGTACATATGGAACCATTGTTTATCCTGCACTGCTGCTATTGCACTTCTGGTTAGACCTAAACTGCATTTCGTTGCCTTGTACCTGTACCTGTGTAATCAGAATCAGACATGCTTTAATAATCCCAGAAGTAAATTGCTGTTTCAGTACAACCGCCAAGACAAAACATCACAAACATTTCAGGGGAGACGATTTACTGGGGCCTTGCTGCCAAGGAACCGCATTACACGGTACCAACAGGGCGCTGCCTTAGAAACTGTGGAAAAGATAGATTCTCAACACATTGGGGAAGTGGAGGGAGATAAAAAAGACAAGTGCTTCACAATTTATGTTTTCACATATAATGTGAAGCATCCGACAAAAAACCTCATTGCAACCTCCAAAAGCATCTAAAGACAATTACAAGATCGGCTTTCTATCACCTGAAGAACATTTCCAGGATTAAAGGACTAATGTCTCAGCAGGATCTGGAAAGACTAATCCAAGCGTTTATCTTTAGTAGAATTGATTACTGCAACGGTGTTTTCACAGGTCTGCCTAAAAAGTGGATCAGACAGCTGCAGCTGATCCAGAACGCTGCTGCCCGCGTCCTCACTAAGACAAAGAACGTAGAGCACATAACCCCAGTTCTAAAGTCCTTACACTGGCTCCCTGTATCTCAGAGAATAGACTTTAAAATCCTTCTGTTAGTCTATAAATCCCTGAATGGCTTAGCACCTAAATACATCACAGACTTGTTATCAGTGTATCAACCCTCAAGACCACTCAGGTCTTCTGGCTCCAGCCTGCTCTGCATACCCAGAACCAGAACCAAACACGGAGAAGCAGAATTTAGTTCCTATGCTCCACTTATCTGGAACAAACTTCCAGAAAACTGTAAAAGTGCGGAAAGCCTGAGTTCCTTTAAATCAAGATTAAAACACATTTGTTTAGGACTGTTTTTGGCTGTTCTAGTTAAACTGTTCTACTGAAACAACATTAGTTCAACTTTTTTAGTCCAACTGTTTATTGATGTTCTATTTTGTTTCTACATTTTCTGTTTTCTTTCCTGTATTTTAATCATGTAAAGCACTTTGCATTGTCTCTGTACTGAATTGTGCTATACAAATAAATTTGCCTTGCCTTGCCTTGCAAGAGAAGCACAATAATTACGAGACACATATATGCAGAAAGGTAAGAAGGTTTAATGACAATAAAGTTGAATCTAATCTAATCAAAAATGCAGCTCCCAGGAAAACTGACGTTCCACTCATACGTCCCATATCCAACACCACCCTGAACGTGGACGATCTTTGCAGGCAGGGTTTAGACAACGGGTTTCTGATGCATATTCAGAAAACTGTGATAGAGTGTGAAAAGCAATAAAGGGTTTTGAGCATGCACAAAAAGTAGTATTTAATCATGGTGGCAGTATTTTAAGGTAGCTGATGATCCATGTAGGGCCCACTTGTGGTTGGGTGCTGGAGAAGTTCAGCAGGAGTGGTCACTCCAGCTTCAAGGCACGACCACGAGCCCTAAACGTCTGCAGCACTTTATTGGACGTGTTGCCGCTCTCCTGCTAAATCCACAGGATGTTTCTACATTTTCACCTGGCAGTTACAGCGGCCAGTCCACGTTCTTCACGTGCCTCTAAACACAACACCATGCTAACCGATCGTTGTTCATCTGTTCGATGCAAAGCAAAAAGCCCTCCTGCTTGAATTTTCAGGTCTGCTGGATTATGTTTGTGGCAGCTGATCAGTCACGTGAGGTAAGCGTTCGCTACGTCAGAACTGATTCGACAAATGTTTCCATCGCCTCTTTGGCGCATTTACACTTTGGAGAAAGTCAAAAACCACTTCAAGCAAGCCTGATTTTTTTTATTTTTGCCGGAATTTAGTGAGTTAATTTGAATTTTGCCGTTTCCGTCAACCTTTTCTAATTTTAAAAGGCGAATTTAAAAAGTTTGATGGAAACGCAACTAGTGTCTCTTACTGAACCCGGCAACATTTTCTTTTATTTTAACTTCTTAATTTTACCAGACTCAAAATATGAATTTTTCATCCATTTTGATATATAAAAAACCCTAAGATACCACAATGAACACGGTGCAGTGATCCGGATTTAAATACGTAGGTCCGATAAACATGTTGAGTTGTTGCACTTCGTACAGTTCAGTTCAGTTCTCTGCATCGAGCCGATTGCAAACAAATTAAGCAGAGAAACTAGAAAGCGGCCCCATAAGGGAGTCGCTGAGTCACTGCTGACCCTCCTGGACTGGTTGCTGTCGCTCACAATAGTTTATCCAAAATATCTGTTGTGCAACAGATTATGTCGGTTAAAAATGTTATGATAACAACACGCTGTTTTTTTCTTCCCTTTTTGTTTTTTAGCAACAGTTTTTTTTTTTTTTTTTGTAAAAACAAATCGATATTTAATCAGTGAATGTTGCATCATGTATGCTCCTGTTTACAAATGAGAAGGCTGTCTGTTTTGGACAAAAAAGATTATTGAATTCAGCAACTTCCAGAATCAGATTAATAACGAATACTGAGGGATTGCTGCAAAGCCATCAACAATGCAGACGACTGTCCACTGTGGCTCTACGCTCTTTCAGGAGGAGTGAATGCTGCTTGGAGAGACTTGATGCAACCTGCTGGGTTTCCTTAGAGAGGAAACTTTAAATTTTCAATTTCAATTTTCAATTTTATTTATATAGCGCCAATAGACCCTTTTCACATGACGTCACTCAACTTCCGTTTTGAAGCGGAGCAAGGTATCTTTACTTCCGGCTACATGCTTTTACATAGAAAATTCGGGAGGTGAAGAGGTGTCTCACTGATAATCAGCGCGATTTCATAAGGTAAGACTCAGACCACAATGTGTCGCATTGACTATCTTTATTTTCCTTAGTATTGGTAGCAATCATTGCTGTTATATAGATGCTTTGATCGGGACAGTAACATGTAGATCAAAGCTAACATGCAGCAGCTTGTTAGCTTACCTTACCAAACTTTTACCTATCAGTAATCAGCGTGATTTCATCAAGTAAGACTGAGAGCACAATATTAAACGTGTCTTATTGACTATCTTTATTTTCGTTAGTATTTGTAGCAATCATTGCTGTTATATAGATGCTTTGATTGGGACAGTAACATGAAGATCAAAGCTAACATGCAGCAGCTTGTTAGCTTACTTTACCTGTCATTAATCTGATGTAGATGTTATAAAATGATTACTGTAGCTTTGCTATTATAGAAATAAATCTTGTTCACGGAGTGAAAAAAAGAGACATTTATCTGCTACATTGTTCCCCTTACTTGATTATGGTGACGTGTTATATATAATTGCAGTCACTGAATTAAAAAGATCTTATTCCATTTGAATCTTTTTGTTCATTCCTAAAAAAATTACCGTGGGTCTATTGGACAGTACTTCTGTTTCTGAATTTTCTGTGTATTATAATTAATTTTCTTCATAATATTATTTGCACTTATATTAATGCACTTTTTTTTTTTAGTTTTTGTGCAAAATACTGTATATTTTAAGTAGAAGCCTGAAATTGTTTTATTATACTGTATTAGTAATGACATGTGCTGCTGACCTCTTAGTCAGATCAACCTTTAAAAAAGAGATCTTAATCTCAATGGGAGTTTATCTGGTTAAATAAAGGTTTTAAAAAGTATTATAATTAATCTATTTTTTCTCCCCTTGTGTCCATCTCTCAGCAGCATCATATCCACCAAGCATGGCACAATCACAGAGAAACTGCTACTGCAGTGTCCCACAGTGTTCGAAAAACGTTCCATATCTCGGTTTTCACGACTTCCCGGCTGATGCTGAGACTGAAGCCTATTGGGTGACAGCAATAAGAAGAGACGAGGGGCCGAATTTTAAAATCCTTCGCAGCAGCACTTACGCCTGCAGTCAGCACTTCTCTTCCGAGGACACCTATGTTTCTGCAAGTGGTCTTTAACAAATTAAACATCTTTCTTTCTTAAAGATAATTGAGTTATAAGTTTATTTAGCTATTCCCAAGATAATTTCAGTGGCTCACCACGTAAATTTTTATTAGAGCTGTCAAAATCAATTTGTTAATGAAAGGAAATTAATCTGAGAAATTAATTAATTTCTGCATATACAAATGGTTTTTAAAAATACTCACCTGTACACTGTAATCGCACACTGTCTCTTTCTCCTGCATTGTTTACATTTCAATTGTTTACTGTTAAATCACTGCTGCACTTTATCCTGTAATTTACTGTAATTCTCAAGCTGTATGCAAACGGAATTTCGTTCTGTACGCACTCTGTGCATACATAATGACAAATAAAGTTGTCTAAGTCTAATTTGTCTATGGATGAACCCAGAACCACACACGGGACTTAAAATGAAAGTCTTTATTGAAGGTTTGATGGGATGGAGGGTGATGTAACCAGCGAGGTAGAACTGCACGGGAACAGGGTGATGGTGTTGGCAGGAGCTGACGGCCCGGAGAGAGACTTCTTGGAACCAGGAACAGGCAGCAGGGTCCTCAGCTCGGAAGAGAATTGACAGTTCAGGGGAGAACCCACCAGAGCTCGGCAGCAGGCTCTTCTGTAAGGCAGAAGGGAACCGGAGCAAGGCAGCAGGATAAACAGGACAGGTAAAAGGTAAAATGGACAGAGCTGCTATGAAGTATCTATGTAATAAATAACTAAAATATATGAAGTGTGATGTCTGAAGTTTTTTAAAATCCATGTTTTTTTGGTCAGTTCCTGAAAAATAACAGTATAGGACACAACGGGTTTTGCCCCGACAGCAGCATAATCCATAAATACTATAGTGAACTGATTATCAGTGTGCATGCAGTGTGTATTCAACATTATTGACAGCGTCTTTCTCAGTCTATGATGTCCTAAACTATCACAGTTTTAACAGGAATGGGCAGAATTATTTTATTAATTGAGGCTCCAAATGTACTGACGAGACTGAGAAACACACTGAACCCACAGAGGAATTTTGAGGGATACTGCAAAGTCTGCAACCTCAGTAAAATACTACACAAAAAAAAAAAAAAAACGGGAGGGAATGAGGCTCATTTGAGGCTCATTTTTATTCATAGAGGTGTGACAGCGTGCTCTAACTGTGACCAAGTGGCCAAAAGCATTGACACTGTTCCAAAACAAAGTATGAAAAGGCTCAACATTATACATCAACTATATCCCTGGTGAGACTCATTGGCTAAAAGCTGTGAAACAGATAAGCTGATATAGCAATAAAGCTAGCGTAGCAATATAATGGAGAAATAGAAAACTAATAAATGACAAAAGTCCTGTTGGTAGCATTGCTATCATTATCCTAGCATCTATGCTAACAACAGAGCTAAGAAGACAAAGCTCTTACCTTCATAATCGAAAAGGTATTGTTCCACAAAGAACTTGTCATCTTTGTCGAGTTTGGAGGCTGGTGTGGTCGAAAGCTTTTGTGCCAGTCTGTCCACGTCTCCCAAACGAAATTTGGGTAGATTGGTGAGGGACTGTGTGAATTCCCTATGTAAAAACACTGCTCGCAGAGAAAGCGGCAGTAAAGATACCCTGCTTCACCGCAGAACGGAAGTTGCATGACGTCACTGTGAAAAGGGTCTATTCATGAAACATGTCATCTCAAGGCACTTTACAAAGTCAAATTCAATCATATTATACAGATTGGGACAGATTATACAGATTGGTCAAAAATGTCCTATATAAGGGAACCAGTTGATTGCTTCAAAGTCCCGACAAGCAGCATTCACTCCTGGAGAAGCGTAGAGCTACAGGGAGAGTCGTCTGCATTGTCCATGGCTTTGCAGCAATCCCTCATACTGAGCAAGCATGAAGCGACAGCAGAAAGAAAAACTCCCCATTAACGGGAAGGAAAAACCTCCAGCAGAACCAGAACCAGGCTCAGTATGAACGGTCATCTGCCTCGACCGACTGGGGGTTACAGAAGACAGAGCAGAGACACAACAAGAGAGACAAACAAGCACAGAAGCACACATTGATCCAGTAATCTGTTCTACATTAGATGATAATAGCGGATGATCTGTCCTCCCTGGATGATATCACAGTTAACAGAACGTCAGACCAGGTGTATCTACTATGAAGAAAAAAAAGAGAGAGAACAAAAAGTTAAAAGCTGAAATGACAACAGTCATTTCAATGCAATGCTAAACTAGAGAACAGTAGAAAATCAGTAGAGTGAGAAAAATAGGCCCTGATGTCCTCCAGTAGCCTAAGCCTATAGCAGCATAACTATAGAGGTAGGTCAGGGCAACATGAGCCACTCTAACTATAAGCTTTGTCAAAAAGGAAAGTTTTAAGCCTAGTCTTAAAAGTAGACGGGGTGTCTGCCTCACAGACCAAAACTGGGAGTTGGTTCCACAGGAGAGGAGCCTGATAGCTAAAGGATCTGCCTCCCATTCTACTTTTTGAGACTCTAGGAACCACCAGCAGACCTGCAGTCTGAGAGCGAAGTGCTCTGTTAGGAACCTACGGGGTAATCAGAGCTCTGATATATGATGGAGCTTGATTATTAAGGGCTTTATACGTTAGAAGAAGAATTTTAAATTCTATTTAACAGGAAGCCAATGAAGGGAAGCTAAAATTGGAGAAATATGATCCCTCTTGTTGATTTTCATCAGAACTCTTGCCGCAGCATTTTGGATCAGCTGAAGGCTTTGAACTGCATTTTGTGGACTTCCTGATAGTAAAGAATTACAATAGTCCAGCCTTGAAGTAACAAATGCATGGACTAGTTTTTCAGCATCGCTCCTGGACAGAATGTTTCTAATTTTGGCGATATTCCTGAGGTGAAAAAAGGAAACTCTGGAAACCTAAGTCCAATTTGACTTTGTAAAGAGCCTTGAGATGACAGGGGTTGTGAATTGGCGCTATATGAAAAAAATGAATTGAATTGAATTGAATTGAAATTACATGTCTTGGTCAAAAATAACAACAAGATTTTTTTACTTTATTACCAGAGGCCAAGTTAATGCCATCCAGATTAAATGATTGATTAAGAAGTTTATTTTTTGAGGACTCTGGTCCAAAGATTACAACTTCTGTCTTGTCAGAATATAAGTGCAGGAAATTTAAAGTCATACAGCTGTTGATGTCATCAAGACATGACTGCAGTCAAAGTAATTGATTGGATTCATCAGGATTTATGGATAAATATAGCTGAGTGTGATCTTTCTGACCAATCTGGAGGATTTGATTGAATTTAACTTTGTAAAGAGCCTTGAGATGACAGGGGTTGTGAATTGGCGCTATATGAATAAAATTGAATTGAACTGAACTTTAAGCACAAGAATAGTATTATAATGTACGTCTTTTATAAAACAGTGCCAAGCTAGTTTTATGCTCACAGAGAGTAACTTCCTGGATAACCATCAGAACAGTGTTCATGCTTCAGTACAATGTTTGCCCCTTTAAAGCCCATAACTAAGTCAAGAGACGCCTTTAAAAGAATGAAATATGTTGCCCACCTCTCCTTGAAGGTGGCAACATTAAAACCAAACTGGGTTGGGTGATGATGTGCTTTTTTCTAGTTACTGAAACCTTAGACCTGGAGGTATTTCTGAGCTTTTTTCTGAGTATTTCTGAGTTAAAGTTTGACTCCAAACAGACCCACATTTAGTCCACAAAAAGACCAGGAAGGGGTGTAAACTTCAGGCTGACACACCACCTTTCTTTATGTAGAGCTCTTAAAAGGTACTCTTGGCCTGTTTTATATCCAACAAACCCTAATCTATTGTCTGACTCAAAAGGTTTTTCTACTGCCGACGAAAAATAAAGTCACTACAACGTAACAAAAGAGCAATATTAACGTTCCTTCACTTTGCCAGGAAGTCAGAACAATCTTGCACCCAACTCAACGGTGCTCCAGTTACAAGAATGAAAACAAGGTGCGGTTACTAATTTGTGTGCTCAGTAAACAGGCTAACAACGACTTCCAGCACAAGCTAATAATGCATTTAGCTCTGTTATGGATTAAAACACAGTAGCAATTTACAACGGTACTGCAGGTTCACCGCCTTTAAAGGGGACATATCATGGTTTATAATTTCTCCCTTTTCACATTTAAATCATTCAGTTGTGATCTATATAAAGTGGAGCTGCAATGCTTTGATCTGAATTCCTTGGTATTGTTGTCCCACAGCCCCATTTTTACCCCCGTTCTGAGGTTTGTCTGAGAGCAACTCGTTTTGGTGCTGTCTCTTTAAATGCAAAGAAGGCTCTTCACACCACGCCCCCCCTCCTGGTCACTGAGCCTTCCACTTCACCTTTAATGCACCCAATAACCGAACATTTTGACCTACCCACTTGTAGCTTTGACATCCTTGAGCTTGGACTACAAAATCGTGGCGAATAAAATACAACTGGTGGATTCACAAAATTGGTAACAAATGTAATAAAGAATAGAGAAAACTAAATGGGTTAAAAAATATGACACTAACAGAATATAATGATATCTACCCAGCACCTGGACAGACTACATTCAGATTCTCTGCACTCCAAGAGACTCCAAGTACACAATTAAATGTATTCAAGGGTTATAAATGTGGATTTTGCATGATATGTCCCTTTTAAAACGCTCAGGTCAGGGTTAATAAGGAACTATTCCAGGTCATGGGGCTTTCCTGTTTAATATTCCAACAAACAACTCTGATTTTTGGATTTCTAAATACAAATGTGTGGGTCTGTTAAAAAACTACCCGACCTCAATCTATCAGAGCGAGAAGGGAATGGATGAAAAATAACCCGTTTAGGATAATAAAAGCATAATAACAATGTAGAGCTTTCTTATCTATCCAGCCTTATGTTCCAGTTGCAAGATGACCACCTAATAGGATTTGCATGTCTATTAGCTAGAACTATTAGCTCACTGATGATAATGCATTTCCATCCATTTGATAGATTTAAACACCGTTGAAACAGATTTTAACTAACAAAGATTGTAGCATGCTAAGTGACTGATTTCATGAGATAAAAATAAAATCCAAATTGCAAATAAGTCTTTATCATGGATGCTATGTTGGTTTTTAGTTCAGGGTTGGTGAGTAAGCTTTGACTTCCCAAGTAGGAATTTGGACTTCAGGAAGTATTTATGTATTTTGTTTTTCAGTGTAACTGTGAAATTTTGACCTTTGACTTCTTTCTAAAGCGTGTTGGAGAACTAATTTAAGTCTTTAATCAAATTGAAAAGCATCACCATCGGCAGAAATGTGACCTTAAGATTATAAAAGCATAATAATATTTGTGATTTTTATCTCCAAATTAACAAAGTTTCAACTGCAAAATGAAAAACAAGGATTTGCCAAACATTGTGATCAGTACCAAGGCTAACCCTGATTAGCAACAATTATCAAGGAAAAAAATAACACAGTTCTGTTACGTTACTGGATTCAAATACCAACAAAAATTGCACAGTAGTTTGCCTGTGTGACAGATTGAGTTGGATCAAAAATGCAAATAAACACCTATTACTGCTGCTATCACTTCACTTTTCTAAACATGGCAGCCATGTTGTATTTTAGTTTAGGGTTGGAAAGTGAGCATTCCAGATTCAGGGGTTGTTTTCAGCTGATTTTATCATATTGGATTGTGGGTGGAGTTTGTTGAGGAACACCTGAGTTTAACAATCTACAATTTACACTTATGGAGGTAATCCAGTTGAGTTTCTCCATTTTCTGCTCAAAATTTCAGACTTTTGCCTGGACCTGTTGGAGAAGCTTTCAACCTTCTATCAGATTAAACAGGGGTTTGTAACTCTGAGACAATGACAGCATTATATTAATGATGAGCCCAGCTCTTGGAACTGTTTCAAATCCATCTTAACCATTTTCCAGTTGCTGGATGAAAAAAAACACAACATTTGTTAAGCGTTATGCTTACTGACTAAGCTAATCTGTGTGAGCAACAAATGTTATCAAGCTAATAATAATGCATTTCTCAGAATCTTATGGATTCAAACACTGCAGCAAAACATTCACACATTTACAGCACCATGTGTGCAATGGAATTTGTGAAACTTTTAAAAGTCCAAATGAACAGTTATTGCTGCTGGTATCACTATCTTTTGTACATACAGCCATATTGGATTGTTGGCAGATGACCGTTCACACTGAGCCTGGTTCTGGTTCTGCTGGAGGTTTTTCCTTCCCGTTAATGGGGAGTTTTTCTTTCCCTGTCGCTTCATGCTTGCTCAGTATGAGGGATTGCTGCAAAGCCATGGACAATGCAGACGACTGTCCCTGTGGCTCTACGCTCTTTCAGGAGTGAATTCTGCTTTTCGGGACTTTGATGCAATCAACTGGTTTCCTTATATAGGAACATTTTTGACCAATCTATATAATCTGACCCAATCCGTATAATATGATTGAATTTGACTTTGTAAAGTGCCTTCAGGTGACATGTTTCATGAATTGGCGCTATATAAATAAAATTGAATTGAATTGAATTGGTCAGGGTTGGAGAGGAACCTAAAATGTCCAAGTAAGAATTTGGCCATCAGGAGGTATTCTAGCTGACCTCCGATTGCAAAAGTCTTGGCCTGTTGCAGAACCAACTTATATCCATGTATTATCAGACTGAAAAGTGTTTTTCTTTAAGGAAAACATTCATTTTAAGACAGTAGAAGGAAGAGTATTGCTACCATACGGTTTGTTTTTTCCCAGTTGCCCAAAACTCGAAAGCTTTACTTAGTTTTAAAAGTGCAGAAAAGGAGATTTGTTAAATTGAAGTTGCTTTATGGTTAAGTTTGTTAAAAATTGGATCAACATATGTTATTTAAAAACAGTCGAAACTTCCTGGAACGGAGGATGTAAGATGCATGTTCAAAATTTAAGTTGCATGGTTTGTCCTCCTGTTGCGTGCCCATCCTCCCCATTTTCAGCTTTACTTCCTTAATCACAGTTGAATACCAATTTCCTTTTAAATATTCTCACAACTTTTTAAGTTTCCCTTTTCCCAAGTGGCAGAGAATTTGCTTGGTAGGACTTATCATTAACCTTTCAGCTGCATCGATCCAAAACAAAGATGGGGGACGGCCCGTTTAAAGAAGAAGAATGTCTTTTTTTAGGCTCTGGTCGTGAATGGGTAGAAAAGTAGCTTTATTCAGCTCTCTTCCCTCCTTGCTGTGCCCACCCTGCCCCCCAGCACACAATTACAATGCAGGACCCCACCCCCGCCAACACACACATCATTAATGCACATTAACACACAAATTCCCCGCCTGCCCCCTGAAGCATACAGACAGAAGGGGGTGGGCCCGTACGGGTGGGTTTCCCCAACTATTTAAACAGATTCCAGCAGATGGTTGAGGAACTTTCCTCCTGATGACACATTGCTTTTTCTCCACACTCTGCCAACGGACCGAGGCATTACTCTTCCAGAATCCAAAAGAAAACAAAAACAAGTCCCATCAAGACGACTGGAGGAAAAAAAAAAGGTTTCTTCAAACCAGGCTGAAGTGTTCCTCCACGCTGCTAAAGATAGTTTAATCTCTCTTCAGCTCCTGGACATTGATCCATAGAGGGATCAGACATAAGGCTGCTTCACCTGGGGAAGACCGTGGAGTGAATCATGCCCTCCGACTCCCTGACGCCTTTCCTGGAACTGGATGAGGAGTTCTGCAAGGTAACGTCCAGCACAGCTTTCATGTTTTTAAAATTCATGTTTGTGTGTTCTTACATAACCCCCATGAAAAGTTCGAAAAACTAATGCTTTTCTTATTTGAACTCGTTTTAATACGATAATTTCTAAGTTGTCGTCACTTTTAAGGGTAAATGCTACATTTTTGATTCCAAAATCTCTCAAAGTTATCCACTGAATATAAAAGTTCAGTCTTTTATGGGTTACTCAGACACTGAAAGGTTTTGGCCTCTCCGTGAGTGAAGCAGTTATTCAGGATCCTTTTAGTCTGATTTGGCTCTGCGGGTCTTGCTCCAGCGGAGAGCTCACATCCGTTCTCCTCTCTCCTTTTGTGTGTCAGAATTTCTGTGGCCTGGACGTGACAGATGGCCCCTCCGCCAGCTCGCTGCAGCACAGTCAAGGAGTCCTCGGCTTCCAGAGACGCCATTCTCTCTGCCCCGTGACCCTTCCCAACTCCAAGTTCAACAGCAGCGCTGAGGCAATGGAGTCGGCCTGCTGGGGGCTCAGCCTGGCCTCCAGCCAGCAGTGGAACCGAGCTCTTCCACGCTCCTCGCTGAGTCACATCCCTTTCAGAGTCGACCGCTCGGTCAGCATGATCGAGGGGAACGTGGGCAACGTGGGGAGCAGGGAGGACAAAATGTCAAATGCCTCCCCGTCGCTGCTGCTCCCGCCGCCGGGTCTGTGCATCAGCAACACTTCTCTGGCCTCCGCCGCTTCCTCCACTTCCCTCCGACCGCCGGTGCCGCCTCCGCCGCCGCCGCACATCTCCAGCCGGTACAAGACAGAACTCTGTCGCACCTTTGAGGAAAGCGGGACCTGCAAGTACGGGGCCAAGTGCCAGTTCGCCCACGGCTTGGACGAGCTGAGAGGACTCAGCCGGCACCCCAAGTACAAGACCGAGCCGTGCCGCACTTTCCACACCATAGGCTTCTGTCCGTACGGCGCCCGCTGCCACTTCATCCACAACGCGGACGAGATGCAAGCGGCCAGCTCAGCCGCCGCTCCTCAGAGGCAGAAGCTGAGGCCTCCACTGCTGCGGCACAGCTTGAGCTTTGCAGGCTTCTCCTCCGCCTCCCAAATCTTCCAGCCGGTTGAGGAGTCCCAGCCTTCCTGCCACCTCTTCACACGGGCTTCTTCTGTCTCCCCCCCTCCCTCCTCCGCAGGGAGCCCAGAGCTCCTTTCCCCTCTCTTCCCTGAGCCTAGGCCTCTGAAGCATTGCCCTTACCCCTTCTCTGGTGTCAGTGACCTGGCAGGTGACAGCGGAGACTCGGCCCTGCGCTTCTACGCAGCGGCCGACTCAAAGGGCCCAACGTCCAACTTCACCTCCAACAACCAGAGCCTCCCAGTGCGCCTCCCCCAGCAGCTTCCTGCCTCTCTGAACAGCTTCCCCTCCCTTCAGCGCTGCTCCTCAGCCGACTCCCTTTCCGAGGAAGGCTACACGTCTTCGTGCTCCCTCAGCTCTTCCTCCAGCGGTACAGAGTCTCCGAGCTTCGAGGGCAGACGTCTGCCCATCTTCAGCCGCCTCTCTGTTTCAGACGAATAGGGAGGAGTTTTGCTTTGGGGCTGAGTCCAGACGGGGACCGTTTTAACTCCGTTTGACCGCGACGCGAGTTAAGAGTCGCCAAGGAGTAGAACATCAGCAGGTCCTTCCTAAGATCCAGCCAAGTGAACGTGCCTATCTTTGTGCATATTGCATTTCTTTCACCCAAGCAGCTGTAGTGCTGCCCAGTGTTTGTCCAGTTTTAGCTGACTCCCGTTTCTGTTTGTTGTTTTATTGATTATTTTGTAAGCTTTTGTTGTTACGTTTTATATGCCATTGTAACTGCTGTATACTGTTGTATACCTGTGTTTTAGAGAACACCTGGAGGGTACTCGGCTCAGCATTCGTCACCCATGCTGTTCCTGCTCAGTAGAAAGTTCTGTGTGAGAATTTTCTGTGCCTTAATCTCCAGAGGATGTGTTTTTTTTTTTGTTTTCTTTTGCCTTCTCCGAGGAAGTGTGCAGTTCACTATTACAGACTTTATTTCTTAACCCAGTCCTTAGAAATCTGCCCGAAAAAGTCAACCGGTCATATGGTTCAATTTAGGACTCTCCAACTGCATTAAGTTGACCACTTCCTTGTCTGAGTGTAAAGGGATTTAGTAACTGTATTCTGTTACTGATTGATTAGGTGATTGGTTGCATGGCGGTGGCCACATGATTGTATTTGTCAGCCGTTTGAATTGTCTGGCAATGATTCAGCTGAACTGCCTTAGCACAGATCGTAGGGAATCTCTAGTTACCAAAGTTCCTCTAACATACTCGTACTGTCAACCGCAGTAGGTTCAGAGGTGGGTAGATTAGCCAAAAAAAGTGTGCTCAAGTAAAAGTAGCACTACTTCGACATGTTTTTACTCAAAACAAGAAACTACTCAAGAGTAAAAAAAGTATCAAGTAAGAAGGCTGATAAAGTACTGAGTAACTCATCATTACAGCTGATAATTTAATATTAAAAAAATATGCAATTGGACGGACAAAAGCATAAGGTTATGTGCAAAAATGAAAACATATACAAAGACTAACATAATTACAAAACAACAGATTCAGGCAGAAGAAACACTTTTTTCTAAATAATTGTTTTTCAACATTTAACTTGAAAGCAGTTAATATATATACAGTATGTTAGAACAGTGCAAAGTACTTCCAATAACAATATCTACTGTTTACTGTACATTCATCTGACCTCCAAATGGCTCAATGAGCTCAGCAGATAGAAAATAACATTAAAATAACAAAGCTTGTGTACAAATAGGAAGTCTGACTTTAACATTACTACCTTTTGGTTTCTGGTGCATTTTTGGTTAAAACAACTTTGTTCTTTATTCATGAAATTACTCACAGCAGGTAGAGAAGCCAGAAGTTTTACTCAAGTAAGAGCAGCGATACTTGAGTAATAATATGACTCAAGTCAAAGTAAAAAGTACAGTGCAGTAAAACTACTCCTAAAAGCACATTTTGCTCAAAAACAAGATGTAACTGAGCAAATGTAACTAGTTACTACCCACCTCTGAGTAGGTTATGTACAGTGTTATAATAATAATATAGCCTAACACGATTCTAGGACTATTTATTGCTTTTTGCATGTTTTATTTCTTCTTGTTTTCTGATTGTGTTTGTGCATATTTTTATATATTTTTTTTAAATAAGAAATTAACGCTTTACTTCAGCGGCCATGTTCTCCATCTGCTTGGTTAACCGGAAGCTTTAATAAAGGGGCTTATGGAGGGGAGGAGGAAAGGGGGAAGCAAGCATTTTGGCATTCTTTATTTTCGGTTGCCTTATTGGCTGACGGGCCGTGCAGAGATCAACACTTGAGGGTTTTTTTTGCCATCAAGAAGCAGTTTGGCGGTTTCTCCTGGACCCCTCTCTGCAGGTGGGAACGCTCGTCGGTCATTCTGTTCTCCCCTCCGTTAAGCTTCACCCCCTCCAACCGTCAGGATTTCAGCTGCAAACATGATGTGGGGGATCATCACTCAACCGTTTGGAGAAAGAAAAACTATTTCTTGTTTGTTTAAATGTATCCTGACATGCAGCTTCATCAAGACTGTTTTTCTTTTTGTCTTTTTCTTTATTACAGTTGTATTATAATGTTATATGTTAGGTTTTTCAGAGTTGGCTCGATGACAATGCGTTTGTAGGTCGACTTCTGTTGCACACCAGCTAGCTGGCCCGGCTCTGACCGACAGGCGAAATCATGCGAGTTCTTTGAAAGACAGGAAGTTTCTCTTCTTCTGGTTTTCTCCTGAAATCATCTCAGCCGCCTGCCCTTACGGGGCCACGTGTTTTTCTCGTTGCTGTAGCTCACTGTTGATTCGGCAACAAGATGTTTTTTTGTTTTGTTTTGTTTTTGTTTGTTTTTTTTCTCAAAAAAGGATAATACTTGTTAACTTAAGGTCCTATTTATTTTTCTTTTTTTAAGAGCAAAAACCTATATTGTGCTTTTTGATATTGTGTTTTTTACATAATTTAAGTGCATCTATTGTTTACATTCCAGCGGTTACATTGATAACTTTCTTTATCTTAATATATATGTCCATCTTTATTTCAGAATAAAAGTCTTTTGAAAAATAAAAGCTTAGCACTCTGAATTTTGTTTCATTCTACTGTCAAGCATGTACCATTAATTATTTTTTCAATTAACCTACTTTCTCTGTTTCGTCAGGATAGATAATGAAATACAGTTTCGGTTTTGGTTATTAAATGCTCCTAACGTTATTGAATATCCCACAGTTTCTGTCTATAAATACATTCAACCAAAACATGCAGTTTGATACACTGTTTTTGGGGTTCAATAAAAATCAAATCAACCATCAATAATATTTAGGTTCTCTTGGCATTATATCTTTTTCTGTTGGATTCAGACCTTATACCTCTAACAACGACCTTGGCACCTCACTTAATTTTCTATGTGATCCATTCCTTGGAATAAAACTGGTGGAAATCGACAAAGTCAGCAGATCAGACCTTGAAAATCAGCCAGTAAAAGCCTGTGCAGCACATCTGTGGGTAAAATGACGTGTAAAAAAAAAAAAAAAAGATGCAGAAAAACCTTTACAATTGAGTTTGCATTAGCAACCTGCTTCCACTCTTTATCCCGTCTAGTGGCATTTTATACAATATAAGCAATAGAAAAAGCCAGAGACAGTGAGAAAAACTGGGCAAATGTTACAGAATATCAAGGCAATTCATGAACATTTGAGATATGCAGCTGAGTTTTATTATTGGTGTGATGTGATTAAACAATCTTTGGACCGATAGTGATGCAGTTCATGTGAGCTGTCATAATAGAAAATAAATTTGTGGGGGAAAACAATTTCTGAAATGTTCCCACAAGTATTTCAGTAGAAAACAACAACAAAAAACAAAAAAGACAAAAAAAACTGCTGCTTCTGTTCCTGGGGGCCTTTTATGATCATCATCAGGGATTCACTGACACACAAAAGGAACAAAGGTTAACTCTTTCCCCTCCGTGGGTTCTGGGGGGGGGGGGGGGGGGGGATTCTCCCGGCCCTCCTCGCCATCGTGCTGCGTAGTGTGGGAAGGGGAGGGAGTTTTGTTGCGACTCGTCCGGACGGACCAATTTGGGGTGAGTGACACTGGGGAGAATGTTTGGGCAACAGATGCCCGAACAAAGACTTGCCGGCACACAATGGGACACTGAGATACTTGTGACTGATTTCCATCTATTCACACAAAGTGGAGCAGAAGTTGAGATCCTCCCCTGTGTCCCTCGCTGTGTGTTTGTTTTGTTTGTGTCACATTGGGAACTTGACGCTTAAGACCCGCAGCTCTCTTGTTTCATAAATATTTCTGCACGACTGAAGCAAACTCTTTAATGAGCTGAAAGCACTTTTCACATGAGATCCAATCTCAGATTTAACACGTCGGAGTAAAAAGCCATGAAATGTGAACGACCTCCAAAGATAATCGATGAAACTTGACCTGCTTGTTGCCACAAATCAACAGATTTTGTAAGAATGTGTGTTTCTCTTCTTCATCCACTACAGGAACTAGGGATAGTTAGGATGGTGTGGGTGTGTGTGTGTCTGAATCGGTGTGTGGAGGCATTCAGCTGTGCGTCAGGCCGAAGGTTTCACCGTGGTAAATGAATAACAGCAGAGTGAAGAAGCAGAAGCCGGCTCTCACAACCCCCATGGCTGCTCGCCATTCAGCACCCCCGCTTGTGTCTTTATATGTGTGTGTGTGCCTGTGTTAGACCTTTAAAAGGCCAAGGGCCATCCCTGGGCAGCCCTGCGAACCCTCCCTCTGCTCCTGGCCATGCAGCACCATTGTGGGTCTCCCCCCTTTGCTTTCCCTTTTCAGGCTAACATCTGTATGCTAATGCAGCCCGATGGAAATGGGCTGGAATCAGCCTGGGAGCGAGGGTGAGGGGTGGCCTCCCTGTGTGTGGGTGGATAAAGTGATTTGGGGAGAATTTAGCAGTGGGGGAAAAAGAAATTCATCCTGGGCTTCAACAGGAAAAAAAAAAAAAAACAGGAGCATGTTTTGGATAAACTTTCAGAGCTCTAAGTGAATGAATGGTGCAGATCTAACTCCCGAAATTGACCGGGGAACAACAATCATTAAACTCAGAAAAATGAAAAATCTGGGCTTCTAAAATGGTCAAAGGTTTTCTTAATGTTGGTTTGAGGCAAAACTCGGATCTATGTTGGTCCCTTTAAAAAAAGGAAGTCAAAAACAAACTTGTAACCAAAATGAAACCAAGCCTAGGTTTTGAAAGTAATTTAATTTTGAGGGACTATATCGGAAACATTACAGTCCTGTGTCGCTGGCTTTCGAGGAGTTGCTCAGCTCTGATCTTCAGCCAAAAGCCTCACAACTCAAGGGACGGGCCAGTGCTGCGTCTGCAAATTACAGAGAAATGAGCCAAACTGAATCGGATCTACTGACTCTTACCAGCAGCCTGTAAGAAAAACGTGACGAGTTCCCATTTTTTCTGGTTAAATCTGTGAAAAACACAAAACGCCAATACAAAGCCTTGCAAAATCCTTCACACCTCCTGAATGTTTTCATATTTTCGTCATGTAGAAACCATAAACCTTAACAATTGGTTTTATGTGATGGACCAACACAACATGTGCATGATGTGTAAGTGAAAAGAGAATGTTACTTATGATCTAGGTCTTTTGTCTTTACAATTTAAAAAAAAGATCATGCATTTGTGGCCAGCCTCCGTTACTCTGATACCTCTAAATATTCTGCAGTACGACCAGTTCCCTTCAGAAGTCACCCAAATGGCAAATAAAGTCCACCTGTGTGTAATTTATTCTCAACATGAAGGCAGCTGTTCTGTTTGGGCCTCAGATGTTTGTTGGAGAACGTTAGGGAACAAACCGCATCATGGACTTGGTCTTTATGATGCTGTTTGGCTCAGAGCAGACGGTTTGGGGATCAAGTTGTAGAAGTTTAAAGCACGATTAAGATAGAGAATAAAAACATAAGCTTTGAAGCTTTGCTCAGTCTGTTATCTAACAACAGACAAAGCGTTGCACAGCTGCAAACATACCAATACAGGCCAGACAATTAATCAGAGAGTCAGCAACGACATCCATGGCACCTCTGGAGGAGCCGCACAGACACACTGCTCAGGTGGGAGAATCTGTTGACACGCAAATATGAGTTTTATGGACGAGTGGCAAAAATGAAGCCATCGTTCAAACAAAGCCATTAAAAGGTGAAGAAGAAGATAAAATGTTTTGACCTACAGGCATATTGCTACATGTGGCTGACAACTAACAGCACGCATCACCTTGAATGCACGTTTAACTTGTAAAACTGACTTGTAATTCTGTCTGCGCTGGGAATTTGCCTTCCTCCGCTTCTCCGTCTAATGCTCCTGGAGGTTCGGCTTTTCTCCAGTGTTGAGAACTCCTTTGACTTTATGTTGTTGCTTCACAGCAACCAAAAGCAGATAAAACACTCCGAATCAACTGCAGAGCTGTTATGTGCTCAACAGGTAAACGAATAACAAAGGATAAGCCTCTATCTGTGCATGAAAAGGCATTTAGGTAAATTGCAAAGTTACATTTAAGCCCCTGAAGAAGTAAGTTTTGCATTTGAAAAGCTCTGAGACCTTTTCCTCCCGTTTAGATGCTGCATTCAAATTTAGGATTCTGCAGTTTAAGCTCTCCGCGCATTAATTATGTCGCTGCAGCTGAAATATGACGTAGCAACTGAGTAACAATCCCCACCAATGTGGGGGATTGTTAGCAAAGTCAATCAAATTTCACATTAAATATTGGTTGTGTAGAGTTTCCAAGGTTGAACTACATATTTAGGATATTTTGTTATTTTTCTGTTGCATTGAAATTCCTTTGATAGTTTTTTTCCCCCCAGTTTGTTCTTCTTAACCTCTAAAAATATTTTCATGAATAAAAATGTTACGGAAAGTTACAAGCGCTCTTCGGTATATTGACTCAGCCCGTCTTAGAGCACATAATTCCGTTTTACAGATGGGCTATTCCCTGTTTTAACATGGTTAACACAAGGATCTCAAAGTGCCTCTTCATCTGAATATTTTGTAAATGTTTTGTCCTGTTAGAAAAAAGTGTCTTCATGGACGTTTGAGAAGAGAAACAATCCCAAAATAATGACCGTGGCCTCTGAAGGCAGCTATGTTCAAAACTGTTAAAAAGAATCATCTTTTAATGTAATCGTCTAATGATTATATTAGTTTTTCAATAATCTCACACTGAAAAACTTAGTCCAACCTTTAATTGGAGTTCATCAATTCAGTGAGGAAAAAAACACATAAACAAATAAAAATGTAGATCCTGTACGATACGTGTTACTGAAGCACTTTTGTTTAAACTTTTATAAATTAATCAAGTAATTCCTAACCAATAATCCACAATTTCCTGTTTGCTCAGGGTATAAATGTCACGCAACGCAGAAGCCAGTTTCTCTGAAAAATCAGAAAGACAGGAAAACATACCATTTGTGTCTATCCTGTAGAGTTACTGCAATATTTCTGAGCTGTGTGAAAACGAAATTTCGTTCTGTATGCACTCTGTGTATACAAAATGACAATAAAGAAAGTCTAAGTCTAAGTCTAAGTGTCTGAGAATAACTATTCACCCAAATGTGTCAATGGCTGCTATCAAGGCAACAATCAAAGCGGTTAAAACCGCTAAATTTATATTGGTAGCACACTCAGCGAGGAGGATAACAGAATGAAGGCAAAGAGAAAACATCCAAAGGTCTCTGACGGAACGCTGCAGCAATGCAGCATCTTGATATCCCGATAATAACTACATCAGCATGGCAACTGGTTGTTTCAGAGGCCTGAAGGGCTTTTCTGTCCCACCATAACAAACGTAAACAGTTTGCCACATGCTGCTGGGGCTGTAACTAGAAATCAGTTCAGAATAAGAGTGAACCGAGGGTTTGCGTGAAACAAAAGAAGACCGAAGACCGGATCTGTGATGCTTTGGGCCTGTTTCTCCTCCAAAGCTTCTCAGACTGTGGACATCATAGATTCCTCTGAAAGCTCGAACAATTTGAATACAAATCTGGTGGTCTCTGCTGGAAACATGGCTTCTCTTCGGGTCTTTCAGCAGGATAAATAAAAACGTCTGGCAGAATCAACACAAGAATGTTTCCCCAGATTCCATATAAATCATATTTCCATCTCAGTCATCAGGACGAAACCCTATGAAAAACCTGTCGGACGAGGTGGAGAGAAGAGCGCATTTGAGAGGTCCTAAAGGTCCAAACAAGTCTTTCCAGAGGGTTGTCATAAAGATTAACCAACGTTTATAATTTAAACATAATAATAGAAAAATCAATTCTGCAGTTAAACTGTAATACTGACTTTAATAAGGGACACTAATTTGACCTTGTTTAGAGAAGGCTTTTATTCAGAATAGTTGTGCAGCGCCATCTGCAGGTCCCTGTGAGGAACAGCAAGGATCAAAGCAGAAATCTCAGATTCTACTGCTTATTTTTTGTGTTTACTATTAGCTCAGAATATATATATATATATATACATATATACAAAATATATATTTGAACATTTCCCAAAGTGATATTTAATTTAAGACATCTGAACAGCACAAACAGAATGGTGTGGAAAGAAACTAGCAGAAAGAAAACATCACCTACATTGTTAAGATGAATGAACCGTTTGGGCTTTGTGAGTCTGAGGGTTTATTGACACTTATGGAACATTTATTAAATCAGTCACAGTTTGATCTTGCAGTTCACTAGAAAACAATAGTTGTGCTGCTAAATCCGGGAAATTCCTAATCAGTGTTATAGTTACCAACATGCTTCATAAATGATCACTTATATAGCACTTTCTCAAGTCCAGAGGACTCCAAAGTGCTTCCCACTAAATTCAGTCGTTCACCCAATTACACATTTACACACTGATGGCTGACTGAGTGTCTTGCCCAGGGACACAATGACTCAGACAGTCAGACTGGGGAGTCAAACTGGCAACCCACGAGCTCCGTAGCTCCTGGACCACTGTCACCCCAGAAATTAATTCTAGCAATTGTTGTGTTTTTGTGTTATTTTTAATCATTATTCATGTTCAATAATATGGAGAACCAACTCTGACATATTTAAAATTAAATACAGAAATAAATAAATGCACAACAAATAAATAAATATACAAATAAATGCACAAAAATGCTGCAAATAAATAAATGTAAGGAGCAATTACATTATACAACGAGACATATATATATATATATATATATATATATATATATATATATATATATATATATATATATATATATATATATATATATCTTTCAATTAGCTTCTTTACATATTCACCTTTTTACTAACTACTCAACTTATTTATTATTCGTTATCAGTTTCACTGTTATGTATTTATTGCTTATTTTTTAAATGATTTCATTTCTGTGTATGTTTAATTCTTCAATGCTTTTTGTTTCTGCCTGTACTTTTTAAATTTCTGTACGGGTTTCTGCCTCATTATGCAAATTGAGGGGGGGGGTTAAAGGGTCACTTTCTGCCTACTGGTTGGTTAGACTGCATAGCTGAATCTACATGCTGCCGGCCGCAGTCAACACAAAGATGGCTGCCGAGGTTATCAGTGAACTGAAGCATTTAGCAACTCTATTTGAAAACAACGTTGTAATTCCTGACTTTATTATCTGTTGTGTGGACGCTCTGACAGAACGCGTGTTCCAGTTAGCGGCACACATGGTGTCGTGTCAAACTAGATTTTTTCCCCGACAGAAACTGTAGCTCCTGCGTCGGGAGCACGCATTTGGCAGGTTGAGCACATCCAGTCGACTCCGTCTCATTTCCAGCCAACTAATCATGGAAACAGAGATGTTTAAATATTTAAAAAAGTGAAAAAAGAGTTATGTTTCCTCATCGTTCAGTTAGAGGGTTACATCAGAAAATGACACCTATGATCTCCTGTGGTATCATATGTGATTGAAGATAAAGTGATGATCCTCTAATTAAGCAAACATTCTTGTTATGTTGAAATAATCACCCACCAAACCACCGTACAACAATAAGTGCCATTTTCTGTTGTAACCCACTTACTGAACGATGAGGTAAGTCTTTTCTTTCACTTTTCATCATTCAATTCAATTCAATTTTATTTATATAGCGCCAATTCATAATACATGTCATCTCAAGGCTCTTTCCGAAGTGAAATTCCATCAGATCCTCCAGGTTGGTCAGAAAGTTTCCTCTCTAAGGAACCCCAGCAGGTTGCATCAAGTCTCTCCAAGCAGCATTCACTCCTCCTGAAAGAGCGTAGAGCCACAGTGGACAGTCGTCTGCATTGTTGATGGCTTTGCAGCAATCCCTCATACTGAGCATGCATGAAGCGACATTGGAGAGGAAAACTCCCCTTTAACAAGGAGGAGAACCTCCAGCAGAACCAGAACCAGGCTCAGTGTGAACGCTCATCTGCCTCGACCCACTGGGGCTTAGAGAAGACAACATATTTAAATGGCTTTATGTCTATGACTAGATGGCTGGAAACGAGACAGAGTCGACTGAATCACTCAACCTGCCAAAAGCACACCCCCGACGCAGGGGGATAAAATTTCTGTCGGGGCTCTGGGATAAATCTAGTTTGACACGACACCTGTCTACTGCCGACATCTGTGTCCATGTGTGCTGCTAACTTAAACATGCTTTCTGTCAGAGCGTCTGCATGACAAATAATTAAGTCAGGAATTACAGCGTTGTTTTCAGATATAGTTTCTAAATGCCGCAGCTCACTGATAACCTCGGTAATCGACCAGTAGTCACAAACAGACCCATTAAGACCTCCCCCACCCCTCCTCATTTGCAAAATGAGGCAGGAATACATACAGAAATGTAAAAAGGACAGCACTGAAAAAATAAATAGGGTCAAAATAATACAAAGGAATAAAACTGACAAAATTATTAAAACATACACAGAAAGAAATACATTTTTAAAAATAAGTAATAAATAAATAACTGTGAAAATTATAACAGATAATAAAAAGGTAATTGTTGCAAAGGTGAATAAATAAAAAATGTAAATTACTTAATTCATTAAAAGAGATATATAAATGTATGTGTCATTCTCTAATGTATTTAATTCTTACATTCATTTATTTGTTGTATTTTTGTGCGTTTAATTGCATGTTTATTTATTTATTGTGCATTTATTTATTTTATAATAGGTCAGAGTTGATTCTCCATAAAATGATGTCAAACAAAAACCCCTGCACAGATTAAAGGAGTTGGTGACATCTAGTGGTTGTTTGAGTGAATTACAAAGTAAAATGCATAATCTGGATTATAACAGATGGATGTCACAGAACATTTTTTTATTTTATTTTACCATTGTAATGACAAATTATTTCCTTATATTTAAAGTTTGCCACTTCTGCGCCAAAGTTAATACCCTCCGCTGTGCTGCAGTTTCTCTTCCTCACCGCTAGAGGGCAGAAAAAAAACACAAAATGTATTTTCTGTCTTTTGTAGTAAAATATAATGAAAATGAGCGTCATTACTTGTAATTTTCTCTGGGAAGGGCAGATAATTATTTATAATGATTTCTAATAAATGCACTTGAATCCTTCAGTGAATTTAATCACCCGTCTCCCCATGCTTTCATTCTTTTGTTTATTCATAGATCTGTCCATCTATCCTCTGCCGAAGACTTTTGTTCCAATCATGCTTGACTTCTCTTACTCCCAAAATCAGTTTAGAATAAAAGGCTAGTCTAACATTTAATTTACATTACTCGGGACAAAAAGGCCACAAACTGAATATCTGCACTCATTAAGGAGTTTTTCAAATGCATCAAGATCGGTCAGGTGACCGACAGAGACTTTCAGACCGTGACCTAACCTGAGATAAAAATATGCTTTCACCAAATGTGAAAGAAAATAAATTCTTAACTTGCATAAGCCATAAAACAAACCAATAAAAGCCAACACGGCCTGAGTGCATCAGTTCAAATTCAAACTATTTATTTGGTGCACAGCATTTAACACAAAGGGTCAAAGGTAACAATGCCATAAAAATAGCGGCAGCCTGAGGGTTTCTTGACACAACAGCATAGCACGTAAAACATAACTGCTTCATAAATTATCCTCTAAATTATTGGCTCTGCAGACGCCAAAAAGAGCATAATTGAGGGCATGTTCGCACCAGGAATCATGTGTAAAAATCATCAAATTTATATTTATTCTGTAGCTATTATATGTGATTAGAAATCATGCAGGCCTTTCATGAAAGACTTCTCTCCGTTTTGAACCATTGCAGATCCCATAGCTGAGGGAACAACTTTCTCTTAAAGAAAGTTTTTTTTCTTAATTCTTATACCCTGAAAGCTCTGGTATTTTGGAGCTTTTGTTGCATTTTTATGAATAAAATATTAACGTTTCTCTCTGTCTGTATGCAGCTGTTTCTCATTTTTGCATTACATCTCCATAGCCTCTGTCAGGCTTCTCTGTGCATGTTATCAGTGGGTGACTGTGCATATCTAATTACAACCTAACCTCCATCCTGGACTTCATCACCCCCCACTAACTCTCTCTCTTTCTGCAGCAGGGATCAGTGGCAGTGAATGAGCAGCTCACTGTATCACTGTGAATACCAGCAGGAGAGAAGGAGGGAGGCATTTCCTCCTGATACATCCGAACCCGTGCATGAACAGGGAAGAGAGCAGTGACAAAGTAGTTTCTGAGGATTCAAGACAAGTAGAGAGAATAGGAGGGAAAGGGTCAGCTCTGCCAAAAGTTAAAGGAGGAAGAGTGGCAAAAGAATGAAAAACAACGGGACAAGAGATGCAAAAACACACCTGGAAAGGATTCCCTAAAATATTGTTTCCTGTACCAAATCACTGAGCCAGGAGAGGAATCGACAGAGATTAAAGCTGAGAAAGCTTTGATAAAATTTCTGATCACACAAAAAGGTGAGAATAAAACAGTTGCTTTACTTTGTGTGTGTTTATGCTTTGTTCTTTAGCTGAAATTCCCCTTTTAACTGATTGGAATGCAAATTATTTAATAATCGTTTGAGAAAGAGTCAGCAATACATTTCTAGGACATCCATCCATTACTCAAGGTTTTAAGGCAAGCATTTTTTGTATTATCCTGATAGATTAAACATATTTTCAACATTTAGCAGCACCCTTCTTATTGAGTAATTCAACATGGATCCCAGATATAGTAGATGAGATAGGGCTCTTCAACCTACACAGATACAGTGCTTAGGAGAAGTGTTAATACTCCTTAACGTTTTCACAACTTGTCACTTTCCAACCACAAACTTCCATGTATTTTATTTGGATTTGATTTGCTAGACCAAGAGAACATTGAGCTTAAGCATGATTGTAAAATTGTAAAGTAGAAGCAAAAATAATTTTTTACAAGTAAAAATCTGAAAAGTGTGGCTCACATTTGTCATCAGCACAAATTATTTGTAATCAAGTCTTTTGGGACATGTCTCTTGAGCTTTTGCACATCTAGACACCAAGATTTGCGCTAATTCCTCTGTGAAGCAGCTTCATACTGAGTCAGATTGTTTGGAGAGCATCTATCAGCATCAATTTCAAAGCCTTGGAATTTGACTAGGCCATTCTAACACATCCATAGGCTTTGATCTGTAACATTTTAATTTAGCTCTGGGTGTATATCTAGGGTCATTATGCTGCTGGAAGGTGAACTTTCGCCCTGGTCTCAACTCCCAAAGAGACTCCAAAGGTTTTCTCTCGGGATTGTCTTGTATTCAGCGCTGGTCATCATCCCATGAACTCTGTTCCGGCTAAAGAAACACACACCCAAAGCATTATGGTGCCACCACCATGTTTCACTGAAGGGACTGTGTGTTCAGAGTAATTTGCCACGATTACTACAAACAGGACTTCTAATGGCACACTGAACAATGGCTTTTGTCTTGCTCTGTCATAAAGGTCAAATAGTTGCCATGTTGACAGATTCTCCCATCTGAGCTGAGTTACAATGAGGCTCTTGGCTGCTTCTCTGAGTAAATATCTCCCTGCACGGGCTTTCAGTTTAGGTGGACGGTCATGTCTTGGTAGGTTTGCAGTTGTTTGATAATCTTTCTGTTTTGAGATGAAGGATGGAACAGAGCTGAGCGGAGACGTTCAAAGCTCGAGGTTTTGTTTTACAACCGATCCCTTTTTTAAACTTCCCCACAGCTTCATTCCTGAGCCATCTGCTGTTTCCGTTCTTCATGATGCTGTTTGTTCACCACCGTTTTCTAATAAACCTCTAATGCTTACTAATTAGATCATCTCTGAAAGTCATCGGTTGCGTTTGATTTTATTTATGAGTACCAGAGGGAAAAGACTTGAATCAGACACAGTTTTGTTTTAGTCAAATCAATCCCTCCAACAGCAAAAGAGCACACGAAAACAACAGTTTTGTAATATTTGTCGGGGGGTTTTGTAGTTTGATGCAGCAAATTTATTTACAAACACAACCTTTCATTTTATGACAATGTCCATTCATTTGTGCAAATAGCAAATTTGGAAAAAAAAGCTCCATGTTCCCTCAAACACATGTTGAATATTAACTTCAATTTTGTGACTGCAAAGATAGCTTTTTTCCCCTCCAAATTAGATGTGAAGAAGAGTTACAAAGAAATGATCTGAACCTAGAATACATATTTTGGTTTGGCTGATCACTACATCACCCACAATGCAACCTGATCCTTTGTTTCACTGTGCTGTGTTAATAGGTGCTTGTATAACAGAGATGTAAGTAGATTTGATTGTGTGTGAGCTGCCGTCGCAGTTCCCTCTTGAAACTTTAAGAAAGATGTCAACTGTTGAATTAATGTACTCAAATTAACAGTTGTATTTCTGAGACTATCTGTTTTTAAGAAAATGGTTGATTTAACCTAAAGCTTTTTACACATTTTTACCAATTTTAGTGGAGGGCCATCAAAAACGATCTATTTCTCATTTTTCCCACTATGGTCAAACTGGTGTTATTTACCAGTTTCGTTCCATTAGGGATGCCCTAGAAAGTGTCACCGCTGACATCAGTTGGGATCAATATTTAAAAGCACCATTAAAGGGTCAGTTTGCCTCTCTCGGCAGGGGGCTGGTGATGTTTCCCTCGGGGTAATAAGCAAGCAGTAGGAGCAAGGCAGCAGAAAGAGCCACAATTATTAAGCTTAGTTTTAAGGGCTTAGAGTAGAGGTGTCAAAACATTTTGGAAAGTAATCAAGGGACACAAATATTAGATTTACTCTTTAAATTAACAATGCAATAGTAAATTCATTGTGATTGTTTTTGCAATACCTACAATAAAATACAAATGTAAAATTTTAATGAAGTGAACAAAGTAGTCTGATTGTAGGAGAAACGAATCATATCGATCCAAAAATTAATGTTGCTCACACCCTTTATCAAAAGAAAGGCATAATGCTTCCTGAAAAATATTGGGGTGGATTGTTTTCCTCTTTTGTCCCGAAAAGGTGCTGTAATGGGAGTCAGTCTGTCCTGAAAGATGCTCGCTGTAGTTATAGTTTAATGCGGCGATGTGACCAAGTCTGCTTTTGAGTAAAAGCCGCAGAATGTTTTTATTTACTATTAAATAAAGTGAAGTAAAAAACGTGGTTGATAAAAGAAAATTAGTTTATGTTGTACCTAAATGTTTCCGCCCCAAAAATCAAAAACAAAAAAAAAACTAATCTCGCCCTAAAGAAAATTTAAGAAGTGTCCGTCGACATCAAGCACATGTGCTAACTGGACAAATTTTTGTCATCGTTGAATTGCAGTCGGTGGCCACACAAAATCCTTCCAAGGGCCGTAAATTGTCCCCGGCTGTACTTTGGACACTCCTGGGTTAGAGAATATCCACACCACTGCCAACTAGTTTAATCAACTTTTGGAAATCAGGTTTCCACACTTTAGCTAAAAGAAATATCAATCAGGCCAACATCACTGGACTCTCTGCTAAACATTTGAAGGGGAATTACTCAAAATGTCTGACAGTTTTGGCCTTTTGCAACTCTACCACGTCAGAATTACTTTGGCAAAAACATGGTAAATTGTGCAGGCAGCCACTGCAACCAGTTCAAATGCACTTCAGCCAGATGTGCAGCTGAACCAAATTTTGACTCGACCGAATGTTTCACAATCTGTTCTCCATCAGATGTATCTGAAATCAGCAACTGTCCGATGAAAACCAGAGATTAGAGTCTTAATTAATTAAAATGAATAATTTCTCTGAGATTTTGGAACTTTTTTAATATTAACAGAGATTTTCTGAGTGAGTGGATCTCAAAACAAAATAATCAGTTTGTGTTTCGGGGATGAAAAAAGCACAAAGCAGGCCAAATTAAACCCATGTGAGAACTGAATTTGAAGTTTGAACAACCTATAAAATAGCTTTTCTTCAATGTTTTGCACTGAGCAGTTCTTGCATAAACTGACACTAAGCATGTAAAATAAAATATACTGGAGGCATATTCATAGGTTTGCATTTTTATACCATCACTGAATGTTTCATTTAACCATTCACTCTCAAATGTCTGTTTTCATCGTCCCGTGTCTTCTCTTTCCTCGCCTCTGTCTCTTTCTGCTGATGTGTTTTAATTTTAGAGTATAGCATCTGATATGTGTGGACAAGCAGGGCATGGCTGCACTCAACCTTTGTCCCAGACCTCCGCGGGGGTAATTAGCCGCTGAAATATTGATGGGAGGGTGTACGTGGAACAGAGAGGGACATTTTCTGTGTGAGTGTGTGTGTCAGGCCTGTATGTGTAAGTATGTGATTTTTTTTAAGTTTACAATATTATATAAGAGATAAAAATCTCAGAATTAAACACAACCGGAAATCTCCTATGGGCTTATGCGCTGTTTGTCACACCATCTTATTTTTTTTTCACACTTGCACAAGAAAAAAAACATTATAAGGCAAATTATAGGGTAAAAAATGATTAGTTATTCCGTGAGAAACAATTAGGTGGTTTACTGTCACCACACACAGTTTCAAGTGTAATTCAACCAGAAGATGCGAGCAGGACTAACATCTATCAGCTAAAATACCAACGTTCTCTAAAGGCAGTCAAACGCAGAACAAAGTGCTTCACAAGGGTTAAAAGCAAATCAGTAATTACACCAAAAATACTAAACTAAATAAAATTATAATTAATATCTGAAAACTAGAAGAAATTATATAAAATGTCAATCTGAGGAAAGGCGGTCCCACAAACAACACAAAAAAATTAAAATAAAATACTACAACATGTACGTTGACTACAAAACAAATACATTAAGTTAATAAAATAGGATAAATTATGGGTTGGAAAGATAGAAGTACAATGGAAAAATTAAAAGCCAGGCTAAGAAGATTGATTTTTGAGTCACCGTGCATGGTGGTGAAGGAGGGGCGGTTAGGGCCTCTACGCTCTTTCAGGAGGAGTGAATGCTGCTTGTCAAGACTTGATGCAACCTGCTGGGTTTCCTTAGAGAGGAAACTTTCTGACCAACCTGGAGGATCTGATGGAATCTGACTTTGGAAAGAGCCTTGAGATGACATGTTGTGATTTGGCATTATATAAATAAAAGTTAATTGAATTGAATCAGTGGTTCCTAGCTGAAGCAGCTGAAGCTGTGTGCTAACTTTTGGTCTCTCCTCTATTGGTAAAGAAATTATTACTTTAGTTTTACTTTTATTCAATTGAAGAAGATTTTGGCACATCCATGCATTGATTTCTTCCAAGCATTTTCTCAGTGCTTGAATGGGTTCATAGTCACCTGATGACATGGTGATGTAAAGCTGTGTGTCGTCTGCATAGTTATGGAAGCTGATGTTGTTGTTTTTTATGATCTGAGCTAGAGGGAGCATGTAGATATTGAACAGGAGGGGACCCAGGATGGACCCTTGGGAACCCCACATGTGATTTTTCTCATCTCTGATGTAAAGTTACCTACTGATACAAAAAGCCCCTTTAAGTAGGATTTAAACCAGTGGAGAGCTGTACCAGAGAGGCCGACCCAGTTTTCCAGGCGTTCTAACAGAATGGAGTGATCGACAGTATCAAATGCTGCACTGAGGTCCAACAGAACCAGCACTGTGGGTCTTCCACAGTCAGTATTTATATGGATGTCATTAAACACCTTGATAAGGGCGGTCTCTGTACTGTGGTGAGCACGATAACCTGACTGGAAAACGTCAACGCGGCTGGTCGTTGTTAAGAAGGTGTTTAATTGTTGAAATACAGCTTTTTCAATAATCTTACTGATAAAGGGGAGGTTTGAGATGGGCCTGTAGTTCTGGAGTTGTAGTTTGTCCATTGTTCTTTTTCCGCAGTGGTTTGATAATTGCTGTTTTTAGGGACTGGGGGACAGTAGGTGAGCTGTGAGAAGAAGCAAACACTTGATGCGCTTCAGAGCATCAGGGCTGAAATGTGATGCTCATTCAGCTTTTATCCTGTTTGCATGACAGCTGTAACTGAAGCTGCTTTGCCTTCAAAGAGCAGCTAAAATACAAAGGCTGATGAGGCCGAGACATCATAGCTGCCAAAAAGTCAAACGTTCAAACCTCATAGAGTCATGAGTAGACGATACATAATTTACAATGACTCGGGCTAATACCTGTACACAAACACGTGCATGATGTGAAAACTCCCACCAAGGTTTTGGTGCGGGTGCAATGAATATGAATGGAAAAGTAATGAATACGGCATTTTCTAACTGCTTATGTCTTTTTAAGGGTCGGCCGATGCACAGTCGAGAGGACAGAAATCAGAACCATGGTTATTTTGCAGCAGGTAACACACACTCTTACACCTGAAGCAGACACCCAAATATAACTTTAAGAACTGAATTCCGTTAAAATTGTGTTTGTTTAAGAGCTCCTTGCTGTAAAAAAAAGCAATACTTCATAAAGATTAATATCAAAACTATGTTACAGCAGGAGAGGCGGAAGTACACTGCTATTCATACACCTTGTTGTCATATCAGATAATGTTCATGGGGATTTATTTCATCATTGACCTGAAAAGTGCAGCATGCTTTTTGTATTTACCCACTTTCAGGCAATGCTTTCTAGAACTAGCTTTTGCTGTCATATCTCTACCAGCTTTGCACATTTACAGCCTGAAATCTGTCTCCATGCTCCTTTGCAAAATAGCTCAGACCTAGTCAAAATGGATGGGGACCATCAAGTCTTAAACAAGGCCCTTAATCTCAGCTGGGTTTATGTCTAGGCTTTAACTAGGCCATCTGAACCCATAAAGATGCTTTGACCTAAACTTTTCTGTGTTGCTCTGGATGTATGTTTGGGGTTGTTTGTCTTGCTGGAAGATGAAGCTACACTCTAGTTTCAAGTGTTTTGCTGCTTCTTAACAAGTTATCTTACAGGACTGGCCTGCTATCACCTCTGATCACCTGCTGATAAAAAGCCTTCACACAGCCTCATGCTGCCACCACCATGTTTCATAATAGGGATTGTGTCTTTGTGATGATGTGCAATGTTATTTTTATTCCGCACAGTGCTTTGCAAAAGCTTTATCTCTGACCTGTGTTCATTGATCTTTATTATGTTTGATCAATAATATCCATTGCCCACAGGTATTTACTAATTAGGTGACTTTTTAAAGCAGTTAGTTTGGGTTGGTTATATTCGATTTCATTTAGAGCAGCCAGAGTAAAATGGGTTGAGTTCACATGCATGCCACGTTTCGGCATTCGGCATTTTATTTGCACACATTTTGATAAACCATGAATCACGCTTCTTCCCACTTCCAGTTGGTCTAAAAATGTCCCAAAGTTGAAGGGGGACAAATACTTTTGCAAGGCGCTGCATTCTGAATGGTTGCTTGTGTGCGAGTAAAATCATGTGTTGTCGGCCTCCCAAACACTCAGTGACGCCTTGCTGAACTTGTCTGCTTTTCTGATCCGCTAATGAGGGCTGACAGCGTTTCCCTCTGCAGAGGAGGCACTACGGAGGGGCGGCCTAATAAAACAGACAAACTGACACAGATGAGACACAGTTAGCTTCGTTTGTTTCTTTACACACATATTGATCCAGGCTGCACAAACGCGATCAAACTATAGGAGGACATGTGTTGTTTTTAAATAACTACTGTAACTGAGATTTATTTTTCCCCAACCTTTTGACTGCCACAGTGCAGGAGGTTTTGGATGCTGAGAAATTTGCTAAAAGAACTTGGAGACTTCAACTTGGAACCAGCCTTTATTTTACTGTTACTGTACAACAACATCCTTTCACACTTCTGACGGTGACTTTAACGCGGTAAAGATGGCTGTCAGAATGTATCAGAAGGCATCTGATTGGCCACTGGAGGGTTGGGATCCAAACATTCGGCGCCTCAGCTACAGATACAACACGCTCATCCAGGTAAAGTCTTGGGATTTTTTTCGCAGGCTCCACCTGTAAGTTTCTTTATATTTTGCTACCGAGCAGCAAGATGTTTTCGTAATCCTTTCAGGATAACTTTCCAGGCTCTATAGAGGTCTTGTGGTTTGTCTGCTTCTTCTTGTTTTGTATCCAACCAACCTTAAGGCCATTGAGTGAATCAGCATTAATTGTTAATAAACACATTATTAATAACAAAGCAATAGATCATACGATCATGGTGAGCTGAAGAGAAGAGCGCATCAGAGGAAACCCAGGACACTGGTTGATCTAGAACGATTGTGAAAGAAAAAAGGTCACAGATCTCTATGTTTCTCTCCCTTAGACCAAACGCTGTTCTATTGGCCAAAAAATAATAAGAATAAGGAAAATACAAAGCATTAACTGCAGGGATACCAATAAGTGTGACACTTATAATTTTGTAAAAGGTACACATTTTAATGTGGTATGTTATCCAGTGAAGAACTACAGTCCAATTAATGCTTGTTAATACATGTTTTCACGCATTGTAGGGTGTAGAGGACGCTGTAGCAAAGCAAGTGAACATTATCAAAGAAAGGAAGCCACATTCTCCAGGTGTTTGGCTTTTGATTTACTTTGTGTTTTCAGTATTTCCTTGTTGATTATTACGGTTCATTTGGGTCTTGCCATATTTCGTGTTTCATGTTATTAGATTGAATTATTACATGGTTTTGCTGTTCTAAAGTCAGCTTTCTCTGTTAATAACTCTCCTTCCATCAGCCTCAACTTCTGCCTCAGCTGTTATCCTCTGATTGTCGAAGCTTCCAATGTCATTTTCTTCACTTTCCTCAGTGTTTAAGTTGACTGCCGGCCTGCCGGCCATTGTTTCACACAGGATCCTCCCGTTGCACTGCCCATTGTTTCCCCTTTCTCTTACTACTGTTTTTCTGCCCTGCTCTCCTTGTGTTGTTTTAGTACGTTTTTCAGTTTTTATCATTAAATCCTTACTATGATCATCCCACAGTCCTGTCTGCATTTTGGTGCTGCAAACAACCTGCAGGTCATGACAGGAATATAGTGCAGAGGGTTATGTTGGGTCCAACATCCCAGGGATCCATCTGATTCCATGTTCAGTTTTCAGAGTAGGCAGCAAATGTGCAGATTATTGATTGTTTTCCTCAACCTGAACAAGAATCTTAGATATTTTTAATTATGTTACAGAACTTTTGCTTTGTTAATTAAGTTTTACTCTACTTGACAATAACACTTCTGTACACTGAAAGATGTTTTGTGTAAAGGCGACCAACTAGCCAGTGTGCGTGTTATGTCTCACTATAACACCCAAATCTCAATAGAATCAGTAAATGAAAATTAACTTTGCTAAAAATATAAAACATCATCAGCACCCAGTGATAGCATGAGTGATATAATGAAATCTCATTGAGTATATGCTTTGTATATACCTTCATATTTTTGCTTTTAAATCACTGTCAAGCCCGGTCTTTAATAGTAATTTAATTAAAGTATGGCATCCACAAAGTTCACGATTCAATTCCACTGTAATGGAGGCCTGGCATTCGTTCAGCTGCACAGCCTCATCTAGGAAAACCAAAAATGGCAGGTTTAGAAATAAGGTGTGAATTAGGTTTAGGTTAGGTTAGGGTTAGGCCACAGAAAGAGTTCAAAATGAGTGGAAGCCAATGGAAGTCAAGCAAGGTCCTCGGTAAGCAATTAAAACAAAGATATGTGTGTATTTCTGTAAGTGGACAGATTGTGCATACTTAAGAACAAAAAGGAAATAACAGCATCAGGAGAATAAAAATGCCCTCTGTTTACATTTTAAATGTATAAACTAACTATTACAATGATGGTGGAAAAGAGCTTCATTGATTAATTTCACTTGAATATCAATAATATTGGTTTTAAGTATGTGATAAGTGGCATAATTCAGATGTACAGTGTGAATGTGCAGTTGAATGACAATAAAGTTTGTCTAAGTCTACTTACCACATGAGGGCAGACTTTTCCCTGCATAAAGCTTCCTCCCAGCAGGTTTTATACATTTAGCTGCAGTGACCTGAATGATGCAGGGCTTTCTTCAAGACTTTGAGTGGGCCTTTGAGACTGAGAAAAAAATTGCTTACAATATGACACTTTTATGCACTTGACAAAATATGATATGAAACTCTTTTACTCGTGTTAACTGGTAAAACTGTTTTATTTCCGCAGCAAGCAGCTCATTTGGGAGCCACAAGATTAACTGTGAACACATTTTACCATTTATGGCTCAGAAAGGCAGAGACTGTTCAAAAAAAGACGATCAAGAACAAAATCTAAAGTTTAAAAACAATCACTTCCAAAATGCAGACATGTGAATAACAGATTCATCCAAATGTAGACATAAATCGTTACATTAAACAGGAAAAACCGGCCTCACCATGCTCCACTGCTCATCAACAACTCAGCGGTGGAGGTGGTCAGCAGCACCAAGTTCCTGGGGGTGCACATCACGGACAACCTCACCTGGACTGTGAACACCACGTCACTGGTGAAGAGGGCACAGAAGCGACTGTACTTTCTGCGGAGGATGAGGAGAGCCCGCCTGCCCCCGCCCATCCTCACGACCTTCTACAGAAGCACCATAGAGAGTATTCTGACCAGCTGTCTCTCTGTGTGGTGTGGAGGCTGCAGTGCCTCCGACTGGAAGAACGTGAGGAGAGTGGTGAGGACAGCAGAAGGGATCATTGGGGCTCCTCTTCCCTCCATTAAAGACATTTCATCGCAGCGCTGTGTGTCTCGAGCCCGTAACATCATCAGGGACCCCTCACACCCCCACCATAGACTATTCTCCCTGCTGCCCTCTGGAAAGAGGTTCCGCAGCATCCGCTGCAGGTCCACTAGGTTCTGCAAAAGCTTTTTCCCTGTTGCCATCAGACTGCTGAACTGCTGAAGTATAAAAAACGGACTGTGTATCACACTAGATTCGCTGATTTGCACATCTGCACATTTGCACATTGTATCGTATCCTGCAAAATTGCTGCTGCACCTTAACCGGAAACTGTGTACAATGCAACTGTCTACATTTAAATCACTGATGCACCTTACTGCATATTTGTTTACATCTGTTTTACATTGTTTACATTTCAACTGCCTACTGTTCACTGCTGCACTTTATCCGGAAGTCAATTGAAATTTATCCTGTAAGTGACTGCGATTGATCACTGCACTTTATCCTGTACTGTAATTCACTGCAAGGTATCCTGTAGAGTTACTGCAATCTTTCTGAGCTGTGTGAAAACGAAATTTCGTTCTGTATGCACTCTGTGTATACAAAATGACAATAAAGAAAGTCTAAGTCTAAGTCTAAGTCTAAACAATTATTTTTTGGTTTTGTGGGGCGAAATTGCAGCATCTTTTTACTCTTTGGTAAAGATTCTTCATAGAATTCCAGCTATAGCGTAAACACTAAAATCATTTAAACCATTAAGCTCCTGTTATCACACTGTATAATGGAGCATGTATTTCCTCAGATTTTCACGCCTCGATATATACTCTGTTCCTTGTTAAGGGGATAAAAAAAAAAAATTTTATGTTGTTTATTTGCTGAAGCAGAAACAAAATCTGTCTGTGTTTTTATAGCTGAGTTCATTTAGGGACAAAATCAGAGCAGTTATCTTGTCGTCATATATCAACCTCTGACCTTTGGTTTTATGTGGTCCCTCTAAATGCAAATGGGGTTTATCCCCTAGATAGACTACCTCCATCTGTTATATTGCTCATTAATGGTCATGTTATTCTTGTTGAGGCCATTGCATCGCTAAAGGATCACACACATGAAAAATTAAAGTGATAAAATGATAAATGTATTCCTACTGAACTGTTAACAAACCGATCAATTTAAAGAACTGTATAAAGTGAGCTAAACTCTGCAAAGCAAATTTTACGGCTTGTCTCAAAGTGACTTAAATCAAGCTTTCAGTGTCATTTTATTAAAAAAAAAGCTTTATCTAATTAAAAAATTATAAGAAATTGAAGTTTAAATAATACATACAGTATTTACCCAGGAAAAATTGGTCCCATAACACAACATTTGACTAAATACAAGCGTTTTTTCCCCCGACTTAATTCAAAGCTGCTGTTCTATTATTCTTAAACATGTACAGGACCCAACCTGCCAAAGGGACTGATATCAGAGTTCTTGGACTCGGATACAAATCTTATCAGACCCTAAGGCTATTAGAGCATGACCATCTGATGCATGAAAATATGTAAATACTAAGTCTGTGTGTTATGTTATCCGTGTGCATCCTAAGCCGGTGTCTGTTTCAAAAGAAATAAAAGAAAGATTCTTGATTCTTAATTCAGTTTCATCAGGCAGGGTTTTAATACCAAATAGCATGGTGTCTTTTTATTAGTGATTTGTATCTTTTGTTGTTGTTTGCTTTGATGGAAGTATGTTTGTTTTGTTTTTATGCGATCTTACTGTTTAATACTTTGGTTGCCTTAGTTGGTTGTTTTAAAGCACCATATAAATCCATTAATTAATTAAGTGAATAAGTAAACTTATTCTTTAACTCAGAGTGCTTTGGATGCCGAGGGTTGATGTTGTTTAAGGTGACTTAACTCTTGAAGTTCAGCTTGAGTACACGTTAACTACAGACGTCAGAAAACGAACTTACTGATTCCGGGTAGTTTGAAATAATATAGTAATGACAAGTCCGCATTACATTTACATGGTTTAAAAAAAAAAGAAAAGAAAGAAAGGCAGCTTTTAAAATAAATCTGCATGTTTACCTTTGTTGCACATTTGGAGCTAAATAAAGCTAATTTGTTGATTTTAGTAAATTAGCTTGAGAAATGTTTTGTGTTTTTCATAATAGCAATGAGGAAATAGGACCATGTTATTGATACATTTTGGTAACAGTTTTACACCGGATGCCCTTCCTGACAAATCCCTCTGCATTTATCCGGGCTAGGGACCGGCACAAAATAGGACGTGTCCTAAGTGTGTCCTTTTATGGGGCTGCATTACAGTGATAATTGATGCTGATATTTTAAAATAAAAACTTTCCAAACAATCTTGTTTTTGGACCGTGGGGGGAAGCCAGAGCACCAGGAGAGAACCCCACACGCACAGGGAGAACAAGCAAACTCCATGCAGGAAGAGTCCAGGCTGGCTTTTGAGCCTGGAACCTTCTTCCTGAAAGGCAGGAGTGCCAACCACTGTTCCACCATGCAGCAACTCCAATTACTTTCAAAGCAATTGTAGCTATACTTTTTTTAGTTGGTTTTCTCTGTGTATTTATGTGGTAATTCCTATTTTTTTTTTGTTGAGAAAGTTTTTTTTGTACGATTATGCTTTATTTAAATGTTTTGCTTTATTTTTGTTTTCAGTTTTTCTTTATTACGTTCTGTCTTTTTGGGATTTACTTGTTAAGGAATTGTTGTCGAATATATCTCATAGCACTGATGCTTGCTCAAGCCTAAAAGGGCCTCTGTAAGGTGGAAGTTGTCTTCGCATGGAAGCCTGCATCATGTTAGTGGCCTGTATATAGGTCCGCGTTTTGGTATCAGCCAAGGTTTGGGTAACATCCTGGGTTTGCATATAGGTCCTGAGTTGGATATGGGTTCTGTTTTGCGTAGAGGCCCGGGTTTGAGCGAAAACCTGCGTTTGTGTGGAGATCTGGGTTTCCCTGGGGGGGCTCTGTGAGGAGGACCTCTTCTGTTTGCGTTCAAGTCTGCATCTGGGTGGTGGCCTGTATTTGACTGAAGGCCTGGGTTTGCTTGGACGCCTCTGTTACCGTACCGTCTTTTGTGGTGGCGGGAGACACTAATATATACATATCATGGGTGTGTTTGCACGGCAGCCTGTTAGCGTGGACTCCTGTGTTTGTGCGGAGTATTCTGATGGCGTGGAGACCTCAGATGTAATGGAGACCTCAGATGAAGATGAGATCCGTGATGGTGTGGAGACCTCAGCTTGTTCAAAGGAGTTATTTTGGGAGGAGTCTTTGTGGTCGTTTTCTTTCAAAGCAAGGTTCAGCTCCAAAGTCAGATTCATAATGTGACTCTGCATAGATGTGATTTTTTGCTCCTATTCCTGGAATTTGGTTTTGAGTTCACGGTAAGTCTTGAGCTTGTCCTCACATTTAAGTCTGAGCTGAGGCAATAAGCAACTTGATTTGAAAACATGGTTGTAATTTCAGACTTTATTATCTGTCGAGTGGACCCTCTGACTGAACGTGTGTTTCATTAAGTGGCTCACATGGACCCAGATGTCGACAGGTGTTGTGTCAGTTCTCCCGACAGAAACTACAGCCCTTGTGCTCGGAACTTGCATTGGGCTCCGTCTCATTTCAAGCCATCTAGTTGTGGAAATAGAGATGTTGAACTTTTACTCAAAAAAGTTACAAAAACCCACTGAACGATGAGTTACCTCATCGTTCAGTGGGTTACAACAGAAAATGACACTTTCTTGCTCACCCGCCAACATGATTATTTGAACACTGTTTGCCTAATATGAGGATGATCATGTCTCAACTCAACTCAACTCAAACTTTATTTATAAAGCACATTTAAAACAACTGGGGTTGACCAAAGTGCTGTACAGAAATCACAGTTGCAGAGCCTAAGATAAAAACTGAAAGCTAAAATACATAAACACAATGCAAAAAAATTGAATGGAGATAAAATATAATAGAATAAATATTTCAATGTAAATAAAATAAATTTTAAAATAAAATAAAATAAAATTTTGTCAAATGTCCACTTAGACTTGATTAAAAGCCAGGGAGAAGAAGTGCTCCTCAAAGGAGCCTGCCGATCGAATATGGCAAGGCAAGTTATTCCAGAGTTTCGGTGCCGCTGCCATAAAGGCGCGGTCACCTTTGGTTTTAAGTCTGGTTTCAGGCGTGGCCAGTAGCAACTGATTAGAGGATCTCAGTGTTCTGGCCGGGGCATGGATTTGGAGAAGCTCAGTCAAATACTGGGGGGCTAGGCCATTAAGAGCTTTAAAAACAAACAATAAAATTTTAAAATCTATTCTAAAAACAACCGGAAGCCAATGCAACGAGGCTAGAACGGGTGATATGTGGTCACGTTTACGTGTGCCAGTAAGGAGACGGGCAGCTGCATTTTGTAATGGAACTAAAGTGGAGGTTCAACTGAAGAAACTCTGCTTACTTTCATCCAATTGGAGGCCGGTCCGCTTCTGTCACATCCAATCTGCTCCGGGCCACACCTCCACGAAGTCCAATCAGCATCCAGCGTTCTACTTAAAAGCTGCTCCATATCATCCCTCAGCCTGCTTCTCAGCAATTGCGAAAAGACTGATCATGTCGGACTTCGATTCGGATGACCCTCAACCCACCTCCATCCCCTTCTCCACCATAGTAGCAAGCTCTACCAGGCTTCGTCAATGCACCTTCATCCTCATTCCTAACAGACTGCTGTTCCTCCTGGACTCTCCGGAGTTTTCCGCAACTCCCTCGGTCCAGCAGAGACCGCCATGTTGAGCCCGGTTCTGCCAGAGGTTTCTTCCCAAAGGGGAGTTTTTCCTCTCCACAGTCGCTTCACGCTTGCTCAGCATGGACAGCTCTCAATCTAAGTTATCCTAGCGGGACCAGCTAGAGCTATCGCCTCTCAACCAACTCTTGGATTACCTACTTTATCTATCTCCACTCCACCACCAGTTTCAGACCTGGGGGAAATATCCCTACTCTCATACATCGTTATGCATATTAAAATATAAATCAACATTCATGTTTCCTGCCGAGGTCTGAGCGCCAAACTGAATTTGTATCAATAAAACTCTTCTAATTGATTCCCTTTTTCTCTGTGAGTTTTTTAGATTGAACCAGCTGCAGGCGGTACAAAAGTGAGTGGTCCAAGCCACCATATAATGAATTACAGTAATCCAATCTCGTATTAATAAAAGCATGGATTACAGTGTCTAGATCTCTGTGTGGCAGGTACCCTTTCACTTTTGATAAAATTCTTAATTGGTAAAAGCTGTTTTTTACGACCGAACTAACTTAGCGATCGAATTTAAGCCTGTCATCAAATATTACACCAATATTTTTTACTGATGATCGAATGTTAGGTGTAAGGGGGCCCAGAAAGCCAGCAGGAAAGTCTGCTGGACTACAACCAAACATTATGATTTTGGTCTTACAGAATTCAGATTCAGAAAGTTTTAGGTCATCCAAGATTTAACATCGTTTAAGCAGTCAGAAAATGACTGTACGGGGTTGTTGGATTTTGATGCTAAAGGAAAGTAGATCTGGACGTCATCAGCATAACAATGAAAAGAAAGATTATGGTTCCTGAAAATTGACCCTAATGGTAACATATATAGAAGAAATAGAATAGGTCCAAGAATGGAGCCTTGGGGAACCCCAGAACTCAAAGGGGCTGAAGATGAGGTGAATTCACCTCATTTTGTCTGTTTAAACTTAATTACTTTAAGCGGCCTGGCGGTCCAGGTCCGTCGGCCAACCTTGTTAAGATAAGATAAGATAAGATAGTCTTTATTGATCTCACAATGGAGAAATTCACTCGTCACATCGGCTCATACAAGAAGGTGCAGAGTAGGGAAGGTGCATTCAGTTATATACAGTGAATCTTCATATCTACAATGGATCAAAAGAATACCAAAAACAAAAAATACAAAAAAGGAAATACATTACACGTACAGAAGACACGGCTATGGGTTGGAGCCTTGCGCGTCATGTGGTGCACAGATAACAGGTGGAAGCGGGATAAACCAGGCTGACGTTAGCGGTAAAACACGAATGCTGACTCAGAATGACTTAATTCTAAAGGCACCCACATGATGTACGTGAGCCACGTGGATTCCACTTTTACTCTCCGTGCTGACTCTCTGCGGACCTTTTATCATTCATAGTCGAGCGTACTGTCGAGGGGGTCTCTCAATCTACCTGTCTCATTCACTGAGACCCGCCTCACCCGGTTCGTAAATTCGGGAGAAAAGGGAGAAAACAATCAGAGACAAAACACTTAGAATATGCATATTTGCATTCAAATGTGAACACACCATTTATGTATTGGCATACAATTGATTTTTGACGCGTAACCTGTAAAAGTTAAGAAAATCTCAAGGTTAAGGCAATTCTCAGACAGCACAGGTACAAAAGAACAGCTGCAGCAGCCTCTAGTGGACAGAGGACAACGTTAGCGCATGTAATTGTGCTTTTTCTACAAAATCCTGACACATATATATATATATATATATATATATATATATATATATATATATATATATACAAAATCCTGACACATATATATATATATATATATATATATATATATATATATATATATATATATATATATATATATATATATGTCTGTGTGTGTGTATGAGTGTGTGTGTCTTTGTGTATGTTTGTATATGTATATGTTTGTGTATAAATGTGTTTGTGTATATATATAGTAATAAATAAACGCGTGCGTGGCTGTGTTTTGCAACATGCATACATTTATCAGAATATTCTTTTACCTTTAACCCCACTAAGAATATTTAAATGCACTGAACCCTTTGTTATAATAGCTATAGTTTTAAAGTTTTCAGCAAAAACAACGTGAAAATTTGTTTAATCTTCAATGAGTTGATTCAAATTGATTCAGCGCCTGGTCAACACATTACACTGAGCAGAGCTGTTGACCTCCCGAAGATGGCGCCCCCAAATCTCGTCAGCGCCCATAGGCGAAAGCGGACTACTCTTTAAATTATGTCTATGGTTGCACCGACAGGCCCAGCCCCTGCACCCGAAACCCAATCCAGCGTGATTGGATTAGACACGCTCTTCCAGCCAACATCCAGTTTCCAATGCCGGCTTTTCAAATTGCTGTAAAGCCACTGAAAAATTTAACGAACATGAAAGATCAGAGTTGCACAGTGAGTCAAGGCAAAAGTTGGCTGCTTTGGATGACGTCCCCATTAGACCCTGGTTGCGTGCACTGAAGTGTATATGACAATAAAGTAGTGAATCTCAATCTATTTATTTATTGTATTTTAATTAGGCCTATAGGCTCACAGGTCTTTTGTCCAAAAAAAAAAATAAAAAATTCACAGCACCCCCTTTTCAAAATTACTTCCAGCGGCCCTGCTGTGCTCTGTGCTTTTTTTTTAAACTCAACTGTCATTGGTTGTACTGCCTTAAATTCTGCCTTCCCTCTTTCTGATTGGCTGTTTTCTAGTGCGTGTGTGCGTGCCTGTGTGCTTGGAGCACGAGATTTAAGTTTTGATTCATACTGGGATACTGCGGTTACCACAATTAATACTAGACTACAAAACTAGTCCCAGTTAAGAAACTAAATGTTATCAGCACTAAAATAGGTGAAAGCTGCTGAGTGCAGTTCTGTAAAGAAGCAGGAGAGAGAGTTTGGATTCGTGGAACTTGAGAAATGTAAGTAACCAACGTTAGCATCTCAAAATAGCATCTAATTCTGAAGTATAATACATTTATCAACAGAAACCTAATCTGTTTTATAAAACTAAATATTCTGTGCCAGGCAGGAGTTCTGAAGACTGCTGGAAAGATGGAAAAGCAAAGACTATAGGCTATTAAAAATTCAGATTCTTAGCCACAGCTGCCTGAAAAAGAAAAGGTGAGGGTTTCCCTTTTACCAATATTTCATTGCTATTATTGCTTTAATTTTTTGTCAACCCTTTGAGGCAGTTCAGGCATAAATAGCAGGTGTAATTTCTTTTACATAATATACAGTATAAGAACACTAGATGCTGCCTAAACAACTGCTATATTTTGTTTAGATTAATTAGGATTCCACATAATAATAGTGCTATTTATTTCACAATTTCTACTTCTAGAATTAGAATAAAGACAAATAAAACCGAGGAACACCATTTACATTGGTTTTATTGTACAAAGGTTTACACACTGTCCACTAGTAAATTAGTACAAACCAGGGGCGGAGCTAGACATTCGCATCATCAGGGGCTTAGCCCATAAAATATTACATCATTACGAGGGTAATTTGGTACACCAAAAAAGTAAAAATTATTTAATCTGTTGATGTGGTCGCAAAATTAATTTAATATAGGCCTTTACATATCTTAAAGTTTATCTGCTGTTCTTTAATAGTCTTACTAGTATATACCAATAGTATATTAATATGTCCTCATTTAAATGATGAAATGGACAACCACTTAGGTTACAATTCAGTCTTGGTGTCACCAATCTTACTCAAAGTACAGTATTGGGTCCTCCATGCTCCTTATGTATTAAGATTTACTGCACAGTGACAACTCACTATTGTTAGGGAAATAATTAGTTGTCTATTTACCGTCTGTCTCTGTTGCTGGTAAGTTCAAATGCAAACTTTTTCAAAGTGGGAAAAAGTCCCAATTCGACATTCATCAGATCAGGTGATGCTTTAAGGATAAACAAACAGCATCTAGTGTGTGTCGTGCTTATAAAACTTGTATAAATGTAGCAAATAATGCTGCCTTTTCTCTTTAGACAGGCAAAACGCATCCTAATGCTCAAATCAAGCATCAAAAAATAGGAGCATGCATATTGCGTAGGACCAATGAAGCTTTGGACCAATAGTGTCCCTACCAAAGTTCAAATCAAACCTATGCCCTTGATTCCATGTTACATTCTTTATAGCATGGGTTGGTAAAGTTCAGCCGGTTGTATAGCAAGGTATGTTTCTGTATCGTGTTTTAAATCCGTGCCCGCTTTTAACTTTGAGCACCTGCCCCTCCAACGGTCTCTGCACGGCCCTGGTTAGAAGTGTGAAGTCAAGAGTTAGAGCCCAGAGTGTTTTACCCTTCTTAAAAACTGTAAAGTCAGACATGCTTTTAATTCAAGAGTGCTAAATACAAACTACACCCAGCGGCTGGAGATGTGGCCCCAGACATCGATATGGAGTGAATCTAATGAAAACAAAAATGATGGCGTGGCCATATTAATAAAAAACACTCAGATTGTGGTGAAGGGGAGCACCGTGGTGAGAGAAGGGCGGGCACTTTTAGCAAATATGACTTTTTTAGGGCAGGATTTTAATCTCTTAAATATTTATGGTTCTAACGACAAACATGACAGGTATGACTTTTTAGAGGATCTGCAACCCCATATGCTTGGAAAAAAACACTCATTGTTGGAGGGGATTTTAATTGTATATTGAGTAGAAAAGATAGGAAAAGGACAAGGCAAGATTTTAAAGTAGATAAAACATCACTTTTACTTCAGGGACTAGTAAGGGATTTTAAACTCGTTGACTGTTTTAAAGCAATGCATCCTGGAGAGGAGGGCTTCACCTGGGTCAGTGGTGACGGCTCAAAAGCCTCTCAGATAGACTATTTTTTTTACAAGGAACAGTTTACCAAAAGATGCTAGACTTACACCGGCGTTTTTTTCTGATCCTGCACTCTGTCACTTTCTTCAGGTGTGACGACTGGGAGAGGTCTGTGGAAGCTCAACTGCTCCCTGTTGGAGGACCAGGTGTTGGTCCGCCAATACAGGGAGCAGTACTACGAGTGGCAGACCCTCCAAGACTTATACGAAACACGTGCACTTTGGTGGGAGATGGTGAAGAGAAGGACCCAGACCTTTTTCCAAAGGGCAGGGAAAAAGACAAAAGAAAAAGAGGAAAGGGGCATGAAGGGGCTGCAGAAACGGTTGCAACGCTATCACTTTTTAAACCAACAAGGTACGGACTTTAATGAAGAAATTAAGGATATTAAAAGGGAGATGTATTCCATAACATACAAGAAAAGTCAAGGTATTATAATCAGAAGCAGAGAGAGAAATAGAAGAAGGTGAAAAATGCACAAGATATTTTTTTAAGAAAATTTTAAATAAATCTGATTTTATGTCAGAGTTGAAAATTAAAAATGGCCTTTTAGCCAAAAGTACACATGATATAATTCAAACTGTGGAGGATTTTTATCAACAATTGTATAAAGAAAAAGAAGTCTGCACAGAGAACATTACAGAAACATTAAATGCTGTTGAGGAAAATGTCAAAGATGGTGCTCCTTTAAGTCAAGATTTTACTATTCTAGAAATGGACCAGAGCCTTAGAAGTTTTAAGAGAGGGAAGTCCCCAGGAAAGGATGGACTCCCCGTAGAATTTTATTTGACCTTTTGGGACCTTTTAGCACGTGACTTACTAGCCGTTTTTATGGATTTTAGTCGACTTGATCAACTTCCTGACAGTTTTAGAGTAGGGATAGTGACTCTCTTATATAAAGGAAAAGACAAGACTGACCTAGAAAGCTGGAGGCCAATTACGCTTTTAAACCTGGACTGTAAACTTTTTAGCAAACTTCTAGCAGCTCGTATGCGTCCTGTTTTAAAAGAAATAATACACCCAGATCAAGTATGTGCCATAAAAGTCAGGAAGATCACGGACAGCCTGGTACTGATCCGAGACACCATCTGCTTTGCGAGAGATAGAAACCTTCGGCTAGTAGTGATGAATTTAGACTTTGAAAAAGCCTTTTGATCGGGTCTCACACCAGTACCTTTTCCGGGTGTTGAGAAAAATGGGGTTTCCTGAAAGGTTTATAGCTTGGGTGGGATTGCTGTACCGGGACATTATTAGTGAATTTGTGATTAATGGGCATATGACAAAAGCAGTAAAAATAGATTGTGGTGTTCGTCGGGGTTGTCCGTTATCTGGCTTACTGTATGTAATTTGCATAGAACCATTGGCACAGATCTTGAGAAGGGACCCATACATTAGGGGAGTAGGAATACCAGGAAGTAGGGGTCATAATACCAAGTGTATCTTATATATGGACGATGTAAATATTCTATGTACAGATCTTTTATCGGTAAATAGGACTTTTGTGTAACGTTTCTGGCACTGGAGCTGCTAATTGCAATCAGCGCACCTGTGCTGCCTTCACCTCTGCCGGCTTATAAGCCCTGCGCCTCGCAGCCTCCAGTGCCAGAACGTCTCGAGCCTCACGCCTGACCCCCGTTGGATTTGTCTGCCCGCCTGAGTTCTGTTCTTCAGCCTCAGTGATTTGGACTGCCTCCCTGTGTTTCGGACCCTGCCAGCCTGTAAGTTTCTGAGATTGCCTACTCTTTGATATTGTGATTCTGGATTTGGATTTGGACCTGGACCTGGAACCGTCTCTGGATTCTCCCTCGGAAACCTCTGCTGGATTAAACGGATATCCCTCCCGTCAAAGAACCGGACCGGACCTGGACAAAGAATTGGATAGCCCCTTCACGGACCCTGCTGCTTCCTGGAAACCAGACGCTGCTAAAACAAGCCGTCCTCGTGCCCCAGGTTAGTGACTCAGCTCCGTGTAATATTCCCTCTGTGCCCCGCTGGTCACTAACCCACCACTCTGCCTTCAGGAACCACCAGAGGCTGTGTGCTGCCGCACATACCAGGGGGGTCCGCGCCGCCACCTTCTTTAATAAACTGTTAAAGTTTTACTCACTCGTTTTCGGGTATTTCTTGGGTCCATCCATATCCATTACATTTTGACGTGACGGACTGGTTTGGATTAGCCTCTGGCTCAAGATTAAACAAAGAAAAAACAAAAATACAATTTTATGGACCATGGGAGACATCTGAGAAAGCAGGACTCCAAACACAACAGAACAAAAGATACTGGGAGTCAAGTTTGACAGCGAAGGCGGGGGGGCAACAAACTGGTCTGACTTAATGGGGAAAGTGAAGCAACGGCTGGGATACTGGGGACTTAGGAAACTGACTCTGGAAGGCAAGGTTTTAATCATAAAAGCAGTGATTTTACCTTTGCTCTTATTGATCTGTTCTGTTTTTATCCCACCAAGGAGAGTGATTTTAGAGCTGGAACGGGCCATTTTTTACTTCCTGTGGGGCTCCAAATGGGAAAGGATAAGACGAGAAGTGATGAAAAGGCCAAAGGAGAAAGGAGGAAAAGGAGTGCCTGACCTCTACCTGTTCCTAGGAGCACGCTACACAAGCCTCCATCTCAAGCAAGCCATGGACATATCTGAAAATACAAAGACGAACTCGATGAACAGATTTTGGAGCGGATCTTATCTCAGGAAACTTAAACTTTTAAAAATAGATCTTAGAACACCTGTGTCTTTTAATCTACCCCCAGCTTATAGTTTTATTAAGAATTTTTTAACACACTATAACTTAGAAAAAGAGGAACCAAGAGTTTTAATAAACCACCGTTTTATTGTCTCTGTTGTGCAGGAGCGGGAAGCAGTGGCTACAGTGCGCGGCCTCTCACAGGAGGAGGCCAAAACCCTTTGGCGCAACGTGAACCATCCCATTCTTCCAAACAGACTGCGTGACCTGTCGTGGATGGTGGCTCACGGGATCCTCCCAGTCAGGTCCGTCATGCACTCCCGGGGCATGTCAACATCACCTACGTGCCCCCGACCAGGTTGTGGCGCGCCTGAGTCGGTGAGGCACCTGCTCTGGGAGTGCAGTGCTGCCGTAGACCAGTGGGCAAAGGCCGGCTCCTTAAAATTCCCGTACTTGCCAGCAAGGGAGGTCCTAACAGCACAACTAGTGCTATATGGGGTGAGCCAGCAGACAGAAATAATCAAAGAGAATTTTGCTCAGACGTGGCTCACCCTTGCCGCCATCAAAGACGCCATATGGACCTCCAGAAACTTGCTGGTAAGCAAGCACATGCAGATTCCCCCTGTGGCTGTGATCCGGATGGCAGCAGCAACAAGAACAACGGCTGCAAGCGGCAAGCCTAGGACACAGCCACAAAGAAGCATCGCCTCTGTGCCCACTCGGAGGAAGGAGCCGGTAGCCCACGAACAAAGGTCAAAGCAGCAACGCCCTGGCTCTCCGGGAGAGGCAGGGGGGCAGGAGCAAGAGGGTGGGGATCCCCCCTGAGTCCCAGGACTGTTTGGAAGAATGGGATGAGTCTTTATTTTTGTAGTTTTAGCCATTTCCCCTCGTGCGCAACTAAAAAATGCATTTACGTATGTATGGATTTTACGCCTTTATTTAATTATTAGATGTTATTCATAGATGTCAAGTTTTTAATAATGTAAATATTGTACCTATACATGGAAACTAGAAAAAGGCTGTGTATACAGTAGAGTGGGATCAAAGCAGGTCAAAATGTTAGCCTGAATGTATTACAAACCAATGTTTTTAAAAAAGGCACCTTATGTTTTTTAACTTGACCAACAACTGTAAGAACTGTAACTTTGTAAGTTATTAATTGTCAAAGTGTCAATAAATGGTTTTTAAAAAAAAAAAAAATCTGTTCTTATCAGTTTAATATCTGATACGTCCCCCACCCGGGGACCATATATTAAATTGATTTTTGGAACTGGGAGATGGAGTAGGGGCTTGCTCCGTCCGCTCCATGCATCGACCTTGTATTGCAGTACCTCCAGGAGCGGTGCACCTCCTCCATGCTTTGTTCAGTGACAAATTCTATGTAGTTGTGGGCTCATTGCTAGCGTGGCAAGCGGTAACCTGAACCGCTGTGCTTGGAAAACGAACGATGCCTTTGAAATGCTTTGTTGTTCTTGCGTGGTCGTGTTCATTTCGAGTGTGTGCAGGTGCGGAAGCAGTAAGAGCTGCAGTTGAGGCTCCCGTCCACTAGAGGCTGCTGCAGCGCTTCTTTTCAACCTGCGCCGTCTGAGGCTTGTCTTAACCTTAGGACTTTCTTGACTTTTATGGGATACGTGAGGAAAAAATCCATTGTATGCCTATATATAAACGCTGTGTTCACATTTAAAGGCATATATCTAGGAAAATGGCAGTTTCTTTACTTGTTATCGCTTCTGAGCTCCCTATTGGACCAGACCACGAATAAAGAAAAATGTTTTACTTTTGCTGTCCTTTTTAGCTGCAAGTGGCTTATTTGTGTTGATTTACTGCTGCAGAACAGCATAAAATGTCGCCAACTGTCATTTCCCCTCGTTACCGTCTTTGTTGTATGCTAAAAAAGTTTCCGGGTTGGTTATCCCACCCTGAGTTAAAATGAGGTCGCTCTGAATGACCCGGTCTCCTCCACCGTTGTTCTGGTATCGCTTCTCGGCCTTTTGGCTAAGATCAAGTGTAGTATCTGTTCTTATCAGTTTAATATCTGATACGTCCCCCACCCGGGGACCATATATTAAATTGATTTTTGGAACTGGGAGATGGAATAGGGGCTTGCTCCGTCCGCTCCATGCATCGACCTGGTATTGCAGTACCTCCAGGAGCGGTGCACCTCCTCCATGCTTTGTTCAGTGACAAATTCTATGTAGTTGTGGGCTCATTGCTAGTGTGGCAAGCGGTTACCTGAACCGCTGTGCTTGGAAAACGAACGATGCCTTTGAAATGCTTTGTTGTACTTGTGTGGGCGTGTTCATTTCGAGTGTGTGCAGGTGCGGAAGCAGTAAGAGCTGCAGTTGAGGCTCCCGGCCACTAGAGGCTGCTGCAGCGCTTCTTTTCAACCTGCGCCGTCTGAGGCTTGTCTTAACCTTAGGACTTTCTTGACTTTTATGGGATACATGAGGAAAAAATCCATTGTATGCCTATATATAAATGCTGTGTTCTCATTTAAAGGCATATATCTAGGAAAATGGCAGTTTCTTTACTTGTTATCGCTTCTGAGCTCCCTATTGGACCAGACCACGAATAAAGAAAAATGCTTTACTTTTGCTGTCCTTTTTAGCTGCAAGTGGCTTATTTGTGTTGATTTACTGCTGCAGAACAGCATAAAATGTCGCCAACTGTCATTTCTCCTCGTTACCGTCTTTGTTGTATGCTAAAAAAGTTTCCGGGTTGGTTATCCCACCCTGAGTTAAAATGAGGTCGCTCTGAATGACCCGGTTTCCTCCACCGTTGTTCTGGTATCGCTTCTCGGCCTTTTGGCTAAGATCAAGTGTAGTATCTGTTCTTATCAGTTTAATATCTGATACGTCCCCCACTCGGGGACCATATATTAAATTGATTTTTGGAACTGGGAGATGGAATAGGGGCTTGCTCCGTCCGCTCCATGCATTGACCTGGTATTGCAGTACATCCAGGAGCGGTGCACCTCCTCCATGCTTTGTTCAGTGACAAATTCTATGTAGTTGTTGGCTCATTGCTAGCGTGGCAAGCGGTAACCTGAACCGCTGTGCTTGGAAAACGAACGATGCCTTTGAAATGCTTTGTTGTGCTTGCGTGGGCGTGTTCATTTCGAGTGTGTGCAGGTGCGGAAGCAGTAAGAGCTGCAGTTGAGGCTCCCGGCCACTAGAGGCTGCTGCAGCGCTTCTTTTCAACCTGCGCCGTCTGAGGCTTGTCTTAACCTTAGGACTTTCTTGACTTTTATGGGATACGTGAGGAAAAAATCCATTGTATGCCTATATATAAACGCTGTGTTCACATTTAAAGGCATATATCTAGGAAAATGGCAGTTTCTTTACTTGTTATCGCTTCTGAGCTCCCTATTGGACCAGACCACGAATAAAGAAAAATGCTTTACTTTTGCTGTCCTTTTTAGCTGCAAGTGGCTTATTTGTGTTGATTTACTGCTGCAGAACAGCATAAAATGTCGCCAACTGTCATTTCCCCTCGTTACCGTCTTTGTTGTATGCTAAAAAAGTTTCCGGGTTGGTTATCCCACCCTGAGTTAAAATGAGGTCGCTCTGAATGACCCGGTCTCCTCCACCGTTGTTCTGGTATCGCTTCTCGGCCTTTTGGCTAAGATCAAGTGTAGTATCTGTTCTTATCAGTTTAATATCTGATACGTCCCCCACCCGGGGACCATATATTAAATTGATTTTTGGAACTGGGAAATGGAATAGGGGCTTGCTCCGTCCGCTCCATGCATTGACCTGGTATTGCAGTACCTCCAGGAGCGGTGCACCTCCTCCATGCTTTGTTCAGTGACAAATTCTATGTAGTTGTGGGCTCATTGCTAGCGTGGCAAGCGGTAACCTGAACCGCTGTGCTTGGAAAACAAACGATGCCTTTGAAATGCTTTGTTATACTTGTGTGGGCGTGTTCATTTCGAGTGTGTGCAGGTGCGGAAGCAGTAAGAACTGCAGTTGAGGCTCCCGGCCACTAGAGGCTGCTGCAGCGCTTCTTTTCAACCTGCGCCGTCTGAGGCTTGTCTTAACCTTAGGACTTTCTTGACTTTTATGGGATACGTGAGGAAAAAATCCATTGTATGCCTATATATAAATGCTGTGTTCACATTTAAAGGCATATATCTAGGAAAAGGGCAGTTTCTTTACTTGTTATCGCTTCTGAGCTCCCTATTGGACCAGACCACGAATACAGAAAAATGCTTTACTTTTGCTGTCCTTTTTAGCTGCAAGTGGCTTATTTGTGTTGATTTACTGCTGCAGAACAGCATAAAATGTCGCCAACTGTCATTTCCCCTTGTTACCGTCTTTGTTGTATGCTAAAAAAGTTTCCGGGTTGGTTATCCCACCCTGAGTTAAAATGAGATCGCTCTGAATGACCCGGTCTCCTCCACCGTTGTTCTGGTATCGCTTCTCGGCCTTTTGGCTAAGATCAAGTGTAGTATCTGTTCTTATCAGTTTAATATCTGATACGTCCCCCACCCGGGGACCATATATTAAATTGATTTTTGGAACTGGGAGATGGAATAGGGGCTTGCTCCGTCCGCTCCATGCATCGACCTGGTATTGCAGTACCTCCAGGAGCGGTGCACCTCCTCCATGCTTTGTTCAGTGACAAATTCTATGTAGTTGTGGGCTCATTGCTAGCGTGGCAAGCGGTAAGCTGAACCGCTGTGCTTGGAAAACGAACGATGCCTTTGAAATGCTTCGTTGTTCTTGCGTGGGCATGTTCATTTCGAGTGTGTGCAGGTGCGGAAGCAGTAAGAGCTGCAGTTGAGGCTCCCGTCCACTAGAGGCTGCTGCAGCGCTTCTTTTCAACCTGCGCGTCTGAGGCTTGTCTTAACCTTAGGACTTTCTTGACTTTTATGGGATACGTGAGGAAAAAATCCATTGTATGCCTATATATAAACGCTGTGTTCACATTTAAAGGCATATATCTAGGAAAATGGCAGTTTCTTTACTTGTTATCGCTTCTGAGCTCCCTATTGGACCAGACCACGAATAAAGAAAAATGCTTTACTTTTGCTGTCCTTTTTAGCTGCAAGTGGCTTATTTGTGTTGATTTACTGCTGCAGAACAGCATAAAATGTCGCCAACTGTCATTTCCCCTTGTTACCGTCTTTGTTGTATGCTAAAAATGTTTCCGGGTTGGTTATCCCACCCTGAGTTAAAATGAGGTCGCGCTGAATGACCCGGTCTCCTCCACCGTTGTTCTGGTATCGCTTCTCGGCCTTTTGGCTAAGATCAAGTGTAGTATCTGTTCTTATCAGTTTAATATCTGATACGTCCCCCACCCGGGGACCATATATTAAATTGATTTTTGGAACTGGGAGATGGAGTAGGGGCTTGCTCCGTCCGCTCCATGCAGCGACTTGGTATTGCAGTACCTCCAGGAGCGGTGCACCTCCTCCATGCTTTGTTCAGTGACAAATTCTATGTAGTTGTGGGCTCATTGCTAGCGTGGCAAGCGGTAAGCTGAACCGCTGTGCTTGGAAAACAAACGATGCCTTTGAAATGCTTTATTGTGCTTGCGTGGGCGTGTTCATTTCGAGTGTGTGCAGGTGCGGAAGCAGTAAGAGCTGCAGTTGAGGCTCCCGTCCACTAGAGGTTGCTGCAGCGCTTCTTTTCAACCTGCGCCGTCTGAGGCTTGTCTTAACCTTAGGACTTTCTTGACTTTTATGGGATACGTGAGGAAAAAATCCATTGTATGCCTATATATAAACGCTGTGTTCACATTTAAAGGCATATATCTAGGAAAATGGCAGTTTCTTTACTTGTTATCGCTTCTGAGCTCCCTATTGGACCAGACCACGAATAAAGAAAAATGTTTTACTTTTGCTGTCCTTTTTAGCTGCAAGTGGCTTATTTGTGTTGATTTACTGCTGCAGAACAGCATAAAATGTCGCCAACTGTCATTTCCCCTCGTTACCGTCTTTGTTGTATGCTAAAAAAGTTTCCGGGTTGGTTATCCCACCCTGAGTTAAAATGAGGTCGCTCTGAATGACCCGGTCTCCTCCGCCATTGTTCTGGTATCGCTTCTCGGCCTTTTGGCTAAGATCAAGTGTAGTATCTGTTCTTATCAGTTTAATATCTGATACGTCCCCCACCCGGGGACCATATATTAAATTGATTTTTGGAACTGGGAGATGGAATGGGGGCTTGCTCCGTCCCCTCCATGCATCGACCTGGTATTGCAGTACCTCCAGGAGCGGTGCACCTCCTCCATGCTTTGTTCAGTGACAAATTCTATGTAGTTGTGGGCTCATTGCTAGTGTGGCAAGCGGTAACCTGAACCGCTGTGCTTGGAAAACGAACGATGCCTTTGAAATGCTTTGTTGTACTTGTGTGGGCGTGTTCATTTCGAGTGTGTGCAGGTGCGGAAGCAGTCAGAGCTGCAGTTGAGGCTCCCGGCCACTAGAGGCTGCTGCAGCGCTTCTTTTCAACCTGCGCCGTCTGAGGCTTGTCTTAACCTTAGGACTTTCTTGACTTTTATGGGATACGTGAGGAAAAAATCCATTGTATGCCTATATATAAATGCTGTGTTCACATTTAAAGGCATATATCTAGGAAAATGGCAGTTTCTTTACTTGTTATCGCTTCTGAGCTCCCTATTGGACCAGACCACGAATAAAGAAAAATGCTTTACTTTTGCTGTCCTTTTTAGCTGCAAGTGGCTTATTTGTGTTGATTTACTGCTGCAGAACAGCATAAAATGTCGCCAACTGTCATTTCCCCTTGTTACCGTCTTTGTTGTATGCTAAAAAATTTGAATGTTTCCGGGTTGGTTATTCCACCCTGAGTTAAAATGAGGTCGCTCTGAATGACCCGGTCTCCTCCACCGTTGTTCTGGTATCGCTTCTCGGCCTTTTGGCTAAGATCAAGTGTAGTATCTGTTCTTATCAGTTTAATATCTGATACGTCCCCCACCCGGGGACCATATATTAAATTGATTTTTGGAACTGGGAGATGGAATAGGGGCTTGCTCCGTCCGCTCCATGCATTGACCTGGTATTGCAGTACCTCCAGGAGCGGTGCACCTCCTCCATGCTTTGTTCAGTGACAAATTCTATGTAGTTGTGGGCTCATTGCTAGCGTGGCAAGCGGTAACCTGAACCGCTGTGCTTGGAAAACGAACGATGCCTTTGAAATGCTTTGTTGTGCTTGCGTGGGCGTGCTCATTTCGAGTGTGTGCAGGTGCGGAAGCAGTAAGAGCTGCAGTTGAGGCTCCCGGCCACTAGAGGCTGCTGCAGCGCTTCTTTTCAACCTGCGCCGTCTGAGGCTTGTCTTAACCTTAGGACTTTCTTGACTTTTATGGGATACGTGAGGAAAAAATCCATTGTATGCCTATATATAAACGCTGTGTTCACATTTAAAGGCATATATCTAGGAAAATGGCAGTTTCTTTACTTGTTATCGCTTCTGAGCTCCCTATTGGACCAGACCACGAATAAAGAAAAATGTTTTACTTTTGCTGTCCTTTTTAGCTGCAAGTGGCTTATTTGTGTTTATTTACTGCTGCAGAACAGCATAAAATGTCGCCAACTGTCATTTCCCCTCGTTACCGTCTTTGTTGTATGCTAAAAAAGTTTCCGGGTTGGTTATCCCACCCTGAGTTAAAATGAGGTCGCTCTGAATGACCCGGTCTCCTCCACCGTTGTTCTGGTATCGCTTCTCGGCCTTTTGGCTAAGATCAAGTGTAGTATCTGTTCTTATCAGTTTAATATCTGATACGTCCCCCACCCGGGGACCATATATTAAATTGATTTTTGGAACTGGGAGATGGAATAGGGGCTTGCTCCGTCCGCTCCATGCATTGACCTGGTATTGCATTACCTCCAGGAGCGGTGCACCTCCTCCATGCTTTGTTCAGTGACAAATTCTATGTAGTTGTGGGCTCATTGCTAGTGTGGCAAGCGGTAACCTGAACCGCTGTGCTTGGAAAACGAACGATGCCTTTGAAATGCTTTGTTGTGCTTGCGTGGGCGTGTTCATTTCGAGTGTGTGCAGGTGCGGAAGCAGTAAGAGCTGCAGTTGAGGCTCCCGGCCACTAGAGGCTGCTGCAGCGCTTCTTTTCAACCTGCGCCGTCTGAGGCTTGTCTTAACCTTAGGACTTTCTTGACTTTTATGGGATACGTGAGGAAAAAATCCATTGTATGCCTATATATAAATGCTGTGTTCACATTTAAAGGCATATATCTAGGAAAATGGCAGTTTCTTTACTTGTTATCGCTTCTGAGCTCCCTATTGGACCAGACCACGAATAAAGAAAAATGCTTTACTTTTGCTGTCCTTTTTAGCTGCAAGTGGCTTATTTGTGTTGATTTACTGCTGCAGAACAGCATAAAATGTCGCCAACTGTCATTTCCCCTTGTTACCGTCTTTGTTGTATGCTAAAAAATTTGAATGTTTCCGGGTTGGTTATCCCACCCTGAGTTAAAATGAGGTCGCTCTGAATGACCCGGTCTCCTCCACCGTTGTTCTGGTATCGCTTCTCGGCCTTTTGGCTAAGATCAAGTGTAGTATCTGTTCTTATCAGTTTAATATCTGATACGTCCCCCACCCGGAGACCATATATTAAATTGATTTTTGGAACTGGGAGATGGAATAGGGGCTTGCTCCGTCCGCTCCATGCATTGACCTGGTATTGCAGTACCTCCAGGAGCGGTGCACCTCCTCCATGCTTTGTTCAGTGACAAATTCTATGTAGTTGTGGGCTCATTGCTAGCGTGGCAAGTGGTAACCTGAACCGCTGTGCTTGGAAAACGAACGATGCCTTTGAAATGCTTTGTTGTGCTTGCGTGGGCGTGCTCATTTCGAGTGTGTGCAGGTGCGGAAGCAGTAAGAGCTGCAGTTGAGGCTCCCGGCCACTAGAGGCTGCTGCAGCGCTTCTTTTCAACCTGCGCCGTCTGAGGCTTGTCTTAACCTTAGGACTTTCTTGACTTTTATGGGATACGTGAGGAAAAAATCCATTGTATGCCTATATATAAACGCTGTGTTCACATTTAAAGGCATATATCTAGGAAAATGGCAGTTTCTTTACTTGTTATCGCTTCTGAGCTCCCTATTGGACCAGACCACGAATAAAGAAAAATGTTTTACTTTTGCTGTCCTTTTTAGCTGCAAGTGGCTTATTTGTGTTGATTTACTGCTGCAGAACAGCATAAAATGTCGCCAACTGTCATTTCCCCTCGTTACCGTCTTTGTTGTATGCTAAAAAAGTTTCCGGGTTGGTTATCCCACCCTGAGTTAAAATGAGGTCGCTCTGAATGACCCGGTCTCCTCCACCGTTGTTCTGGTATCGCTTCTCGGCCTTTTGGCTAAGATCAAGTGTAGTATCTGTTCTTATCAGTTTAATATCTGATACGTCCCCCACCCGGGGACCATATATTAAATTGATTTTTGGAACTGGGAGATGGAATAGGGGCTTGCTCCGTCCGCTCCATGCATTGACCTGGTATTGCATTACCTCCAGGAGCGGTGCACCTCCTCCATGCTTTGTTCAGTGACAAATTCTATGTAGTTGTGGGCTCATTGCTAGTGTGGCAAGCGGTAACCTGAACCGCTGTGCTTGGAAAACGAACGATGCCTTTGAAATGCTTTGTTGTGCTTGCGTGGGCGTGTTCATTTCGAGTGTGTGCAGGTGCGGAAGCAGTAAGAGCTGCAGTTGAGGCTCCCGGCCACTAGAGGCTGCTGCAGCGCTTCTTTTCAACCTGCGCCGTCTGAGGCTTGTCTTAACCTTAGGACTTTCTTGACTTTTATGGGATACGTGAGGAAAAAATCCATTGTATGCCTATATATAAATGCTGTGTTCACATTTAAAGGCATATATCTAGGAAAATGGCAGTTTCTTTACTTGTTATCGCTTCTGAGCTCCCTATTGGACCAGACCACGAATAAAGAAAAATGCTTTACTTTTGCTGTCCTTTTTAGCTGCAAGTGGCTTATTTGTGTTGATTTACTGCTGCAGAACAGCATAAAATGTCGCCAACTGTCATTTCCCCTTGTTACCGTCTTTGTTGTATGCTAAAAAATTTGAATGTTTCCGGGTTGGTTATTCCACCCTGAGTTAAAATGAGGTCGCTCTGAATGACCCGGTCTCCTCCACCGTTGTTCTGGTATCGCTTCTCGGCCTTTTGGCTAAGATCAAGTGTAGTATCTGTTCTTATCAGTTTAATATCTGATACGTCCCCCACCCGGGGACCATATATTAAATTGATTTTTGGAACTGGGAGATGGAATAGGGGCTTGCTCCGTCCGCTCCATGCATTGACCTGGTATTGCAGTACCTCCAGGAGCGGTGCACCTCCTCCATGCTTTGTTCAGTGACAAATTCTATGTAGTTGTGGGCTCATTGCTAGCGTGGCAAGCGGTAACCTGAACCGCTGTGCTTGGAAAACGAACGATGCCTTTGAAATGCTTTGTTGTGCTTGCGTGGGCGTGCTCATTTCGAGTGTGTGCAGGTGCGGAAGCAGTAAGAGCTGCAGTTGAGGCTCCCGGCCACTAGAGGCTGCTGCAGCGCTTCTTTTCAACCTGCGCCGTCTGAGGCTTGTCTTAACCTTAGGACTTTCTTGACTTTTATGGGATACGTGAGGAAAAAATCCATTGTATGCCTATATATAAACGCTGTGTTCACATTTAAAGGCATATATCTAGGAAAATGGCAGTTTCTTTACTTGTTATCGCTTCTGAGCTCCCTATTGGACCAGACCACGAATAAAGAAAAATGTTTTACTTTTGCTGTCCTTTTTAGCTGCAAGTGGCTTATTTGTGTTGATTTACTGCTGCAGAACAGCATAAAATGTCGCCAACTGTCATTTCCCCTCGTTACCGTCTTTGTTGTATGCTAAAAAAGTTTCCGGGTTGGTTATCCCACCCTGAGTTAAAATGAGGTCGCTCTGAATGACCCGGTCTCCTCCACCATTGTTCTGGTATCGCTTCTCGGCCTTTTGGCTAAGATCAAGTGTAGTATCTGTTCTTATCAGTTTAATATCTGATACGTCCCCCACCCGGGGACCATATATTAAATTGATTTTTGGAACTGGGAGATGGAATGGGGGCTTGCTCCGTCTGCTCCATGCATCGACCTGGTATTGCAGTACCTCCAGGAGCGGTGCACCTCCTCCATGCTTTGTTCAGTGACAAATTCTATGTAGTTGTGGGCTCATTGCTAGTGTGGCAAGCGGTTACCTGAACCGCTGTGCTTGGAAAACGAACGATGCCTTTGAAATGCTTTGTTGTACTTGTGTGGGCGTGTTCATTTCGAGTGTGTGCAGGTGCGGAAGCAGTCAGAGCTGCAGTTGAGGCTCCCGGCCACTAGAGGCTGCTGCAGCGCTTCTTTTCAACCTGCGCCGTCTGAGGCTTGTCTTAACCTTAGGACTTTCTTGACTTTTATGGGATACGTGAGGAAAAAATCCATTGTATGCCTATATATAAACGCTGTGTTCACATTTAAAGGCATATATCTAGGAAAATGGCAGTTTCTTTACTTGTTATCGCTTCTGAGCTCCCTATTGGACCAGACCACGAATAAAGAAAAATGCTTTACTTTTGCTGTCCTTTTTAGCTGCAAGTGGCTTATTTGTGTTGATTTACTGCTGCAGAACAGCATAAAATGTCGCCAACTGTCATTTCCCCTTGTTACCGTCTTTGTTGTATGCTAAAAAATTTGAATGTTTCCGGGTTGGTTATCCCACCCTGAGTTAAAATGAGGTCGCTCTGAATGACCCGGTCTCCTCCACCGTTGTTCTGGTATCGCTTCTCGGCCTTTTGGCTAAGATCAAGTGTAGTATCTGTTCTTATCAGTTTAATATCTGATACGTCCCCCACCCGGGGACCATATATTAAATTGATTTTTGGAACTGGGAGATGGAATGGGGGCTTGCTCCGTCCGCTCCATGCATCGACCTGGTATTGCAGTACCTCCAGGAGCGGTGCACCTCCTCCATGCTTTGTTCAGTGACAAATTCTATGTAGTTGTGGGCTCATTGCTAGTGTGGCAAGCGGTTACCTGAACCGCTGTGCTTGGAAAACGAACGATGCCTTTGAAATGCTTTGTTGTACTTGTGTGGGCGTGTTCATTTCGAGTGTGTGCAGGTGCGGAAGCAGTCAGAGCTGCAGTTGAGGCTCCCGGCCACTAGAGGCTGCTGCAGCGCTTCTTTTCAACCTGCGCCGTCTGAGGCTTGTCTTAACCTTAGGACTTTCTTGACTTTTATGGGATACGTGAGGAAAAAATCCATTGTATGCCTATATATAAATGCTGTGTTCACATTTAAAGGCATATATCTAGGAAAATGGCAGTTTCTTTACTTGTTATCGCTTCTGAGCTCCCTATTGGACCAGACCACGAATAAAGAAAAATGCTTTACTTTTGCTGTCCTTTTTAGCTGCAAGTGGCTTATTTGTGTTGATTTACTGCTGCAGAACAGCATAACATGTCGCCAACTGTCATTTCCCCTTGTTACCGTCTTTGTTGTATGCTAAAAAATTTGAATGTTTCCGGGTTGGTTATCCCACCCTGAGTTAAAATGAGGTCGCTCTGAATGACCCGGTCTCCTCCACCGTTGTTCTGGTATCGCTTCTCGGCCTTTTGGCTAAGATCAAGTGTAGTATCTGTTCTTATCACTTTAATATCTCATACGTCCCCCACCCGGGGACCATATATTAAATTGATTTTTGGAACTGGGAGATGGAATAGGGGCTTGCTCCGTCCGCTCCATGCATTGACCTGGTATTGCAGTACCTCCAGGAGCGGTGCACATCCTCCATGCTTTGTTCAGTGACAAATTCTATGTAGTTGTGGGCTCATTGCTAGCGTGGCAAGCGGTAACCTGAACCGCTGTGCTTGGAAAACGAACGATGCCTTTGAAATGCTTTGTTGTGCTTGCGTGGGCGTGCTCATTTCGAGTGTGTGCAGGTGCGGAAGCAGTAAGAGCTGCAGTTGAGGCTCCCGGCCACTAGAGGCTGCTGCAGCGCTTCTTTTCAACCTGCGCCGTCTGAGGCTTGTCTTAACCTTAGGACTTTCTTGACTTTTATGGGATACGTGAGGAAAAAATCCATTGTATGCCTATATATAAACGCTGTGTTCACATTTAAAGGCATATATCTAGGAAAATGGCAGTTTCTTTACTTGTTATCGCTTCTGAGCTCCCTATTGGACCAGACCACGAATAAAGAAAAATGTTTTACTTTTGCTGTCCTTTTTAGCTGCAAGTGGCTTATTTGTGTTGATTTACTGCTGCAGAACAGCATAAAATGTCGCCAACTGTCATTTCCCCTTGTTACCGTCTTTGTTGTATGCTAAAAAATTTGAATGTTTCCGGGTTGGTTATCCCACCCTGAGTTAAAATGAGGTCGCTCTGAATGACCCGGTCTCCTCCACCGTTGTTCTGGTATCGCTTCTCGGCCTTTTGGCTAAGATCAAGTGTAGTATCTGTTCTTATCACTTTAATATCTCATACGTCCCCCACCCGGGGACCATATATTAAATTGATTTTTGGAACTGGGAGATGGAATAGGGGCTTGCTCCGTCCGCTCCATGCATTGACCTGGTATTGCATTACCTCCAGGAGCGGTGCACCTCCTCCATGCTTTGTTCAGTGACAAATTCTATGTAGTTGTGGGCTCATTGCTAGTGTGGCAAGCGGTAACCTGAACCGCTGTGCTTGGAAAACGAACGATGCCTTTGAAATGCTTTGTTGTGCTTGCGTGGGCGTGTTCATTTCGAGTGTGTGCAGGTGCGGAAGCAGTAAGAGCTGCAGTTGAGGCTCCCGGCCACTAGAGGCTGCTGCAGCGCTTCTTTTCAACCTGCGCCGTCTGAGGCTTGTCTTAACCTTAGGACTTTCTTGACTCTATGGGATACGTGAGGAAAAAATCCATTGTATGCCTATATATAAACGCTGTGTTCACATTTAAAGGCATATATCTAAGAAAATGGCAGTTTCTTTACTTGTTATCGCTTCTGAGCTCCCTATTGGACCAGACCACGAATAAAGAAAAATGCTTTACTTTTGCTGTCCTTTTTAGCTGCAAGTGGCTTATTTGTGTTGATTTACTGCTGCAGAACAGCATAAAATGTCGCCAACTGTCATTTCCCCTTGTTACCGTCTTTGTTGTATGCTAAAAAATTTGAATGTTTCCGGGTTGGTTATCCCACCCTGAGTTAAAATGAGGTCGCTCTGAATGACCCGGTCTCCTCCACCGTTGTTCTGGTATCGCTTCTCGGCCTTTTGGCTAAGATCAAGTGTAGTATCTGTTCTTATCAGTTTAATATCTGATACGTCCCCCACCAGGGGACCATATATTAAATTGATTTTTGGAACTGGGAGATGGAATGGGGGCTTGCTCCGTCCGCTACATGCATCGACCTGGTATTGCAGTACCTCCAGGAGCGGTGCACCTCCTCCATGCTTTGTTCAGTGACAAATTCTATGTAGTTGTGGGCTCATTGCTAGTGTGGCAAGCGGTTACCTGAACCGCTGTGCTTGGAAAACGAACGATGCCTTTGAAATGCTTTGTTGTACTTGTGTGGGCGTGTTCATTTCGAGTGTGTGCAGGTGCGGAAGCAGTCAGAGCTGCAGTTGAGGCTCCCGGCCACTAGAGGCTGCTGCAGCGCTTCTTTTCAACCTGCGCCGTCTGAGGCTTGTCTTAACCTTAGGACTTTCTTGACTTTTATGGGATACGTGAGGAAAAAATCCATTGTATGCCTATATATAAATGCTGTGTTCACATTTAAAGGCATATATCTAGGAAAATGGCAGTTTCTTTACTTGTTATCGCTTCTGAGCTCCCTATTGGACCAGACCACGAATAAAGAAAAATGCTTTACTTTTGCTGTCCTTTTTAGCTGCAAGTGGCTTATTTGTGTTGATTTACTGCTGCAGAACAGCATAAAATGTCGCCAACTGTCATTTCCCCTTGTTACCGTCTTTGTTGTATGCTAAAAAATTTGAATGTTTCCGGGTTGGTTATCCCACCCTGAGTTAAAATGAGGTCGCTCTGAATGACCCGGTCTCCTCCACCGTTGTTCTGGTATCGCTTCTCGGCCTTTTGGCTAAGATCAAGTGTAGTATCTGTTCTTATCAGTTTAATATCTGATACGTCCCCCACCCGGGGACCATATATTAAATTGATTTTTGGAACTGGGAAATGGAATAGGGGCTTGCTCCGTCCGCTCCATGCATCGACCTGGTATTGCAGTACCTCCAGGAGCGGTGCACCTCCTCCATGCTTTGTTCAGTGACAAATTCTATGTAGTTGTGGGCTCATTGCTAGTGTGGCAAGCGGTTACCTGAACCGCTGTGCTTGGAAAACGAACGATGCCTTTGAAATGCTTTGTTGTACTTGTGTGGGCGTGTTCATTTCGAGTGTGTGCAGGTGCGGAAGCAGTCAGAGCTGCAGTTGAGGCTCCCGGCCACTAGAGGCTGCTGCAGCGCTTCTTTTCAACCTGCGCCGTCTGAGGCTTGTCTTAACCTTAGGACTTTCTTGACTTTTATGGGATACGTGAGGAAAAAATCCATTGTATGCCTATATATAAATGCTGTGTTCACATTTAAAGGCATATATCTAGGAAAATGGCAGTTTCTTTACTTGTTATCGCTTCTGAGCTCCCTATTGGACCAGACCACGAATAAAGAAAAATGCTTTACTTTTGCTGTCCTTTTTAGCTGCAAGTGGCTTATTTGTGTTGATTTACTGCTGCAGAACAGCATAAAATGTCGCCAACTGTCATTTCCCCTTGTTACCGTCTTTGTTGTATGCTAAAAAATTTGAATGTTTCCGGGTTGGTTATCCCACCCTGAGTTAAAATGAGGTCGCTCTGAATGACCCGGTCTCCTCCACCGTTGTTCTGGTATCGCTTCTCGGCCTTTTGGCTAAGATCAAGTGTAGTATCTGTTCTTATCACTTTAATATCTCATACGTCCCCCACCCGGGGACCATATATTAAATAGATTTTTGGAACTGGGAGATGGAATAGGGGCCTGCTCCGTCCGCTCCATGCATCGACCTGGTATTGCAGTACCTCCAGGAGCGGTGCACCTCCTCCATGCTTTGTTCAGTGACAAATTCTATGTAGTTGTGGGCTCATTGCTAGCGTGGCAAGCGGTAACCTGAACCGCTGTGCTTGGAAAACAAACGATGCCTTTGAAATGCTTTGTTGTACTTGTGTGGGCGTGTTCATTTCGAGTGTGTGCAGGTGCGGAAGCAGTAAGAACTGCAGTTGAGGCTCCCGGCCACTAGAGGCTGCTGCAGCGCTTCTTTTCAACCTGCGCCGTCTGAGGCTTGTCTTAACCTTAGGACTTTCTTGACTTTTATGGGATACGTGAGGAAAAAATCCATTGTATGCCTATATATAAATGCTGTGTTCACATTTAAAGGCATATATCTAGGAAAATGGCAGTTTCTTTACTTGTTATCGCTTCTGAGCTCCCTATTGGACCAGACCACGAATAAAGAAAAATGCTTTACTTTTGCTGTCCTTTTTAGCTGCAAGTGGCTTATTTGTGTTGATTTACTGCTGCAGAACAGCATAAAATGTCGCCAACTGTCATTTCCCCTCGTTACCGTCTTTGTTGTATGCTAAAAAAGTTTCCGGGTTGGTTATCCCACCCTGAGTTAAAATGAGGTCGCTCTGAATGACCCGGTCTCCTCCACCGTTGTTCTGGTATCGCTTCTCGGCCTTTTGGCTAAGATCAAGTGTAGTATCTGTTCTTATCAGTTTAATATGTGATACGTCCCCCACCCGGGGACCATATATTAAATTGATTTTTGGAACTGGGAGATGGAATAGGGGCTTGCTCCGTCCGCTCCATGCATCGACCTGGTATTGCAGTACCTCCAGGAGCGGTGCACCTCCTCCATGCTTTGTTCAGTGACAAATTCTATGTAGTTGTGGGCTCATTGCTAGTGTGGCAAGCGGTTACCTGAACCGCTGTGCTTGGAAAACGAACGATGCCTTTGAAATGCTTTGTTGTGCTTGCGTGGGCGTGTTCATTTCGAGCGTGTGCAGGTGCGGAAGCAGTAAGAGCTGCAGTTGAGGCTCCCGGCCACTAGAGGCTGCTGCAGCGCTTCTTTTCAACCTGCGCCGTCTGAGGCTTGTCTTAACCTTAGGACTTTCTTGACTTTTATGGGATACGTGAGGAAAAAATCCATTGTATGCCTATATATAAACGCTGTGTTCACATTTAAAGGCATATATCTAGGAAAATGGCAGTTTCTTTACTTGTTATCGCTTCTGAGCTCCCTATTGGACCAGACCACGAATAAAGAAAAATGCTTTACTTTTGCTGTCCTTTTTAGCTGCAAGTGGCTTATTTGTGTTGATTTACTGCTGCAGAACAGCATAAAATGTCGCCAACTGTCATTTCCCCTTGTTACCGTCTTTGTTGTATGCTAAAAAATTTGAATGTTTCCGGGTTGGTTATCCCACCCTGAGTTAAAATGAGGTCGCTCTGAATGACCCGGTCTCCTCCACCGTTGTTCTGGTATCGCTTCTCGGCCTTTTGGCTAAGATCAAGTGTAGTATCTGTTCTTATCAGTTTAATATCTGATACGTCCCCCACCCGGGGACCATATATTAAATTGATTTTTGGAACTGGGAGATGGAATAGGGGCTTGCTCCGTCCGCTCCATGCATCGACCTGGTATTGCAGTACCTCCAGGAGCGGTGCACCTCCTCCATGCTTTGTTCAGTGACAAATTCTATGTAGTTGTGGGCTCATTGCTAGCGTGGCAAGCGGTAACCTGAACCGCTGTGCTTGGAAAACGAACGATGCCTTTGAAATGCTTTGTTGTGCTTGCGTGGGCGTGTTCATTTCGAGTGTGTGCAGGTGCGGAAGCAGTAAGAGCTGCAGTTGAGGCTCCCGGCCACTAGAGGCTGCTGCAGCGCTTCTTTTCAACCTGCGCCGTCTGAGGCTTGTCTTAACCTTAGGACTTTCTTGACTTTTATGGGATACGTGAGGAAAAAATCCATTGTATGCCTATATATAAACGCTGTGTTCACATTTAAAGGCATATATCTAGGAAAATGGCAGTTTCTTTACTTGTTATCGCTTCTGAGCTCCCTATTGGACCAGACCACGAATAAAGAAAAATGCTTTACTTTTGCTGTCCTTTTTAGCTGCAAGTGGCTTATTTGTGTTGATTTACTGCTGCAGAACAGCATAAAATGTCGCCAACTGTCATTTCCCCTTGTTACCGTCTTTGTTGTATGCTAAAAAATTTGAATGTTTCCGGGTTGGTTATCCCACCCTGAGTTAAAATGAGGTCGCTCTGAATGACCCGGTCTCCTCCACCGTTGTTCTGGTATCGCTTCTCGGCCTTTTGGCTAAGATGAAGTGTAGTATCTGTTCTTATCAGTTTAATATCTGATACGTCCCCCACCCGGGGACCATATATTAAATTGATTTTTGGAACTGGGAGATGGAATAGGGGCTTGCTCCGTCCGCTCCATGCATCGACCTGGTATTGCAGTACCTCCAGGAGCGGTGCACATCCTCCATGCTTTGTTCAGTGACAAATTCTATGTAGTTGTGGGCTCATTGCTAGCGTGGCAAGCGGTAACCTGAACCGCTGTGCTTGGAAAACGAACGATGCCTTTGAAATGCTTTGTTGTGCTTGCGTGGGCGTGTTCATTTTGAGTGTGTGCAGGTGCGGAAGCAGTAAGAGCTGCAGTTGAGGCTCCCGGCCACTAGAGGCTGCTGCAGCGCTTCTTTTCAACCTGCGCCGTCTGAGGCTTGTCTTAACCTTAGGACTTTCTTGACTTTTATGGGATACGTGAGGAAAAAATCCATTGTATGCCTATATATAAACGCTGTGTTCACATTTAAAGGCATATATCTAGGAAAATGGCAGTTTCTTTACTTGTTATCGCTTCTGAGCTCCCTATTGGACCAGACCACGAATAAAGAAAAATGCTTTACTTTTGCTGTCCTTTTTAGCTGCAAGTGGCTTATTTGTGTTGATTTACTGCTGCAGAACAGCATAAAATGTCGCCAACTGTCATTTCCCCTTGTTACCGTCTTTGTTGTATGCTAAAAAATTTGAATGTTTCCGGGTTGGTTATCCCACCCTGAGTTAAAATGAGGTCGCTCTGAATGACCCGGTCTCCTCCACCGTTGTTCTGGTATCGCTTCTCGGCCTTTTGGCTAAGATCAAGTGTAGTATCTGTTCTTATCAGTTTAATATCTGATACGTCCCCCACCCGGGGACCATATATTAAATTGATTTTTGGAACTGGGAGATGGAATAGGGGCTTGCTCCGTCCGCTCCATGCATCGACCTGGTATTGCAGTACCTCCAGGAGCGGTGCACCTCCTCCATGCTTTGTTCAGTGACAAATTCTATGTAGTTGTGGGCTCATTGCTAGCGTGGCAAGCGGTAACCTGAACCGCTGTGCTTGGAAAACGAACGATGCCTTTGAAATGCTTTGTTGTGCTTGCGTGGGCGTGTTCATTTTGAGTGTGTGCAGGTGCGGAAGCAGTAAGAGCTGCAGTTGAGGCTCCCGGCCACTAGAGGCTGCTGCAGCGCTTCTTTTCAACCTGCGCCGTCTGAGGCTTGTCTTAACCTTAGGACTTTCTTGACTTTTATGGGATACGTGAGGAAAAAATCCATTGTATGCCTATATATAAACGCTGTGTTCACATTTAAAGGCATATATCTAGGAAAATGGCAGTTTCTTTACTTGTTATCGCTTCTGAGCTCCCTATTGGACCAGACCACGAATAAAGAAAAATGCTTTACTTTTGCTGTCCTTTTTAGCTGCAAGTGGCTTATTTGTGTTGATTTACTGCTGCAGAACAGCATAAAATGTCGCCAACTGTCATTTCCCCTTGTTACCGTCTTTGTTGTATGCTAAAAAATTTGAATGTTTCCGGGTTGGTTATCCCACCCTGAGTTAAAATGAGGTCGCTCTGAATGACCCGGTCTCCTCCACCGTTGTTCTGGTATCGCTTCTCGGCCTTTTGGCTAAGATCAAGTGTAGTATCTGTTCTTATCAGTTTAATATCTGATACGTCCCCTCACCCGGGGACCATATATTAAATTGATTTTTGGAACTGGGAGATGGAATAGGGGCTTGCTCCGTCCGCTCCATGCATCGACCTGGTATTGCAGTACCTCCAGGAGCGGTGCACCTCCTCCATGCTTTGTTCAGTGACAAATTCTATGTAGTTGTGGGCTCATTGCTAGCGTGGCAAGCGGTAACCTGAACCGCTGTGCTTGGAAAACGAACGATGCCTTTGAAATGCTTTGTTGTGCTTGCGTGGGCGTGTTCATTTCGAGTGTGTGCAGGTGCGGAAGCAGTAAGAGCTGCAGTTGAGGCTCCCGGCCACTAGAGGCTGCTGCAGCGCTTCTTTTCAACCTGCGCCGTCTGAGGCTTGTCTTAACCTTAGGACTTTCTTGACTTTTATGGGATACGTGAGGAAAAAATCCATTGTATGCCTATATATAAACGCTGTGTTCACATTTAAAGGCATATATCTAGGAAAATGGCAGTTTCTTTACTTGTTTTCGCTTCTGAGCTCCCTATTGGACCAGACCACGAATAAAGAAAAATGCTTTACTTTTGCTGTCCTTTTTAGCTGCAAGTGGCTTATTTGTGTTGATTTACTGCTGCAGAACAGCATAAAATGTCGCCAACTGTCATTTCCCCTTGTTACCGTCTTTGTTGTATGCTAAAAAATTTGAATGTTTCCGGGTTGGTTATCCCACCCTGAGTTAAAATGAGGTCGCTCTGAATGACGCGGTCTCCTCCACCGTTGTTCTGGTATCGCTTCTCGGCCTTTTGGCTAAGATCAAGTGTAGTATCTGTTCTTATCAGTTTAATATCTGATACATCCCCCACCCGGGGACCATATATTAAATTGATTTTTGGAACTGGGAGATGGAATAGGGGCTTGCTCCGTCCGCTCCATGCATCGACCTGGTATTGCAGTACCTCCAGGAGCGGTGCACCTCCTCCATGCTTTGTTCAGTGACAAATTCTATGTAGTTGTGGGCTCATTGCTAGTGTGGCAAGCGGTTACCTGAACCGCTGTGCTTGGAAAACGAACGATGCCTTTGAAATGCTTTGTTGTACTTGTGTGGGCGTGTTCATTTCGAGTGTGTGCAGGTGCGGAAGCAGTAAGAGCTGCAGTTGAGGCTCCCGGCCACTAGAGGCTGCTGCAGCGCTTCTTTTCAACCTGCGCCGTCTGAGGCTTGTCTTAACCTTAGGACTTTCTTGACTTTTATGGGATACGTGAGGAAAAAATCCATTGTATGCCTATATATAAACGCTGTGTTCACATTTAAAGGCATATATCTAGGAAAATGGCAGTTTCTTTACTTGTTATCGCTTCTGAGCTCCCTATTGGACCAGACCACGAATAAAGAAAAATGCTTTACTTTTGCTGTCCTTTTTAGCTGCAAGTGGCTTATTTGTGTTGATTTACTGCTGCAGAACAGCATAAAATGTCGCCAACTGTCATTTCCCCTTGTTACAGTCTTTGTTGTATGCTAAAAAATTTGAATGTTTCCGGGTTGGTTATCCCACCCTGAGTTAAAATGAGGTCGCTCTGAATGACCCGGTCTCCTCCACCGTTGTTCTGGTATCGCTTCTCGGCCTTTTGGCTAAGATCAAGTGTAGTATCTGTTCTTATCAGTTTAATATCTGATACGTCCCCCACCCGGGGACCATATATTAAATTGATTTTTGGAACTGGGAGATGGAATAGGGGCTTGCTCCGTCCGCTCCATGCATCAACCTGGTATTGCAGTACCTCCAGGAGCGGTGCACCTCCTCCATGCTTTGTTCAGTGACAAATTCTATGTAGTTGTGGGCTCATTGCTAGCGTGGCAAGCGGTAACCTGAACCGCTGTGCTTGGAAAACGAACGATGCCTTTGAAATGCTTTGTTGTGCTTGCGTGGGCGTGTTCATTTCGAGTGTGTGCAGGTGCGGAAGCAGTAAGAGCTGCAGTTGAGGCTCCCGGCCACTAGAGGCTGCTGCAGCGCTTCTTTTCAACCTGCGCCGTCTGAGGCTTGTCTTAACCTTAGGACTTTCTTGACTTTTATGGGATACGTGAGGAAAAAATCCATTGTATGCCTATATATAAACGCTGTGTTCACATTTAAAGGCATATATCTAGGAAAATGGCAGTTTCTTTACTTGTTATCGCTTCTGAGCTCCCTATTGGACCAGACCACGAATAAAGAAAAATGCTTTACTTTTGCTGTCCTTTTTAGCTGCAAGTGGCTTATTTGTGTTGATTTACTGCTGCAGAACAGCATAAAATGTCGCCAACTGTCATTTCCCCTTGTTACCGTCTTTGTTGTATGCTAAAAAATTTTAATGTTTCCGGGTTGGTTATCCCACCCTGAGTTAAAATGAGGTCGCTCTGAATGACCCGGTCTCCTCCACCGTTGTTCTGGTATCGCTTCTCGGCCTTTTGGCTAAGATCAAGTGTAGTATCTGTTCTTATCAGTTTAATATCTGATACGTCCCCCACCCGGGGACCATATATTAAATTGATTTTTGGAACTGGGAGATGGAATAGGGGCTTGCTCCGTCCGCTCCATGCATCGACCTGGTATTGCAGTACCTCCAGGAGCGGTGCACCTCCTCCATGCTTTGTTCAGTGACAAATTCTATGTAGTTGTGGGCTCATTGCTAGCGTGGCAAGCGGTAACCTGAACCGCTGTGCTTGGAAAACGAACGATGCCTTTGAAATGCTTTGTTGTGCTTGCGTGGGCGTGTTCATTTTGAGTGTGTGCAGGTGCGGAAGCAGTAAGAGCTGCAGTTGAGGCTCCCGGCCACTAGAGGCTGCTGCAGCGCTTCTTTTCAACCTGCGCCGTCTGAGGCTTGTCTTAACCTTAGGACTTTCTTGACTTTTATGGGATACGTGAGGAAAAAATCCATTGTATGCCTATATATAAACGCTGTGTTCACATTTAAAGGCATATATCTAGGAAAATGGCAGTTTCTTTACTTGTTATCGCTTCTGAGCTCCCTATTGGACCAGACCACGAATAAAGAAAAATGCTTTACTTTTGCTGTCCTTTTTAGCTGCAAGTGGCTTATTTGTGTTGATTTACTGCTGCAGAACAGCATAAAATGTCGCCAACTGTCATTTCCCCTTGTTACCGTCTTTGTTGTATGCTAAAAAATTTGAATGTTTCCGGGTTGGTTATCCCACCCTGAGTTAAAATGAGGTCGCTCTGAATGACCCGGTCTCCTCCACCGTTGTTCTGGTATCGCTTCTCGGCCTTTTGGCTAAGATCAAGTGTAGTATCTGTTCTTATCAGTTTAATATCTGATACGTCCCCCACCCGGGGACCATATATTAAATTGATTTTTGGAACTGGGAGATGGAATAGGGGCTTGCTCCGTCCGCTCCATGCATCGACCTGGTATTGCAGTATCTCCAGGAGCGGTGCACCTCCTCCATGCTTTGTTCAGTGACAAATTCTATGTAGTTGTGGGCTCATTGCTAGCGTGGCAAGCGGTAACCTGAACCGCTGTGCTTGGAAAACGAACGATGCCTTTGAAATGCTTTGTTGTGCTTGCGTGGGCGTGTTCATTTCGAGTGTGTGCAGGTGCGGAAGCAGTAAGAGCTGCAGTTGAGGCTCCCGGCCACTAGAGGCTGCTGCAGCGCTTCTTTTCAACCTGCGCCGTCTGAGGCTTGTCTTAACCTTAGGACTTTCTTGACTTTTATGGGATACGTGAGGAAAAAATCCATTGTATGCCTATATATAAACGCTGTGTTCACATTTAAAGGCATATATCTAGGAAAATGGCAGTTTCTTTACTTGTTATCGCTTCTGAGCTCCCTATTGGACCAGACCACGAATAAAGAAAAATGCTTTACTTTTGCTGTCCTTTTTAGCTGCAAGTGGCTTATTTGTGTTGATTTACTGCTGCAGAACAGCATAAAATGTCGCCAACTGTCATTTCCCCTTGTTACCGTCTTTGTTGTATGCTAAAAAATTTGAATGTTTCCGGGTTGGTTATCCCACCCTGAGTTAAAATGAGGTCGCTCTGAATGACGCGGTCTCCTCCACCGTTGTTCTGGTATCGCTTCTCGGCCTTTTGGCTAAGATCAAGTGTAGTATCTGTTCTTATCAGTTTAATATCTGATACGTCCCCCACCCGGGGACCATATATTAAATTGATTTTTGGAACTGGGAGATGGAATAGGGGCTTGCTCCGTCCCCTCCATGCATCGACCTGGTATTGCAGTACCTCCAGGAGCGGTGCACATCCTCCATGCTTTGTTCAGTGACAAATTCTATGTAGTTGTGGGCTCATTGCTAGCGTGGCAAGCGGTAACCTGAACCGCTGTGCTTGGAAAACGAACGATGCCTTTGAAATGCTTTGTTGTGCTTGCGTGGGCGTGTTCATTTTGAGTGTGTGCAGGTGCGGAAGCAGTAAGAGCTGCAGTTGAGGCTCCCGGCCACTAGAGGCTGCTGCAGCGCTTCTTTTCAACCTGCGCCGTCTGAGGCTTGTCTTAACCTTAGGACTTTCTTGACTTTTATGGGATACGTGAGGAAAAAATCCATTGTATGCCTATATATAAACGCTGTGTTCACATTTAAAGGCATATATCTAGGAAAATGGCAGTTTCTTTACTTGTTATCGCTTCTGAGCTCCCTATTGGACCAGACCACGAATAAAGAAAAATGCTTTACTTTTGCTGTCCTTTTTAGCTGCAAGTGGCTTATTTGTGTTGATTTACTGCTGCAGAACAGCATAAAATGTCGCCAACTGTCATTTCCCCTTGTTACAGTCTTTGTTGTATGCTAAAAAATTTGAATGTTTCCGGGTTGGTTATCCCACCCTGAGTTAAAATGAGGTCGCTCTGAATGACCCGGTCTCCTCCACCGTTGTTCTGGTATCGCTTCTCGGCCTTTTGGCTAAGATCAAGTGTAGTATCTGTTCTTATCAGTTTAATATCTGATACGTCCCCCACCCGGGGACCATATATTAAATTGATTTTTGGAACTGGGAGATGGAATAGGGGCTTGCTCCGTCCGCTCCATGCATCAACCTGGTATTGCAGTACCTCCAGGAGCGGTGCACCTCCTCCATGCTTTGTTCAGTGACAAATTCTATGTAGTTGTGGGCTCATTGCTAGCGTGGCAAGCGGTAACCTGAACCGCTGTGCTTGGAAAACGAACGATGCCTTTGAAATGCTTTGTTGTGCTTGCGTGGGCGTGTTCATTTCGAGTGTGTGCAGGTGCGGAAGCAGTAAGAGCTGCAGTTGAGGCTCCCGGCCACTAGAGGCTGCTGCAGCGCTTCTTTTCAACCTGCGCCGTCTGAGGCTTGTCTTAACCTTAGGACTTTCTTGACTTTTATGGGATACGTGAGGAAAAAATCCATTGTATGCCTATATATAAACGCTGTGTTCACATTTAAAGGCATATATCTAGGAAAATGGCAGTTTCTTTACTTGTTATCGCTTCTGAGCTCCCTATTGGACCAGACCACGAATAAAGAAAAATGCTTTACTTTTGCTGTCCTTTTTAGCTGCAAGTGGCTTATTTGTGTTGATTTACTGCTGCAGAACAGCATAAAATGTCGCCAACTGTCATTTCCCCTTGTTACCGTCTTTGTTGTATGCTAAAAAATTTGAATGTTTCCGGGTTGGTTATCCCACCCTGAGTTAAAATGAGGTCGCTCTGAATGACCCGGTCTCCTCCACCGTTGTTCTGGTATCGCTTCTCGGCCTTTTGGCTAAGATCAAGTGTAGTATCTGTTCTTATCAGTTTAATATCTGATACGTCCCCCACCCGGGGACCATATATTAAATTGATTTTTGGAACTGGGAGATGGAATAGGGGCTTGCTCCGTCCGCTCCATGCATCGACCTGGTATTGCAGTACCTCCAGGAGCGGTGCACCTCCTCCATGCTTTGTTCAGTGACAAATTCTATGTAGTTGTGGGCTCATTGCTAGCGTGGCAAGCGGTAACCTGAACCGCTGTGCTTGGAAAACGAACGATGCCTTTGAAATGCTTTGTTGTGCTTGCGTGGGCGTGTTCATTTTGAGTGTGTGCAGGTGCGGAAGCAGTAAGAGCTGCAGTTGAGGCTCCCGGCCACTAGAGGCTGCTGCAGCGCTTCTTTTCAACCTGCGCCGTCTGAGGCTTGTCTTAACCTTAGGACTTTCTTGACTTTTATGGGATACGTGAGGAAAAAATCCATTGTATGCCTATATATAAACGCTGTGTTCACATTTAAAGGCATATATCTAGGAAAATGGCAGTTTCTTTACTTGTTATCGCTTCTGAGCTCCCTATTGGACCAGACCACGAATAAAGAAAAATGCTTTACTTTTGCTGTCCTTTTTAGCTGCAAGTGGCTTATTTGTGTTGATTTACTGCTGCAGAACAGCATAAAATGTCGCCAACTGTCATTTCCCCTTGTTACCGTCTTTGTTGTATGCTAAAAAATTTGAATGTTTCCGGGTTGGTTATCCCACCCTGAGTTAAAATGAGGTCGCTCTGAATGACCCGGTCTCCTCCACCGTTGTTCTGGTATCGCTTCTCGGCCTTTTGGCTAAGATCAAGTGTAGTATCTGTTCTTATCAGTTTAATATCTGATACGTCCCCTCACCCGGGGACCATATATTAAATTGATTTTTGGAACTGGGAGATGGAATAGGGGCTTGCTCCGTCCGCTCCATGCATCGACCTGGTATTGCAGTACCTCCAGGAGCGGTGCACCTCCTCCATGCTTTGTTCAGTGACAAATTCTATGTAGTTGTGGGCTCATTGCTAGCGTGGCAAGCGGTAACCTGAACCGCTGTGCTTGGAAAACGAACGATGCCTTTGAAATGCTTTGTTGTGCTTGCGTGGGCGTGTTCATTTCGAGTGTGTGCAGGTGCGGAAGCAGTAAGAGCTGCAGTTGAGGCTCCCGGCCACTAGAGGCTGCTGCAGCGCTTCTTTTCAACCTGCGCCGTCTGAGGCTTGTCTTAACCTTAGGACTTTCTTGACTTTTATGGGATACGTGAGGAAAAAATCCATTGTATGCCTATATATAAACGCTGTGTTCACATTTAAAGGCATATATCTAGGAAAATGGCAGTTTCTTTACTTGTTATCGCTTCTGAGCTCCCTATTGGACCAGACCACGAATAAAGAAAAATGCTTTACTTTTGCTGTCCTTTTTAGCTGCAAGTGGCTTATTTGTGTTGATTTACTGCTGCAGAACAGCATAAAATGTCGCCAACTGTCATTTCCCCTTGTTACAGTCTTTGTTGTATGCTAAAAAATTTGAATGTTTCCGGGTTGGTTATCCCACCCTGAGTTAAAATGAGGTCGCTCTGAATGACCCGGTCTCCTCCACCGTTGTTCTGGTATCGCTTCTCGGCCTTTTGGCTAAGATCAAGTGTAGTATCTGTTCTTATCAGTTTAATATCTGATATGTCCCCCACCCGGGGACCATATATTAAATTGATTTTTGGAACTGGGAGATGGAATAGGGGCTTGCTCCGTCCGCTCCATGCATCGACCTGGTATTGCAGTACCTCCAGGAGCGGTGCACATCCTCCATGCTTTGTTCAGTGACAAATTCTATGTAGTTGTGGGCTCATTGCTAGCGTGGCAAGCGGTAACCTGAACCGCTGTGCTTGGAAAACGAACGATGCCTTTGAAATGCTTTGTTGTGCTTGCGTGGGCGTGTTCATTTCGAGTGTGTGCAGGTGCGGAAGCAGTAAGAGCTGCAGTTGAGGCTCCCGGCCACTAGAGGCTGCTGCAGCGCTTCTTTTCAACCTGCGCCGTCTGAGGCTTGTCTTAACCTTAGGACTTTCTTGACTTTTATGGGATACGTGAGGAAAAAATCCATTGTATGCCTATATATAAACGCTGTGTTCACATTTAAAGGCATATATCTAGGAAAATGGCAGTTTCTTTACTTGTTATCGCTTCTGAGCTCCCTATTGGACCAGACCACGAATAAAGAAAAATGCTTTACTTTTGCTGTCCTTTTTAGCTGCAAGTGGCTTATTTGTGTTGATTTACTGCTGCAGAACAGCATAAAATGTCGCCAACTGTCATTTCCCCTTGTTACAGTCTTTGTTGTATGCTAAAAAATTTGAATGTTTCCGGGTTGGTTATCCCACCCTGAGTTAAAATGAGGTCGCTCTGAATGACCCGGTCTCCTCCACCGTTGTTCTGGTATCGCTTCTCGGCCTTTTGGCTAAGATCAAGTGTAGTATCTGTTCTTATCAGTTTAATATCTGATACGTCCCCCACCCGGGGACCATATATTAAATTGATTTTTGGAACTGGGAGATGGAATAGGGGCTTGCTCCGTCCGCTCCATGCATCAACCTGGTATTGCAGTACCTCCAGGAGCGGTGCACCTCCTCCATGCTTTGTTCAGTGACAAATTCTATGTAGTTGTGGGCTCATTGCTAGCGTGGCAAGCGGTAACCTGAACCGCTGTGCTTGGAAAACGAACGATGCCTTTGAAATGCTTTGTTGTGCTTGCGTGGGCGTGTTCATTTCGAGTGTGTGCAGGTGCGGAAGCAGTAAGAGCTGCAGTTGAGGCTCCCGGCCACTAGAGGCTGCTGCAGCGCTTCTTTTCAACCTGCGCCGTCTGAGGCTTGTCTTAACCTTAGGACTTTCTTGACTTTTATGGGATACGTGAGGAAAAAATCCATTGTATGCCTATATATAAACGCTGTGTTCACATTTAAAGGCATATATCTAGGAAAATGGCAGTTTCTTTACTTGTTATCGCTTCTGAGCTCCCTATTGGACCAGACCACGAATAAAGAAAAATGCTTTACTTTTGCTGTCCTTTTTAGCTGCAAGTGGCTTATTTGTGTTGATTTACTGCTGCAGAACAGCATAAAATGTCGCCAACTGTCATTTCCCCTTGTTACCGTCTTTGTTGTATGCTAAAAAATTTGAATGTTTCCGGGTTGGTTATCCCACCCTGAGTTAAAATGAGGTCGCTCTGAATGACCCGGTCTCCTCCACCGTTGTTCTGGTATCGCTTCTCGGCCTTTTGGCTAAGATCAAGTGTAGTATCTGTTCTTATCAGTTTAATATCTGATACGTCCCCCACCCGGGGACCATATATTAAATTGATTTTTGGAACTGGGAGATGGAATAGGGGCTTGCTCCGTCCGCTCCATGCATCGACCTGGTATTGCAGTACCTCCAGGAGCGGTGCACCTCCTCCATGCTTTGTTCAGTGACAAATTCTATGTAGTTGTGGGCTCATTGCTAGCGTGGCAAGCGGTAACCTGAACCGCTGTGCTTGGAAAACGAACGATGCCTTTGAAATGCTTTGTTGTGCTTGCGTGGGCGTGTTCATTTTGAGTGTGTGCAGGTGCGGAAGCAGTAAGAGCTGCAGTTGAGGCTCCCGGCCACTAGAGGCTGCTGCAGCGCTTCTTTTCAACCTGCGCCGTCTGAGGCTTGTCTTAACCTTAGGACTTTCTTGACTTTTATGGGATACGTGAGGAAAAAATCCATTGTATGCCTATATATAAACGCTGTGTTCACATTTAAAGGCATATATCTAGGAAAATGGCAGTTTCTTTACTTGTTATCGCTTCTGAGCTCCCTATTGGACCAGACCACGAATAAAGAAAAATGCTTTACTTTTGCTGTCCTTTTTAGCTGCAAGTGGCTTATTTGTGTTGATTTACTGCTGCAGAACAGCATAAAATGTCGCCAACTGTCATTTCCCCTTGTTACCGTCTTTGTTGTATGCTAAAAAATTTGAATGTTTCCGGGTTGGTTATCCCACCCTGAGTTAAAATGAGGTCGCTCTGAATGACCCGGTCTCCTCCACCGTTGTTCTGGTATCGCTTCTCGGCCTTTTGGCTAAGATCAAGTGTAGTATCTGTTCTTATCAGTTTAATATCTGATACGTCCCCTCACCCGGGGACCATATATTAAATTGATTTTTGGAACTGGGAGATGGAATAGGGGCTTGCTCCGTCCGCTCCATGCATCGACCTGGTATTGCAGTACCTCCAGGAGCGGTGCACCTCCTCCATGCTTTGTTCAGTGACAAATTCTATGTAGTTGTGGGCTCATTGCTAGCGTGGCAAGCGGTAACCTGAACCGCTGTGCTTGGAAAACGAACGATGCCTTTGAAATGCTTTGTTGTGCTTGCGTGGGCGTGTTCATTTCGAGTGTGTGCAGGTGCGGAAGCAGTAAGAGCTGCAGTTGAGGCTCCCGGCCACTAGAGGCTGCTGCAGCGCTTCTTTTCAACCTGCGCCGTCTGAGGCTTGTCTTAACCTTAGGACTTTCTTGACTTTTATGGGATACGTGAGGAAAAAATCCATTGTATGCCTATATATAAACGCTGTGTTCACATTTAAAGGCATATATCTAGGAAAATGGCAGTTTCTTTACTTGTTTTCGCTTCTGAGCTCCCTATTGGACCAGACCACGAATAAAGAAAAATGCTTTACTTTTGCTGTCCTTTTTAGCTGCAAGTGGCTTATTTGTGTTGATTTACTGCTGCAGAACAGCATAAAATGTCGCCAACTGTCATTTCCCCTTGTTACCGTCTTTGTTGTATGCTAAAAAATTTGAATGTTTCCGGGTTGGTTATCCCACCCTGAGTTAAAATGAGGTCGCTCTGAATGACGCGGTCTCCTCCACCGTTGTTCTGGTATCGCTTCTCGGCCTTTTGGCTAAGATCAAGTGTAGTATCTGTTCTTATCAGTTTAATATCTGATACATCCCCCACCCGGGGACCATATATTAAATTGATTTTTGGAACTGGGAGATGGAATAGGGGCTTGCTCCGTCCGCTCCATGCATCGACCTGGTATTGCAGTACCTCCAGGAGCGGTGCACCTCCTCCATGCTTTGTTCAGTGACAAATTCTATGTAGTTGTGGGCTCATTGCTAGTGTGGCAAGCGGTTACCTGAACCGCTGTGCTTGGAAAACGAACGATGCCTTTGAAATGCTTTGTTGTACTTGTGTGGGCGTGTTCATTTCGAGTGTGTGCAGGTGCGGAAGCAGTAAGAGCTGCAGTTGAGGCTCCCGGCCACTAGAGGCTGCTGCAGCGCTTCTTTTCAACCTGCGCCGTCTGAGGCTTGTCTTAACCTTAGGACTTTCTTGACTTTTATGGGATACGTGAGGAAAAAATCCATTGTATGCCTATATATAAACGCTGTGTTCACATTTAAAGGCATATATCTAGGAAAATGGCAGTTTCTTTACTTGTTATCGCTTCTGAGCTCCCTATTGGACCAGACCACGAATAAAGAAAAATGCTTTACTTTTGCTGTCCTTTTTAGCTGCAAGTGGCTTATTTGTGTTGATTTACTGCTGCAGAACAGCATAAAATGTCGCCAACTGTCATTTCCCCTCGTTACCGTCTTTGTTGTATGCTAAAAAAGTTTCCGGGTTGGTTATCCCACCCTGAGTTAAAATGAGGTCGCTCTGAATGACCCGGTCTCCTCCACCGTTGTTCTGGTATCGCTTCTCGGCCTTTTGGCTAAGATCAAGTGTAGTATCTGTTCTTATCAGTTTAATATCTGATACGTCCCCCACCCGGGGACCATATATTAAATTGATTTTTGGAACTGGGAGATGGAATAGGGGCTTGCTCCGTCCGCTCCATGCATCGACCTGGTATTGCAGTACCTCCAGGAGCGGTGCACCTCCTCCATGCTTTGTTCAGTGACAAATTCTATGTAGTTGTGGGCTCATTGCTAGCGTGGCAAGCGGTAACCTGAACCGTTGTGCTTGGAAAACGAACGATGCCTTTGAAATGCTTTGTTGTGCTTGCGTGGGCGTGTTCATTTCGAGTGTGTGCAGGTGCGGAAGCAGTAAGAGCTGCAGTTGAGGCTCCCGGCCACTAGAGGCTGCTGCAGCGCTTCTTTTCAACCTGCGCCGTCTGAGGCTTGTCTTAACCTTAGGACTTTCTTGACTTTTATGGGATACGTGAGGAAAAAATCCATTGTATGCCTATATATAAACGCTGTGTTCACATTTAAAGGCATATATCTAGGAAAATGGCAGTTTCTTTACTTGTTTTCGCTTCTGAGCTCCCTATTGGACCAGACCACGAATAAAGAAAAATGCTTTACTTTTGCTGTCCTTTTTAGCTGCAAGTGGCTTATTTGTGTTGATTTACTGCTGCAGAACAGCATAAAATGTCGCCAACTGTCATTTCCCCTTGTTACCGTCTTTGTTGTATGCTAAAAAATTTGAATGTTTCCGGGTTGGTTATCCCACCCTGAGTTAAAATGAGGTCGCTCTGAATGACGCGGTCTCCTCCACCGTTGTTCTGGTATCGCTTCTCGGCCTTTTGGCTAAGATCAAGTGTAGTATCTGTTCTTATCAGTTTAATATCTGATACGTCCCCCACCCGGGGACCATATATTAAATTGATTTTTGGAACTGGGAGATGGAATAGGGGCTTGCTCCGTCCGCTCCATGCATCGACCTGGTATTGCAGTACCTCCAGGAGCGGTGCACCTCCTCCATGCTTTGTTCAGTGACAAATTCTATGTAGTTGTGGGCTCATTGCTAGTGTGGCAAGCGGTTACCTGAACCGCTGTGCTTGGAAAACGAACGATGCCTTTGAAATGCTTTGTTGTACTTGTGTGGGCGTGTTCATTTCGAGTGTGTGCAGGTGCGGAAGCAGTAAGAGCTGCAGTTGAGGCTCCCGGCCACTAGAGGCTGCTGCAGCGCTTCTTTTCAACCTGCGCCGTCTGAGGCTTGTCTTAACCTTAGGACTTTCTTGACTTTTATGGGATACGTGAGGAAAAAATCCATTGTATGCCTATATATAAACGCTGTGTTCACATTTAAAGGCATATATCTAGGAAAATGGCAGTTTCTTTACTTGTTATCGCTTCTGAGCTCCCTATTGGACCAGACCACGAATAAAGAAAAATGCTTTACTTTTGCTGTCCTTTTTAGCTGCAAGTGGCTTATTTGTGTTGATTTACTGCTGCAGAACAGCATAAAATGTCGCCAACTGTCATTTCCCCTTGTTACCGTCTTTGTTGTATGCTAAAAAATTTGAATGTTTCCGGGTTGGTTATCCCACCCTGAGTTAAAATGAGGTCGCTCTGAATGACCCGGTCTCCTCCACCGTTGTTCTGGTATCGCTTCTCGGCCTTTTGGCTAAGATCAAGTGTAGTATCTGTTCTTATCAGTTTAATATCTGATACGTCCCCTCACCCGGGGACCATATATTAAATTGATTTTTGGAACTGGGAGATGGAATAGGGGCTTGCTCCGTCCGCTCCATGCATCGACCTGGTATTGCAGTACCTCCAGGAGCGGTGCACCTCCTCCATGCTTTGTTCAGTGACAAATTCTATGTAGTTGTGGGCTCATTGCTAGCGTGGCAAGCGGTAACCTGAACCGCTGTGCTTGGAAAACGAACGATGCCTTTGAAATGCTTTGTTGTGCTTGCGTGGGCGTGTTCATTTCGAGTGTGTGCAGGTGCGGAAGCAGTAAGAGCTGCAGTTGAGGCTCCCGGCCACTAGAGGCTGCTGCAGCGCTTCTTTTCAACCTGCGCCGTCTGAGGCTTGTCTTAACCTTAGGACTTTCTTGACTTTTATGGGATACGTGAGGAAAAAATCCATTGTATGCCTATATATAAACGCTGTGTTCACATTTAAAGGCATATATCTAGGAAAATGGCAGTTTCTTTACTTGTTTTCGCTTCTGAGCTCCCTATTGGACCAGACCACGAATAAAGAAAAATGCTTTACTTTTGCTGTCCTTTTTAGCTGCAAGTGGCTTATTTGTGTTGATTTACTGCTGCAGAACAGCATAAAATGTCGCCAACTGTCATTTCCCCTCGTTACCGTCTTTGTTGTATGCTAAAAAAGTTTCCGGGTTTGTTATCCCACCCTGAGTTAAAATGAGGTCGCTCTGAATGACCCGGTCTCCTCCACCGTTGTTCTGGTATCGCTTCTCGGCCTTTTGGCTAAGATCAAGTGTAGTATCTGTTCTTATCAGTTTAATATCTGATACGTCCCCCACCCGGGGACCATATATTAAATTGATTTTTGGAACTGGGAGATGGAATAGGGGCTTGCTCCGTCCGCTCCATGCATCGACCTGGTATTGCAGTACCTCCAGGAGCGGTGCACCTCCTCCATGCTTTGTTCAGTGACAAATTCTATGTAGTTGTGGGCTCATTGCTAGTGTGGCAAGCGGTTACCTGAACCGCTGTGCTTGGAAAACGAACGATGCCTTTGAAATGCTTTGTTGTACTTGTGTGGGCGTGTTCATTTCGAGTGTGTGCAGGTGCGGAAGCAGTAAGAGCTGCAGTTGAGGCTCCCGGCCACTAGAGGCTGCTGCAGCGCTTCTTTTCAACCTGCGCCGTCTGAGGCTTGTCTTAACCTTAGGACTTTCTTGACTTTTATGGGATACGTGAGGAAAAAATCCATTGTATGCCTATATATAAACGCTGTGTTCACATTTAAAGGCATATATCTAGGAAAATGGCAGTTTCTTTACTTGTTATCGCTTCTGAGCTCCCTATTGGACCAGACCACGAATAAAGAAAAATGCTTTACTTTTGCTGTCCTTTTTAGCTGCAAGTGGCTTATTTGTGTTGATTTACTGCTGCAGAACAGCATAAAATGTCGCCAACTGTCATTTCCCCTTGTTACCGTCTTTGTTGTATGCTAAAAAATTTGAATGTTTCCGGGTTGGTTATCCCACCCTGAGTTAAAATGAGGTCGCTCTGAATGACCCGGTCTCCTCCACCGTTGTTCTGGTATCGCTTCTCGGCCTTTTGGCTAAGATCAAGTGTAGTATCTGTTCTTATCAGTTTAATATCTGATACGTCCCCCACCCGGGGACCATATATTAAATTGATTTTTGGAACTGGGAGATGGAATAGGGGCTTGCTCCGTCCGCTCCATGCATCGACCTGGTATTGCAGTACCTCCAGGAGCGGTGCACCTCCTCCATGCTTTGTTCAGTGACAAATTCTATGTAGTTGTGGGCTCATTGCTAGCGTGGCAAGCGGTAACCTGAACCGCTGTGCTTGGAAAACGAACGATGCCTTTGAAATGCTTTGTTGTGCTTGCGTGGGCGTGTTCATTTTGAGTGTGTGCAGGTGCGGAAGCAGTAAGAGCTGCAGTTGAGGCTCCCGGCCACTAGAGGCTGCTGCAGCGCTTCTTTTCAACCTGCGCCGTCTGAGGCTTGTCTTAACCTTAGGACTTTCTTGACTTTTATGGGATACGTGAGGAAAAAATCCATTGTATGCCTATATATAAACGCTGTGTTCACATTTAAAGGCATATATCTAGGAAAATGGCAGTTTCTTTACTTGTTATCGCTTCTGAGCTCCCTATTGGACCAGACCACGAATAAAGAAAAATGCTTTACTTTTGCTGTCCTTTTTAGCTGCAAGTGGCTTATTTGTGTTGATTTACTGCTGCAGAACAGCATAAAATGTCGCCAACTGTCATTTCCCCTTGTTACCGTCTTTGTTGTATGCTAAAAAATTTGAATGTTTCCGGGTTGGTTATCCCACCCTGAGTTAAAATGAGGTCGCTCTGAATGACCCGGTCTCCTCCACCGTTGTTCTGGTATCGCTTCTCGGCCTTTTGGCTAAGATCAAGTGTAGTATCTGTTCTTATCAGTTTAATATCTGATACGTCCCCCACCCGGGGACCATATATTAAATTGATTTTTGGAACTGGGAGATGGAATAGGGGCTTGCTCCGTCCGCTCCATGCATCGACCTGGTATTGCAGTACCTCCAGGAGCGGTGCACCTCCTCCATGCTTTGTTCAGTGACAAATTCTATGTAGTTGTGGGCTCATTGCTAGCGTGGCAAGCGGTAACCTGAACCGCTGTGCTTGAAAAACGAACGATGCCTTTGAAATGCTTTGTTGTGCTTGCGTGGGCGGGTTCATTTCGAGTGTGTGCAGGTGCGGAAGCAGTAAGAGCTGCAGTTGAGGCTCCCGGCCACTAGAGGCTGCTGCAGCGCTTCTTTTCAACCTGCGCCGTCTGAGGCTTGTCTTAACCTTAGGACTTTCTTGACTTTTATGGGATACGTGAGGAAAAAATCCATTGTATGCCTATATATAAACGCTGTGTTCACATTTAAAGGCATATATCTAGGAAAATGGCAGTTTCTTTACTTGTTATCGCTTCTGAGCTCCCTATTGGACCAGACCACGAATAAAGAAAAATGCTTTACTTTTGCTGTCCTTTTTAGCTGCAAGTGGCTTATTTGTGTTGATTTACTGCTGCAGAACAGCATAAAATGTCGCCAACTGTCATTTCCCCTTGTTACCGTCTTTGTTGTATGCTAAAAAATTTTAATGTTTCCGGGTTGGTTATCCCACCCTGAGTTAAAATGAGGTCGCTCTGAATGACCCGGTCTCCTCCACCGTTGTTCTGGTATCGCTTCTCTGCCTTTTGGCTAAGATCAAGTGTAGTATCTGTTCTTATCAGTTTAATATCTGATACGTCCCCCACCCGGGGACCATATATTAAATTGATTTTTGGAACTGGGAGATGGAATAGGGGCTTGCTCCGTCCGCTCCATGCATCGACCTGGTATTGCAGTACCTCCAGGAGCGGTGCACCTCCTCCATGCTTTGTTCAGTGACAAATTCTATGTAGTTGTGGGCTCATTGCTAGCGTGGCAAGCGGTAACCTGAACCGCTGTGCTTGGAAAACGAACAATGCCTTTGAAATGCTTTGTTGTGCTTGCGTGGGCGTGTTCATTTCGAGTGTGTGCAGGTGCGGAAGCAGTAAGAGCTGCAGTTGAGGCTCCCGGCCACTAGAGGCTGCTGCAGCGCTTCTTTTCAACCTGCGCCGTCTGAGGCTTGTCTTAACCTTAGGACTTTCTTGACTTTTATGGGATACGTGAGGAAAAAATCCATTGTATGCCTATATATAAACGCTGTGTTCACATTTAAAGGCATATATCTAGGAAAATGGCAGTTTCTTTACTTGTTATCGCTTCTGAGCTCCCTATTGGACCAGACCACGAATAAAGAAAAATGCTTTACTTTTGCTGTCCTTTTTAGCTGCAAGTGGCTTATTTGTGTTGATTTACTGCTGCAGAACAGCATAAAATGTCGCCAACTGTCATTTCCCCTTGTTACCGTCTTTGTTGTATGCTAAAAAATTTTAATGTTTCCGGGTTGGTTATCCCACCCTGAGTTAAAATGAGGTCGCTCTGAATGACCCGGTCTCCTCCACCGTTGTTCTGGTATCGCTTCTCGGCCTTTTGGCTAAGATCAAGTGTAGTATCTGTTCTTATCAGTTTAATATCTGATACGTCCCCCACCCGGGGACCATATATTAAATTGATTTTTGGAACTGGGAGATGGAATAGGGGCTTGCTCCGTCCGCTCCATGCATCGACCTGGTATTGCAGTACCTCCAGGAGCGGTGCACCTCCTCCATGCTTTGTTCAGTGACAAATTCTATGTAGTTGTGGGCTCATTGCTAGCGTGGCAAGCGGTAAGCTGAACCGCTGTGCTTGGAAAACGAACGATGCCTTTGAAATGCTTTGTTGTGCTTGTGTGGGCGTGTTCATTTTGAGTGTGTGCAGGTGCGGAAGCAGTAAGAGCTGCAGTTGAGGCTCCCGGCCACTAGAGGCTGCTGCAGCGCTTCTTTTCAACCTGCGCCGTCTGAGGCTTGTCTTAACCTTAGGACTTTCTTGACTTTTATGGGATACGTGAGGAAAAAATCCATTGTATGCCTATATATAAACGCTGTGTTCACATTTAAAGGCATATATCTAGGAAAATGGCAGTTTCTTTACTTGTTATCGCTTCTGAGCTCCCTATTGGACCAGACCACGAATAAAGAAAAATGCTTTACTTTTGCTGTCCTTTTTAGCTGCAAGTGGCTTATTTGTGTTGATTTACTGCTGCAGAACAGCATAAAATGTCGCCAACTGTCATTTCCCCTTGTTACCGTCTTTGTTGTATGCTAAAAAATTTGAATGTTTCCGGGTTGGTTATCCCACCCTGAGTTAAAATGAGGTCGCTCTGAATGACCCGGTCTCCTCCACCGTTGTTCTGGTATCGCTTCTCGGCCTTTTGGCTAAGATCAAGTGTAGTATCTGTTCTTATCAGTTTAATATCTGATACGTCCCCCACCCGGGGACCATATATTAAATTGATTTTTGGAACTGGGAGATGGAATAGGGGCTTGCTCCGTCCGCTCCATGCATCGACCTGGTATTGCAGTACCTCCAGGAGCGGTGCACCTCCTCCATGCTTTGTTCAGTGACAAATTCTATGTAGTTGTGGGCTCATTGCTAGCGTGGCAAGCGGTAACCTGAACCGCTGTGCTTGGAAAACGAACGATGCCTTTGAAATGCTTTGTTGTGCTTGCGTGGGCGTGTTCATTTCGAGTGTGTGCAGGTGCGGAAGCAGTAAGAGCTGCAGTTGAGGCTCCCGGCCACTAGAGGCTGCTGCAGCGCTTCTTTTCAACCTGCGCCGTCTGAGGCTTGTCTTAACCTTAGGACTTTCTTGACTTTTATGGGATACGTGAGGAAAAAATCCATTGTATGCCTATATATAAACGCTGTGTTCACATTTAAAGGCATATATCTAGGAAAATGGCAGTTTCTTTACTTGTTTTCGCTTCTGAGCTCCCTATTGGACCAGACCACGAATAAAGAAAAATGCTTTACTTTTGCTGTCCTTTTTAGCTGCAAGTGGCTTATTTGTGTTGATTTACTGCTGCAGAACAGCATAAAATGTCGCCAACTGTCATTTCCCCTTGTTACCGTCTTTGTTGTATGCTAAAAAATTTGAATGTTTCCGGGTTGGTTATCCCACCCTGAGTTAAAATGAGGTCGCTCTGAATGACGCGGTCTCCTCCACCGTTGTTCTGGTATCGCTTCTCGGCCTTTTGGCTAAGATCAAGTGTAGTATCTGTTCTTATCAGTTTAATATCTGATACGTCCCCCACCCGGGGACCATATATTAAATTGATTTTTGGAACTGGGAGATGGAATAGGGGCTTTCTCCGTCCGCTCCATGCATCGACCTGGTATTGCAGTACCTCCAGGAGCGGTGCACCTCCTCCATGCTTTGTTCAGTGACAAATTCTATGTAGTTGTGGGCTCATTGCTAGTGTGGCAAGCGGTTACCTGAACCGCTGTGCTTGGAAAACGAACGATGCCTTTGAAATGCTTTGTTGTACTTGTGTGGGCGTGTTCATTTCGAGTGTGTGCAGGTGCGGAAGCAGTAAGAGCTGCAGTTGAGGCTCCCGGCCACTAGAGGCTGCTGCAGCGCTTCTTTTCAACCTGCGCCGTCTGAGGCTTGTCTTAACCTTAGGACTTTCTTGACTTTTATGGGATACATGAGGAAAAAATCCATTGTATGCCTATATATAAATGCTGTGTTCTCATTTAAAGGCATATATCTAGGAAAATGGCAGTTTCTTTACTTGTTATCGCTTCTGAGCTCCCTATTGGACCAGACCACGAATAAAGAAAAATGCTTTACTTTTGCTGTCCTTTTTAGCTGCAAGTGGCTTATTTGTGTTGATTTACTGCTGCAGAACAGCATAAAATGTCGCCAACTGTCATTTCCCCTTGTTACCGTCTTTGTTGTATGCTAAAAAATTTGAATGTTTCCGGGTTGGTTATCCCACCCTGAGTTAAAATGAGGTCGCTCTGAATGACCCGGTCTCCTCCACCGTTGTTCTGGTATCGCTTCTCGGCCTTTTGGCTAAGATCAAGTGTAGTATCTGTTCTTATCAGTTTAATATCTGATACGTCCCCCACCCGGGGACCATATATTAAATTGATTTTTGGAACTGGGAGATGGAATAGGGGCTTGCTCCGTCCGCTCCATGCATCGACCTGGTATTGCAGTACCTCCAGGAGCGGTGCACCTCCTCCATGCTTTGTTCAGTGACAAATTCTATGTAGTTGTGGGCTCATTGCTAGCGTGGCAAGCGGTAACCTGAACCGCTGTGCTTGGAAAACGAACGATGCCTTTGAAATGCTTTGTTGTGCTTGCGTGGGGGTGTTCATTTCGAGTGTGTGCAGGTGCGGAAGCAGTAAGAGCTGCAGTTGAGGCTCCCGGCCACTAGAGGCTGCTGCAGCGCTTCTTTTCAACCTGCGCCGTCTGAGGCTTGTCTTAACCTTAGGACTTTCTTGACTTTTATGGGATACGTGAGGAAAAAATCCATTGTATGCCTATATATAAACGCTGTGTTCACATTTAAAGGCATATATCTAGGAAAATGGCAGTTTCTTTACTTGTTATCGCTTCTGAGCTCCCTATTGGACCAGACCACGAATAAAGAAAAATGCTTTACTTTTGCTGTCCTTTTTAGCTGCAAGTGGCTTATTTGTGTTGATTTACTGCTGCAGAACAGCATAAAATGTCGCCAACTGTCATTTCCCCTCGTTACCGTCTTTGTTGTATGCTAAAAAAGTTTCCGGGTTGGTTATCCCACCCTGAGTTAAAATGAGGTCGCTCTGAATGACCCGGTCTCCTCCACCGTTGTTCTGGTATCGCTTCTCGGCCTTTTGGCTAAGATCAAGTGTAGTATCTGTTCTTATCAGTTTAATATCTGATACGTCCCCCACCCGGGGACCATATATTAAATTGATTTTTGGAACTGGGAGATGGAATAGGGGCTTGCTCCGTCCGCTCCATGCATCGACCTGGTATTGCAGTACCTCCAGGAGCGGTGCACCTCCTCCATGCTTTGTTCAGTGACAAATTCTATGTAGTTGTGGGCTCATTGCTAGCGTGGCAAGCGGTAACCTGAACCGCTGTGCTTGGAAAACGAACGATGCCTTTGAAATGCTTTGTTGTGCTTGCGTGGGCGTGTTCATTTCGAGTGTGTGCAGGTGCGGAAGCAGTAAGAGCTGCAGTTGAGGCTCCCGGCCACTAGAGGCTGCTGCAGCGCTTCTTTTCAACCTGCGCCGTCTGAGGCTTGTCTTAACCTTAGGACTTTCTTGAATTTTATGGGATACGTGAGGAAAAAATCCATTGTATGCCTATATATAAACGCTGTGTTCACATTTAAAGGCATATATCTAGGAAAATGGCAGTTTCTTTACTTGTTATCGCTTCTGAGCTCCCTATTGGACCAGACCACGAATAAAGAAAAATGCTTTACTTTTGCTGTCCTTTTTAGCTGCAAGTGGCTTATTTGTGTTGATTTACTGCTGCAGAACAGCATAAAATGTCGCCAACTGTCATTTCCCCTCGTTACCGTCTTTGTTGTATGCTAAAAAAGTTTCCGGGTTGGTTATCCCACCCTGAGTTAAAATGAGGTCGCTCTGAATGACCCGGTCTCCTCCACCGTTGTTCTGGTATCGCTTCTCGGCCTTTTGGCTAAGATCAAGTGTAGTATCTGTTCTTATCAGTTTAATATCTGATACGTCCCCCACCCGGGGACCATATATTAAATTGATTTTTGGAACTGGGAGATGGAATAGGGGCTTGCTCCGTCCGCTCCATGCATCGACCTGGTATTGCAGTACCTCCAGGAGCGGTGCACCTCCTCCATGCTTTGTTCAGTGACAAATTCTATGTAGTTGTGGGCTCATTGCTAGCGTGGCAAGCGGTAACCTGAACCGCTGTGCTTGGAAAACGAACGATGCCTTTGAAATGCTTTGTTGTGCTTGCGTGGGCGTGTTCATTTCGAGTGTGTGCAGGTGCGGAAGCAGTAAGAGCTGCAGTTGAGGCTCCCGGCCACTAGAGGCTGCTGCAGCGCTTCTTTTCAACCTGCGCCGTCTGAGGCTTGTCTTAACCTTAGGACTTTCTTGAATTTTATGGGATACGTGAGGAAAAAATCCATTGTATGCCTATATATAAACGCTGTGTTCACATTTAAAGGCATATATCTAGGAAAATGGCAGTTTCTTTACTTGTTATCGCTTCTGAGCTCCCTATTGGACCAGACCACGAATAAAGAAAAATGCTTTACTTTTGCTGTCCTTTTTAGCTGCAAGTGGCTTATTTGTGTTGATTTACTGCTGCAGAACAGCATAAAATGTCGCCAACTGTCATTTCCCCTTGTTACCGTCTTTGTTGTATGCTAAAAAATTTGAATGTTTCCGGGTTGGTTATCCCACCCTGAGTTAAAATGAGGTCGCTCTGAATGACCCGGTCTCCTCCACCGTTGTTCTGGTATCGCTTCTCGGCCTTTTGGCTAAGATCAAGTGTAGTATCTGTTCTTATCAGTTTAATATCTGATACGTCCCCCACCCGGGGACCATATATTAAATTGATTTTTGGAACTGGGAGATGGAATAGGGGCTTGCTCCGTCCGCTCCATGCATCGACCTGGTATTGCAGTACCTCCAGGAGCGGTGCACCTCCTCCATGCTTTGTTCAGTGACAAATTCTATGTAGTTGTGGGCTCATTGCTAGTGTGGCAAGCGGTTACCTGAACTGCTGTGCTTGGAAAACGAACGATGCCTTTGAAGTGCTTTGTTGTGCTTGCGTGGGCGTGTTCATTTCGAGTGTGTGCAGGTGCGGAAGCAGTAAGAGCTGCAGTTGAGGCTCCCGTCCACTAGAGGCTGCTGCAGCGCTTCTTTTCAACCTGCGCCGTCTGAGGCTTGTCTTAACCTTAGGACTTTCTTGACTTTTATGGGATACGCGAGGAAAAAATCCATTGTATGCCTATATATAAACGCTGTGTTCACATTTAAAGGCATATATCTAGGAAAATGGCAGTTTCTTTACTTGTTATCGCTTCTGAGCTCCCTATTGGACCAGACCACGAATAAAGAAAAATGCTTTACTTTTGCTGTCCTTTTTAGCTGCAAGTGGCTTATTTGTGTTGATTTACTGCTGCAGAACAGCATAAAATGTCGCCAACTGTCATTTCCCCTCGTTACCGTCTTTGTTGTATGCTAAAAAAGTTTCCGGGTTGGTTATCCCACCCTGAGTTAAAATGAGGTCGCTCTGAATGACCCGGTCTCCTCCACCGTTGTTCTGGTATCGCTTCTCGGCCTTTTGGCTAAGATCAAGTGTAGTATCTGTTCTTATCAGTTTAATATCTGATACGTCCCCCACCCGGGGACCATATATTAAATTGATTTTTGGAACTGGGAGATGGAATAGGGGCTTGCTCCGTCCGCTCCATGCATCGACCTGGTATTGCAGTACCTCCAGGAGCGGTGCACCTCCTCCATGCTTTGTTCAGTGACAAATTCTATGTAGTTGTGGGCTCATTGCTAGCGTGGCAAGCGGTAACCTGAACCGCTGTGCTTGGAAAACGAACGATGCCTTTGAAATGCTTTGTTGTGCTTGCGTGGGCGTGTTCATTTCGAGTGTGTGCAGGTGCGGAAGCAGTAAGAGCTGCAGTTGAGGCTCCCGGCCACTAGAGGCTGCTGCAGCGCTTCTTTTCAACCTGCGCCGTCTGAGGCTTGTCTTAACCTTAGGACTTTCTTGAATTTTATGGGATACGTGAGGAAAAAATCCATTGTATGCCTATATATAAACGCTGTGTTCACATTTAAAGGCATATATCTAGGAAAATGGCAGTTTCTTTACTTGTTATCGCTTCTGAGCTCCCTATTGGACCAGACCACGAATAAAGAAAAATGCTTTACTTTTGCTGTCCTTTTTAGCTGCAAGTGGCTTATTTGTGTTGATTTACTGCTGCAGAACAGCATAAAATGTCGCCAACTGTCATTTCCCCTTGTTACCGTCTTTGTTGTATGCTAAAAAATTTGAATGTTTCCGGGTTGGTTATCCCACCCTGAGTTAAAATGAGGTCGCTCTGAATGACCCGGTCTCCTCCACCGTTGTTCTGGTATCGCTTCTCGGCCTTTTGGCTAAGATCAAGTGTAGTATCTGTTCTTATCAGTTTAATATCTGATACGTCCCCCACCCGGGGACCATATATTAAATTGATTTTTGGAACTGGGAGATGGAATAGGGGCTTGCTCCGTCCGCTCCATGCATCGACCTGGTATTGCAGTACCTCCAGGAGCGGTGCACCTCCTCCATGCTTTGTTCAGTGACAAATTCTATGTAGTTGTGGGCTCATTGCTAGTGTGGCAAGCGGTTACCTGAACTGCTGTGCTTGGAAAACGAACGATGCCTTTGAAGTGCTTTGTTGTGCTTGCGTGGGCGTGTTCATTTCGAGTGTGTGCAGGTGCGGAAGCAGTAAGAGCTGCAGTTGAGGCTCCCGTCCACTAGAGGCTGCTGCAGCGCTTCTTTTCAACCTGCGCCGTCTGAGGCTTGTCTTAACCTTAGGACTTTCTTGACTTTTATGGGATACGCGAGGAAAAAATCCATTGTATGCCTATATATAAATGCTGTGTTCACATTTAAAGGCATATATCTAGGAAAATGGCAGTTTCTTTACTTGTTATCGCTTCTGAGCTCCCTATTGGACCAGACCACGAATCAAGAAAAATGCTTTACTTTTGCTGTCCTTTTTAGCTGCAAGTGGCTTATTTGTGTTGATTTACTGCTGCAGAACAGCATAAAATGTCGCCAACTGTCATTTCCCCTTGTTACCGTCTTTGTTGTATGCTAAAAAATTTTAATGTTTCCGGGTTGGTTATCCCACCCTGAGTTAAAATGAGGTCGCTCTGAATGACCCGGTCTCCTCCACCGTTGTTCTGGTATCGCTTCTCGGCCTTTTGGCTAAGATCAAGTGTAGTATCTGTTCTTATCAGTTTAATATCTGATACGTCCCCCACCCGGGGACCATGTATTAAATTGATTTTTGGAACTGGGAGATGGAATAGGGGCTTGCTCCGTCCGCTCCATGCATCGACCTGGTATTGCAGTACCTCCAGGAGCGGTGCACCTCCTCCATGCTTTGTTCAGTGACAAATTCTATGTAGTTGTGGGCTCATTGCTAGCGTGGCAAGCGGTAACCTGAACCGCTGTGCTTGGAAAACGAACGATGTCTTTGAAGTGCTTTGTTGTGCTTGCGTGGGCGTGTTCATTTCGAGTGTGTGCAGGTGCCGAAGCAGTAAGAGCTGCAGTTGAGGCTCCCGTCCACTAGAGGCTGCTGCAGCGCTTCTTTTCAACCTGCGCGGTCTGAGGCTTGTCTTAACCTTAGGACTTTCTTGACTTTTATGGGATACGCGAGGAAAAAATCCATTGTATGCCTATATATAAATGCTGTGTTCACATTTAAAGGCATATATCTAAGAAAATGGCAGTTTCTTTACTTGTTATCGCTTCTGAGCTCCCTATTGGACCAGACCACGAATAAAGAAAAATGTTTTACTTTTGCTGTCCTTTTTAGCTGCAAGTGGCTTATTTGTGTTGATTTACTGCTGCAGAACAGCATAAAATGTCGCCAACTGTCATTTCCCCTCGTTACCGTCTTTGTTGTATGCTAAAAAAGTTTCCGGGTTGGTTATCCCACCCTGAGTTAAAATGAGGTCGCTCTGAATGACCCGGTCTCCTCCACCGTTGTTCTGGTATCGCTTCTCGGCCTTTTGGCTAAGATCAAGTGTAGTATCTGTTCTTATTAGTTTAATATCTGATACGTCCCCCACCCGGGGACCATATATTAAATTGATTTTTGGAACTGGGAGATGGAATAGGGGCTTGCTCCGTCCGCTCCATGCATCGACCTGGTATTGCAGTACCTCCAGGAGCGGTGCACTTCCTCCATGCTTTGTTCAGTGACAAATTCTATGTAGTTGTGGGCTCATTGCTAGCGTGGCAAGCGGTAAGCTGAACCGCTGTGCTTGGAAAACGAACGATGCCTTTGAAATGCTTTATTGTGCTTGCGTGGACGTGTTCATTTCGAGTGTGTGCAGGTGCGGAAGCAGTAAGAGCTGCAGTTGAGGCTCCCGTCCACTAGAGGCTGCTGCAGCGCTTCTTTTCAACCTGCGCCGTCTGAGGCTTGTCTTAACCTTAGGACTTTCTTGACTTTTATGGGATACGTGAGGAAAAAATCCATTGTATGCCTATATATAAACGCTGTGTTCACATTTAAAGGCATATATCTAGGAAAATGGCAGTTTCTTTACTTGTTATCGCTTCTGAGCTCCCTATTGGACCAGACCACGAATAAAGAAAAATGTTTTACTTTTGCTGTCCTTTTTAGCTGCAAGTGGCTTATTTGTGTTGATTTACTGCTGCAGAACAGCATAAAATGTCGCCAACTGTCATTTCCCCTCGTTACCGTCTTTGTTGTATGCTAAAAAAGTTTCCGGGTTGGTTATCCCACCCTGAGTTAAAATGAGGTCGCTCTGAATGACCCGGTCTCCTCCACCGTTGTTCTGGTATCGCTTCTCGGCCTTTTGGCTAAGATCAAGTGTAGTATCTGTTCTTATTAGTTTAATATCTGATACGTCCCCCACCCGGGGACCATATATTAAATTGATTTTTGGAACTGGGAGATGGAATAGGGGCTTGCTCCGTCCGCTCCATGCATCGACCTGGTATTGCAGTACCTCCAGGAGCGGTGCACTTCCTCCATGCTTTGTTCAGTGACAAATTCTATGTAGTTGTGGGCTCATTGCTAGCGTGGCAAGCGGTAAGCTGAACCGCTGTGCTTGGAAAACGAACGATGCCTTTGAAATGCTTTATTGTGCTTGCGTGGACGTGTTCATTTCGAGTGTGTGCAGGTGCGGAAGCAGTAAGAGCTGCAGTTGAGGCTCCCGTCCACTAGAGGCTGCTGCAGCGCTTCTTTTCAACCTGCGCCGTCTGAGGCTTGTCTTAACCTTAGGACTTTCTTGACTTTTATGGGATACGTGAGGAAAAAATCCATTGTATGCCTATATATAAACGCTGTGTTCACATTTAAAGGCATATATCTAGGAAAATGGCAGTTTCTTTACTTGTTATCGCTTCTGAGCTCCCTATTGGACCAGACCACGAATAAAGAAAAATGTTTTACTTTTGCTGTCCTTTTTAGCTGCAAGTGGCTTATTTGTGTTGATTTACTGCTGCAGAACAGCATAAAATGTCGCCAACTGTCATTTCCCCTCGTTACCGTCTTTGTTGTATGCTAAAAAAGTTTCCGGGTTGGTTATCCCACCCTGAGTTAAAATGAGGTCGCTCTGAATGACCCGGTCTCCTCCACCGTTGTTCTGGTATCGCTTCTCGGCCTTTTGGCTAAGATCAAGTGTAGTATCTGTTCTTATCAGTTTAATATCTGATACGTCCCCCACCCGGGGACCATATATTAAATTGATTTTTGGAACTGGGAGATGGAATAGGGGCTTGCTCCGTCCGCTCCATGCATCGACCTGGTATTGCAGTACCTCCAGGAGCGGTGCACCTCCTCCATGCTTTGTTCAGTGACAAATTCTATGTAGTTGTGGGCTCATTGCTAGTGTGGCAAGCGGTTACCTGAACCGCTGTGCTTGGAAAACGAACGATGCCTTTGAAATGCTTTGTTGTACTTGTGTGGGCGTGTTCATTTCGAGTGTGTGCAGGTGCGGAAGCAGTAAGAGCTGCAGTTGAGGCTCCCGGCCACTAGAGGCTGCTGCAGCGCTTCTTTTCAACCTGCGCCGTCTGAGGCTTGTCTTAACCTTAGGACTTTCTTGACTTTTATGGGATACATGAGGAAAAAATCCATTGTATGCCTATATATAAATGCTGTGTTCTCATTTAAAGGCATATATCTAGGAAAATGGCAGTTTCTTTACTTGTTATCGCTTCTGAGCTCCCTATTGGACCAGACCACGAATAAAGAAAAATGCTTTACTTTTGCTGTCCTTTTTAGCTGCAAGTGGCTTATTTGTGTTGATTTACTGCTGCAGAACAGCATAAAATGTCGCCAACTGTCATTTCTCCTCGTTACCGTCTTTGTTGTATGCTAAAAAAGTTTCCGGGTTGGTTATCCCACCCTGAGTTAAAATGAGGTCGCTCTGAATGACCCGGTTTCCTCCACCGTTGTTCTGGTATCGCTTCTCGGCCTTTTGGCTAAGATCAAGTGTAGTATCTGTTCTTATCAGTTTAATATCTGATACGTCCCCCACTCGGGGACCATATATTAAATTGATTTTTGGAACTGGGAGATGGAATAGGGGCTTGCTCCGTCCGCTCCATGCATTGACCTGGTATTGCAGTACATCCAGGAGCGGTGCACCTCCTCCATGCTTTGTTCAGTGACAAATTCTATGTAGTTGTTGGCTCATTGCTAGCGTGGCAAGCGGTAACCTGAACCGCTGTGCTTGGAAAACGAACGATGCCTTTGAAATGCTTTGTTGTGCTTGCGTGGGCGTGTTCATTTCGAGTGTGTGCAGGTGCGGAAGCAGTAAGAGCTGCAGTTGAGGCTCCCGGCCACTAGAGGCTGCTGCAGCGCTTCTTTTCAACCTGCGCCGTCTGAGGCTTGTCTTAACCTTAGGACTTTCTTGACTTTTATGGGATACGTGAGGAAAAAATCCATTGTATGCCTATATATAAACGCTGTGTTCACATTTAAAGGCATATATCTAGGAAAATGGCAGTTTCTTTACTTGTTATCGCTTCTGAGCTCCCTATTGGACCAGACCACGAATAAAGAAAAATGCTTTACTTTTGCTGTCCTTTTTAGCTGCAAGTGGCTTATTTGTGTTGATTTACTGCTGCAGAACAGCATAAAATGTCGCCAACTGTCATTTCCCCTCGTTACCGTCTTTGTTGTATGCTAAAAAAGTTTCCGGGTTGGTTATCCCACCCTGAGTTAAAATGAGGTCGCTCTGAATGACCCGGTCTCCTCCACCGTTGTTCTGGTATCGCTTCTCGGCCTTTTGGCTAAGATCAAGTGTAGTATCTGTTCTTATCAGTTTAATATCTGATACGTCCCCCACCCGGGGACCATATATTAAATTGATTTTTGGAACTGGGAAATGGAATAGGGGCTTGCTCCGTCCGCTCCATGCATTGACCTGGTATTGCAGTACCTCCAGGAGCGGTGCACCTCCTCCATGCTTTGTTCAGTGACAAATTCTATGTAGTTGTGGGCTCATTGCTAGCGTGGCAAGCGGTAACCTGAACCGCTGTGCTTGGAAAACAAACGATGCCTTTGAAATGCTTTGTTATACTTGTGTGGGCGTGTTCATTTCGAGTGTGTGCAGGTGCGGAAGCAGTAAGAACTGCAGTTGAGGCTCCCGGCCACTAGAGGCTGCTGCAGCGCTTCTTTTCAACCTGCGCCGTCTGAGGCTTGTCTTAACCTTAGGACTTTCTTGACTTTTATGGGATACGTGAGGAAAAAATCCATTGTATGCCTATATATAAATGCTGTGTTCACATTTAAAGGCATATATCTAGGAAAAGGGCAGTTTCTTTACTTGTTATCGCTTCTGAGCTCCCTATTGGACCAGACCACGAATACAGAAAAATGCTTTACTTTTGCTGTCCTTTTTAGCTGCAAGTGGCTTATTTGTGTTGATTTACTGCTGCAGAACAGCATAAAATGTCGCCAACTGTCATTTCCCCTTGTTACCGTCTTTGTTGTATGCTAAAAAAGTTTCCGGGTTGGTTATCCCACCCTGAGTTAAAATGAGATCGCTCTGAATGACCCGGTCTCCTCCACCGTTGTTCTGGTATCGCTTCTCGGCCTTTTGGCTAAGATCAAGTGTAGTATCTGTTCTTATCAGTTTAATATCTGATACGTCCCCCACCCGGGGACCATATATTAAATTGATTTTTGGAACTGGGAGATGGAATAGGGGCTTGCTCCGTCCGCTCCATGCATCGACCTGGTATTGCAGTACCTCCAGGAGCGGTGCACCTCCTCCATGCTTTGTTCAGTGACAAATTCTATGTAGTTGTGGGCTCATTGCTAGCGTGGCAAGCGGTAAGCTGAACCGCTGTGCTTGGAAAACGAACGATGCCTTTGAAATGCTTCGTTGTTCTTGCGTGGGCATGTTCATTTCGAGTGTGTGCAGGTGCGGAAGCAGTAAGAGCTGCAGTTGAGGCTCCCGTCCACTAGAGGCTGCTGCAGCGCTTCTTTTCAACCTGCGCGTCTGAGGCTTGTCTTAACCTTAGGACTTTCTTGACTTTTATGGGATACGTGAGGAAAAAATCCATTGTATGCCTATATATAAACGCTGTGTTCACATTTAAAGGCATATATCTAGGAAAATGGCAGTTTCTTTACTTGTTATCGCTTCTGAGCTCCCTATTGGACCAGACCACGAATAAAGAAAAATGCTTTACTTTTGCTGTCCTTTTTAGCTGCAAGTGGCTTATTTGTGTTGATTTACTGCTGCAGAACAGCATAAAATGTCGCCAACTGTCATTTCCCCTTGTTACCGTCTTTGTTGTATGCTAAAAATGTTTCCGGGTTGGTTATCCCACCCTGAGTTAAAATGAGGTCGCGCTGAATGACCCGGTCTCCTCCACCGTTGTTCTGGTATCGCTTCTCGGCCTTTTGGCTAAGATCAAGTGTAGTATCTGTTCTTATCAGTTTAATATCTGATACGTCCCCCACCCGGGGACCATATATTAAATTGATTTTTGGAACTGGGAGATGGAGTAGGGGCTTGCTCCGTCCGCTCCATGCAGCGACTTGGTATTGCAGTACCTCCAGGAGCGGTGCACCTCCTCCATGCTTTGTTCAGTGACAAATTCTATGTAGTTGTGGGCTCATTGCTAGCGTGGCAAGCGGTAAGCTGAACCGCTGTGCTTGGAAAACAAACGATGCCTTTGAAATGCTTTATTGTGCTTGCGTGGGCGTGTTCATTTCGAGTGTGTGCAGGTGCGGAAGCAGTAAGAGCTGCAGTTGAGGCTCCCGTCCACTAGAGGTTGCTGCAGCGCTTCTTTTCAACCTGCGCCGTCTGAGGCTTGTCTTAACCTTAGGACTTTCTTGACTTTTATGGGATACGTGAGGAAAAAATCCATTGTATGCCTATATATAAACGCTGTGTTCACATTTAAAGGCATATATCTAGGAAAATGGCAGTTTCTTTACTTGTTATCGCTTCTGAGCTCCCTATTGGACCAGACCACGAATAAAGAAAAATGTTTTACTTTTGCTGTCCTTTTTAGCTGCAAGTGGCTTATTTGTGTTGATTTACTGCTGCAGAACAGCATAAAATGTCGCCAACTGTCATTTCCCCTCGTTACCGTCTTTGTTGTATGCTAAAAAAGTTTCCGGGTTGGTTATCCCACCCTGAGTTAAAATGAGGTCGCTCTGAATGACCCGGTCTCCTCCGCCATTGTTCTGGTATCGCTTCTCGGCCTTTTGGCTAAGATCAAGTGTAGTATCTGTTCTTATCAGTTTAATATCTGATACGTCCCCCACCCGGGGACCATATATTAAATTGATTTTTGGAACTGGGAGATGGAATGGGGGCTTGCTCCGTCCCCTCCATGCATCGACCTGGTATTGCAGTACCTCCAGGAGCGGTGCACCTCCTCCATGCTTTGTTCAGTGACAAATTCTATGTAGTTGTGGGCTCATTGCTAGTGTGGCAAGCGGTAACCTGAACCGCTGTGCTTGGAAAACGAACGATGCCTTTGAAATGCTTTGTTGTACTTGTGTGGGCGTGTTCATTTCGAGTGTGTGCAGGTGCGGAAGCAGTCAGAGCTGCAGTTGAGGCTCCCGGCCACTAGAGGCTGCTGCAGCGCTTCTTTTCAACCTGCGCCGTCTGAGGCTTGTCTTAACCTTAGGACTTTCTTGACTTTTATGGGATACGTGAGGAAAAAATCCATTGTATGCCTATATATAAATGCTGTGTTCACATTTAAAGGCATATATCTAGGAAAATGGCAGTTTCTTTACTTGTTATCGCTTCTGAGCTCCCTATTGGACCAGACCACGAATAAAGAAAAATGCTTTACTTTTGCTGTCCTTTTTAGCTGCAAGTGGCTTATTTGTGTTGATTTACTGCTGCAGAACAGCATAAAATGTCGCCAACTGTCATTTCCCCTTGTTACCGTCTTTGTTGTATGCTAAAAAATTTGAATGTTTCCGGGTTGGTTATTCCACCCTGAGTTAAAATGAGGTCGCTCTGAATGACCCGGTCTCCTCCACCGTTGTTCTGGTATCGCTTCTCGGCCTTTTGGCTAAGATCAAGTGTAGTATCTGTTCTTATCAGTTTAATATCTGATACGTCCCCCACCCGGGGACCATATATTAAATTGATTTTTGGAACTGGGAGATGGAATAGGGGCTTGCTCCGTCCGCTCCATGCATTGACCTGGTATTGCAGTACCTCCAGGAGCGGTGCACCTCCTCCATGCTTTGTTCAGTGACAAATTCTATGTAGTTGTGGGCTCATTGCTAGCGTGGCAAGCGGTAACCTGAACCGCTGTGCTTGGAAAACGAACGATGCCTTTGAAATGCTTTGTTGTGCTTGCGTGGGCGTGCTCATTTCGAGTGTGTGCAGGTGCGGAAGCAGTAAGAGCTGCAGTTGAGGCTCCCGGCCACTAGAGGCTGCTGCAGCGCTTCTTTTCAACCTGCGCCGTCTGAGGCTTGTCTTAACCTTAGGACTTTCTTGACTTTTATGGGATACGTGAGGAAAAAATCCATTGTATGCCTATATATAAACGCTGTGTTCACATTTAAAGGCATATATCTAGGAAAATGGCAGTTTCTTTACTTGTTATCGCTTCTGAGCTCCCTATTGGACCAGACCACGAATAAAGAAAAATGTTTTACTTTTGCTGTCCTTTTTAGCTGCAAGTGGCTTATTTGTGTTGATTTACTGCTGCAGAACAGCATAAAATGTCGCCAACTGTCATTTCCCCTCGTTACCGTCTTTGTTGTATGCTAAAAAAGTTTCCGGGTTGGTTATCCCACCCTGAGTTAAAATGAGGTCGCTCTGAATGACCCGGTCTCCTCCACCGTTGTTCTGGTATCGCTTCTCGGCCTTTTGGCTAAGATCAAGTGTAGTATCTGTTCTTATCAGTTTAATATCTGATACGTCCCCCACCCGGGGACCATATATTAAATTGATTTTTGGAACTGGGAGATGGAATAGGGGCTTGCTCCGTCCGCTCCATGCATTGACCTGGTATTGCATTACCTCCAGGAGCGGTGCACCTCCTCCATGCTTTGTTCAGTGACAAATTCTATGTAGTTGTGGGCTCATTGCTAGTGTGGCAAGCGGTAACCTGAACCGCTGTGCTTGGAAAACGAACGATGCCTTTGAAATGCTTTGTTGTGCTTGCGTGGGCGTGTTCATTTCGAGTGTGTGCAGGTGCGGAAGCAGTAAGAGCTGCAGTTGAGGCTCCCGGCCACTAGAGGCTGCTGCAGCGCTTCTTTTCAACCTGCGCCGTCTGAGGCTTGTCTTAACCTTAGGACTTTCTTGACTTTTATGGGATACGTGAGGAAAAAATCCATTGTATGCCTATATATAAATGCTGTGTTCACATTTAAAGGCATATATCTAGGAAAATGGCAGTTTCTTTACTTGTTATCGCTTCTGAGCTCCCTATTGGACCAGACCACGAATAAAGAAAAATGCTTTACTTTTGCTGTCCTTTTTAGCTGCAAGTGGCTTATTTGTGTTGATTTACTGCTGCAGAACAGCATAAAATGTCGCCAACTGTCATTTCCCCTTGTTACCGTCTTTGTTGTATGCTAAAAAATTTGAATGTTTCCGGGTTGGTTATCCCACCCTGAGTTAAAATGAGGTCGCTCTGAATGACCCGGTCTCCTCCACCGTTGTTCTGGTATCGCTTCTCGGCCTTTTGGCTAAGATCAAGTGTAGTATCTGTTCTTATCAGTTTAATATCTGATACGTCCCCCACCCGGGGACCATATATTAAATTGATTTTTGGAACTGGGAGATGGAATAGGGGCTTGCTCCGTCCGCTCCATGCATTGACCTGGTATTGCATTACCTCCAGGAGCGGTGCACCTCCTCCATGCTTTGTTCAGTGACAAATTCTATGTAGTTGTGGGCTCATTGCTAGTGTGGCAAGCGGTAACCTGAACCGCTGTGCTTGGAAAACGAACGATGCCTTTGAAATGCTTTGTTGTGCTTGCGTGGGCGTGTTCATTTCGAGTGTGTGCAGGTGCGGAAGCAGTAAGAGCTGCAGTTGAGGCTCCCGGCCACTAGAGGCTGCTGCAGCGCTTCTTTTCAACCTGCGCCGTCTGAGGCTTGTCTTAACCTTAGGACTTTCTTGACTTTTATGGGATACGTGAGGAAAAAATCCATTGTATGCCTATATATAAATGCTGTGTTCACATTTAAAGGCATATATCTAGGAAAATGGCAGTTTCTTTACTTGTTATCGCTTCTGAGCTCCCTATTGGACCAGACCACGAATAAAGAAAAATGCTTTACTTTTGCTGTCCTTTTTAGCTGCAAGTGGCTTATTTGTGTTGATTTACTGCTGCAGAACAGCATAAAATGTCGCCAACTGTCATTTCCCCTTGTTACCGTCTTTGTTGTATGCTAAAAAATTTGAATGTTTCCGGGTTGGTTATTCCACCCTGAGTTAAAATGAGGTCGCTCTGAATGACCCGGTCTCCTCCACCGTTGTTCTGGTATCGCTTCTCGGCCTTTTGGCTAAGATCAAGTGTAGTATCTGTTCTTATCAGTTTAATATCTGATACGTCCCCCACCCGGGGACCATATATTAAATTGATTTTTGGAACTGGGAGATGGAATAGGGGCTTGCTCCGTCCGCTCCATGCATTGACCTGGTATTGCAGTACCTCCAGGAGCGGTGCACCTCCTCCATGCTTTGTTCAGTGACAAATTCTATGTAGTTGTGGGCTCATTGCTAGCGTGGCAAGCGGTAACCTGAACCGCTGTGCTTGGAAAACGAACGATGCCTTTGAAATGCTTTGTTGTGCTTGCGTGGGCGTGCTCATTTCGAGTGTGTGCAGGTGCGGAAGCAGTAAGAGCTGCAGTTGAGGCTCCCGGCCACTAGAGGCTGCTGCAGCGCTTCTTTTCAACCTGCGCCGTCTGAGGCTTGTCTTAACCTTAGGACTTTCTTGACTTTTATGGGATACGTGAGGAAAAAATCCATTGTATGCCTATATATAAACGCTGTGTTCACATTTAAAGGCATATATCTAGGAAAATGGCAGTTTCTTTACTTGTTATCGCTTCTGAGCTCCCTATTGGACCAGACCACGAATAAAGAAAAATGTTTTACTTTTGCTGTCCTTTTTAGCTGCAAGTGGCTTATTTGTGTTGATTTACTGCTGCAGAACAGCATAAAATGTCGCCAACTGTCATTTCCCCTCGTTACCGTCTTTGTTGTATGCTAAAAAAGTTTCCGGGTTGGTTATCCCACCCTGAGTTAAAATGAGGTCGCTCTGAATGACCCGGTCTCCTCCACCATTGTTCTGGTATCGCTTCTCGGCCTTTTGGCTAAGATCAAGTGTAGTATCTGTTCTTATCAGTTTAATATCTGATACGTCCCCCACCCGGGGACCATATATTAAATTGATTTTTGGAACTGGGAGATGGAATGGGGGCTTGCTCCGTCTGCTCCATGCATCGACCTGGTATTGCAGTACCTCCAGGAGCGGTGCACCTCCTCCATGCTTTGTTCAGTGACAAATTCTATGTAGTTGTGGGCTCATTGCTAGTGTGGCAAGCGGTTACCTGAACCGCTGTGCTTGGAAAACGAACGATGCCTTTGAAATGCTTTGTTGTACTTGTGTGGGCGTGTTCATTTCGAGTGTGTGCAGGTGCGGAAGCAGTCAGAGCTGCAGTTGAGGCTCCCGGCCACTAGAGGCTGCTGCAGCGCTTCTTTTCAACCTGCGCCGTCTGAGGCTTGTCTTAACCTTAGGACTTTCTTGACTTTTATGGGATACGTGAGGAAAAAATCCATTGTATGCCTATATATAAACGCTGTGTTCACATTTAAAGGCATATATCTAGGAAAATGGCAGTTTCTTTACTTGTTATCGCTTCTGAGCTCCCTATTGGACCAGACCACGAATAAAGAAAAATGCTTTACTTTTGCTGTCCTTTTTAGCTGCAAGTGGCTTATTTGTGTTGATTTACTGCTGCAGAACAGCATAAAATGTCGCCAACTGTCATTTCCCCTTGTTACCGTCTTTGTTGTATGCTAAAAAATTTGAATGTTTCCGGGTTGGTTATCCCACCCTGAGTTAAAATGAGGTCGCTCTGAATGACCCGGTCTCCTCCACCGTTGTTCTGGTATCGCTTCTCGGCCTTTTGGCTAAGATCAAGTGTAGTATCTGTTCTTATCAGTTTAATATCTGATACGTCCCCCACCCGGGGACCATATATTAAATTGATTTTTGGAACTGGGAGATGGAATGGGGGCTTGCTCCGTCCGCTCCATGCATCGACCTGGTATTGCAGTACCTCCAGGAGCGGTGCACCTCCTCCATGCTTTGTTCAGTGACAAATTCTATGTAGTTGTGGGCTCATTGCTAGTGTGGCAAGCGGTTACCTGAACCGCTGTGCTTGGAAAACGAACGATGCCTTTGAAATGCTTTGTTGTACTTGTGTGGGCGTGTTCATTTCGAGTGTGTGCAGGTGCGGAAGCAGTCAGAGCTGCAGTTGAGGCTCCCGGCCACTAGAGGCTGCTGCAGCGCTTCTTTTCAACCTGCGCCGTCTGAGGCTTGTCTTAACCTTAGGACTTTCTTGACTTTTATGGGATACGTGAGGAAAAAATCCATTGTATGCCTATATATAAATGCTGTGTTCACATTTAAAGGCATATATCTAGGAAAATGGCAGTTTCTTTACTTGTTATCGCTTCTGAGCTCCCTATTGGACCAGACCACGAATAAAGAAAAATGCTTTACTTTTGCTGTCCTTTTTAGCTGCAAGTGGCTTATTTGTGTTGATTTACTGCTGCAGAACAGCATAACATGTCGCCAACTGTCATTTCCCCTTGTTACCGTCTTTGTTGTATGCTAAAAAATTTGAATGTTTCCGGGTTGGTTATCCCACCCTGAGTTAAAATGAGGTCGCTCTGAATGACCCGGTCTCCTCCACCGTTGTTCTGGTATCGCTTCTCGGCCTTTTGGCTAAGATCAAGTGTAGTATCTGTTCTTATCACTTTAATATCTCATACGTCCCCCACCCGGGGACCATATATTAAATTGATTTTTGGAACTGGGAGATGGAATAGGGGCTTGCTCCGTCCGCTCCATGCATTGACCTGGTATTGCAGTACCTCCAGGAGCGGTGCACATCCTCCATGCTTTGTTCAGTGACAAATTCTATGTAGTTGTGGGCTCATTGCTAGCGTGGCAAGCGGTAACCTGAACCGCTGTGCTTGGAAAACGAACGATGCCTTTGAAATGCTTTGTTGTGCTTGCGTGGGCGTGCTCATTTCGAGTGTGTGCAGGTGCGGAAGCAGTAAGAGCTGCAGTTGAGGCTCCCGGCCACTAGAGGCTGCTGCAGCGCTTCTTTTCAACCTGCGCCGTCTGAGGCTTGTCTTAACCTTAGGACTTTCTTGACTTTTATGGGATACGTGAGGAAAAAATCCATTGTATGCCTATATATAAACGCTGTGTTCACATTTAAAGGCATATATCTAGGAAAATGGCAGTTTCTTTACTTGTTATCGCTTCTGAGCTCCCTATTGGACCAGACCACGAATAAAGAAAAATGTTTTACTTTTGCTGTCCTTTTTAGCTGCAAGTGGCTTATTTGTGTTGATTTACTGCTGCAGAACAGCATAAAATGTCGCCAACTGTCATTTCCCCTTGTTACCGTCTTTGTTGTATGCTAAAAAATTTGAATGTTTCCGGGTTGGTTATCCCACCCTGAGTTAAAATGAGGTCGCTCTGAATGACCCGGTCTCCTCCACCGTTGTTCTGGTATCGCTTCTCGGCCTTTTGGCTAAGATCAAGTGTAGTATCTGTTCTTATCACTTTAATATCTCATACGTCCCCCACCCGGGGACCATATATTAAATTGATTTTTGGAACTGGGAGATGGAATAGGGGCTTGCTCCGTCCGCTCCATGCATTGACCTGGTATTGCATTACCTCCAGGAGCGGTGCACCTCCTCCATGCTTTGTTCAGTGACAAATTCTATGTAGTTGTGGGCTCATTGCTAGTGTGGCAAGCGGTAACCTGAACCGCTGTGCTTGGAAAACGAACGATGCCTTTGAAATGCTTTGTTGTGCTTGCGTGGGCGTGTTCATTTCGAGTGTGTGCAGGTGCGGAAGCAGTAAGAGCTGCAGTTGAGGCTCCCGGCCACTAGAGGCTGCTGCAGCGCTTCTTTTCAACCTGCGCCGTCTGAGGCTTGTCTTAACCTTAGGACTTTCTTGACTCTATGGGATACGTGAGGAAAAAATCCATTGTATGCCTATATATAAACGCTGTGTTCACATTTAAAGGCATATATCTAAGAAAATGGCAGTTTCTTTACTTGTTATCGCTTCTGAGCTCCCTATTGGACCAGACCACGAATAAAGAAAAATGCTTTACTTTTGCTGTCCTTTTTAGCTGCAAGTGGCTTATTTGTGTTGATTTACTGCTGCAGAACAGCATAAAATGTCGCCAACTGTCATTTCCCCTTGTTACCGTCTTTGTTGTATGCTAAAAAATTTGAATGTTTCCGGGTTGGTTATCCCACCCTGAGTTAAAATGAGGTCGCTCTGAATGACCCGGTCTCCTCCACCGTTGTTCTGGTATCGCTTCTCGGCCTTTTGGCTAAGATCAAGTGTAGTATCTGTTCTTATCAGTTTAATATCTGATACGTCCCCCACCCGGGGACCATATATTAAATTGATTTTTGGAACTGGGAGATGGAATGGGGGCTTGCTCCGTCCGCTACATGCATCGACCTGGTATTGCAGTACCTCCAGGAGCGGTGCACCTCCTCCATGCTTTGTTCAGTGACAAATTCTATGTAGTTGTGGGCTCATTGCTAGTGTGGCAAGCGGTTACCTGAACCGCTGTGCTTGGAAAACGAACGATGCCTTTGAAATGCTTTGTTGTACTTGTGTGGGCGTGTTCATTTCGAGTGTGTGCAGGTGCGGAAGCAGTCAGAGCTGCAGTTGAGGCTCCCGGCCACTAGAGGCTGCTGCAGCGCTTCTTTTCAACCTGCGCCGTCTGAGGCTTGTCTTAACCTTAGGACTTTCTTGACTTTTATGGGATACGTGAGGAAAAAATCCATTGTATGCCTATATATAAATGCTGTGTTCACATTTAAAGGCATATATCTAGGAAAATGGCAGTTTCTTTACTTGTTATCGCTTCTGAGCTCCCTATTGGACCAGACCACGAATAAAGAAAAATGCTTTACTTTTGCTGTCCTTTTTAGCTGCAAGTGGCTTATTTGTGTTGATTTACTGCTGCAGAACAGCATAAAATGTCGCCAACTGTCATTTCCCCTTGTTACCGTCTTTGTTGTATGCTAAAAAATTTGAATGTTTCCGGGTTGGTTATCCCACCCTGAGTTAAAATGAGGTCGCTCTGAATGACCCGGTCTCCTCCACCGTTGTTCTGGTATCGCTTCTCGGCCTTTTGGCTAAGATCAAGTGTAGTATCTGTTCTTATCAGTTTAATATCTGATACGTCCCCCACCCGGGGACCATATATTAAATTGATTTTTGGAACTGGGAAATGGAATAGGGGCTTGCTCCGTCCGCTCCATGCATCGACCTGGTATTGCAGTACCTCCAGGAGCGGTGCACCTCCTCCATGCTTTGTTCAGTGACAAATTCTATGTAGTTGTGGGCTCATTGCTAGTGTGGCAAGCGGTTACCTGAACCGCTGTGCTTGGAAAACGAACGATGCCTTTGAAATGCTTTGTTGTACTTGTGTGGGCGTGTTCATTTCGAGTGTGTGCAGGTGCGGAAGCAGTCAGAGCTGCAGTTGAGGCTCCCGGCCACTAGAGGCTGCTGCAGCGCTTCTTTTCAACCTGCGCCGTCTGAGGCTTGTCTTAACCTTAGGACTTTCTTGACTTTTATGGGATACGTGAGGAAAAAATCCATTGTATGCCTATATATAAATGCTGTGTTCACATTTAAAGGCATATATCTAGGAAAATGGCAGTTTCTTTACTTGTTATCGCTTCTGAGCTCCCTATTGGACCAGACCACGAATAAAGAAAAATGCTTTACTTTTGCTGTCCTTTTTAGCTGCAAGTGGCTTATTTGTGTTGATTTACTGCTGCAGAACAGCATAAAATGTCGCCAACTGTCATTTCCCCTTGTTACCGTCTTTGTTGTATGCTAAAAAATTTGAATGTTTCCGGGTTGGTTATCCCACCCTGAGTTAAAATGAGGTCGCTCTGAATGACCCGGTCTCCTCCACCGTTGTTCTGGTATCGCTTCTCGGCCTTTTGGCTAAGATCAAGTGTAGTATCTGTTCTTATCACTTTAATATCTCATACGTCCCCCACCCGGGGACCATATATTAAATAGATTTTTGGAACTGGGAGATGGAATAGGGGCCTGCTCCGTCCGCTCCATGCATCGACCTGGTATTGCAGTACCTCCAGGAGCGGTGCACCTCCTCCATGCTTTGTTCAGTGACAAATTCTATGTAGTTGTGGGCTCATTGCTAGCGTGGCAAGCGGTAACCTGAACCGCTGTGCTTGGAAAACAAACGATGCCTTTGAAATGCTTTGTTGTACTTGTGTGGGCGTGTTCATTTCGAGTGTGTGCAGGTGCGGAAGCAGTAAGAACTGCAGTTGAGGCTCCCGGCCACTAGAGGCTGCTGCAGCGCTTCTTTTCAACCTGCGCCGTCTGAGGCTTGTCTTAACCTTAGGACTTTCTTGACTTTTATGGGATACGTGAGGAAAAAATCCATTGTATGCCTATATATAAATGCTGTGTTCACATTTAAAGGCATATATCTAGGAAAATGGCAGTTTCTTTACTTGTTATCGCTTCTGAGCTCCCTATTGGACCAGACCACGAATAAAGAAAAATGCTTTACTTTTGCTGTCCTTTTTAGCTGCAAGTGGCTTATTTGTGTTGATTTACTGCTGCAGAACAGCATAAAATGTCGCCAACTGTCATTTCCCCTCGTTACCGTCTTTGTTGTATGCTAAAAAAGTTTCCGGGTTGGTTATCCCACCCTGAGTTAAAATGAGGTCGCTCTGAATGACCCGGTCTCCTCCACCGTTGTTCTGGTATCGCTTCTCGGCCTTTTGGCTAAGATCAAGTGTAGTATCTGTTCTTATCAGTTTAATATGTGATACGTCCCCCACCCGGGGACCATATATTAAATTGATTTTTGGAACTGGGAGATGGAATAGGGGCTTGCTCCGTCCGCTCCATGCATCGACCTGGTATTGCAGTACCTCCAGGAGCGGTGCACCTCCTCCATGCTTTGTTCAGTGACAAATTCTATGTAGTTGTGGGCTCATTGCTAGTGTGGCAAGCGGTTACCTGAACCGCTGTGCTTGGAAAACGAACGATGCCTTTGAAATGCTTTGTTGTGCTTGCGTGGGCGTGTTCATTTCGAGCGTGTGCAGGTGCGGAAGCAGTAAGAGCTGCAGTTGAGGCTCCCGGCCACTAGAGGCTGCTGCAGCGCTTCTTTTCAACCTGCGCCGTCTGAGGCTTGTCTTAACCTTAGGACTTTCTTGACTTTTATGGGATACGTGAGGAAAAAATCCATTGTATGCCTATATATAAACGCTGTGTTCACATTTAAAGGCATATATCTAGGAAAATGGCAGTTTCTTTACTTGTTATCGCTTCTGAGCTCCCTATTGGACCAGACCACGAATAAAGAAAAATGCTTTACTTTTGCTGTCCTTTTTAGCTGCAAGTGGCTTATTTGTGTTGATTTACTGCTGCAGAACAGCATAAAATGTCGCCAACTGTCATTTCCCCTTGTTACCGTCTTTGTTGTATGCTAAAAAATTTGAATGTTTCCGGGTTGGTTATCCCACCCTGAGTTAAAATGAGGTCGCTCTGAATGACCCGGTCTCCTCCACCGTTGTTCTGGTATCGCTTCTCGGCCTTTTGGCTAAGATCAAGTGTAGTATCTGTTCTTATCAGTTTAATATCTGATACGTCCCCCACCCGGGGACCATATATTAAATTGATTTTTGGAACTGGGAGATGGAATAGGGGCTTGCTCCGTCCGCTCCATGCATCGACCTGGTATTGCAGTACCTCCAGGAGCGGTGCACCTCCTCCATGCTTTGTTCAGTGACAAATTCTATGTAGTTGTGGGCTCATTGCTAGCGTGGCAAGCGGTAACCTGAACCGCTGTGCTTGGAAAACGAACGATGCCTTTGAAATGCTTTGTTGTGCTTGCGTGGGCGTGTTCATTTCGAGTGTGTGCAGGTGCGGAAGCAGTAAGAGCTGCAGTTGAGGCTCCCGGCCACTAGAGGCTGCTGCAGCGCTTCTTTTCAACCTGCGCCGTCTGAGGCTTGTCTTAACCTTAGGACTTTCTTGACTTTTATGGGATACGTGAGGAAAAAATCCATTGTATGCCTATATATAAACGCTGTGTTCACATTTAAAGGCATATATCTAGGAAAATGGCAGTTTCTTTACTTGTTATCGCTTCTGAGCTCCCTATTGGACCAGACCACGAATAAAGAAAAATGCTTTACTTTTGCTGTCCTTTTTAGCTGCAAGTGGCTTATTTGTGTTGATTTACTGCTGCAGAACAGCATAAAATGTCGCCAACTGTCATTTCCCCTTGTTACCGTCTTTGTTGTATGCTAAAAAATTTGAATGTTTCCGGGTTGGTTATCCCACCCTGAGTTAAAATGAGGTCGCTCTGAATGACCCGGTCTCCTCCACCGTTGTTCTGGTATCGCTTCTCGGCCTTTTGGCTAAGATGAAGTGTAGTATCTGTTCTTATCAGTTTAATATCTGATACGTCCCCCACCCGGGGACCATATATTAAATTGATTTTTGGAACTGGGAGATGGAATAGGGGCTTGCTCCGTCCGCTCCATGCATCGACCTGGTATTGCAGTACCTCCAGGAGCGGTGCACATCCTCCATGCTTTGTTCAGTGACAAATTCTATGTAGTTGTGGGCTCATTGCTAGCGTGGCAAGCGGTAACCTGAACCGCTGTGCTTGGAAAACGAACGATGCCTTTGAAATGCTTTGTTGTGCTTGCGTGGGCGTGTTCATTTTGAGTGTGTGCAGGTGCGGAAGCAGTAAGAGCTGCAGTTGAGGCTCCCGGCCACTAGAGGCTGCTGCAGCGCTTCTTTTCAACCTGCGCCGTCTGAGGCTTGTCTTAACCTTAGGACTTTCTTGACTTTTATGGGATACGTGAGGAAAAAATCCATTGTATGCCTATATATAAACGCTGTGTTCACATTTAAAGGCATATATCTAGGAAAATGGCAGTTTCTTTACTTGTTATCGCTTCTGAGCTCCCTATTGGACCAGACCACGAATAAAGAAAAATGCTTTACTTTTGCTGTCCTTTTTAGCTGCAAGTGGCTTATTTGTGTTGATTTACTGCTGCAGAACAGCATAAAATGTCGCCAACTGTCATTTCCCCTTGTTACCGTCTTTGTTGTATGCTAAAAAATTTGAATGTTTCCGGGTTGGTTATCCCACCCTGAGTTAAAATGAGGTCGCTCTGAATGACCCGGTCTCCTCCACCGTTGTTCTGGTATCGCTTCTCGGCCTTTTGGCTAAGATCAAGTGTAGTATCTGTTCTTATCAGTTTAATATCTGATACGTCCCCCACCCGGGGACCATATATTAAATTGATTTTTGGAACTGGGAGATGGAATAGGGGCTTGCTCCGTCCGCTCCATGCATCGACCTGGTATTGCAGTACCTCCAGGAGCGGTGCACCTCCTCCATGCTTTGTTCAGTGACAAATTCTATGTAGTTGTGGGCTCATTGCTAGCGTGGCAAGCGGTAACCTGAACCGCTGTGCTTGGAAAACGAACGATGCCTTTGAAATGCTTTGTTGTGCTTGCGTGGGCGTGTTCATTTTGAGTGTGTGCAGGTGCGGAAGCAGTAAGAGCTGCAGTTGAGGCTCCCGGCCACTAGAGGCTGCTGCAGCGCTTCTTTTCAACCTGCGCCGTCTGAGGCTTGTCTTAACCTTAGGACTTTCTTGACTTTTATGGGATACGTGAGGAAAAAATCCATTGTATGCCTATATATAAACGCTGTGTTCACATTTAAAGGCATATATCTAGGAAAATGGCAGTTTCTTTACTTGTTATCGCTTCTGAGCTCCCTATTGGACCAGACCACGAATAAAGAAAAATGCTTTACTTTTGCTGTCCTTTTTAGCTGCAAGTGGCTTATTTGTGTTGATTTACTGCTGCAGAACAGCATAAAATGTCGCCAACTGTCATTTCCCCTTGTTACCGTCTTTGTTGTATGCTAAAAAATTTGAATGTTTCCGGGTTGGTTATCCCACCCTGAGTTAAAATGAGGTCGCTCTGAATGACCCGGTCTCCTCCACCGTTGTTCTGGTATCGCTTCTCGGCCTTTTGGCTAAGATCAAGTGTAGTATCTGTTCTTATCAGTTTAATATCTGATACGTCCCCTCACCCGGGGACCATATATTAAATTGATTTTTGGAACTGGGAGATGGAATAGGGGCTTGCTCCGTCCGCTCCATGCATCGACCTGGTATTGCAGTACCTCCAGGAGCGGTGCACCTCCTCCATGCTTTGTTCAGTGACAAATTCTATGTAGTTGTGGGCTCATTGCTAGCGTGGCAAGCGGTAACCTGAACCGCTGTGCTTGGAAAACGAACGATGCCTTTGAAATGCTTTGTTGTGCTTGCGTGGGCGTGTTCATTTCGAGTGTGTGCAGGTGCGGAAGCAGTAAGAGCTGCAGTTGAGGCTCCCGGCCACTAGAGGCTGCTGCAGCGCTTCTTTTCAACCTGCGCCGTCTGAGGCTTGTCTTAACCTTAGGACTTTCTTGACTTTTATGGGATACGTGAGGAAAAAATCCATTGTATGCCTATATATAAACGCTGTGTTCACATTTAAAGGCATATATCTAGGAAAATGGCAGTTTCTTTACTTGTTTTCGCTTCTGAGCTCCCTATTGGACCAGACCACGAATAAAGAAAAATGCTTTACTTTTGCTGTCCTTTTTAGCTGCAAGTGGCTTATTTGTGTTGATTTACTGCTGCAGAACAGCATAAAATGTCGCCAACTGTCATTTCCCCTTGTTACCGTCTTTGTTGTATGCTAAAAAATTTGAATGTTTCCGGGTTGGTTATCCCACCCTGAGTTAAAATGAGGTCGCTCTGAATGACGCGGTCTCCTCCACCGTTGTTCTGGTATCGCTTCTCGGCCTTTTGGCTAAGATCAAGTGTAGTATCTGTTCTTATCAGTTTAATATCTGATACATCCCCCACCCGGGGACCATATATTAAATTGATTTTTGGAACTGGGAGATGGAATAGGGGCTTGCTCCGTCCGCTCCATGCATCGACCTGGTATTGCAGTACCTCCAGGAGCGGTGCACCTCCTCCATGCTTTGTTCAGTGACAAATTCTATGTAGTTGTGGGCTCATTGCTAGTGTGGCAAGCGGTTACCTGAACCGCTGTGCTTGGAAAACGAACGATGCCTTTGAAATGCTTTGTTGTACTTGTGTGGGCGTGTTCATTTCGAGTGTGTGCAGGTGCGGAAGCAGTAAGAGCTGCAGTTGAGGCTCCCGGCCACTAGAGGCTGCTGCAGCGCTTCTTTTCAACCTGCGCCGTCTGAGGCTTGTCTTAACCTTAGGACTTTCTTGACTTTTATGGGATACGTGAGGAAAAAATCCATTGTATGCCTATATATAAACGCTGTGTTCACATTTAAAGGCATATATCTAGGAAAATGGCAGTTTCTTTACTTGTTATCGCTTCTGAGCTCCCTATTGGACCAGACCACGAATAAAGAAAAATGCTTTACTTTTGCTGTCCTTTTTAGCTGCAAGTGGCTTATTTGTGTTGATTTACTGCTGCAGAACAGCATAAAATGTCGCCAACTGTCATTTCCCCTTGTTACAGTCTTTGTTGTATGCTAAAAAATTTGAATGTTTCCGGGTTGGTTATCCCACCCTGAGTTAAAATGAGGTCGCTCTGAATGACCCGGTCTCCTCCACCGTTGTTCTGGTATCGCTTCTCGGCCTTTTGGCTAAGATCAAGTGTAGTATCTGTTCTTATCAGTTTAATATCTGATACGTCCCCCACCCGGGGACCATATATTAAATTGATTTTTGGAACTGGGAGATGGAATAGGGGCTTGCTCCGTCCGCTCCATGCATCAACCTGGTATTGCAGTACCTCCAGGAGCGGTGCACCTCCTCCATGCTTTGTTCAGTGACAAATTCTATGTAGTTGTGGGCTCATTGCTAGCGTGGCAAGCGGTAACCTGAACCGCTGTGCTTGGAAAACGAACGATGCCTTTGAAATGCTTTGTTGTGCTTGCGTGGGCGTGTTCATTTCGAGTGTGTGCAGGTGCGGAAGCAGTAAGAGCTGCAGTTGAGGCTCCCGGCCACTAGAGGCTGCTGCAGCGCTTCTTTTCAACCTGCGCCGTCTGAGGCTTGTCTTAACCTTAGGACTTTCTTGACTTTTATGGGATACGTGAGGAAAAAATCCATTGTATGCCTATATATAAACGCTGTGTTCACATTTAAAGGCATATATCTAGGAAAATGGCAGTTTCTTTACTTGTTATCGCTTCTGAGCTCCCTATTGGACCAGACCACGAATAAAGAAAAATGCTTTACTTTTGCTGTCCTTTTTAGCTGCAAGTGGCTTATTTGTGTTGATTTACTGCTGCAGAACAGCATAAAATGTCGCCAACTGTCATTTCCCCTTGTTACCGTCTTTGTTGTATGCTAAAAAATTTTAATGTTTCCGGGTTGGTTATCCCACCCTGAGTTAAAATGAGGTCGCTCTGAATGACCCGGTCTCCTCCACCGTTGTTCTGGTATCGCTTCTCGGCCTTTTGGCTAAGATCAAGTGTAGTATCTGTTCTTATCAGTTTAATATCTGATACGTCCCCCACCCGGGGACCATATATTAAATTGATTTTTGGAACTGGGAGATGGAATAGGGGCTTGCTCCGTCCGCTCCATGCATCGACCTGGTATTGCAGTACCTCCAGGAGCGGTGCACCTCCTCCATGCTTTGTTCAGTGACAAATTCTATGTAGTTGTGGGCTCATTGCTAGCGTGGCAAGCGGTAACCTGAACCGCTGTGCTTGGAAAACGAACGATGCCTTTGAAATGCTTTGTTGTGCTTGCGTGGGCGTGTTCATTTTGAGTGTGTGCAGGTGCGGAAGCAGTAAGAGCTGCAGTTGAGGCTCCCGGCCACTAGAGGCTGCTGCAGCGCTTCTTTTCAACCTGCGCCGTCTGAGGCTTGTCTTAACCTTAGGACTTTCTTGACTTTTATGGGATACGTGAGGAAAAAATCCATTGTATGCCTATATATAAACGCTGTGTTCACATTTAAAGGCATATATCTAGGAAAATGGCAGTTTCTTTACTTGTTATCGCTTCTGAGCTCCCTATTGGACCAGACCACGAATAAAGAAAAATGCTTTACTTTTGCTGTCCTTTTTAGCTGCAAGTGGCTTATTTGTGTTGATTTACTGCTGCAGAACAGCATAAAATGTCGCCAACTGTCATTTCCCCTTGTTACCGTCTTTGTTGTATGCTAAAAAATTTGAATGTTTCCGGGTTGGTTATCCCACCCTGAGTTAAAATGAGGTCGCTCTGAATGACCCGGTCTCCTCCACCGTTGTTCTGGTATCGCTTCTCGGCCTTTTGGCTAAGATCAAGTGTAGTATCTGTTCTTATCAGTTTAATATCTGATACGTCCCCCACCCGGGGACCATATATTAAATTGATTTTTGGAACTGGGAGATGGAATAGGGGCTTGCTCCGTCCGCTCCATGCATCGACCTGGTATTGCAGTATCTCCAGGAGCGGTGCACCTCCTCCATGCTTTGTTCAGTGACAAATTCTATGTAGTTGTGGGCTCATTGCTAGCGTGGCAAGCGGTAACCTGAACCGCTGTGCTTGGAAAACGAACGATGCCTTTGAAATGCTTTGTTGTGCTTGCGTGGGCGTGTTCATTTCGAGTGTGTGCAGGTGCGGAAGCAGTAAGAGCTGCAGTTGAGGCTCCCGGCCACTAGAGGCTGCTGCAGCGCTTCTTTTCAACCTGCGCCGTCTGAGGCTTGTCTTAACCTTAGGACTTTCTTGACTTTTATGGGATACGTGAGGAAAAAATCCATTGTATGCCTATATATAAACGCTGTGTTCACATTTAAAGGCATATATCTAGGAAAATGGCAGTTTCTTTACTTGTTATCGCTTCTGAGCTCCCTATTGGACCAGACCACGAATAAAGAAAAATGCTTTACTTTTGCTGTCCTTTTTAGCTGCAAGTGGCTTATTTGTGTTGATTTACTGCTGCAGAACAGCATAAAATGTCGCCAACTGTCATTTCCCCTTGTTACCGTCTTTGTTGTATGCTAAAAAATTTGAATGTTTCCGGGTTGGTTATCCCACCCTGAGTTAAAATGAGGTCGCTCTGAATGACGCGGTCTCCTCCACCGTTGTTCTGGTATCGCTTCTCGGCCTTTTGGCTAAGATCAAGTGTAGTATCTGTTCTTATCAGTTTAATATCTGATACGTCCCCCACCCGGGGACCATATATTAAATTGATTTTTGGAACTGGGAGATGGAATAGGGGCTTGCTCCGTCCCCTCCATGCATCGACCTGGTATTGCAGTACCTCCAGGAGCGGTGCACATCCTCCATGCTTTGTTCAGTGACAAATTCTATGTAGTTGTGGGCTCATTGCTAGCGTGGCAAGCGGTAACCTGAACCGCTGTGCTTGGAAAACGAACGATGCCTTTGAAATGCTTTGTTGTGCTTGCGTGGGCGTGTTCATTTTGAGTGTGTGCAGGTGCGGAAGCAGTAAGAGCTGCAGTTGAGGCTCCCGGCCACTAGAGGCTGCTGCAGCGCTTCTTTTCAACCTGCGCCGTCTGAGGCTTGTCTTAACCTTAGGACTTTCTTGACTTTTATGGGATACGTGAGGAAAAAATCCATTGTATGCCTATATATAAACGCTGTGTTCACATTTAAAGGCATATATCTAGGAAAATGGCAGTTTCTTTACTTGTTATCGCTTCTGAGCTCCCTATTGGACCAGACCACGAATAAAGAAAAATGCTTTACTTTTGCTGTCCTTTTTAGCTGCAAGTGGCTTATTTGTGTTGATTTACTGCTGCAGAACAGCATAAAATGTCGCCAACTGTCATTTCCCCTTGTTACAGTCTTTGTTGTATGCTAAAAAATTTGAATGTTTCCGGGTTGGTTATCCCACCCTGAGTTAAAATGAGGTCGCTCTGAATGACCCGGTCTCCTCCACCGTTGTTCTGGTATCGCTTCTCGGCCTTTTGGCTAAGATCAAGTGTAGTATCTGTTCTTATCAGTTTAATATCTGATACGTCCCCCACCCGGGGACCATATATTAAATTGATTTTTGGAACTGGGAGATGGAATAGGGGCTTGCTCCGTCCGCTCCATGCATCAACCTGGTATTGCAGTACCTCCAGGAGCGGTGCACCTCCTCCATGCTTTGTTCAGTGACAAATTCTATGTAGTTGTGGGCTCATTGCTAGCGTGGCAAGCGGTAACCTGAACCGCTGTGCTTGGAAAACGAACGATGCCTTTGAAATGCTTTGTTGTGCTTGCGTGGGCGTGTTCATTTCGAGTGTGTGCAGGTGCGGAAGCAGTAAGAGCTGCAGTTGAGGCTCCCGGCCACTAGAGGCTGCTGCAGCGCTTCTTTTCAACCTGCGCCGTCTGAGGCTTGTCTTAACCTTAGGACTTTCTTGACTTTTATGGGATACGTGAGGAAAAAATCCATTGTATGCCTATATATAAACGCTGTGTTCACATTTAAAGGCATATATCTAGGAAAATGGCAGTTTCTTTACTTGTTATCGCTTCTGAGCTCCCTATTGGACCAGACCACGAATAAAGAAAAATGCTTTACTTTTGCTGTCCTTTTTAGCTGCAAGTGGCTTATTTGTGTTGATTTACTGCTGCAGAACAGCATAAAATGTCGCCAACTGTCATTTCCCCTTGTTACCGTCTTTGTTGTATGCTAAAAAATTTGAATGTTTCCGGGTTGGTTATCCCACCCTGAGTTAAAATGAGGTCGCTCTGAATGACCCGGTCTCCTCCACCGTTGTTCTGGTATCGCTTCTCGGCCTTTTGGCTAAGATCAAGTGTAGTATCTGTTCTTATCAGTTTAATATCTGATACGTCCCCCACCCGGGGACCATATATTAAATTGATTTTTGGAACTGGGAGATGGAATAGGGGCTTGCTCCGTCCGCTCCATGCATCGACCTGGTATTGCAGTACCTCCAGGAGCGGTGCACCTCCTCCATGCTTTGTTCAGTGACAAATTCTATGTAGTTGTGGGCTCATTGCTAGCGTGGCAAGCGGTAACCTGAACCGCTGTGCTTGGAAAACGAACGATGCCTTTGAAATGCTTTGTTGTGCTTGCGTGGGCGTGTTCATTTTGAGTGTGTGCAGGTGCGGAAGCAGTAAGAGCTGCAGTTGAGGCTCCCGGCCACTAGAGGCTGCTGCAGCGCTTCTTTTCAACCTGCGCCGTCTGAGGCTTGTCTTAACCTTAGGACTTTCTTGACTTTTATGGGATACGTGAGGAAAAAATCCATTGTATGCCTATATATAAACGCTGTGTTCACATTTAAAGGCATATATCTAGGAAAATGGCAGTTTCTTTACTTGTTATCGCTTCTGAGCTCCCTATTGGACCAGACCACGAATAAAGAAAAATGCTTTACTTTTGCTGTCCTTTTTAGCTGCAAGTGGCTTATTTGTGTTGATTTACTGCTGCAGAACAGCATAAAATGTCGCCAACTGTCATTTCCCCTTGTTACCGTCTTTGTTGTATGCTAAAAAATTTGAATGTTTCCGGGTTGGTTATCCCACCCTGAGTTAAAATGAGGTCGCTCTGAATGACCCGGTCTCCTCCACCGTTGTTCTGGTATCGCTTCTCGGCCTTTTGGCTAAGATCAAGTGTAGTATCTGTTCTTATCAGTTTAATATCTGATACGTCCCCTCACCCGGGGACCATATATTAAATTGATTTTTGGAACTGGGAGATGGAATAGGGGCTTGCTCCGTCCGCTCCATGCATCGACCTGGTATTGCAGTACCTCCAGGAGCGGTGCACCTCCTCCATGCTTTGTTCAGTGACAAATTCTATGTAGTTGTGGGCTCATTGCTAGCGTGGCAAGCGGTAACCTGAACCGCTGTGCTTGGAAAACGAACGATGCCTTTGAAATGCTTTGTTGTGCTTGCGTGGGCGTGTTCATTTCGAGTGTGTGCAGGTGCGGAAGCAGTAAGAGCTGCAGTTGAGGCTCCCGGCCACTAGAGGCTGCTGCAGCGCTTCTTTTCAACCTGCGCCGTCTGAGGCTTGTCTTAACCTTAGGACTTTCTTGACTTTTATGGGATACGTGAGGAAAAAATCCATTGTATGCCTATATATAAACGCTGTGTTCACATTTAAAGGCATATATCTAGGAAAATGGCAGTTTCTTTACTTGTTTTCGCTTCTGAGCTCCCTATTGGACCAGACCACGAATAAAGAAAAATGCTTTACTTTTGCTGTCCTTTTTAGCTGCAAGTGGCTTATTTGTGTTGATTTACTGCTGCAGAACAGCATAAAATGTCGCCAACTGTCATTTCCCCTTGTTACCGTCTTTGTTGTATGCTAAAAAATTTGAATGTTTCCGGGTTGGTTATCCCACCCTGAGTTAAAATGAGGTCGCTCTGAATGACCCGGTCTCCTCCACCGTTGTTCTGGTATCGCTTCTCGGCCTTTTGGCTAAGATCAAGTGTAGTATCTGTTCTTATCAGTTTAATATCTGATACGTCCCCCACCCGGGGACCATATATTAAATTGATTTTTGGAACTGGGAGATGGAATAGGGGCTTGCTCCGTCCGCTCCATGCATCGACCTGGTATTGCAGTACCTCCAGGAGCGGTGCACATCCTCCATGCTTTGTTCAGTGACAAATTCTATGTAGTTGTGGGCTCATTGCTAGCGTGGCAAGCGGTAACCTGAACCGCTGTGCTTGGAAAACGAACGATGCCTTTGAAATGCTTTGTTGTGCTTGCGTGGGCGTGTTCATTTTGAGTGTGTGCAGGTGCGGAAGCAGTAAGAGCTGCAGTTGAGGCTCCCGGCCACTAGAGGCTGCTGCAGCGCTTCTTTTCAACCTGCGCCGTCTGAGGCTTGTCTTAACCTTAGGACTTTCTTGACTTTTATGGGATACGTGAGGAAAAAATCCATTGTATGCCTATATATAAACGCTGTGTTCACATTTAAAGGCATATATCTAGGAAAATGGCAGTTTCTTTACTTGTTATCGCTTCTGAGCTCCCTATTGGACCAGACCACGAATAAAGAAAAATGCTTTACTTTTGCTGTCCTTTTTAGCTGCAAGTGGCTTATTTGTGTTGATTTACTGCTGCAGAACAGCATAAAATGTCGCCAACTGTCATTTCCCCTTGTTACAGTCTTTGTTGTATGCTAAAAAATTTGAATGTTTCCGGGTTGGTTATCCCACCCTGAGTTAAAATGAGGTCGCTCTGAATGACCCGGTCTCCTCCACCGTTGTTCTGGTATCGCTTCTCGGCCTTTTGGCTAAGATCAAGTGTAGTATCTGTTCTTATCAGTTTAATATCTGATACGTCCCCCACCCGGGGACCATATATTAAATTGATTTTTGGAACTGGGAGATGGAATAGGGGCTTGCTCCGTCCGCTCCATGCATCAACCTGGTATTGCAGTACCTCCAGGAGCGGTGCACCTCCTCCATGCTTTGTTCAGTGACAAATTCTATGTAGTTGTGGGCTCATTGCTAGCGTGGCAAGCGGTAACCTGAACCGCTGTGCTTGGAAAACGAACGATGCCTTTGAAATGCTTTGTTGTGCTTGCGTGGGCGTGTTCATTTCGAGTGTGTGCAGGTGCGGAAGCAGTAAGAGCTGCAGTTGAGGCTCCCGGCCACTAGAGGCTGCTGCAGCGCTTCTTTTCAACCTGCGCCGTCTGAGGCTTGTCTTAACCTTAGGACTTTCTTGACTTTTATGGGATACGTGAGGAAAAAATCCATTGTATGCCTATATATAAACGCTGTGTTCACATTTAAAGGCATATATCTAGGAAAATGGCAGTTTCTTTACTTGTTATCGCTTCTGAGCTCCCTATTGGACCAGACCACGAATAAAGAAAAATGCTTTACTTTTGCTGTCCTTTTTAGCTGCAAGTGGCTTATTTGTGTTGATTTACTGCTGCAGAACAGCATAAAATGTCGCCAACTGTCATTTCCCCTTGTTACCGTCTTTGTTGTATGCTAAAAAATTTGAATGTTTCCGGGTTGGTTATCCCACCCTGAGTTAAAATGAGGTCGCTCTGAATGACCCGGTCTCCTCCACCGTTGTTCTGGTATCGCTTCTCGGCCTTTTGGCTAAGATCAAGTGTAGTATCTGTTCTTATCAGTTTAATATCTGATACGTCCCCCACCCGGGGACCATATATTAAATTGATTTTTGGAACTGGGAGATGGAATAGGGGCTTGCTCCGTCCGCTCCATGCATCGACCTGGTATTGCAGTACCTCCAGGAGCGGTGCACCTCCTCCATGCTTTGTTCAGTGACAAATTCTATGTAGTTGTGGGCTCATTGCTAGCGTGGCAAGCGGTAACCTGAACCGCTGTGCTTGGAAAACGAACGATGCCTTTGAAATGCTTTGTTGTGCTTGCGTGGGCGTGTTCATTTTGAGTGTGTGCAGGTGCGGAAGCAGTAAGAGCTGCAGTTGAGGCTCCCGGCCACTAGAGGCTGCTGCAGCGCTTCTTTTCAACCTGCGCCGTCTGAGGCTTGTCTTAACCTTAGGACTTTCTTGACTTTTATGGGATACGTGAGGAAAAAATCCATTGTATGCCTATATATAAACGCTGTGTTCACATTTAAAGGCATATATCTAGGAAAATGGCAGTTTCTTTACTTGTTATCGCTTCTGAGCTCCCTATTGGACCAGACCACGAATAAAGAAAAATGCTTTACTTTTGCTGTCCTTTTTAGCTGCAAGTGGCTTATTTGTGTTGATTTACTGCTGCAGAACAGCATAAAATGTCGCCAACTGTCATTTCCCCTTGTTACCGTCTTTGTTGTATGCTAAAAAATTTGAATGTTTCCGGGTTGGTTATCCCACCCTGAGTTAAAATGAGGTCGCTCTGAATGACCCGGTCTCCTCCACCGTTGTTCTGGTATCGCTTCTCGGCCTTTTGGCTAAGATCAAGTGTAGTATCTGTTCTTATCAGTTTAATATCTGATACGTCCCCTCACCCGGGGACCATATATTAAATTGATTTTTGGAACTGGGAGATGGAATAGGGGCTTGCTCCGTCCGCTCCATGCATCGACCTGGTATTGCAGTACCTCCAGGAGCGGTGCACCTCCTCCATGCTTTGTTCAGTGACAAATTCTATGTAGTTGTGGGCTCATTGCTAGCGTGGCAAGCGGTAACCTGAACCGCTGTGCTTGGAAAACGAACGATGCCTTTGAAATGCTTTGTTGTGCTTGCGTGGGCGTGTTCATTTCGAGTGTGTGCAGGTGCGGAAGCAGTAAGAGCTGCAGTTGAGGCTCCCGGCCACTAGAGGCTGCTGCAGCGCTTCTTTTCAACCTGCGCCGTCTGAGGCTTGTCTTAACCTTAGGACTTTCTTGACTTTTATGGGATACGTGAGGAAAAAATCCATTGTATGCCTATATATAAACGCTGTGTTCACATTTAAAGGCATATATCTAGGAAAATGGCAGTTTCTTTACTTGTTTTCGCTTCTGAGCTCCCTATTGGACCAGACCACGAATAAAGAAAAATGCTTTACTTTTGCTGTCCTTTTTAGCTGCAAGTGGCTTATTTGTGTTGATTTACTGCTGCAGAACAGCATAAAATGTCGCCAACTGTCATTTCCCCTTGTTACCGTCTTTGTTGTATGCTAAAAAATTTGAATGTTTCCGGGTTGGTTATCCCACCCTGAGTTAAAATGAGGTCGCTCTGAATGACGCGGTCTCCTCCACCGTTGTTCTGGTATCGCTTCTCGGCCTTTTGGCTAAGATCAAGTGTAGTATCTGTTCTTATCAGTTTAATATCTGATACATCCCCCACCCGGGGACCATATATTAAATTGATTTTTGGAACTGGGAGATGGAATAGGGGCTTGCTCCGTCCGCTCCATGCATCGACCTGGTATTGCAGTACCTCCAGGAGCGGTGCACCTCCTCCATGCTTTGTTCAGTGACAAATTCTATGTAGTTGTGGGCTCATTGCTAGTGTGGCAAGCGGTTACCTGAACCGCTGTGCTTGGAAAACGAACGATGCCTTTGAAATGCTTTGTTGTACTTGTGTGGGCGTGTTCATTTCGAGTGTGTGCAGGTGCGGAAGCAGTAAGAGCTGCAGTTGAGGCTCCCGGCCACTAGAGGCTGCTGCAGCGCTTCTTTTCAACCTGCGCCGTCTGAGGCTTGTCTTAACCTTAGGACTTTCTTGACTTTTATGGGATACGTGAGGAAAAAATCCATTGTATGCCTATATATAAACGCTGTGTTCACATTTAAAGGCATATATCTAGGAAAATGGCAGTTTCTTTACTTGTTATCGCTTCTGAGCTCCCTATTGGACCAGACCACGAATAAAGAAAAATGCTTTACTTTTGCTGTCCTTTTTAGCTGCAAGTGGCTTATTTGTGTTGATTTACTGCTGCAGAACAGCATAAAATGTCGCCAACTGTCATTTCCCCTCGTTACCGTCTTTGTTGTATGCTAAAAAAGTTTCCGGGTTGGTTATCCCACCCTGAGTTAAAATGAGGTCGCTCTGAATGACCCGGTCTCCTCCACCGTTGTTCTGGTATCGCTTCTCGGCCTTTTGGCTAAGATCAAGTGTAGTATCTGTTCTTATCAGTTTAATATCTGATACGTCCCCCACCCGGGGACCATATATTAAATTGATTTTTGGAACTGGGAGATGGAATAGGGGCTTGCTCCGTCCGCTCCATGCATCGACCTGGTATTGCAGTACCTCCAGGAGCGGTGCACCTCCTCCATGCTTTGTTCAGTGACAAATTCTATGTAGTTGTGGGCTCATTGCTAGCGTGGCAAGCGGTAACCTGAACCGTTGTGCTTGGAAAACGAACGATGCCTTTGAAATGCTTTGTTGTGCTTGCGTGGGCGTGTTCATTTCGAGTGTGTGCAGGTGCGGAAGCAGTAAGAGCTGCAGTTGAGGCTCCCGGCCACTAGAGGCTGCTGCAGCGCTTCTTTTCAACCTGCGCCGTCTGAGGCTTGTCTTAACCTTAGGACTTTCTTGACTTTTATGGGATACGTGAGGAAAAAATCCATTGTATGCCTATATATAAACGCTGTGTTCACATTTAAAGGCATATATCTAGGAAAATGGCAGTTTCTTTACTTGTTTTCGCTTCTGAGCTCCCTATTGGACCAGACCACGAATAAAGAAAAATGCTTTACTTTTGCTGTCCTTTTTAGCTGCAAGTGGCTTATTTGTGTTGATTTACTGCTGCAGAACAGCATAAAATGTCGCCAACTGTCATTTCCCCTTGTTACCGTCTTTGTTGTATGCTAAAAAATTTGAATGTTTCCGGGTTGGTTATCCCACCCTGAGTTAAAATGAGGTCGCTCTGAATGACGCGGTCTCCTCCACCGTTGTTCTGGTATCGCTTCTCGGCCTTTTGGCTAAGATCAAGTGTAGTATCTGTTCTTATCAGTTTAATATCTGATACGTCCCCCACCCGGGGACCATATATTAAATTGATTTTTGGAACTGGGAGATGGAATAGGGGCTTGCTCCGTCCGCTCCATGCATCGACCTGGTATTGCAGTACCTCCAGGAGCGGTGCACCTCCTCCATGCTTTGTTCAGTGACAAATTCTATGTAGTTGTGGGCTCATTGCTAGTGTGGCAAGCGGTTACCTGAACCGCTGTGCTTGGAAAACGAACGATGCCTTTGAAATGCTTTGTTGTACTTGTGTGGGCGTGTTCATTTCGAGTGTGTGCAGGTGCGGAAGCAGTAAGAGCTGCAGTTGAGGCTCCCGGCCACTAGAGGCTGCTGCAGCGCTTCTTTTCAACCTGCGCCGTCTGAGGCTTGTCTTAACCTTAGGACTTTCTTGACTTTTATGGGATACGTGAGGAAAAAATCCATTGTATGCCTATATATAAACGCTGTGTTCACATTTAAAGGCATATATCTAGGAAAATGGCAGTTTCTTTACTTGTTATCGCTTCTGAGCTCCCTATTGGACCAGACCACGAATAAAGAAAAATGCTTTACTTTTGCTGTCCTTTTTAGCTGCAAGTGGCTTATTTGTGTTGATTTACTGCTGCAGAACAGCATAAAATGTCGCCAACTGTCATTTCCCCTTGTTACCGTCTTTGTTGTATGCTAAAAAATTTGAATGTTTCCGGGTTGGTTATCCCACCCTGAGTTAAAATGAGGTCGCTCTGAATGACCCGGTCTCCTCCACCGTTGTTCTGGTATCGCTTCTCGGCCTTTTGGCTAAGATCAAGTGTAGTATCTGTTCTTATCAGTTTAATATCTGATACGTCCCCTCACCCGGGGACCATATATTAAATTGATTTTTGGAACTGGGAGATGGAATAGGGGCTTGCTCCGTCCGCTCCATGCATCGACCTGGTATTGCAGTACCTCCAGGAGCGGTGCACCTCCTCCATGCTTTGTTCAGTGACAAATTCTATGTAGTTGTGGGCTCATTGCTAGCGTGGCAAGCGGTAACCTGAACCGCTGTGCTTGGAAAACGAACGATGCCTTTGAAATGCTTTGTTGTGCTTGCGTGGGCGTGTTCATTTCGAGTGTGTGCAGGTGCGGAAGCAGTAAGAGCTGCAGTTGAGGCTCCCGGCCACTAGAGGCTGCTGCAGCGCTTCTTTTCAACCTGCGCCGTCTGAGGCTTGTCTTAACCTTAGGACTTTCTTGACTTTTATGGGATACGTGAGGAAAAAATCCATTGTATGCCTATATATAAACGCTGTGTTCACATTTAAAGGCATATATCTAGGAAAATGGCAGTTTCTTTACTTGTTTTCGCTTCTGAGCTCCCTATTGGACCAGACCACGAATAAAGAAAAATGCTTTACTTTTGCTGTCCTTTTTAGCTGCAAGTGGCTTATTTGTGTTGATTTACTGCTGCAGAACAGCATAAAATGTCGCCAACTGTCATTTCCCCTTGTTACCGTCTTTGTTGTATGCTAAAAAATTTGAATGTTTCCGGGTTGGTTATCCCACCCTGAGTTAAAATGAGGTCGCTCTGAATGACCCGGTCTCCTCCACCGTTGTTCTGGTATCGCTTCTCGGCCTTTTGGCTAAGATCAAGTGTAGTATCTGTTCTTATCAGTTTAATATCTGATACATCCCCCACCCGGGGACCATATATTAAATTGATTTTTGGAACTGGGAGATGGAATAGGGGCTTGCTCCGTCCGCTCCATGCATCGACCTGGTATTGCAGTACCTCCAGGAGCGGTGCACCTCCTCCATGCTTTGTTCAGTGACAAATTCTATGTAGTTGTGGGCTCATTGCTAGTGTGGCAAGCGGTTACCTGAACCGCTGTGCTTGGAAAACGAACGATGCCTTTGAAATGCTTTGTTGTACTTGTGTGGGCGTGTTCATTTCGAGTGTGTGCAGGTGCGGAAGCAGTAAGAGCTGCAGTTGAGGCTCCCGGCCACTAGAGGCTGCTGCAGCGCTTCTTTTCAACCTGCGCCGTCTGAGGCTTGTCTTAACCTTAGGACTTTCTTGACTTTTATGGGATACGTGAGGAAAAAATCCATTGTATGCCTATATATAAACGCTGTGTTCACATTTAAAGGCATATATCTAGGAAAATGGCAGTTTCTTTACTTGTTATCGCTTCTGAGCTCCCTATTGGACCAGACCACGAATAAAGAAAAATGCTTTACTTTTGCTGTCCTTTTTAGCTGCAAGTGGCTTATTTGTGTTGATTTACTGCTGCAGAACAGCATAAAATGTCGCCAACTGTCATTTCCCCTCGTTACCGTCTTTGTTGTATGCTAAAAAAGTTTCCGGGTTTGTTATCCCACCCTGAGTTAAAATGAGGTCGCTCTGAATGACCCGGTCTCCTCCACCGTTGTTCTGGTATCGCTTCTCGGCCTTTTGGCTAAGATCAAGTGTAGTATCTGTTCTTATCAGTTTAATATCTGATACGTCCCCCACCCGGGGACCATATATTAAATTGATTTTTGGAACTGGGAGATGGAATAGGGGCTTGCTCCGTCCGCTCCATGCATCGACCTGGTATTGCAGTACCTCCAGGAGCGGTGCACCTCCTCCATGCTTTGTTCAGTGACAAATTCTATGTAGTTGTGGGCTCATTGCTAGTGTGGCAAGCGGTTACCTGAACCGCTGTGCTTGGAAAACGAACGATGCCTTTGAAATGCTTTGTTGTACTTGTGTGGGCGTGTTCATTTCGAGTGTGTGCAGGTGCGGAAGCAGTAAGAGCTGCAGTTGAGGCTCCCGGCCACTAGAGGCTGCTGCAGCGCTTCTTTTCAACCTGCGCCGTCTGAGGCTTGTCTTAACCTTAGGACTTTCTTGACTTTTATGGGATACGTGAGGAAAAAATCCATTGTATGCCTATATATAAACGCTGTGTTCACATTTAAAGGCATATATCTAGGAAAATGGCAGTTTCTTTACTTGTTATCGCTTCTGAGCTCCCTATTGGACCAGACCACGAATAAAGAAAAATGCTTTACTTTTGCTGTCCTTTTTAGCTGCAAGTGGCTTATTTGTGTTGATTTACTGCTGCAGAACAGCATAAAATGTCGCCAACTGTCATTTCCCCTTGTTACCGTCTTTGTTGTATGCTAAAAAATTTGAATGTTTCCGGGTTGGTTATCCCACCCTGAGTTAAAATGAGGTCGCTCTGAATGACCCGGTCTCCTCCACCGTTGTTCTGGTATCGCTTCTCGGCCTTTTGGCTAAGATCAAGTGTAGTATCTGTTCTTATCAGTTTAATATCTGATACGTCCCCCACCCGGGGACCATATATTAAATTGATTTTTGGAACTGGGAGATGGAATAGGGGCTTGCTCCGTCCGCTCCATGCATCGACCTGGTATTGCAGTACCTCCAGGAGCGGTGCACCTCCTCCATGCTTTGTTCAGTGACAAATTCTATGTAGTTGTGGGCTCATTGCTAGCGTGGCAAGCGGTAACCTGAACCGCTGTGCTTGGAAAACGAACGATGCCTTTGAAATGCTTTGTTGTGCTTGCGTGGGCGTGTTCATTTTGAGTGTGTGCAGGTGCGGAAGCAGTAAGAGCTGCAGTTGAGGCTCCCGGCCACTAGAGGCTGCTGCAGCGCTTCTTTTCAACCTGCGCCGTCTGAGGCTTGTCTTAACCTTAGGACTTTCTTGACTTTTATGGGATACGTGAGGAAAAAATCCATTGTATGCCTATATATAAACGCTGTGTTCACATTTAAAGGCATATATCTAGGAAAATGGCAGTTTCTTTACTTGTTATCGCTTCTGAGCTCCCTATTGGACCAGACCACGAATAAAGAAAAATGCTTTACTTTTGCTGTCCTTTTTAGCTGCAAGTGGCTTATTTGTGTTGATTTACTGCTGCAGAACAGCATAAAATGTCGCCAACTGTCATTTCCCCTTGTTACCGTCTTTGTTGTATGCTAAAAAATTTGAATGTTTCCGGGTTGGTTATCCCACCCTGAGTTAAAATGAGGTCGCTCTGAATGACCCGGTCTCCTCCACCGTTGTTCTGGTATCGCTTCTCGGCCTTTTGGCTAAGATCAAGTGTAGTATCTGTTCTTATCAGTTTAATATCTGATACGTCCCCCACCCGGGGACCATATATTAAATTGATTTTTGGAACTGGGAGATGGAATAGGGGCTTGCTCCGTCCGCTCCATGCATCGACCTGGTATTGCAGTACCTCCAGGAGCGGTGCACCTCCTCCATGCTTTGTTCAGTGACAAATTCTATGTAGTTGTGGGCTCATTGCTAGCGTGGCAAGCGGTAACCTGAACCGCTGTGCTTGAAAAACGAACGATGCCTTTGAAATGCTTTGTTGTGCTTGCGTGGGCGGGTTCATTTCGAGTGTGTGCAGGTGCGGAAGCAGTAAGAGCTGCAGTTGAGGCTCCCGGCCACTAGAGGCTGCTGCAGCGCTTCTTTTCAACCTGCGCCGTCTGAGGCTTGTCTTAACCTTAGGACTTTCTTGACTTTTATGGGATACGTGAGGAAAAAATCCATTGTATGCCTATATATAAACGCTGTGTTCACATTTAAAGGCATATATCTAGGAAAATGGCAGTTTCTTTACTTGTTATCGCTTCTGAGCTCCCTATTGGACCAGACCACGAATAAAGAAAAATGCTTTACTTTTGCTGTCCTTTTTAGCTGCAAGTGGCTTATTTGTGTTGATTTACTGCTGCAGAACAGCATAAAATGTCGCCAACTGTCATTTCCCCTTGTTACCGTCTTTGTTGTATGCTAAAAAATTTTAATGTTTCCGGGTTGGTTATCCCACCCTGAGTTAAAATGAGGTCGCTCTGAATGACCCGGTCTCCTCCACCGTTGTTCTGGTATCGCTTCTCTGCCTTTTGGCTAAGATCAAGTGTAGTATCTGTTCTTATCAGTTTAATATCTGATACGTCCCCCACCCGGGGACCATATATTAAATTGATTTTTGGAACTGGGAGATGGAATAGGGGCTTGCTCCGTCCGCTCCATGCATCGACCTGGTATTGCAGTACCTCCAGGAGCGGTGCACCTCCTCCATGCTTTGTTCAGTGACAAATTCTATGTAGTTGTGGGCTCATTGCTAGCGTGGCAAGCGGTAACCTGAACCGCTGTGCTTGGAAAACGAACAATGCCTTTGAAATGCTTTGTTGTGCTTGCGTGGGCGTGTTCATTTTGAGTGTGTGCAGGTGCGGAAGCAGTAAGAGCTGCAGTTGAGGCTCCCGGCCACTAGAGGCTGCTGCAGCGCTTCTTTTCAACCTGCGCCGTCTGAGGCTTGTCTTAACCTTAGGACTTTCTTGACTTTTATGGGATACGTGAGGAAAAAATCCATTGTATGCCTATATATAAACGCTGTGTTCACATTTAAAGGCATATATCTAGGAAAATGGCAGTTTCTTTACTTGTTATCGCTTCTGAGCTCCCTATTGGACCAGACCACGAATAAAGAAAAATGCTTTACTTTTGCTGTCCTTTTTAGCTGCAAGTGGCTTATTTGTGTTGATTTACTGCTGCAGAACAGCATAAAATGTCGCCAACTGTCATTTCCCCTTGTTACCGTCTTTGTTGTATGCTAAAAAATTTGAATGTTTCCGGGTTGGTTATCCCACCCTGAGTTAAAATGAGGTCGCTCTGAATGACCCGGTCTCCTCCACCGTTGTTCTGGTATCGCTTCTCGGCCTTTTGGCTAAGATCAAGTGTAGTATCTGTTCTTATCAGTTTAATATCTGATACGTCCCCCACCCGGGGACCATATATTAAATTGATTTTTGGAACTGGGAGATGGAATAGGGGCTTGCTCCGTCCGCTCCATGCATCGACCTGGTATTGCAGTACCTCCAGGAGCGGTGCACCTCCTCCATGCTTTGTTCAGTGACAAATTCTATGTAGTTGTGGGCTCATTGCTAGCGTGGCAAGCGGTAACCTGAACCGCTGTGCTTGGAAAACGAACGATGCCTTTGAAATGCTTTGTTGTGCTTGCGTGGGCGTGTTCATTTCGAGTGTGTGCAGGTGCGGAAGCAGTAAGAGCTGCAGTTGAGGCTCCCGGCCACTAGAGGCTGCTGCAGCGCTTCTTTTCAACCTGCGCCGTCTGAGGCTTGTCTTAACCTTAGGACTTTCTTGACTTTTATGGGATACGTGAGGAAAAAATCCATTGTATGCCTATATATAAACGCTGTGTTCACATTTAAAGGCATATATCTAGGAAAATGGCAGTTTCTTTACTTGTTTTCGCTTCTGAGCTCCCTATTGGACCAGACCACGAATAAAGAAAAATGCTTTACTTTTGCTGTCCTTTTTAGCTGCAAGTGGCTTATTTGTGTTGATTTACTGCTGCAGAACAGCATAAAATGTCGCCAACTGTCATTTCCCCTTGTTACCGTCTTTGTTGTATGCTAAAAAATTTGAATGTTTCCGGGTTGGTTATCCCACCCTGAGTTAAAATGAGGTCGCTCTGAATGACGCGGTCTCCTCCACCGTTGTTCTGGTATCGCTTCTCGGCCTTTTGGCTAAGATCAAGTGTAGTATCTGTTCTTATCAGTTTAATATCTGATACGTCCCCCACCCGGGGACCATATATTAAATTGATTTTTGGAACTGGGAGATGGAATAGGGGCTTGCTCCGTCCGCTCCATGCATCGACCTGGTATTGCAGTACCTCCAGGAGCGGTGCACCTCCTCCATGCTTTGTTCAGTGACAAATTCTATGTAGTTGTGGGCTCATTGCTAGTGTGGCAAGCGGTTACCTGAACCGCTGTGCTTGGAAAACGAACGATGCCTTTGAAATGCTTTGTTGTGCTTGCGTGGGCGTGTTCATTTCGAGTGTGTGCAGGTGCGGAAGCAGTAAGAGCTGCAGTTGAGGCTCCCGGCCACTAGAGGCTGCTGCAGCGCTTCTTTTCAACCTGCGCCGTCTGAGGCTTGTCTTAACCTTAGGACTTTCTTGACTTTTATGGGATACGTGAGGAAAAAATCCATTGTATGCCTATATATAAACGCTGTGTTCACATTTAAAGGCATATATCTAGGAAAATGGCAGTTTCTTTACTTGTTATCGCTTCTGAGCTCCCTATTGGACCAGACCACGAATAAAGAAAAATGCTTTACTTTTGCTGTCCTTTTTAGCTGCAAGTGGCTTATTTGTGTTGATTTACTGCTGCAGAACAGCATAAAATGTCGCCAACTGTCATTTCCCCTTGTTACCGTCTTTGTTGTATGCTAAAAAATTTTAATGTTTCCGGGTTGGTTATCCCACCCTGAGTTAAAATGAGGTCGCTCTGAATGACCCGGTCTCCTCCACCGTTGTTCTGGTATCGCTTCTCGGCCTTTTGGCTAAGATCAAGTGTAGTATCTGTTCTTATCAGTTTAATATCTGATACGTCCCCCACCCGGGGACCATATATTAAATTGATTTTTGGAACTGGGAGATGGAATAGGGGCTTGCTCCGTCCGCTCCATGCATCGACCTGGTATTGCAGTACCTCCAGGAGCGGTGCACCTCCTCCATGCTTTGTTCAGTGACAAATTCTATGTAGTTGTGGGCTCATTGCTAGCGTGGCAAGCGGTAAGCTGAACCGCTGTGCTTGGAAAACGAACGATGCCTTTGAAATGCTTTGTTGTGCTTGTGTGGGCGTGTTCATTTTGAGTGTGTGCAGGTGCGGAAGCAGTAAGAGCTGCAGTTGAGGCTCCCGGCCACTAGAGGCTGCTGCAGCGCTTCTTTTCAACCTGCGCCGTCTGAGGCTTGTCTTAACCTTAGGACTTTCTTGACTTTTATGGGATACGTGAGGAAAAAATCCATTGTATGCCTATATATAAACGCTGTGTTCACATTTAAAGGCATATATCTAGGAAAATGGCAGTTTCTTTACTTGTTATCGCTTCTGAGCTCCCTATTGGACCAGACCACGAATAAAGAAAAATGCTTTACTTTTGCTGTCCTTTTTAGCTGCAAGTGGCTTATTTGTGTTGATTTACTGCTGCAGAACAGCATAAAATGTCGCCAACTGTCATTTCCCCTTGTTACCGTCTTTGTTGTATGCTAAAAAATTTGAATGTTTCCGGGTTGGTTATCCCACCCTGAGTTAAAATGAGGTCGCTCTGAATGACCCGGTCTCCTCCACCGTTGTTCTGGTATCGCTTCTCGGCCTTTTGGCTAAGATCAAGTGTAGTATCTGTTCTTATCAGTTTAATATCTGATACGTCCCCCACCCGGGGACCATATATTAAATTGATTTTTGGAACTGGGAGATGGAATAGGGGCTTGCTCCGTCCGCTCCATGCATCGACCTGGTATTGCAGTACCTCCAGGAGCGGTGCACCTCCTCCATGCTTTGTTCAGTGACAAATTCTATGTAGTTGTGGGCTCATTGCTAGCGTGGCAAGCGGTAACCTGAACCGCTGTGCTTGGAAAACGAACGATGCCTTTGAAATGCTTTGTTGTGCTTGCGTGGGCGTGTTCATTTCGAGTGTGTGCAGGTGCGGAAGCAGTAAGAGCTGCAGTTGAGGCTCCCGGCCACTAGAGGCTGCTGCAGCGCTTCTTTTCAACCTGCGCCGTCTGAGGCTTGTCTTAACCTTAGGACTTTCTTGACTTTTATGGGATACGTGAGGAAAAAATCCATTGTATGCCTATATATAAACGCTGTGTTCACATTTAAAGGCATATATCTAGGAAAATGGCAGTTTCTTTACTTGTTTTCGCTTCTGAGCTCCCTATTGGACCAGACCACGAATAAAGAAAAATGCTTTACTTTTGCTGTCCTTTTTAGCTGCAAGTGGCTTATTTGTGTTGATTTACTGCTGCAGAACAGCATAAAATGTCGCCAACTGTCATTTCCCCTTGTTACCGTCTTTGTTGTATGCTAAAAAATTTGAATGTTTCCGGGTTGGTTATCCCACCCTGAGTTAAAATGAGGTCGCTCTGAATGACGCGGTCTCCTCCACCGTTGTTCTGGTATCGCTTCTCGGCCTTTTGGCTAAGATCAAGTGTAGTATCTGTTCTTATCAGTTTAATATCTGATACGTCCCCCACCCGGGGACCATATATTAAATTGATTTTTGGAACTGGGAGATGGAATAGGGGCTTGCTCCGTCCGCTCCATGCATCGACCTGGTATTGCAGTACCTCCAGGAGCGGTGCACCTCCTCCATGCTTTGTTCAGTGACAAATTCTATGTAGTTGTGGGCTCATTGCTAGTGTGGCAAGCGGTTACCTGAACCGCTGTGCTTGGAAAACGAACGATGCCTTTGAAATGCTTTGTTGTACTTGTGTGGGCGTGTTCATTTCGAGTGTGTGCAGGTGCGGAAGCAGTAAGAGCTGCAGTTGAGGCTCCCGGCCACTAGAGGCTGCTGCAGCGCTTCTTTTCAACCTGCGCCGTCTGAGGCTTGTCTTAACCTTAGGACTTTCTTGACTTTTATGGGATACATGAGGAAAAAATCCATTGTATGCCTATATATAAATGCTGTGTTCTCATTTAAAGGCATATATCTAGGAAAATGGCAGTTTCTTTACTTGTTATCGCTTCTGAGCTCCCTATTGGACCAGACCACGAATAAAGAAAAATGCTTTACTTTTGCTGTCCTTTTTAGCTGCAAGTGGCTTATTTGTGTTGATTTACTGCTGCAGAACAGCATAAAATGTCGCCAACTGTCATTTCCCCTTGTTACCGTCTTTGTTGTATGCTAAAAAATTTGAATGTTTCCGGGTTGGTTATCCCACCCTGAGTTAAAATGAGGTCGCTCTGAATGACCCGGTCTCCTCCACCGTTGTTCTGGTATCGCTTCTCGGCCTTTTGGCTAAGATCAAGTGTAGTATCTGTTCTTATCAGTTTAATATCTGATACGTCCCCCACCCGGGGACCATATATTAAATTGATTTTTGGAACTGGGAGATGGAATAGGGGCTTGCTCCGTCCGCTCCATGCATCGACCTGGTATTGCAGTACCTCCAGGAGCGGTGCACCTCCTCCATGCTTTGTTCAGTGACAAATTCTATGTAGTTGTGGGCTCATTGCTAGCGTGGCAAGCGGTAACCTGAACCGCTGTGCTTGGAAAACGAACGATGCCTTTGAAATGCTTTGTTGTGCTTGCGTGGGGGTGTTCATTTCGAGTGTGTGCAGGTGCGGAAGCAGTAAGAGCTGCAGTTGAGGCTCCCGGCCACTAGAGGCTGCTGCAGCGCTTCTTTTCAACCTGCGCCGTCTGAGGCTTGTCTTAACCTTAGGACTTTCTTGACTTTTATGGGATACGTGAGGAAAAAATCCATTGTATGCCTATATATAAACGCTGTGTTCACATTTAAAGGCATATATCTAGGAAAATGGCAGTTTCTTTACTTGTTATCGCTTCTGAGCTCCCTATTGGACCAGACCACGAATAAAGAAAAATGCTTTACTTTTGCTGTCCTTTTTAGCTGCAAGTGGCTTATTTGTGTTGATTTACTGCTGCAGAACAGCATAAAATGTCGCCAACTGTCATTTCCCCTCGTTACCGTCTTTGTTGTATGCTAAAAAAGTTTCCGGGTTGGTTATCCCACCCTGAGTTAAAATGAGGTCGCTCTGAATGACCCGGTCTCCTCCACCGTTGTTCTGGTATCGCTTCTCGGCCTTTTGGCTAAGATCAAGTGTAGTATCTGTTCTTATCAGTTTAATATCTGATACGTCCCCCACCCGGGGACCATATATTAAATTGATTTTTGGAACTGGGAGATGGAATAGGGGCTTGCTCCGTCCGCTCCATGCATCGACCTGGTATTGCAGTACCTCCAGGAGCGGTGCACCTCCTCCATGCTTTGTTCAGTGACAAATTCTATGTAGTTGTGGGCTCATTGCTAGCGTGGCAAGCGGTAACCTGAACCGCTGTGCTTGGAAAACGAACGATGCCTTTGAAATGCTTTGTTGTGCTTGCGTGGGCGTGTTCATTTCGAGTGTGTGCAGGTGCGGAAGCAGTAAGAGCTGCAGTTGAGGCTCCCGGCCACTAGAGGCTGCTGCAGCGCTTCTTTTCAACCTGCGCCGTCTGAGGCTTGTCTTAACCTTAGGACTTTCTTGAATTTTATGGGATACGTGAGGAAAAAATCCATTGTATGCCTATATATAAACGCTGTGTTCACATTTAAAGGCATATATCTAGGAAAATGGCAGTTTCTTTACTTGTTATCGCTTCTGAGCTCCCTATTGGACCAGACCACGAATAAAGAAAAATGCTTTACTTTTGCTGTCCTTTTTAGCTGCAAGTGGCTTATTTGTGTTGATTTACTGCTGCAGAACAGCATAAAATGTCGCCAACTGTCATTTCCCCTCGTTACCGTCTTTGTTGTATGCTAAAAAAGTTTCCGGGTTGGTTATCCCACCCTGAGTTAAAATGAGGTCGCTCTGAATGACCCGGTCTCCTCCACCGTTGTTCTGGTATCGCTTCTCGGCCTTTTGGCTAAGATCAAGTGTAGTATCTGTTCTTATCAGTTTAATATCTGATACGTCCCCCACCCGGGGACCATATATTAAATTGATTTTTGGAACTGGGAGATGGAATAGGGGCTTGCTCCGTCCGCTCCATGCATCGACCTGGTATTGCAGTACCTCCAGGAGCGGTGCACCTCCTCCATGCTTTGTTCAGTGACAAATTCTATGTAGTTGTGGGCTCATTGCTAGCGTGGCAAGCGGTAACCTGAACCGCTGTGCTTGGAAAACGAACGATGCCTTTGAAATGCTTTGTTGTGCTTGCGTGGGCGTGTTCATTTCGAGTGTGTGCAGGTGCGGAAGCAGTAAGAGCTGCAGTTGAGGCTCCCGGCCACTAGAGGCTGCTGCAGCGCTTCTTTTCAACCTGCGCCGTCTGAGGCTTGTCTTAACCTTAGGACTTTCTTGAATTTTATGGGATACGTGAGGAAAAAATCCATTGTATGCCTATATATAAACGCTGTGTTCACATTTAAAGGCATATATCTAGGAAAATGGCAGTTTCTTTACTTGTTATCGCTTCTGAGCTCCCTATTGGACCAGACCACGAATAAAGAAAAATGCTTTACTTTTGCTGTCCTTTTTAGCTGCAAGTGGCTTATTTGTGTTGATTTACTGCTGCAGAACAGCATAAAATGTCGCCAACTGTCATTTCCCCTTGTTACCGTCTTTGTTGTATGCTAAAAAATTTGAATGTTTCCGGGTTGGTTATCCCACCCTGAGTTAAAATGAGGTCGCTCTGAATGACCCGGTCTCCTCCACCGTTGTTCTGGTATCGCTTCTCGGCCTTTTGGCTAAGATCAAGTGTAGTATCTGTTCTTATCAGTTTAATATCTGATACGTCCCCCACCCGGGGACCATATATTAAATTGATTTTTGGAACTGGGAGATGGAATAGGGGCTTGCTCCGTCCGCTCCATGCATCGACCTGGTATTGCAGTACCTCCAGGAGCGGTGCACCTCCTCCATGCTTTGTTCAGTGACAAATTCTATGTAGTTGTGGGCTCATTGCTAGTGTGGCAAGCGGTTACCTGAACTGCTGTGCTTGGAAAACGAACGATGCCTTTGAAGTGCTTTGTTGTGCTTGCGTGGGCGTGTTCATTTCGAGTGTGTGCAGGTGCGGAAGCAGTAAGAGCTGCAGTTGAGGCTCCCGTCCACTAGAGGCTGCTGCAGCGCTTCTTTTCAACCTGCGCCGTCTGAGGCTTGTCTTAACCTTAGGACTTTCTTGACTTTTATGGGATACGCGAGGAAAAAATCCATTGTATGCCTATATATAAACGCTGTGTTCACATTTAAAGGCATATATCTAGGAAAATGGCAGTTTCTTTACTTGTTATCGCTTCTGAGCTCCCTATTGGACCAGACCACGAATAAAGAAAAATGCTTTACTTTTGCTGTCCTTTTTAGCTGCAAGTGGCTTATTTGTGTTGATTTACTGCTGCAGAACAGCATAAAATGTCGCCAACTGTCATTTCCCCTCGTTACCGTCTTTGTTGTATGCTAAAAAAGTTTCCGGGTTGGTTATCCCACCCTGAGTTAAAATGAGGTCGCTCTGAATGACCCGGTCTCCTCCACCGTTGTTCTGGTATCGCTTCTCGGCCTTTTGGCTAAGATCAAGTGTAGTATCTGTTCTTATCAGTTTAATATCTGATACGTCCCCCACCCGGGGACCATATATTAAATTGATTTTTGGAACTGGGAGATGGAATAGGGGCTTGCTCCGTCCGCTCCATGCATCGACCTGGTATTGCAGTACCTCCAGGAGCGGTGCACCTCCTCCATGCTTTGTTCAGTGACAAATTCTATGTAGTTGTGGGCTCATTGCTAGCGTGGCAAGCGGTAACCTGAACCGCTGTGCTTGGAAAACGAACGATGCCTTTGAAATGCTTTGTTGTGCTTGCGTGGGCGTGTTCATTTCGAGTGTGTGCAGGTGCGGAAGCAGTAAGAGCTGCAGTTGAGGCTCCCGGCCACTAGAGGCTGCTGCAGCGCTTCTTTTCAACCTGCGCCGTCTGAGGCTTGTCTTAACCTTAGGACTTTCTTGAATTTTATGGGATACGTGAGGAAAAAATCCATTGTATGCCTATATATAAACGCTGTGTTCACATTTAAAGGCATATATCTAGGAAAATGGCAGTTTCTTTACTTGTTATCGCTTCTGAGCTCCCTATTGGACCAGACCACGAATAAAGAAAAATGCTTTACTTTTGCTGTCCTTTTTAGCTGCAAGTGGCTTATTTGTGTTGATTTACTGCTGCAGAACAGCATAAAATGTCGCCAACTGTCATTTCCCCTTGTTACCGTCTTTGTTGTATGCTAAAAAATTTGAATGTTTCCGGGTTGGTTATCCCACCCTGAGTTAAAATGAGGTCGCTCTGAATGACCCGGTCTCCTCCACCGTTGTTCTGGTATCGCTTCTCGGCCTTTTGGCTAAGATCAAGTGTAGTATCTGTTCTTATCAGTTTAATATCTGATACGTCCCCCACCCGGGGACCATATATTAAATTGATTTTTGGAACTGGGAGATGGAATAGGGGCTTCTCCGTCCGCTCCATGCATCGACCTGGTATTGCAGTACCTCCAGGAGCGGTGCACCTCCTCCATGCTTTGTTCAGTGACAAATTCTATGTAGTTGTGGGCTCATTGCTAGTGTGGCAAGCGGTTACCTGAACTGCTGTGCTTGGAAAACGAACGATGCCTTTGAAGTGCTTTGTTGTGCTTGCGTGGGCGTGTTCATTTCGAGTGTGTGCAGGTGCGGAAGCAGTAAGAGCTGCAGTTGAGGCTCCCGTCCACTAGAGGCTGCTGCAGCGCTTCTTTTCAACCTGCGCCGTCTGAGGCTTGTCTTAACCTTAGGACTTTCTTGACTTTTATGGGATACGCGAGGAAAAAATCCATTGTATGCCTATATATAAATGCTGTGTTCACATTTAAAGGCATATATCTAGGAAAATGGCAGTTTCTTTACTTGTTATCGCTTCTGAGCTCCCTATTGGACCAGACCACGAATCAAGAAAAATGCTTTACTTTTGCTGTCCTTTTTAGCTGCAAGTGGCTTATTTGTGTTGATTTACTGCTGCAGAACAGCATAAAATGTCGCCAACTGTCATTTCCCCTTGTTACCGTCTTTGTTGTATGCTAAAAAATTTTAATGTTTCCGGGTTGGTTATCCCACCCTGAGTTAAAATGAGGTCGCTCTGAATGACCCGGTCTCCTCCACCGTTGTTCTGGTATCGCTTCTCGGCCTTTTGGCTAAGATCAAGTGTAGTATCTGTTCTTATCAGTTTAATATCTGATACGTCCCCCACCCGGGGACCATGTATTAAATTGATTTTTGGAACTGGGAGATGGAATAGGGGCTTGCTCCGTCCGCTCCATGCATCGACCTGGTATTGCAGTACCTCCAGGAGCGGTGCACCTCCTCCATGCTTTGTTCAGTGACAAATTCTATGTAGTTGTGGGCTCATTGCTAGCGTGGCAAGCGGTAACCTGAACCGCTGTGCTTGGAAAACGAACGATGTCTTTGAAGTGCTTTGTTGTGCTTGCGTGGGCGTGTTCATTTCGAGTGTGTGCAGGTGCCGAAGCAGTAAGAGCTGCAGTTGAGGCTCCCGTCCACTAGAGGCTGCTGCAGCGCTTCTTTTCAACCTGCGCGGTCTGAGGCTTGTCTTAACCTTAGGACTTTCTTGACTTTTATGGGATACGCGAGGAAAAAATCCATTGTATGCCTATATATAAATGCTGTGTTCACATTTAAAGGCATATATCTAAGAAAATGGCAGTTTCTTTACTTGTTATCGCTTCTGAGCTCCCTATTGGACCAGACCACGAATAAAGAAAAATGTTTTACTTTTGCTGTCCTTTTTAGCTGCAAGTGGCTTATTTGTGTTGATTTACTGCTGCAGAACAGCATAAAATGTCGCCAACTGTCATTTCCCCTCGTTACCGTCTTTGTTGTATGCTAAAAAAGTTTCCGGGTTGGTTATCCCACCCTGAGTTAAAATGAGGTCGCTCTGAATGACCCGGTCTCCTCCACCGTTGTTCTGGTATCGCTTCTCGGCCTTTTGGCTAAGATCAAGTGTAGTATCTGTTCTTATTAGTTTAATATCTGATACGTCCCCCACCCGGGGACCATATATTAAATTGATTTTTGGAACTGGGAGATGGAATAGGGGCTTGCTCCGTCCGCTCCATGCATCGACCTGGTATTGCAGTACCTCCAGGAGCGGTGCACTTCCTCCATGCTTTGTTCAGTGATAAATTCTATGTAGTTGTGGGCTCATTGCTAGCGTGGCAAGCGGTAAGCTGAACCGCTGTGCTTGGAAAACGAACGATGCCTTTGAAATGCTTTATTGTGCTTGCGTGGACGTGTTCATTTCGAGTGTGTGCAGGTGCGGAAGCAGTAAGAGCTGCAGTTGAGGCTCCCGTCCACTAGAGGCTGCTGCAGCGCTTCTTTTCAACCTGCGCCGTCTGAGGCTTGTCTTAACCTTAGGACTTTCTTGACTTTTATGGGATACGTGAGGAAAAAATCCATTGTATGCCTATATATAAACGCTGTGTTCACATTTAAAGGCATATATCTAGGAAAATGGCAGTTTCTTTACTTGTTATCGCTTCTGAGCTCCCTATTGGACCAGACCACGAATAAAGAAAAATGTTTTACTTTTGCTGTCCTTTTTAGCTGCAAGTGGCTTATTTGTGTTGATTTACTGCTGCAGAACAGCATAAAATGTCGCCAACTGTCATTTCCCCTCGTTACCGTCTTTGTTGTATGCTAAAAAAGTTTCCGGGTTGGTTATCCCACCCTGAGTTAAAATGAGGTCGCTCTGAATGACCCGGTCTCCTCCACCGTTGTTCTGGTATCGCTTCTCGGCCTTTTGGCTAAGATCAAGTGTAGTATCTGTTCTTATCAGTTTAATATCTGATACGTCCCCCACCCGGGGACCATATATTAAATTGATTTTTGGAACTGGGAGATGGAATAGGGGCTTGCTCCGTCCGCTCCATGCATCGACCTGGTATTGCAGTACTTCCAGGAGCGGTGCACCTCCTCCATGCTTTGTTCAGTGACAAATTCTATGTAGTTGTGGGCTCATTGCTAGCGTGGCAAGCGGTAAGCTGAACCGCTGTGCTTGGAAAACGAACGATGCCTTTGAAATGCTTTGTTGTGCTTGCGTGGGCGTGTTCATTTTGAGTGTGTGCAGGTGCGGAAGCAGTAAGAGCTGCAGTTGAGGCTCCCGGCCACTAGAGGCTGCTGCAGCGCTTCTTTTCAACCTGCGCCGTCTGAGGCTTGTCTTAACCTTAGGACTTTCTTGACTTTTATGGGATACGTGAGGAAAAAATCCATTGTATGCCTATATATAAACGCTGTGTTCACATTTAAAGGCATATATCTAGGAAAATGGCAGTTTCTTTACTTGTTATCGCTTCTGAGCTCCCTATTGGACCAGACCACGAATAAAGAAAAATGCTTTACTTTTGCTGTCCTTTTTAGCTGCAAGTGGCTTATTTGTGTTGATTTACTGCTGCAGAACAGCATAAAATGTCGCCAACTGTCATTTCCCCTTGTTACCGTCTTTGTTGTATGCTAAAAAATTTGAATGTTTCCGGGTTGGTTATCCCACCCTGAGTTAAAATGAGGTCGCTCTGAATGACCCGGTCTCCTCCACCGTTGTTCTGGTATCGCTTCTCGGCCTTTTGGCTAAGATCAAGTGTAGTATCTGTTCTTATCAGTTTAATATCTGATACGTCCCCCACCCGGGGACCATATATTAAATTGATTTTTGGAACTGGGAGATGGAATAGGGGCTTGCTCCGTCCGCTCCATGCATCAACCTGGTATTGCAGTACCTCCAGGAGCGGTGCACCTCCTCCATGCTTTGTTCAGTGACAAATTCTATGTAGTTGTGGGCTCATTGCTAGCGTGGCAAGCGGTAACCTGAACCGCTGTGCTTGGAAAACGAACGATGCCTTTGAAATGCTTTGTTGTGCTTGCGTGGGCGTGTTCATTTCGAGTGTGTGCAGGTGCGGAAGCAGTAAGAGCTGCAGTTGAGGCTCCCGGCCACTAGAGGCTGCTGCAGCGCTTCTTTTCAACCTGCGCCGTCTGAGGCTTGTCTTAACCTTAGGACTTTCTTGACTTTTATGGGATACGTGAGGAAAAAATCCATTGTATGCCTATATATAAACGCTGTGTTCACATTTAAAGGCATATATCTAGGAAAATGGCAGTTTCTTTACTTGTTTTCGCTTCTGAGCTCCCTATTGGACCAGACCACGAATAAAGAAAAATGCTTTACTTTTGCTGTCCTTTTTAGCTGCAAGTGGCTTATTTGTGTTGATTTACTGCTGCAGAACAGCATAAAATGTCGCCAACTGTCATTTCCCCTTGTTACCGTCTTTGTTGTATGCTAAAAAATTTGAATGTTTCCGGGTTGGTTATCCCACCCTGAGTTAAAATGAGGTCGCTCTGAATGACGCGGTCTCCTCCACCGTTGTTCTGGTATCGCTTCTCGGCCTTTTGGCTAAGATCAAGTGTAGTATCTGTTCTTATCAGTTTAATATCTGATACGTCCCCCACCCGGGGACCATATATTAAATTGATTTTTGGAACTGGGAGATGGAATAGGGGCTTGCTCCGTCCGCTCCATGCATCGACCTGGTATTGCAGTACCTCCAGGAGCGGTGCACCTCCTCCATGCTTTGTTCAGTGACAAATTCTATGTAGTTGTGGGCTCATTGCTAGTGTGGCAAGCGGTTACCTGAACCGCTGTGCTTGGAAAACGAACGATGCCTTTGAAATGCTTTGTTGTACTTGTGTGGGCGTGTTCATTTCGAGTGTGTGCAGGTGCGGAAGCAGTAAGAGCTGCAGTTGAGGCTCCCGGCCACTAGAGGCTGCTGCAGCGCTTCTTTTCAACCTGCGCCGTCTGAGGCTTGTCTTAACCTTAGGACTTTCTTGACTTTTATGGGATACATGAGGAAAAAATCCATTGTATGCCTATATATAAATGCTGTGTTCTCATTTAAAGGCATATATCTAGGAAAATGGCAGTTTCTTTACTTGTTATCGCTTCTGAGCTCCCTATTGGACCAGACCACGAATAAAGAAAAATGCTTTACTTTTGCTGTCCTTTTTAGCTGCAAGTGGCTTATTTGTGTTGATTTACTGCTGCAGAACAGCATAAAATGTCGCCAACTGTCATTTCCCCTTGTTACCGTCTTTGTTGTATGCTAAAAAATTTGAATGTTTCCGGGTTGGTTATCCCACCCTGAGTTAAAATGAGGTCGCTCTGAATGACCCGGTCTCCTCCACCGTTGTTCTGGTATCGCTTCTCGGCCTTTTGGCTAAGATCAAGTGTAGTATCTGTTCTTATCACTTTAATATCTCATACGTCCCCCACCCGGGGACCATATATTAAATAGATTTTTGGAACTGGGAGATGGAATAGGGGCCTGCTCCGTCCGCTCCATGCATCGACCTGGTATTGCAGTACCTCCAGGAGCGGTGCACCTCCTCCATGCTTTGTTCAGTGACAAATTCTATGTAGTTGTGGGCTCATTGCTAGCGTGGCAAGCGGTAACCTGAACCGCTGTGCTTGGAAAACAAACGATGCCTTTGAAATGCTTTGTTGTACTTGTGTGGGCGTGTTCATTTCGAGTGTGTGCAGGTGCGGAAGCAGTAAGAACTGCAGTTGAGGCTCCCGGCCACTAGAGGCTGCTGCAGCGCTTCTTTTCAACCTGCGCCGTCTGAGGCTTGTCTTAACCTTAGGACTTTCTTGACTTTTATGGGATACGTGAGGAAAAAATCCATTGTATGCCTATATATAAATGCTGTGTTCACATTTAAAGGCATATATCTAGGAAAATGGCAGTTTCTTTACTTGTTATCGCTTCTGAGCTCCCTATTGGACCAGACCACGAATAAAGAAAAATGCTTTACTTTTGCTGTCCTTTTTAGCTGCAAGTGGCTTATTTGTGTTGATTTACTGCTGCAGAACAGCATAAAATGTCGCCAACTGTCATTTCCCCTCGTTACCGTCTTTGTTGTATGCTAAAAAAGTTTCCGGGTTGGTTATCCCACCCTGAGTTAAAATGAGGTCGCTCTGAATGACCCGGTCTCCTCCACCGTTGTTCTGGTATCGCTTCTCGGCCTTTTGGCTAAGATCAAGTGTAGTATCTGTTCTTATCAGTTTAATATGTGATACGTCCCCCACCCGGGGACCATATATTAAATTGATTTTTGGAACTGGGAGATGGAATAGGGGCTTGCTCCGTCCGCTCCATGCATCGACCTGGTATTGCAGTACCTCCAGGAGCGGTGCACCTCCTCCATGCTTTGTTCAGTGACAAATTCTATGTAGTTGTGGGCTCATTGCTAGTGTGGCAAGCGGTTACCTGAACCGCTGTGCTTGGAAAACGAACGATGCCTTTGAAATGCTTTGTTGTGCTTGCGTGGGCGTGTTCATTTCGAGCGTGTGCAGGTGCGGAAGCAGTAAGAGCTGCAGTTGAGGCTCCCGGCCACTAGAGGCTGCTGCAGCGCTTCTTTTCAACCTGCGCCGTCTGAGGCTTGTCTTAACCTTAGGACTTTCTTGACTTTTATGGGATACGTGAGGAAAAAATCCATTGTATGCCTATATATAAACGCTGTGTTCACATTTAAAGGCATATATCTAGGAAAATGGCAGTTTCTTTACTTGTTATCGCTTCTGAGCTCCCTATTGGACCAGACCACGAATAAAGAAAAATGCTTTACTTTTGCTGTCCTTTTTAGCTGCAAGTGGCTTATTTGTGTTGATTTACTGCTGCAGAACAGCATAAAATGTCGCCAACTGTCATTTCCCCTTGTTACCGTCTTTGTTGTATGCTAAAAAATTTGAATGTTTCCGGGTTGGTTATCCCACCCTGAGTTAAAATGAGGTCGCTCTGAATGACCCGGTCTCCTCCACCGTTGTTCTGGTATCGCTTCTCGGCCTTTTGGCTAAGATCAAGTGTAGTATCTGTTCTTATCAGTTTAATATCTGATACGTCCCCCACCCGGGGACCATATATTAAATTGATTTTTGGAACTGGGAGATGGAATAGGGGCTTGCTCCGTCCGCTCCATGCATCGACCTGGTATTGCAGTACCTCCAGGAGCGGTGCACCTCCTCCATGCTTTGTTCAGTGACAAATTCTATGTAGTTGTGGGCTCATTGCTAGCGTGGCAAGCGGTAACCTGAACCGCTGTGCTTGGAAAACGAACGATGCCTTTGAAATGCTTTGTTGTGCTTGCGTGGGCGTGTTCATTTCGAGTGTGTGCAGGTGCGGAAGCAGTAAGAGCTGCAGTTGAGGCTCCCGGCCACTAGAGGCTGCTGCAGCGCTTCTTTTCAACCTGCGCCGTCTGAGGCTTGTCTTAACCTTAGGACTTTCTTGACTTTTATGGGATACGTGAGGAAAAAATCCATTGTATGCCTATATATAAACGCTGTGTTCACATTTAAAGGCATATATCTAGGAAAATGGCAGTTTCTTTACTTGTTATCGCTTCTGAGCTCCCTATTGGACCAGACCACGAATAAAGAAAAATGCTTTACTTTTGCTGTCCTTTTTAGCTGCAAGTGGCTTATTTGTGTTGATTTACTGCTGCAGAACAGCATAAAATGTCGCCAACTGTCATTTCCCCTTGTTACCGTCTTTGTTGTATGCTAAAAAATTTGAATGTTTCCGGGTTGGTTATCCCACCCTGAGTTAAAATGAGGTCGCTCTGAATGACCCGGTCTCCTCCACCGTTGTTCTGGTATCGCTTCTCGGCCTTTTGGCTAAGATGAAGTGTAGTATCTGTTCTTATCAGTTTAATATCTGATACGTCCCCCACCCGGGGACCATATATTAAATTGATTTTTGGAACTGGGAGATGGAATAGGGGCTTGCTCCGTCCGCTCCATGCATCGACCTGGTATTGCAGTACCTCCAGGAGCGGTGCACATCCTCCATGCTTTGTTCAGTGACAAATTCTATGTAGTTGTGGGCTCATTGCTAGCGTGGCAAGCGGTAACCTGAACCGCTGTGCTTGGAAAACGAACGATGCCTTTGAAATGCTTTGTTGTGCTTGCGTGGGCGTGTTCATTTTGAGTGTGTGCAGGTGCGGAAGCAGTAAGAGCTGCAGTTGAGGCTCCCGGCCACTAGAGGCTGCTGCAGCGCTTCTTTTCAACCTGCGCCGTCTGAGGCTTGTCTTAACCTTAGGACTTTCTTGACTTTTATGGGATACGTGAGGAAAAAATCCATTGTATGCCTATATATAAACGCTGTGTTCACATTTAAAGGCATATATCTAGGAAAATGGCAGTTTCTTTACTTGTTATCGCTTCTGAGCTCCCTATTGGACCAGACCACGAATAAAGAAAAATGCTTTACTTTTGCTGTCCTTTTTAGCTGCAAGTGGCTTATTTGTGTTGATTTACTGCTGCAGAACAGCATAAAATGTCGCCAACTGTCATTTCCCCTTGTTACCGTCTTTGTTGTATGCTAAAAAATTTGAATGTTTCCGGGTTGGTTATCCCACCCTGAGTTAAAATGAGGTCGCTCTGAATGACCCGGTCTCCTCCACCGTTGTTCTGGTATCGCTTCTCGGCCTTTTGGCTAAGATCAAGTGTAGTATCTGTTCTTATCAGTTTAATATCTGATACGTCCCCCACCCGGGGACCATATATTAAATTGATTTTTGGAACTGGGAGATGGAATAGGGGCTTGCTCCGTCCGCTCCATGCATCGACCTGGTATTGCAGTACCTCCAGGAGCGGTGCACCTCCTCCATGCTTTGTTCAGTGACAAATTCTATGTAGTTGTGGGCTCATTGCTAGCGTGGCAAGCGGTAACCTGAACCGCTGTGCTTGGAAAACGAACGATGCCTTTGAAATGCTTTGTTGTGCTTGCGTGGGGGTGTTCATTTCGAGTGTGTGCAGGTGCGGAAGCAGTAAGAGCTGCAGTTGAGGCTCCCGGCCACTAGAGGCTGCTGCAGCGCTTCTTTTCAACCTGCGCCGTCTGAGGCTTGTCTTAACCTTAGGACTTTCTTGACTTTTATGGGATACGTGAGGAAAAAATCCATTGTATGCCTATATATAAACGCTGTGTTCACATTTAAAGGCATATATCTAGGAAAATGGCAGTTTCTTTACTTGTTATCGCTTCTGAGCTCCCTATTGGACCAGACCACGAATAAAGAAAAATGCTTTACTTTTGCTGTCCTTTTTAGCTGCAAGTGGCTTATTTGTGTTGATTTACTGCTGCAGAACAGCATAAAATGTCGCCAACTGTCATTTCCCCTCGTTACCGTCTTTGTTGTATGCTAAAAAAGTTTCCGGGTTGGTTATCCCACCCTGAGTTAAAATGAGGTCGCTCTGAATGACCCGGTCTCCTCCACCGTTGTTCTGGTATCGCTTCTCGGCCTTTTGGCTAAGATCAAGTGTAGTATCTGTTCTTATCAGTTTAATATCTGATACGTCCCCCACCCGGGGACCATATATTAAATTGATTTTTGGAACTGGGAGATGGAATAGGGGCTTGCTCCGTCCGCTCCATGCATCGACCTGGTATTGCAGTACCTCCAGGAGCGGTGCACCTCCTCCATGCTTTGTTCAGTGACAAATTCTATGTAGTTGTGGGCTCATTGCTAGCGTGGCAAGCGGTAACCTGAACCGCTGTGCTTGGAAAACGAACGATGCCTTTGAAATGCTTTGTTGTGCTTGCGTGGGCGTGTTCATTTCGAGTGTGTGCAGGTGCGGAAGCAGTAAGAGCTGCAGTTGAGGCTCCCGGCCACTAGAGGCTGCTGCAGCGCTTCTTTTCAACCTGCGCCGTCTGAGGCTTGTCTTAACCTTAGGACTTTCTTGAATTTTATGGGATACGTGAGGAAAAAATCCATTGTATGCCTATATATAAACGCTGTGTTCACATTTAAAGGCATATATCTAGGAAAATGGCAGTTTCTTTACTTGTTATCGCTTCTGAGCTCCCTATTGGACCAGACCACGAATAAAGAAAAATGCTTTACTTTTGCTGTCCTTTTTAGCTGCAAGTGGCTTATTTGTGTTGATTTACTGCTGCAGAACAGCATAAAATGTCGCCAACTGTCATTTCCCCTCGTTACCGTCTTTGTTGTATGCTAAAAAAGTTTCCGGGTTGGTTATCCCACCCTGAGTTAAAATGAGGTCGCTCTGAATGACCCGGTCTCCTCCACCGTTGTTCTGGTATCGCTTCTCGGCCTTTTGGCTAAGATCAAGTGTAGTATCTGTTCTTATCAGTTTAATATCTGATACGTCCCCCACCCGGGGACCATATATTAAATTGATTTTTGGAACTGGGAGATGGAATAGGGGCTTGCTCCGTCCGCTCCATGCATCGACCTGGTATTGCAGTACCTCCAGGAGCGGTGCACCTCCTCCATGCTTTGTTCAGTGACAAATTCTATGTAGTTGTGGGCTCATTGCTAGCGTGGCAAGCGGTAACCTGAACCGCTGTGCTTGGAAAACGAACGATGCCTTTGAAATGCTTTGTTGTGCTTGCGTGGGCGTGTTCATTTCGAGTGTGTGCAGGTGCGGAAGCAGTAAGAGCTGCAGTTGAGGCTCCCGGCCACTAGAGGCTGCTGCAGCGCTTCTTTTCAACCTGCGCCGTCTGAGGCTTGTCTTAACCTTAGGACTTTCTTGAATTTTATGGGATACGTGAGGAAAAAATCCATTGTATGCCTATATATAAACGCTGTGTTCACATTTAAAGGCATATATCTAGGAAAATGGCAGTTTCTTTACTTGTTATCGCTTCTGAGCTCCCTATTGGACCAGACCACGAATAAAGAAAAATGCTTTACTTTTGCTGTCCTTTTTAGCTGCAAGTGGCTTATTTGTGTTGATTTACTGCTGCAGAACAGCATAAAATGTCGCCAACTGTCATTTCCCCTTGTTACCGTCTTTGTTGTATGCTAAAAAATTTGAATGTTTCCGGGTTGGTTATCCCACCCTGAGTTAAAATGAGGTCGCTCTGAATGACCCGGTCTCCTCCACCGTTGTTCTGGTATCGCTTCTCGGCCTTTTGGCTAAGATCAAGTGTAGTATCTGTTCTTATCAGTTTAATATCTGATACGTCCCCCACCCGGGGACCATATATTAAATTGATTTTTGGAACTGGGAGATGGAATAGGGGCTTGCTCCGTCCGCTCCATGCATCGACCTGGTATTGCAGTACCTCCAGGAGCGGTGCACCTCCTCCATGCTTTGTTCAGTGACAAATTCTATGTAGTTGTGGGCTCATTGCTAGTGTGGCAAGCGGTTACCTGAACTGCTGTGCTTGGAAAACGAACGATGCCTTTGAAGTGCTTTGTTGTGCTTGCGTGGGCGTGTTCATTTCGAGTGTGTGCAGGTGCGGAAGCAGTAAGAGCTGCAGTTGAGGCTCCCGTCCACTAGAGGCTGCTGCAGCGCTTCTTTTCAACCTGCGCCGTCTGAGGCTTGTCTTAACCTTAGGACTTTCTTGACTTTTATGGGATACGCGAGGAAAAAATCCATTGTATGCCTATATATAAACGCTGTGTTCACATTTAAAGGCATATATCTAGGAAAATGGCAGTTTCTTTACTTGTTATCGCTTCTGAGCTCCCTATTGGACCAGACCACGAATAAAGAAAAATGCTTTACTTTTGCTGTCCTTTTTAGCTGCAAGTGGCTTATTTGTGTTGATTTACTGCTGCAGAACAGCATAAAATGTCGCCAACTGTCATTTCCCCTCGTTACCGTCTTTGTTGTATGCTAAAAAAGTTTCCGGGTTGGTTATCCCACCCTGAGTTAAAATGAGGTCGCTCTGAATGACCCGGTCTCCTCCACCGTTGTTCTGGTATCGCTTCTCGGCCTTTTGGCTAAGATCAAGTGTAGTATCTGTTCTTATCAGTTTAATATCTGATACGTCCCCCACCCGGGGACCATATATTAAATTGATTTTTGGAACTGGGAGATGGAATAGGGGCTTGCTCCGTCCGCTCCATGCATCGACCTGGTATTGCAGTACCTCCAGGAGCGGTGCACCTCCTCCATGCTTTGTTCAGTGACAAATTCTATGTAGTTGTGGGCTCATTGCTAGCGTGGCAAGCGGTAACCTGAACCGCTGTGCTTGGAAAACGAACGATGCCTTTGAAATGCTTTGTTGTGCTTGCGTGGGCGTGTTCATTTCGAGTGTGTGCAGGTGCGGAAGCAGTAAGAGCTGCAGTTGAGGCTCCCGGCCACTAGAGGCTGCTGCAGCGCTTCTTTTCAACCTGCGCCGTCTGAGGCTTGTCTTAACCTTAGGACTTTCTTGAATTTTATGGGATACGTGAGGAAAAAATCCATTGTATGCCTATATATAAACGCTGTGTTCACATTTAAAGGCATATATCTAGGAAAATGGCAGTTTCTTTACTTGTTATCGCTTCTGAGCTCCCTATTGGACCAGACCACGAATAAAGAAAAATGCTTTACTTTTGCTGTCCTTTTTAGCTGCAAGTGGCTTATTTGTGTTGATTTACTGCTGCAGAACAGCATAAAATGTCGCCAACTGTCATTTCCCCTTGTTACCGTCTTTGTTGTATGCTAAAAAATTTGAATGTTTCCGGGTTGGTTATCCCACCCTGAGTTAAAATGAGGTCGCTCTGAATGACCCGGTCTCCTCCACCGTTGTTCTGGTATCGCTTCTCGGCCTTTTGGCTAAGATCAAGTGTAGTATCTGTTCTTATCAGTTTAATATCTGATACGTCCCCCACCCGGGGACCATATATTAAATTGATTTTTGGAACTGGGAGATGGAATAGGGGCTTGCTCCGTCCGCTCCATGCATCGACCTGGTATTGCAGTACCTCCAGGAGCGGTGCACCTCCTCCATGCTTTGTTCAGTGACAAATTCTATGTAGTTGTGGGCTCATTGCTAGTGTGGCAAGCGGTTACCTGAACTGCTGTGCTTGGAAAACGAACGATGCCTTTGAAGTGCTTTGTTGTGCTTGCGTGGGCGTGTTCATTTCGAGTGTGTGCAGGTGCGGAAGCAGTAAGAGCTGCAGTTGAGGCTCCCGTCCACTAGAGGCTGCTGCAGCGCTTCTTTTCAACCTGCGCCGTCTGAGGCTTGTCTTAACCTTAGGACTTTCTTGACTTTTATGGGATACGCGAGGAAAAAATCCATTGTATGCCTATATATAAATGCTGTGTTCACATTTAAAGGCATATATCTAGGAAAATGGCAGTTTCTTTACTTGTTATCGCTTCTGAGCTCCCTATTGGACCAGACCACGAATCAAGAAAAATGCTTTACTTTTGCTGTCCTTTTTAGCTGCAAGTGGCTTATTTGTGTTGATTTACTGCTGCAGAACAGCATAAAATGTCGCCAACTGTCATTTCCCCTTGTTACCGTCTTTGTTGTATGCTAAAAAATTTTAATGTTTCCGGGTTGGTTATCCCACCCTGAGTTAAAATGAGGTCGCTCTGAATGACCCGGTCTCCTCCACCGTTGTTCTGGTATCGCTTCTCGGCCTTTTGGCTAAGATCAAGTGTAGTATCTGTTCTTATCAGTTTAATATCTGATACGTCCCCCACCCGGGGACCATGTATTAAATTGATTTTTGGAACTGGGAGATGGAATAGGGGCTTGCTCCGTCCGCTCCATGCATCGACCTGGTATTGCAGTACCTCCAGGAGCGGTGCACCTCCTCCATGCTTTGTTCAGTGACAAATTCTATGTAGTTGTGGGCTCATTGCTAGCGTGGCAAGCGGTAACCTGAACCGCTGTGCTTGGAAAACGAACGATGTCTTTGAAGTGCTTTGTTGTGCTTGCGTGGGCGTGTTCATTTCGAGTGTGTGCAGGTGCCGAAGCAGTAAGAGCTGCAGTTGAGGCTCCCGTCCACTAGAGGCTGCTGCAGCGCTTCTTTTCAACCTGCGCGGTCTGAGGCTTGTCTTAACCTTAGGACTTTCTTGACTTTTATGGGATACGCGAGGAAAAAATCCATTGTATGCCTATATATAAATGCTGTGTTCACATTTAAAGGCATATATCTAAGAAAATGGCAGTTTCTTTACTTGTTATCGCTTCTGAGCTCCCTATTGGACCAGACCACGAATAAAGAAAAATGTTTTACTTTTGCTGTCCTTTTTAGCTGCAAGTGGCTTATTTGTGTTGATTTACTGCTGCAGAACAGCATAAAATGTCGCCAACTGTCATTTCCCCTCGTTACCGTCTTTGTTGTATGCTAAAAAAGTTTCCGGGTTGGTTATCCCACCCTGAGTTAAAATGAGGTCGCTCTGAATGACCCGGTCTCCTCCACCGTTGTTCTGGTATCGCTTCTCGGCCTTTTGGCTAAGATCAAGTGTAGTATCTGTTCTTATTAGTTTAATATCTGATACGTCCCCCACCCGGGGACCATATATTAAATTGATTTTTGGAACTGGGAGATGGAATAGGGGCTTGCTCCGTCCGCTCCATGCATCGACCTGGTATTGCAGTACCTCCAGGAGCGGTGCACTTCCTCCATGCTTTGTTCAGTGACAAATTCTATGTAGTTGTGGGCTCATTGCTAGCGTGGCAAGCGGTAAGCTGAACCGCTGTGCTTGGAAAACGAACGATGCCTTTGAAATGCTTTATTGTGCTTGCGTGGACGTGTTCATTTCGAGTGTGTGCAGGTGCGGAAGCAGTAAGAGCTGCAGTTGAGGCTCCCGTCCACTAGAGGCTGCTGCAGCGCTTCTTTTCAACCTGCGCCGTCTGAGGCTTGTCTTAACCTTAGGACTTTCTTGACTTTTATGGGATACGTGAGGAAAAAATCCATTGTATGCCTATATATAAACGCTGTGTTCACATTTAAAGGCATATATCTAGGAAAATGGCAGTTTCTTTACTTGTTATCGCTTCTGAGCTCCCTATTGGACCAGACCACGAATAAAGAAAAATGTTTTACTTTTGCTGTCCTTTTTAGCTGCAAGTGGCTTATTTGTGTTGATTTACTGCTGCAGAACAGCATAAAATGTCGCCAACTGTCATTTCCCCTCGTTACCGTCTTTGTTGTATGCTAAAAAAGTTTCCGGGTTGGTTATCCCACCCTGAGTTAAAATGAGGTCGCTCTGAATGACCCGGTCTCCTCCACCGTTGTTCTGGTATCGCTTCTCGGCCTTTTGGCTAAGATCAAGTGTAGTATCTGTTCTTATCAGTTTAATATCTGATACGTCCCCCACCCGGGGACCATATATTAAATTGATTTTTGGAACTGGGAGATGGAATAGGGGCTTGCTCCGTCCGCTCCATGCATCAACCTGGTATTGCAGTACCTCCAGGAGCGGTGCACCTCCTCCATGCTTTGTTCAGTGACAAATTCTATGTAGTTGTGGGCTCATTGCTAGCGTGGCAAGCGGTAACCTGAACCGCTGTGCTTGGAAAACGAACGATGCCTTTGAAATGCTTTGTTGTGCTTGCGTGGGCGTGTTCATTTCGAGTGTGTGCAGGTGCGGAAGCAGTAAGAGCTGCAGTTGAGGCTCCCGGCCACTAGAGGCTGCTGCAGCGCTTCTTTTCAACCTGCGCCGTCTGAGGCTTGTCTTAACCTTAGGACTTTCTTGACTTTTATGGGATACGTGAGGAAAAAATCCATTGTATGCCTATATATAAACGCTGTGTTCACATTTAAAGGCATATATCTAGGAAAATGGCAGTTTCTTTACTTGTTTTCGCTTCTGAGCTCCCTATTGGACCAGACCACGAATAAAGAAAAATGCTTTACTTTTGCTGTCCTTTTTAGCTGCAAGTGGCTTATTTGTGTTGATTTACTGCTGCAGAACAGCATAAAATGTCGCCAACTGTCATTTCCCCTTGTTACCGTCTTTGTTGTATGCTAAAAAATTTGAATGTTTCCGGGTTGGTTATCCCACCCTGAGTTAAAATGAGGTCGCTCTGAATGACGCGGTCTCCTCCACCGTTGTTCTGGTATCGCTTCTCGGCCTTTTGGCTAAGATCAAGTGTAGTATCTGTTCTTATCAGTTTAATATCTGATACGTCCCCCACCCGGGGACCATATATTAAATTGATTTTTGGAACTGGGAGATGGAATAGGGGCTTGCTCCGTCCGCTCCATGCATCGACCTGGTATTGCAGTACCTCCAGGAGCGGTGCACCTCCTCCATGCTTTGTTCAGTGACAAATTCTATGTAGTTGTGGGCTCATTGCTAGTGTGGCAAGCGGTTACCTGAACCGCTGTGCTTGGAAAACGAACGATGCCTTTGAAATGCTTTGTTGTACTTGTGTGGGCGTGTTCATTTCGAGTGTGTGCAGGTGCGGAAGCAGTAAGAGCTGCAGTTGAGGCTCCCGGCCACTAGAGGCTGCTGCAGCGCTTCTTTTCAACCTGCGCCGTCTGAGGCTTGTCTTAACCTTAGGACTTTCTTGACTTTTATGGGATACATGAGGAAAAAATCCATTGTATGCCTATATATAAATGCTGTGTTCTCATTTAAAGGCATATATCTAGGAAAATGGCAGTTTCTTTACTTGTTATCGCTTCTGAGCTCCCTATTGGACCAGACCACGAATAAAGAAAAATGCTTTACTTTTGCTGTCCTTTTTAGCTGCAAGTGGCTTATTTGTGTTGATTTACTGCTGCAGAACAGCATAAAATGTCGCCAACTGTCATTTCCCCTTGTTACCGTCTTTGTTGTATGCTAAAAAATTTGAATGTTTCCGGGTTGGTTATCCCACCCTGAGTTAAAATGAGGTCGCTCTGAATGACCCGGTCTCCTCCACCGTTGTTCTGGTATCGCTTCTCGGCCTTTTGGCTAAGATCAAGTGTAGTATCTGTTCTTATCAGTTTAATATCTGATACGTCCCCCACCCGGGGACCATATATTAAATTGATTTTTGGAACTGGGAGATGGAATAGGGGCTTGCTCCGTCCGCTCCATGCATCGACCTGGTATTGCAGTACCTCCAGGAGCGGTGCACCTCCTCCATGCTTTGTTCAGTGACAAATTCTATGTAGTTGTGGGCTCATTGCTAGCGTGGCAAGCGGTAACCTGAACCGCTGTGCTTGGAAAACGAACGATGCCTTTGAAATGCTTTGTTGTGCTTGCGTGGGGGTGTTCATTTCGAGTGTGTGCAGGTGCGGAAGCAGTAAGAGCTGCAGTTGAGGCTCCCGGCCACTAGAGGCTGCTGCAGCGCTTCTTTTCAACCTGCGCCGTCTGAGGCTTGTCTTAACCTTAGGACTTTCTTGACTTTTATGGGATACGTGAGGAAAAAATCCATTGTATGCCTATATATAAACGCTGTGTTCACATTTAAAGGCATATATCTAGGAAAATGGCAGTTTCTTTACTTGTTATCGCTTCTGAGCTCCCTATTGGACCAGACCACGAATAAAGAAAAATGCTTTACTTTTGCTGTCCTTTTTAGCTGCAAGTGGCTTATTTGTGTTGATTTACTGCTGCAGAACAGCATAAAATGTCGCCAACTGTCATTTCCCCTCGTTACCGTCTTTGTTGTATGCTAAAAAAGTTTCCGGGTTGGTTATCCCACCCTGAGTTAAAATGAGGTCGCTCTGAATGACCCGGTCTCCTCCACCGTTGTTCTGGTATCGCTTCTCCTTTTGGCTAAGATCAAGTGTAGTATCTGTTCTTATCAGTTTAATATCTGATACGTCCCCCACCCGGGGACCATATATTAAATTGATTTTTGGAACTGGGAGATGGAATAGGGGCTTGCTCCGTCCGCTCCATGCATCGACCTGGTATTGCAGTACCTCCAGGAGCGGTGCACCTCCTCCATGCTTTGTTCAGTGACAAATTCTATGTAGTTGTGGGCTCATTGCTAGTGTGGCAAGCGGTTACCTGAACCGCTGTGCTTGGAAAACGAACGATGCCTTTGAAGTGCTTTGTTGTGCTTGCGTGGGCGTGTTCATTTCGAGTGTGTGCAGGTGCGGAAGCAGTAAGAGCTGCAGTTGAGGCTCCCGTCCACTAGAGGCTGCTGCAGCGCTTCTTTTCAACCTGCGCCGTCTGAGGCTTGTCTTAACCTTAGGACTTTCTTGACTTTTATGGGATACGCGAGGAAAAAATCCATTGTATGCCTATATATAAATGCTGTGTTCACATTTAAAGGCATATATCTAGGAAAATGGCAGTTTCTTTACTTGTTATCGCTTCTGAGCTCCCTATTGGACCAGACCACGAATCAAGAAAAATGCTTTACTTTTGCTGTCCTTTTTAGCTGCAAGTGGCTTATTTGTGTTGATTTACTGCTGCAGAACAGCATAAAATGTCGCCAACTGTCATTTCCCCTTGTTACCGTCTTTGTTGTATGCTAAAAAATTTTAATGTTTCCGGGTTGGTTATCCCACCCTGAGTTAAAATGAGGTCGCTCTGAATGACCCGGTCTCCTCCACCGTTGTTCTGGTATCGCTTCTCGGCCTTTTGGCTAAGATCAAGTGTAGTATCTGTTCTTATTAGTTTAATATCTGATACGTCCCCCACCCGGGGACCATATATTAAATTGATTTTTGGAACTGGGAGATGGAATAGGGGCTTGCTCCGTCCGCTCCATGCATCGACCTGGTATTGCAGTACCTCCAGGAGCGGTGCACTTCCTCCATGCTTTGTTCAGTGACAAATTCTATGTAGTTGTGGTCTCATTGCTAGCGTGGCAAGCGGTAAGCTGAACCGCTGTGCTTGGAAAACGAACGATGCCTTTGAAATGCTTTATTGTGCTTGCGTGGACGTGTTCATTTCGAGTGTGTGCAGGTGCGGAAGCAGTAAGAGCTGCAGTTGAGGCTCCCGTCCACTAGAGGCTGCTGCAGCGCTTCTTTTCAACCTGCGCCGTCTGAGGCTTGTCTTAACCTTAGGACTTTCTTGACTTTTATGGGATACGTGAGGAAAAAATCCATTGTATGCCTATATATAAACGCTGTGTTCACATTTAAAGGCATATATCTAGGAAAATGGCAGTTTCTTTACTTGTTATCGCTTCTGAGCTCCCTATTGGACCAGACCACGAATAAAGAAAAATGCTTTACTTTTGCTGTCCTTTTTAGCTGCAAGTGGCTTATTTGTGTTGATTTACTGCTGCAGAACAGCATAAAATGTCGCCAACTGTCATTTCCCCTTGTTACCGTCTTTGTTGTATGCTAAAAAATTTGAATGTTTCCGGGTTGGTTATCCCACCCTGAGTTAAAATGAGGTCGCTCTGAATGACCCGGTCTCCTCCACCGTTGTTCTGGTATCGCTTCTCGGCCTTTTGGCTAAGATCAAGTGTAGTATCTGTTCTTATCAGTTTAATATCTGATACGTCCCCCACCCGGGGACCATATATTAAATTGATTTTTGGAACTGGGAGATGGAATAGGGGCTTGCTCCGTCCGCTCCATGCATCGACCTGGTATTGCAGTACCTCCAGGAGCGGTGCACCTCCTCCATGCTTTGTTCAGTGACAAATTCTATGTAGTTGTGGGCTCATTGCTAGCGTGGCAAGCGGTAACCTGAACCGCTGTGCTTGGAAAACGAACGATGCCTTTGAAATGCTTTGTTGTGCTTGCGTGGGCGTGTTCATTTCGAGTGTGTGCAGGTGCGGAAGCAGTAAGAGCTGCAGTTGAGGCTCCCGGCCACTAGAGGCTGCTGCAGCGCTTCTTTTCAACCTGCGCCGTCTGAGGCTTGTCTTAACCTTAGGACTTTCTTGACTTTTATGGGATACGTGAGGAAAAAATCCATTGTATGCCTATATATAAACGCTGTGTTCACATTTAAAGGCATATATCTAGGAAAATGGCAGTTTCTTTACTTGTTTTCGCTTCTGAGCTCCCTATTGGACCAGACCACGAATAAAGAAAAATGCTTTACTTTTGCTGTCCTTTTTAGCTGCAAGTGGCTTATTTGTGTTGATTTACTGCTGCAGAACAGCATAAAATGTCGCCAACTGTCATTTCCCCTTGTTACCGTCTTTGTTGTATGCTAAAAAATTTGAATGTTTCCGGGTTGGTTATCCCACCCTGAGTTAAAATGAGGTCGCTCTGAATGACGCGGTCTCCTCCACCGTTGTTCTGGTATCGCTTCTCGGCCTTTTGGCTAAGATCAAGTGTAGTATCTGTTCTTATCAGTTTAATATCTGATACGTCCCCCACCCGGGGACCATATATTAAATTGATTTTTGGAACTGGGAGATGGAATAGAGGCTTGCTCCGTCCGCTCCATGCATCGACCTGGTATTGCAGTACCTCCAGGAGCGGTGCACCTCCTCCATGCTTTGTTCAGTGACAAATTCTATGTAGTTGTGGGCTCATTGCTAGTGTGGCAAGCGGTTACCTGAACCGCTGTGCTTGGAAAACGAACGATGCCTTTGAAATGCTTTGTTGTACTTGTGTGGGCGTGTTCATTTCGAGTGTGTGCAGGTGCGGAAGCAGTAAGAGCTGCAGTTGAGGCTCCCGGCCACTAGAGGCTGCTGCAGCGCTTCTTTTCAACCTGCGCCGTCTGAGGCTTGTCTTAACCTTAGGACTTTCTTGACTTTTATGGGATACATGAGGAAAAAATCCATTGTATGCCTATATATAAATGCTGTGTTCTCATTTAAAGGCATATATCTAGGAAAATGGCAGTTTCTTTACTTGTTATCGCTTCTGAGCTCCCTATTGGACCAGACCACGAATAAAGAAAAATGCTTTACTTTTGCTGTCCTTTTTAGCTGCAAGTGGCTTATTTGTGTTGATTTACTGCTGCAGAACAGCATAAAATGTCGCCAACTGTCATTTCCCCTTGTTACCGTCTTTGTTGTATGCTAAAAAATTTGAATGTTTCCGGGTTGGTTATCCCACCCTGAGTTAAAATGAGGTCGCTCTGAATGACCCGGTCTCCTCCACCGTTGTTCTGGTATCGCTTCTCGGCCTTTTGGCTAAGATCAAGTGTAGTATCTGTTCTTATCAGTTTAATATCTGATACGTCCCCCACCCGGGGACCATATATTAAATTGATTTTTGGAACTGGGAGATGGAATAGGGGCTTGCTCCGTCCGCTCCATGCATCGACCTGGTATTGCAGTACCTCCAGGAGCGGTGCACCTCCTCCATGCTTTGTTCAGTGACAAATTCTATGTAGTTGTGGGCTCATTGCTAGTGTGGCAAGCGGTTACCTGAACCGCTGTGCTTGGAAAACGAACGATGCCTTTGAAGTGCTTTGTTGTGCTTGCGTGGGCGTGTTCATTTCGAGTGTGTGCAGGTGCGGAAGCAGTAAGAGCTGCAGTTGAGGCTCCCGTCCACTAGAGGCTGCTGCAGCGCTTCTTTTCAACCTGCGCCGTCTGAGGCTTGTCTTAACCTTAGGACTTTCTTGACTTTTATGGGATACGCGAGGAAAAAATCCATTGTATGCCTATATATAAATGCTGTGTTCACATTTAAAGGCATATATCTAGGAAAATGGCAGTTTCTTTACTTGTTATCGCTTCTGAGCTCCCTATTGGACCAGACCACGAATCAAGAAAAATGCTTTACTTTTGCTGTCCTTTTTAGCTGCAAGTGGCTTATTTGTGTTGATTTACTGCTGCAGAACAGCATAAAATGTCGCCAACTGTCATTTCCCCTTGTTACCGTCTTTGTTGTATGCTAAAAAATTTTAATGTTTCCGGGTTGGTTATCCCACCCTGAGTTAAAATGAGGTCGCTCTGAATGACCCGGTCTCCTCCACCGTTGTTCTGGTATCGCTTCTCGGCCTTTTGGCTAAGATCAAGTGTAGTATCTGTTCTTATCAGTTTAATATCTGATACGTCCCCCACCCGGGGACCATGTATTAAATTGATTTTTGGAACTGGGAGATGGAATAGGGGCTTGCTCCGTCCGCTCCATGCATCGACCTGGTATTGCAGTACCTCCAGGAGCGGTGCACCTCCTCCATGCTTTGTTCAGTGACAAATTCTATGTAGTTGTGGGCTCATTGCTAGCGTGGCAAGCGGTAACCTGAACCGCTGTGCTTGGAAAACGAACGATGCCTTTGAAATGCTTTGTTGTGCTTGCGTGGGCGTGTTCATTTCGAGTGTGTGCAGGTGCGGAAGCAGTAAGAGCTGCAGTTGAGGCTCCCGTCCACTAGAGGCTGCTGCAGCGCTTCTTTTCAACCTGCGCCGTCTGAGGCTTGTCTTAACCTTAGGACTTTCTTGACTTTTATGGGATACGTGAGGAAAAAATCCATTGTATGCCTATATATAAACGCTGTGTTCACATTTAAAGGCATATATCTAGGAAAATGGCAGTTTCTTTACTTGTTATCGCTTCTGAGCTCCCTATTGGACCAGACCACGAATAAAGAAAAATGTTTTACTTTTGCTGTCCTTTTTAGCTGCAAGTGGCTTATTTGTGTTGATTTACTGCTGCAGAACAGCATAAAATGTCGCCAACTGTCATTTCCCCTCGTTACCGTCTTTGTTGTATGCTAAAAAAGTTTCCGGGTTGGTTATCCCACCCTGAGTTAAAATGAGGTCGCTCTGAATGACCCGGTCTCCTCCACCGTTGTTCTGGTATCGCTTCTCGGCCTTTTGGCTAAGATCAAGTGTAGTATCTGTTCTTATCAGTTTAATATCTGATACGTCCCCCACCCGGGGACATATATTAAATTGATTTTTGGAACTGGGAGATGGAATAGGGGCTTGCTCCGTCCGCTCCATGCATCGACCTGGTATTGCAGTACCTCCAGGAGCGGTGCACCTCCTCCATGCTTTGTTCAGTGACAAATTCTATGTAGTTGTGGGCTCATTGCTAGCGTGGCAAGCGGTAACCTGAACCGCTGTGCTTGGAAAACGAACGATGCCTTTGAAATGCTTTGTTGTGCTTGCGTGGGCGTGTTCATTTCGAGTGTGTGCAGGTGCGGAAGCAGTAAGAGCTGCAGTTGAGGCTCCCGGCCACTAGAGGCTGCTGCAGCGCTTCTTTTCAACCTGCGCCGTCTGAGGCTTGTCTTAACCTTAGGACTTTCTTGACTTTTATGGGATACGTGAGGAAAAAATCCATTGTATGCCTATATATAAACGCTGTGTTCACATTTAAAGGCATATATCTAGGAAAATGGCAGTTTCTTTACTTGTTATCGCTTCTGAGCTCCCTATTGGACCAGACCACGAATAAAGAAAAATGCTTTACTTTTGCTGTCCTTTTTAGCTGCAAGTGGCTTATTTGTGTTGATTTACTGCTGCAGAACAGCATAAAATGTCGCCAACTGTCATTTCCCCTTGTTACCGTCTTTGTTGTATGCTAAAAAAGTTTCCGGGTTGGTTATCCCACCCTGAGTTAAAATGAGGTCGCTCTGAATGACCCGGTCTCCTCCACCGTTGTTCTGGTATCGCTTCTCGGCCTTTTGGCTAAGATCAAGTGTAGTATCTGTTCTTATCAGTTTAATATCTGATACGTCCCCCACCCGGGGACCATATATTAAATTGATTTTTGGAACTGGGAGATGGAATAGGGGCTTGCTCTGTCCGCTCCATGCATCGACCTGGTATTGCAGTACCTCCAGGAGCGGTGCACCTCCTCCATGCTTTGTTCAGTGACAAATTCTATGTAGTTGTGGGCTCATTGCTAGCGTGGCAAGCGGTAAGCTGAACCGCTGTGCTTGGAAAACGAACGATGCCTTTGAAATGCTTTATTGTGCTTGCGTGGACGTGTTCATTTCGAGTGTGTGCAGGTGCGGAAGCAGTAAGAGCTGCAGTTGAGGCTCCCGTCCACTAGAGGCTGCTGCAGCGCTTCTTTTCAACCTGCGCCGTCTGAGGCTTGTCTTAACCTTAGGACTTTCTTGACTTTTATGGGATACGTGAGGAAAAAATCCATTGTATGCCTATATATAAACGCTGTGTTCACATTTAAAGGCATATATCTAGGAAAATGGCAGTTTCTTTACTTGTTATCGCTTCTGAGCTCCCTATTGGACCAGACCACGAATAAAGAAAAATGCTTTACTTTTGCTGTCCTTTTTAGCTGCAAGTGGCTTATTTGTGTTGATTTACTGCTGCAGAACAGCATAAAATGTCGCCAACTGTCATTTCCCCTTGTTACCGTCTTTGTTGTATGCTAAAAAAGTTTCCGGGTTGGTTATCCCACCCTGAGTTAAAATGAGGTCGCTCTGAATGACCCGGTCTCCTCCACCGTTGTTCTGGTATCGCTTCTCGGCCTTTTGGCTAAGATCAAGTGTAGTATCTGTTCTTATCAGTTTAATATCTGATACGTCCCCCACCCGGGGACCATATATTAAATTGATTTTTGGAACTGGGAGATGGAATAGGGGCTTGCTCCGTCCGCTCCATGCATCGACCTGGTATTGCAGTACCTCCAGGAGCGGTGCACCTCCTCCATGCTTTGTTCAGTGACAAATTCTATGTAGTTGTGGGCTCATTGCTAGCGTGGCAAGCGGTAAGCTGAACCGCTGTGCTTGGAAAACGAACGATGCCTTTGAAATGCTTTATTGTGCTTGCGTGGACGTGTTCATTTCGAGTGTGTGCAGGTGCGGAAGCAGTAAGAGCTGCAGTTGAGGCTCCCGTCCACTAGAGGCTGCTGCAGCGCTTCTTTTCAACCTGCGCCGTCTGAGGCTTGTCTTAACCTTAGGACTTTCTTGACTTTTATGGGATACGTGAGGAAAAAATCCATTGTATGCCTATATATAAACGCTGTGTTCACATTTAAAGGCATATATCTAGGAAAATGGCAGTTTCTTTACTTGTTATCGCTTCTGAGCTCCCTATTGGACCAGACCACGAATAAAGAAAAATGTTTTACTTTTGCTGTCCTCTTTAGCTGCAAGTGGCTTATTTGTGTTGATTTACTGCTGCAGAACAGCATAAAATGTCGCCAACTGTCATTTCCCCTCGTTACCGTCTTTGTTGTATGCTAAAAAAGTTTCCGGGTTGGTTATCCCACCCTGAGTTAAAATGAGGTCGCTCTGAATGACCCGGTCTCCTCCACCGTTGTTCTGGTATCGCTTCTCGGCCTTTTGGCTAAGATCAAGTGTAGTATCTGTTCTTATCAGTTTAATATCTGATACGTCCCCCACCCGGGGACATATATTAAATTGATTTTTGGAACTGGGAGATGGAATAGGGGCTTGCTCCGTCCGCTCCATGCATCGACCTGGTATTGCAGTACCTCCAGGAGCGGTGCACCTCCTCCATGCTTTGTTCAGTGACAAATTCTATGTAGTTGTGGGCTCATTGCTAGCGTGGCAAGCGGTAAGCTGAACCGCTGTGCTTGGAAAACGAACGATGCCTTTGAAATGCTTTATTGTGCTTGCGTGGGCGTGTTCATTTCGAGTGTGTGCAGGTGCGGAAGCAGTAAGAGCTCCAGTTGAGGCTCCCGTCCACTAGAGGCTGCTGCAGCGCTTCTTTTCAACCTGCGCCGTCTGAGGCTTGTCTTAACCTTAGGACTTTCTTGACTTTTATGGGATACGTGAGGAAAAAATCCATTGTATGCCTATATATAAACGCTGTGTTCACATTTAAAGGCATATATCTAGGAAAATGGCAGTTTCTTTACTTGTTATCGCTTCTGAGCTCCCTATTGGACCAGACCACGAATAAAGAAAAATGTTTTACTTTTGCTGTCCTTTTTAGCTGCAAGTGGCTTATTTGTGTTGATTTACTGCTGCAGAACAGCATAAAATGTCGCCAACTGTCATTTCCCCTCGTTACCGTCTTTGTTGTATGCTAAAAAAGTTTCCGAGTTGGTTATCCCACCCTGAGTTAAAATGAGGTCGCTCTGAATGACCCGGTCTCCTCCACCGTTGTTCTGGTATCGCTTCTCGGCCTTTTGGCTAAGATCAAGTGTAGTATCTGTTCTTATCAGTTTAATGTCTGATACGTCCCCCACCCGGGGACCATATATTAAATTGATTTTTGGAACTGGGAGATGGAATAGGGGCTTGCTCCGTCCGCTCCATGCATCGACCTGGTATTGCAGTACCTCCAGGAGCGGTGCACCTCCTCCATGCTTTGTTCAGTGACAAATTCTATGTAGTTGTGGGCTCATTGCTAGTGTGGCAAGCGGTTACCTAAACCGCTGTGCTTGGAAAACGAACGATGCCTTTGAAATGCTTTGTTGTACTTGTGTGGGCGTGTTCATTTCGAGTGTGTGCAGGTGCGGATGCAGTAAGAGCTGCAGTTGAGGCTCCCGTCCACTAGAGGCTGCTGCAGCGCTTCTTTTCAACCTGCGCCGTCTGAGGCTTGTCTTAACCTTAGGACTTTCTTGACTTTTATGGGATACGTGAGGAAAAAATCCATTGTATGCCTATATATAAATGCTGTGTTCACATTTAAAGGCATATATCTAGGAAAATGGCAGTTTCTTTACTTGTTATCGCTTCTGAGCTCCCTATTGGACCAGACCACGAATAAAGAAAAATGTTTTACTTTTGCTGTCCTTTTTAGCTGCAAGTGGCTTATTTGTGTTGATTTACTGCTGCAGAACAGCATAAAATGTCGCCAACTGTCATTTCCCCTCGTTACCGTCTTTGTTGTATGCTAAAAAAGTTTCCGGGTTGGTTATCCCACCCTGAGTTAAAATGAGGTCGCTCTGAATGACCCGGTCTCCTCCACCGTTGTTCTGGTATCGCTTCTCGGCCTTTTGGCTAAGATCAAGTGTAGTATCTGTTCTTATCAGTTTAATATCTGATACGTCCCCCACCCGGGGACCATATATTAAATTGATTTTTGGAACTGGGAGATGGAATAGGGGCTTGCTCCGTCCGCTCCATGCATCGACCTGGTATTGCAGTACCTCCAGGAGCAGTGCACCTCCTCCATGCTTTGTTCAGTGACAAATTCTATGTAGTTGTGGGCTCATTGCTAGCGTGGCAAGCGGTAACCTGAACCGCTGTGCTTGGAAAACGAACGATGCCTTTGAAATGCTTTGTTGTGCTTGCGTGGGCGTGTTCATTTCGAGTGTGTGCAGGTGCGGAAGCAGTAAGAGCTGCAGTTGAGGCTCCCGGCCACTAGAGGCTGCTGCAGCGCTTCTTTTCAACCTGCGCCGTCTGAGGCTTGTCTTAACCTTAGGACTTTCTTGACTTTTATGGGATACGTGAGGAAAAAATCCATTGTATGCCTATATATAAACGCTGTGTTCACATTTAAAGGCATATATCTAGGAAAATGGCAGTTTCTTTACTTGTTATCGCTTCTGAGCTCCCTATTGGACCAGACCACGAATAAAGAAAAATGCTTTCCTTTTTAGCTGCAAGTGGCTTATTTGTGTTGATTTACTGCTGCAGAACAGCATAAAATGTCGCCAACTGTCATTTCCCCTTGTTACCGTCTTTGTTGTATGCTAAAAAAGTTTCCGGGTTGGTTATCCCACCCTGAGTTAAAATGAGGTCGCTCTGAATGACCTGGTCTCCTCCACCGTTGTTCTGGTATCGCTTCTCGGCCTTTTGGCTAAGATCAAGTGTAGTATCTGTTCTTATCAGTTTAATATCTGATACGTCCCCCACCCGTGGACCATATATTAAATTGATTTTTGGAACTGGGAGATGGAATAGGGGCTTGCTCCGTCCGCTCCATGCGATTGGTATTGCAGTACCTCCAGGAGCGGTGCACCTCCTCCATGCTTTGTTCAGTGACAAATTCTATGTAGTTGTGGGCTCATTGCTAGCGTGGCAAGCGGTAAGCTGAACCGCTGTGCTTGGAAAACAAACGATGCCTTTGAAATGCTTTATTGTGCTTGCGTGGGCGTGTTCATTTCGAGTGTGTGCAGGTGCGGAAGCAGTAAGAGCTGCAGTTGAGGCTCCCGTCCACTAGAGGCTGCTGCAGCGCTTCTTTTCAACCTGCGCCGTCTGAGGCTTGTCTTAACCTTAGGACTTTCTTGACTTTTATGGGATACGTGAGGAAAAAATCCATTGTATGCCTATATATAAACGCTGTGTTCACATTTAAAGGCATATATCTAGGAAAATGGCAGTTTCTTTACTTGTTATCGCTTCTGAGCTCCCTATTGGACCAGACCACGAATAAAGAAAAATGTTTTACTTTTGCTGTCCTTTTTAGCTGCAAGTGGCTTATTTGTGTTGATTTACTGCTGCAGAACAGCATAAAATGTCGCCAACTGTCATTTCCCCTCGTTACCGTCTTTGTTGTATGCTAAAAAAGTTTCCGAGTTGGTTATCCCACCCTGAGTTAAAATGAGGTCGCTCTGAATGACCCGGTCTCCTCCACCGTTGTTCTGGTATCGCTTCTCGGCCTTTTGGCTAAGATCAAGTGTAGTATCTGTTCTTATCAGTTTAATGTCTGATACGTCCCCCACCCGGGGACCATATATTAAATTGATTTTTGGAACTGGGAGATGGAATAGGGGCTTGCTCCGTCCGCTCCATGCATCGACCTGGTATTGCAGTACCTCCAGGAGCGGTGCACCTCCTCCATGCTTTGTTCAGTGACAAATTCTATGTAGTTGTGGGCTCATTGCTAGTGTGGCAAGCGGTTACCTAAACCGCTGTGCTTGGAAAACGAACGATGCCTTTGAAATGCTTTGTTGTACTTGTGTGGGCGTGTTCATTTCGAGTGTGTGCAGGTGCGGATGCAGTAAGAGCTGCAGTTGAGGCTCCCGTCCACTAGAGGCTGCTGCAGCGCTTCTTTTCAACCTGCGCCGTCTGAGGCTTGTCTTAACCTTAGGACTTTCTTGACTTTTATGGGATACGTGAGGAAAAAATCCATTGTATGCCTATATATAAATGCTGTGTTCACATTTAAAGGCATATATCTAGGAAAATGGCAGTTTCTTTACTTGTTATCGCTTCTGAGCTCCCTATTGGACCAGACCACGAATAAAGAAAAATGTTTTACTTTTGCTGTCCTTTTTAGCTGCAAGTGGCTTATTTGTGTTGATTTACTGCTGCAGAACAGCATAAAATGTCGCCAACTGTCATTTCCCCTCGTTACCGTCTTTGTTGTATGCTAAAAAAGTTTCCGGGTTGGTTATCCCACCCTGAGTTAAAATGAGGTCGCTCTGAATGACCCGGTCTCCTCCACCGTTGTTCTGGTATCGCTTCTCGGCCTTTTGGCTAAGATCAAGTGTAGTATCTGTTCTTATCAGTTTAATATCTGATACGTCCCCCACCCGGGGACCATATATTAAATTGATTTTTGGAACTGGGAGATGGAATAGGGGCTTGCTCCGTCCGCTCCATGCATCGACCTGGTATTGCAGTACCTCCAGGAGCAGTGCACCTCCTCCATGCTTTGTTCAGTGACAAATTCTATGTAGTTGTGGGCTCATTGCTAGCGTGGCAAGCGGTAACCTGAACCGCTGTGCTTGGAAAACGAACGATGCCTTTGAAATGCTTTGTTGTGCTTGCGTGGGCGTGTTCATTTCGAGTGTGTGCAGGTGCGGAAGCAGTAAGAGCTGCAGTTGAGGCTCCCGGCCACTAGAGGCTGCTGCAGCGCTTCTTTTCAACCTGCGCCGTCTGAGGCTTGTCTTAACCTTAGGACTTTCTTGACTTTTATGGGATACGTGAGGAAAAAATCCATTGTATGCCTATATATAAACGCTGTGTTCACATTTAAAGGCATATATCTAGGAAAATGGCAGTTTCTTTACTTGTTATCGCTTCTGAGCTCCCTATTGGACCAGACCACGAATAAAGAAAAATGCTTTCCTTTTTAGCTGCAAGTGGCTTATTTGTGTTGATTTACTGCTGCAGAACAGCATAAAATGTCGCCAACTGTCATTTCCCCTTGTTACCGTCTTTGTTGTATGCTAAAAAAGTTTCCGGGTTGGTTATCCCACCCTGAGTTAAAATGAGGTCGCTCTGAATGACCTGGTCTCCTCCACCGTTGTTCTGGTATCGCTTCTCGGCCTTTTGGCTAAGATCAAGTGTAGTATCTGTTCTTATCAGTTTAATATCTGATACGTCCCCCACCCGTGGACCATATATTAAATTGATTTTTGGAACTGGGAGATGGAATAGGGGCTTGCTCCGTCCGCTCCATGCGATTGGTATTGCAGTACCTCCAGGAGCGGTGCACCTCCTCCATGCTTTGTTCAGTGACAAATTCTATGTAGTTGTGGGCTCATTGCTAGCGTGGCAAGCGGTAAGCTGAACCGCTGTGCTTGGAAAACAAACGATGCCTTTGAAATGCTTTATTGTGCTTGCGTGGGCGTGTTCATTTCGAGTGTGTGCAGGTGCGGAAGCAGTAAGAGCTGCAGTTGAGGCTCCCGTCCACTAGAGGCTGCTGCAGCGCTTCTTTTCAACCTGCGCCGTCTGAGGCTTGTCTTAACCTTAGGACTTTCTTGACTTTTATGGGATACGTGAGGAAAAAATCCATTGTATGCCTATATATAAACGCTGTGTTCACATTTAAAGGCATATATCTAGGAAAATGGCAGTTTCTTTACTTGTTATCGCTTCTGAGCTCCCTATTGGACCAGACCACGAATAAAGAAAAATGTTTTACTTTTGCTGTCCTTTTTAGCTGCAAGTGGCTTATTTGTGTTGATTTACTGCTGCAGAACAGCATAAAATGTCGCCAACTGTCATTTCCCCTCGTTACCGTCTTTGTTGTATGCTAAAAAAGTTTCCGAGTTGGTTATCCCACCCTGAGTTAAAATGAGGTCGCTCTGAATGACCCGGTCTCCTCCACCGTTGTTCTGGTATCGCTTCTCGGCCTTTTGGCTAAGATCAAGTGTAGTATCTGTTCTTATCAGTTTAATATCTGAAACGTCCCCCACCCGTGGACCATATATTAAATTGATTTTTGGAACTGGGAGATGGAATAGGGGCTTGCTCTGTCCGCTCCATGCATCGACCTGGTATTGCAGTACCTCCAGGAGCGGTGCACCTCCTCCATGCTTTGTTCAGTGACAAATTCTATGTAGTTGTGGGCTCATGGCTAGCGTGGCAAGCGGTAACCTGAACCGCTGTGCTTGGAAAACAAACGATGCCTTTGAAATGCTTTGTTGTGCTTGCGTGGGCGTGTTCATTTCGAGTGTGTGCAGGTGCGGAAGCAGTAAGAGCTGCAGTTGAGGCTCCCGTCCACTAGAGGCTGCTGCAGCGCTTCTTTTCAACCTGCGCCGTCTGAGGCTTGTCTTAACCTTAGGACTTTCTTGACTTTTATGGGATACGTGAGGAAAAAATCCATTGTATGCCTATATATAAATGCTGTGTTCACATTTAAAGGCATATATCTAGGAAAATGGCAGTTTCTTTACTTGTTATCGCTTCTGAGCTCCCTATTGGACCAGACCACGAATAAAGAAAAATGTTTTACTTTTGCTGTCCTTTTTAGCTGCAAGTGTTACGCCCCTGAAAAGGAGAATAATGAAAAAACCGACACGGACACGGTGTTACTGCTGTCGTTTCCAATGCCGTAATGAACGAGCAGAAGTAACGCGCTTCCCCCTTTTCAGTTCAGACTTAACCAATCGAGGCAAGATCTACAGATAAACGCTTAAAACATAAATTCTGAAAAGGCAACACTCTTCAAGTGCTAAACACAACCATAGCTACAAAAGTAACATTACATAAAATGCATTTTAAAGTGATTTTAACCTATGCATGTTTTAACTGCATCATTCTATGGCTTTTGAGTTGCCTGACCGGAATAATCGATCACAGAATCACAGATCTCCCGATCAACAGTGCATCTGATTCCCATTAACCTTACTCCATTAGAGACATTAAGTACGGTGTTCTTTCAAATATACATCTTCCATGTGCTGAAATCATAAAAGAATATGAAATTTCCAAATGATAATACAATAATATACTTTTGCTAACATTTTTTCTTACTTTCTGAATCTTTCTTTTTATAACCATTACACACTCCCCTTCAACAGAAATGTCGTCCTCGACATTCAAAACTAAAGCGGGTAGATAACAAACATGAAGGGCATAAAATCCAAATCTATGCAGTCCATACACAGGCACTTGACCAACCCAGAGTCTCTAAGCGTGTAGAGGCTGAACTTTAGCTGCTTTTATGGTCGACCGACTAGTAAACAGTCACGCAGTTATATAATCAAGGATACATTCCATTTTGTGTTATTACATTTCAATCCAATAACACTGCTGTGGTCTTCAGTACATAAACACAGGATGGTACGCGGAGATTTGGACTGAATCTGACCACGTAGATCTTGGTTGAAAGGGTCCATGATAGTACACAGAATCAGGCCCGCATGTGGATCCTATTGGAAGTCCCAGACTGTAACAAGCTGGATAACCAAGTTCATCGTAAGTAAATCGCTTTGGTGGCCGCCGTTCTCTTCTGGGCCTATCATGCTCTTGCTCGCTGGCTTGGTGGCTCTCACATGAAGGAGGTGACATGGGTGGCAGTAAAGGGCCATCTCCACAATTGTCAAGTTGTAAAGGTACTTTATCTCCATCTCTCGCTTGCATATCAGTCGTGATCTGCTCCTCGTCCAGGTGCAACACACTCTCTTGTCCTTCTCCTTGTCCGTGATGTGCTGTTGTTGGTTTAGGGTTTTCTGACAGGTCAACATGGTCCTTCTCAGCAGTGGAACATGCATCCTCGGGTGGCTCAGGGCATGGGTTGTAAAACCATTCATCTTCTGAGTCCTCATCACTGTCATCTTTTTGCTGACTGTTGGGTCCAATGTTACTTGTCTCTCTTGTTCTTGTCTTCTGTGACCTGGCAACTTTCAGGGGAACCTCCAGAGGTAGGTGGTCACAGGGAAGTAAAAGATTGCGGTGTAGTATCCGGCTTTGTCTCCCCTTTCCTTGTTCAGGTACCACCTCGTATATTGGAGCATCTTTATTTACTCGGCGCACAACCTTGTGGATGGTGTCTTCCCAATGGCTACGAAGCTTGCCGGTCCCGCCCCTTGGGGTCAAGTTCCTGACCAGGACACGGTCTCCGGGTTCCAACTCAGAGCTCTTTACTTTACGGTCATGGTTCCTTTTGCCTCTTTCAGCTGATTTTCTTGCGTTGCTCCTTGTTATGTCATAAGCTTGTTGCATCCCTTCTCGCCATTTTTGCATGTACTCCCTGTGATCTGTTGTACCTGTTTCTGGTCTCAAGCGGAAAAGTACATCAATGGGCAGTCTTGGGGTCCTTCCAAAGAGGAGATAAAAGGGAGAAAAGCCAGTGACTTCACATTTTGTGCAATTGTATGCAAAAACCAATCTGTTCAGAGAATCTTTCCAATTAGATTTCTCTTTCTCTGTCAGCGTCCTCAGCATTTGTATGAGTGTACGGTTAAAACGTTCAACTTGTCCGTTACCCTCAGGATGGTATGGTGTTGTCCGTGAGCCTAAAACTCCAGAAGTCTTTTTCAGTTGTGACATGAGCTGATTTTCAAATTCACCACCTTGATCATGGTGAATACGTTGGGGGAATCCAAACCTTAACGCATAATCATTAAAAAGTCTATCAGCTACAGTCTTTGCTGACTTGGATGTTGTGGCATAAGCTTGAGCAAATCTTGAGAAGTGATCAATCACAACCAATATGTACTCATAGCCGCCTGAAGACTTGTCAACATGCAGAAAATCAAGAGACACTAACTCAAAAGGCTGGGTTGTAACAATATTAGTTAGTGGCGCCTTAGTGTCACGGCTCGGTTTCTTTTGTTTTAGACATGTGCAGCTGCGAGCCACATAGTGTTCAATATCACGCTGCATATACGGCCAAAAGAAACGTTCTCTCACCAGTGACGTGGTCCGGTCAACTCCTTGATGACCCATGTCATCATGCAGACCCTTCATAACAATTGCCTTGTACTTTTCAGGCAAAACAAGTTGTGTCCGTTTTGTTGTCTTTCGTTGCAAGATCCCATTATCATCCAAAGAGAGTTTTTCCCATTCACGTAACAGTCTTTTACTCTCTGTACTGAATGATTTCAACTGTTTGTTTTCCGGTTTCTTATCCAACTGACGACACTTAAGCACTGGGCCGATATTCTTATCTTCCCTCTGGGCTTCACAAATCTCTCCCAGCGAGAGAGGTGAATGCTGTGAACTGCTGATTTCTTTACACTGCGCAGACAGTGCCATGAACCATACTGCATGAGAGCTTGGGTCCTCAACTGACTGTACAACCGCTTGAACTGAACAAGATGACATTTCCTCAGTACAATGTTTCATCAGTGTGTCAATATCCACTGGCAGCCTTGAGAGGCAGTCGGCGTCGATGTTTTCTTTCCCTGGTCGGTATCGGATGGTGAGGTGGAAATCTGCCAATTCAGCAACCCACCTATACCCAGTTGCATTTAACTTCGCCGTGGACAAGACATAAGTGAGCGGATTATTGTCTGTATATACTGTGCATGACGAGCCGATCAAATAGTCTCTGAATTTTTCACAGACAGCCCATTTCAAAGCCAGGAATTCCAACTTTCCAGAATGGAAATGGTAGTTCTTTTCAGCTTTAGTGAGAGTTCGGGAGGCATACGCTATTACACGCATTTTTCCTTCCTGTTCTTGATACAAAACTGCCCCCAGGCCCAGGTTGGAAGCATCTGTGTGCAGAACAAAGGGCTTGCTAAAATCGGGAAAGGCCAGGATTGGTGGTTCCACCAGGTGGTCCAAAAGCTCCTCTAGCAGCTGCTGGTGTTTTTCTGTCCACACAATGGGAAGGTTGGAGGGGGTTCCAGTTTGTTTTTTGTTATTCCGCCTTTTTCTTGTAAGATGTTTATCACTTTGCTTTGAATCTGCTGGAGTGCTCATGAGGTCATAAAGAGGTGCAGCGATCCGAGAAAAGTCCCGGATATACTGACGGTAATAACTCAGGAGACCCATAACGGCTCTTAATTCTCCCACTGTGGTTGGTTGCTTGTCTTTCAAGGCCCTGACCGCGATGGTATCAGCAGGGTCGATTTTACTACCCTCTGATGAAATGACACGCCCGAGATACCGAACCTCGCGTCGGAAAAGCTCACATTTAGCCGGCTTCAACTTTATGCCATGCATTCTCAATCGTCTAAGCACAGTCCTGACATGTTCAACATGCTGTTCAAAAGACTTGCTAAACACAAGGATATCATCAAGGTATGGAATGCAAATTTCGTCTCTGATCCCCTCCAAACATTCTTCCATGCACCGCTGAAAGGCAGCTGGTGCGTTCATTAAACCAAATGGTATACGAATCCATTCGTATAAACCCCAGGGGGTTACAAAAGCAGTGAGTGGCTGACTGTGTTCTGCCATAAAACCCTGATGATAAGCTTTACCTTGATCTAACAGTGAGAACCACGAATTGCCTCCCAGGCCATCTATAATATCTTGTACCCTGGGGATGGGCTGGCGGTCTGGTACAGTCTTACGGTTTAATTCACGGTAGTCTATACACAGGCGTAAGCTTCCATCTTTTTTGCGTACACACACCACTGGGGACGCATAGGGGGAAGTAGATTTGCGCACCCAACCTTGTGTGATAAGATCATGTAGATAGCTCTTCATTTCTTGATATAATGGTTTTGGTACGGAGAGGTAAGTTTTAGCCACAGGTTCCGTGTCTTTTAATGAGATGGACAATCGCAGATTCTCAATGCAGCCAATGTCATCATCGGAACGTGAAAAGGAGCCCGACTCTTCCCTTAGCATATTTTTAACTAAATCTCTTTCAGGGGGACTGAGGTGGTCTAAGTCCACTGGGGGATCCCAGTCACTACCTGAGGTTTGTTGTTCCTTCACCCCCACAGTATTTACTGTCACTGGAGATTTAGAGCTGGGCTGCTCAAAGATTGTTGCTGGGTAAACTGCTTGGACTGGTTGTGCTGTCCCAATAACAGTCTTCCCAGAGAGTTCTATGTCATGGTCTGTTGGGTTTTGCACATCCACAATCATGAATTGTTTTGCACCTTTCTGTAGTTTCATGAGGGTATCAGCGAACTCCAGGCCTTCCGGCCACTGTGGATTAACACTAGGTTCGAAGATCAGAGTCGTGTCCTCCGAAAAAGGGGATGTCATGATGCGGCACTCTACCTTTACTGATGTGTGTTTTGGAATACGCACTTGTCCTCTGGTGGTTTTGACGTTAAACTCCATGGGTTGCCGTTCAGCAACAACTCTAGCCACAAACACTTCAGCGTCATCCATTTCAAAATCAGAAAAGGATGCTTGAACAGCCTTGATTAACTGCTGTTTGCTGGTGTCTTTATTTTGTTGTAGCTCAGTGTCCACTATCAGGCCAATAACATTTGAACCAATAATAGGACGAGCAAGACTGTTACCTCTAATTACTAGTGTAGGAACAACAACTTCTGTTGTTGGGACGTCATCTGCACCTAGTTTAAACGTGACCTCTATCCATCCTAAATATGGTATGTCTTCGCCATTAGCTGCAATAAGATTTAGAGTGTCATTATTTTCAATGATTTCAGAAATGTCTCTCAAAGTCACATATGGTAGATGTTCTGCTTTCCATTGTTCACTTACTACAGTGACTTGAGAGCCAGAGTCCCACAAAGCTCTAACTTGCTGACCTTGGATATGGCAGTCAATCAGGTATTTCTTTCCTAATAGTGGGGCAACTTTAACTTGCCTTTTCTTTTGGGGTGTGGCTCGGACTGTATTACATGAAGTTGTTAAGCACTGCTTCCTATGAACAGTCCAATGTTCATGCTGACATCTCTCAGAACAATACAATACACTTTTGCATGATGAACATTGTTTCAGTCTCACCTTTATCCCGCCGACACCACAGTATGCACAGAGTTGGGGCGCTGTTGATGAAATGGTCACTCCCTGCCCCGCTGGGGTAACCCTTGCTCGTTTAAAGCATTGCCTCGGAACTGGCCTGATCTCCTCATTCTGCAACCTGCTGAGAAATGTTCACTGCTGCCACATCTGAAACAGTGAATACAGCTTTCCAGGTTTTCCTGCTGGCAGGCATAACATCTCCTCCTTGGCCGCGGTGGAACTGTGGAGAGAGGACGTCGATCTCCATACCTCTGACTGGGTGGGGCATGATCATGTTGTCCTCTAAGGGCTTGTGAATAGTGGTGGTGTGAAGGTGGCTGTAAGTAACTGTATTGCACAGGAGGGGATTGAGGGTAACCGTGCTGTACTGCAGTCTCGTGTACCAGTGATGGGTTGTGGTAGGCTGATGCAGACTGAGGTGGTGTGCAGTCCGGTCCTGCTACTGGGTTTGGGTGCTGCCTCTGTAAGTAAGAGGGTTGCTGCATGGATTCTTTAATAGAAGACACTTCAGCTTTGAGGTCTTTAAGAAGAGTTATATTTGCTTTCATCTCCTGCAGCTCTGAAAGAATATCTGTTTGACTTTTACTGTGGCTCGACTGGCTTACTCTGTCTTTCTTCTCAATATGGTCAGACTGGGCAGAGTGGACTGTTACAGACCGCTGTGGTGCACTCATTTTTTTCTTGTCCTGCCTCTCACTTTCATAGGCACATGCAATGTTTAGTTTCTCAAACAGAAGTTCATCAGAAACACCAGTTTGTTCCAGGGATGGCTGGAGATCACGTTTTATGCTTTCGTTCAGCAAACCGGTCATAACTGTATGAAGGAACATGTTCTGCACCAATACTGGATCATATCGTAAGCCTGACTCCGACTCTTGGGAAGCAAACAGAATCTTTTGTCTTAGGTCTAGAGTGCGGATAAGAAAGCTCTGGGGAGTCTCTTTAACGCCCTGTACTTCTGATGACAGCTGTTTATATAATTCTGTCGCGCTTTTCTCCTGATAATGACAGCGCAGTATTCTTCTCAGGGTGGGCAGTGTAAGGTCATTTTTCCCCTCTAAATAGCTACGTAACTGCATCCCTGGGACAATAGCCCTTATGACAGCATCAACAATCTCTGTTTCTGGAAAACCTTTGACAAGGCCTTGTTCAATTTGCCGTGCTAGGCTGGAAAATGTGAGGCGATCTTTCTGTCCTGGTTCTCCAATTTGCCCAGCTATTTTGAATTCTTTATGCCACAGGGGAGGGGTCTGACCTAAAGCTGAAGCTGCCATTCTGGTGGTGGGTGCAGTGGGCTGAACTTTACTTCCATTCTCCTCGTGAGTACTTTTTGGCTGGAGTGGTAAACGAGAATGGGAAGGTCTGGTTTCTGTTGAAATATTTTCCTGTGTCTCATTAGATTCAAGTTGTTCTTCATATCGTGCTGCTTCAACTTTATTTTCTTGCATATCTGTAGCCTCTGTGTGGAGTTCAATTATTTTGTCTTTAAAACAGAGAAGCTCTGCCATTCCCAAATCCTCCAATGTCTCTAACTCTTCTCTTTGTAGATGATTACTAATCATTAAGATGAGCGATGCTCTGTTTTTTCCTTTCACATGTTCAAATTTTGAACCAGCAATGGTGAGGAAATCACACAGTTCTTTTAAGCTTTCGACAGGCAGTGTACACAGAAGTCCCATTATTTCCAGTTGTAATGTTTCTATCTCAGCTGACTCCATCTTCTTTGCAGTAGTGACTTAGTGTTCTGTTATAGTGGTAATTTGTTTACTAAACCTTGGTTGTAGCCCTCCTGGTGCCGTTGGTTCACCTCAGATTGCCAATACCGGTGGCTGTAGACACTCAAACCACCACACAGTCGTCCACTAGATGTCGTCTACCTGGGTAAGTTAAAGTGGGGGCTGAATGAGAGCTGGAGACGTCTGGTCCTAGCAGAAGTCAAACCTTGCCTCACTCATCCCAGCGGTGCCTCCAGAAATGTTACGCCCCTGAAAAGGGGAATAATGAAAAAACCGACACGGACACGGTGTTACTGCTGTCGTTTCCAATGCCGTAATGAACGAGCAGAAGTAACGCGCTTCCCCCTTTTCAGTTCAGACTTAACCAATCGAGGCAAGATCTACAGATAAACGCTTAAAACATAAATTCTGAAAAGGCAACACTCTTCAAGTGCTAAACACAACCATAGCTACAAAAGTAACATTACATAAAATGCATTTTAAAGTGATTTTAACCTATGCATGTTTTAACTGCATCATTCTATGGCTTTTGAGTTGCCTGACCGGAATAATCGATCACAGAATCACAGATCTCCCGATCAACAGTGCATCTGATTCCCATTAACCTTACTCCATTAGAGACATTAAGTACGGTGTTCTTTCAAATATACATCTTCCATGTGCTGAAATCATAAAAGAATATGAAATTTCCAAATGATAATACAATAATATACTTTTGCTAACATTTTTTCTTACTTTCTGAATCTTTCTTTTTATAACCATTACACAAGTGGCTTATTTGTGTTGATTTACTGCTGCAGAACAGCATAAAATGTCGCCAACTGTCATTTCCCCTCGTTACCGTCTTTGTTGTATGCTAAAAAAGTTTCCGGGTTGGTTATCCCACCCTGAGTTAAAATGAGGTCGCTCTGAATGACGCGGTCTCCTCCACCGTTGTTCTGGTATCGCTTCTCGGCCTTTTGGCTAAGATCAAGTGTAGTATCTGTTCTTATCAGTTTAATATCTGATACGTCCCCCACCCGGGGACCATATATTAAATTGATTTTTGGAACTGGGAGATGGAATAGGGGCTTGCTCCGTCCGCTCCATGCATCGACCTGGTATTGCAGTACCTCCAGGAGCGGTGCACCTCCTCCATGCTTTGTTCAGTGACAAATTCTATGTAGTTGTGGGCTCATTGCTAGTGTGGCAAGCGGTTACCTCAACCGCTGTGCTTGGAAAACGAACGATGCCTTTGAAATGCTTTGTTGTACTTGTGTGGGCGTGTTCATTTCGAGTGTGTGCAGGTGCGGAAGCAGTAAGAGCTGCAGTTGAGGCTCCCGGCCACTAGAGGCTGCTGCAGCGCTTCTTTTCAACCTGCGCCGTCTGAGGCTTGTCTTAACCTTAGGACTTTCTTGACTTTTATGGGATACATGAGGAAAAAATCCATTGTATGCCTATATATAAATGCTGTGTTCTCATTTAAAGGCATATATCTAGGAAAATGGCAGTTTCTTTACTTGTTATCGCTTCTGAGCTCCCTATTGGACCAGACCACGAATAAAGAAAAATGCTTTACTTTTGCTGTCCTTTTTAGCTGCAAGTGGCTTATTTGTGTTGATTTACTGCTGCAGAACAGCATAAAATGTCGCCAACTGTCATTTCCCCTCGTTACCGTCTTTGTTGTATGCTAAAAAAGTTTCCGGGTTGGTTATCCCACCCTGAGTTAAAATGAGGTCGCTCTGAATGACCCGGTCTCCTCCACCGTTGTTCTGGTATCGCTTCTCGGCCTTTTGGCTAAGATCAAGTGTAGTATCTGTTCTTATCAGTTTAATATCTGATACGTCCCCCACCCGGGGACCATATATTAAATTGATTTTTGGAACTGGGAGATGGAATAGGGGCTTGCTCCGTCCGCTCCATGCGATTGGTATTGCAGTACCTCCAGGAGCGGTGCACCTCCTCCATGCTTTGTTCAGTGACAAATTCTATGTAGTTGTGGGCTCATTGCTAGCGTGGCAAGCGGTAAGCTGAACCGCTGTGCTTGGAAAACAAACGATGCCTTTGAAATGCTTTATTGTGCTTGCGTGGGCGTGTTCATTTCGAGTGTGTGCAGGTGCGGAAGCAGTAAGAGCTGCAGTTGAGGCTCCCGTCCACTAGAGGCTGCTGCAGCGCTTCTTTTCAACCTGCGCCGTCTGAGGCTTGTCTTAACCTTAGGACTTTCTTGACTTTTATGGGATACGTGAGGAAAAAATCCATTGTATGCCTATATATAAACGCTGTGTTCACATTTAAAGGCATATATCTAGGAAAATGGCAGTTTCTTTACTTGTTATCGCTTCTGAGCTCCCTATTGGACCAGACCACGAATAAAGAAAAATGTTTTACTTTTGCTGTCCTTTTTAGCTGCAAGTGGCTTATTTGTGTTGATTTACTGCTGCAGAACAGCATAAAATGTCGCCAACTGTCATTTCCCCTCGTTACCGTCTTTGTTGTATGCTAAAAAAGTTTCCGAGTTGGTTATCCCACCCTGAGTTAAAATGAGGTCGCTCTGAATGACCCGGTCTCCTCCACCGTTGTTCTGGTATCGCTTCTCGGCCTTTTGGCTAAGATCAAGTGTAGTATCTGTTCTTATCAGTTTAATATCTGCTACGTCCCCCACCCGGGGACCATATATTAAATTGATTTTTGGAACTGGGAGATGGAATAGGGGCTTGCTCTGTCCGCTCCACGCATCGACCTGGTATTGCAGTACCTCCAGGAGCGGTGCACCTCCTCCATGCTTTGTTCAGTGACAAATTCTATGTAGTTGTGGGCTCATGGCTAGCGTGGCAAGCGGTAACCTGAACCGCTGTGCTTGGAAAACAAACGATGCCTTTGAAATGCTTTGTTGTGCTTGCGTGGGCGTGTTCATTTCGAGTGTGTGCAGGTGCGGAAGCAGTAAGAGCTGCAGTTGAGGCTCCCGTCCACTAGAGGCTGCTGCAGCGCTTCTTTTCAACCTGCGCCGTCTGAGGCTTGTCTTAACCTTAGGACTTTCTTGACTTTTATGGGATACGTGAGGAAAAAATCCATTGTATGCCTATATATAAATGCTGTGTTCACATTTAAAGGCATATATCTAGGAAAATGGCAGTTTCTTTACTTGTTATCGCTTCTGAGCTCCCTATTGGACCAGACCACGAATAAAGAAAAATGTTTTACTTTTGCTGTCCTTTTTAGCTGCAAGTGGCTTATTTGTGTTGATTTACTGCTGCAGAACAGCATAAAATGTCGCCAACTGTCATTTCCCCTCGTTACCGTCTTTGTTGTATGCTAAAAAAGTTTCCGGGTTGGTTATCCCACCCTGAGTTAAAATGAGGTCGCTCTGAATGACCCGGTCTCCTCCACCGTTGTTCTGGTATCGCTTCTCGGCCTTTTGGCTAAGATCAAGTGTAGTATCTGTTCTTATCAGTTTAATATCTGATACGTCCCCCACGCGGGGACCATATATTAAATTGATTTTTGGAACTGGGAGATGGAATAGGGGCTTGCTCTGTCCGCTCCATGCATCGACCTGTTATTGCAGTACCTCCAGGAGCGGTGCACCTCCTCCATGCTTTGTTCAGTGACAAATTCTATGTAGTTGTGGGCTCATGGCTAGCGTGGCAAGCGGTAAGCTGAACCGCTGTGCTTGGAAAACAAACGATGCCTTTGAAATGCTTTGTTGTGCTTGCGTGGGCGTGTTCATTTCGAGTGTGTGCAGGTGCGGAAGCAGTAAGAGCTGCAGTTGAGGCTCCCGTCCACTAGAGGCTGCTGCAGCGCTTCTTTTCAACCTGCGCCGTCTGAGGCTTGTCTTAACCTTAGGACTTTCTTGACTTTTATGGGATACGTGAGGAAAAAATCCATTGTATGCCTATATATAAACGCTGTGTTCACATTTAAAGGCATATATCTAGGAAAATGGCAGTTTCTTTACTTGTTATCGCTTCTGAGCTCCCTATTGGACCAGACCACGAATAAAGAAAAATGTTTTACTTTTGCTGTCCTTTTTAGCTGCAAGTGGCTTATTTGTGTTGATTTACTGCTGCAGAACAGCATAAAATGTCGCCAACTGTCATTTCCCCTCGTTACCGTCTTTGTTGTATGCTAAAAAAGTTTCCGAGTTGGTTATCCCACCCTGAGTTAAAATGAGGTCGCTCTGAATGACCCGGTCTCCTCCACCGTTGTTCTGGTATCGCTTCTCGGCCTTTTGGCTAAGATCAAGTGTAGTATCTGTTCTTATCAGTTTAATATCTGATACGTCCCCCACCCGGGGACCATATATTAAATTGATTTTTGCAACTGGGAGATGGAATAGGGGCTTGCTCTGTCCGCTCCATGCATCGACCTGGTATTGCAGTACCTCCAGGAGCGGTGCACCTCCTCCATGCTTTGTTCAGTGACAAATTCTATGTAGTTGTGGGCTCATGGCTAGCGTGGCAAGCGGTAACCTGAACCGCTGTGCTTGGAAAACAAACGATGCCTTTGAAATGCTTTGTTGTGCTTGCGTGGGCGTGTTCATTTCGAGTGTGTGCAGGTGCGGAAGCAGTAAGAGCTGCAGTTGAGGCTCCCGTCCACTAGAGGCTGCTGCAGCGCTTCTTTTCAACCTGCGCCGTCTGAGGCTTGTCTTAACCTTAGGACTTTCTTGACTTTTATGGGATACGTGAGGAAAAAATCCATTGTATGCCTATATATAAATGCTGTGATCACATTTAAAGGCATATATCTAGGAAAATGGCAGTTTCTTTACTTGTTATCGCTTCTGAGCTCCCTATTGGACCAGACCACGAATAAAGAAAAATGTTTTACTTTTGCTGTCCTTTTTAGCTGCAAGTGGCTTATTTGTGTTGATTTACTGCTGCAGAACAGCATAAAATGTCGCCAACTGTCATTTCCCCTCGTTACCGTCTTTGTTGTATGCTAAAAAAGTTTCCGGGTTGGTTATCCCACCCTGAGTTAAAATGAGGTCGCTCTGAATGACCCGGTCTCCTCCACCGTTGTTCTGGTATCGCTTCTCGGCCTTTTGGCTAAGATCAAGTGTAGTATCTGTTCTTATCAGTTTAATATCTGATACGTCCCCCACCCGGGGACCATATATTAAATTGATTTTTGGAACTGGGAGATGGAATAGGGGCTTGCTCCGTCCGCTCCATGCATCGACCTGGTATTGCAGTACCTCCAGGAGCGGTGCACCTCCTCCATGCTTTGTTCAGTGACAAATTCTATGTAGTTGTGGGCTCATTGCTAGTGTGGCAAGCGGTTACCTCAACCGCTGTGCTTGGAAAACGAACGATGCCTTTGAAATGCTTTGTTGTACTTGTGTGGGCGTGTTCATTTCGAGTGTGTGCAGGTGCGGAAGCAGTAAGAGCTGCAGTTGAGGCTCCCGGCCACTAGAGGCTGCTGCAGCGCTTCTTTTCAACCTGCGCCGTCTGAGGCTTGTCTTAACCTTAGGACTTTCTTGACTTTTATGGGATACATGAGGAAAAAATCCATTGTATGCCTATATATAAATGCTGTGTTCTCATTTAAAGGCATATATCTAGGAAAATGGCAGTTTCTTTACTTGTTATCGCTTCTGAGCTCCCTATTGGACCAGACCACGAATAAAGAAAAATGCTTTACTTTTGCTGTCCTTTTTAGCTGCAAATGGCTTATTTGTGTTGATTTACTGCTGCAGAACAGCATAAAATGTCGCCAACTGTCATTTCCCCTCGTTACCGTCTTTGTTGTATGCTAAAAAAGTTTCCGGGTTGGTTATCCCACCCTGAGTTAAAATGAGGTCGCTCTGAATGACCCGGTCTCCTCCACCGTTGTTCTGGTATCGCTTCTCGGCCTTTTGGCTAAGATCAAGTGTAGTATCTGTTCTTATCAGTTTAATATCTGATACGTCCCCCACCCGGGGACCATATATTAAATTGATTTTTGGAACAGGGAGATGGAATAGGGGCTTGCTCTGTCCGCTCCATGCATCGACCTGGTATTGCAGTACCTCCAGGAGCGGTGCACCTCCTCCATGCTTTGTTCAGTGACAAATTCTATGTAGTTGTGGGCTCATGGCTAGCGTGGCAAGCGGTAACCTGAACCGCTGTGCTTGGAAAACAAACGATGCCTTTGAAATGCTTTGTTGTGCTTGCGTGGGCGTGTTCATTTCGAGTGTGTGCAGGTGCGGAAGCAGTAAGAGCTGCAGTTGAGGCTCCCGTCCACTAGAGGCTGCTGCAGCGCTTCTTTTCAACCTGCGCCGTCTGAGGCTTGTCTTAACCTTAGGACTTTCTTGACTTTTATGGGATACGTGAGGAAAAAATCCATTGTATGCCTATATATAAATGCTGTGTTCACATTTAAAGGCATATATCTAGGAAAATGGCAGTTTCTTTACTTGTTATCGCTTCTGAGCTCCCTATTGGACCAGACCACGAATAAAGAAAAATGTTTTACTTTTGCTGTCCTTTTTAGCTGCAAGTGGCTTATTTGTGTTGATTTACTGCTGCAGAACAGCATAAAATGTCGCCAACTGTCATTTCCCCTCGTTACCGTCTTTGTTGTATGCTAAAAAAGTTTCCGGGTTGGTTATCCCACCCTGAGTTAAAATGAGGTCGCTCTGAATGACGCGGTCTCCTCCACCGTTGTTCTGGTATCGCTTCTCGGCCTTTTGGCTAAGATCAAGTGTAGTATCTGTTCTTATCAGTTTAATATCTGATACGTCCCCCACCCGGGGACCATATATTAAATTGATTTTTGGAACTGGGAGATGGAATAGGGGCTTGCTCCGTCCGCTCCATGCATCGACCTGGTATTGCAGTACCTCCAGGAGCGGTGCACCTCCTCCATGCTTTGTTCAGTTCTTAACCTTAGGACTTTCTTGACTTTTATGGGATACGTGAGGAAAAAATCCATTGTATGCCTATATATAAATGCTGTGTTCACATTTAAAGGCATATATCTAGGAAAATGGCAGTTTCTTTACTTGTTATCGCTTCTGAGCTCCCTATTGGACCAGACCACGAATAAAGAAAAATGTTTTACTTTTGCTGTCCTTTTTAGCTGCAAGTGGCTTATTTGTGTTGATTTACTGCTGCAGAACAGCATAAAATGTCGCCAACTGTCATTTCCCCTCGTTACCGTCTTTGTTGTATGCTAAAAAAGTTTCCGGGTTGGTTATCCCACCCTGAGTTAAAATGAGGTCGCTCTGAATGACGCGGTCTCCTCCACCGTTGTTCTGGTATCGCTTCTCGGCCTTTTGGCTAAGATCAAGTGTAGTATCTGTTCTTATCAGTTTAATATCTGATACGTCCCCCACCCGGGGACCATATATTAAATTGATTTTTGGAACTGGGAGATGGAATAGGGGCTTGCTCCGTCCGCTCCATGCATCGACCTGGTATTGCAGTACCTCCAGGAGCGGTGCACCTCCTCCATGCTTTGTTCAGTGACAAATTCTATGTAGTTGTGGGCTCATTGCTAGCGTGGCAAGCGGTAACCTGAACCGCTGTTTTTGTAAAACGAACGATGCCTTTGAAATGTTTTTTTGTGCTTGCGTGGGCGTGTTCATTTCGAGTGTGTGCAGGTGCGGAAGCAGTAAGAGCTGCAGTTGAGGCTCCCGGCCACTAGAGGCTGCTGCAGCGCTTCTTTTCAACCTGCGCCGTCTGAGGCTTGTCTTAACCTTAGGACTTTCTTGACTTTTATGGGATACATGAGGAAAAAATCCATTGTATGCCTATATATAAATGCTGTGTTCTCATTTAAAGGCATATATCTAGGAAAATGGCAGTTTCTTTACTTGTTATCGCTTCTGAGCTCCCTATTGGACCAGACCACGAATAAAGAAAAATGCTTTACTTTTGCTGTCCTTTTTAGCTGCAAATGGCTTATTTGTGTTGATTTACTGCTGCAGAACAGCATAAAATGTCGCCAACTGTCATTTCCCCTCGTTACCGTCTTTGTTGTATGCTAAAAAAGTTTCCGGGTTGGTTATCCCACCCTGAGTTAAAATGAGGTCGCTCTGAATGACCCGGTCTCCTCCACCGTTGTTCTGGTATCGCTTCTCGGCCTTTTGGCTAAGATCAAGTGTAGTATCTGTTCTTATCAGTTTAATATCTGATACGTCCCCCACCCGGGGACCATATATTAAATTGATTTTTGGAACAGGGAGATGGAATAGGGGCTTGCTCTGTCCGCTCCACGCATCGACCTGGTATTGCAGTACCTCCAGGAGCGGTGCACCTCCTCCATGCTTTGTTCAGTGACAAATTCTATGTAGTTGTGGGCTCATGGCTAGCGTGGCAAGCGGTAACCTGAACCGCTGTGCTTGGAAAACAAACGATGCCTTTGAAATGCTTTGTTGTGCTTGCGTGGGCGTGTTCATTTCGAGTGTGTGCAGGTGCGGAAGCAGTAAGAGCTGCAGTTGAGGCTCCCGTCCACTAGAGGCTGCTGCAGCGCTTCTTTTCAACCTGCGCCGTCTGAGGCTTGTCTTAACCTTAGGACTTTCTTGACTTTTATGGGATACGTGAGGAAAAAATCCATTGTATGCCTATATATAAATGCTGTGTTCTCATTTAAAGGCATATATCTAGGAAAATGGCAGTTTCTTTACTTGTTATCGCTTCTGAGCTCCCTATTGGACCAGACCACGAATAAAGAAAAATGCTTTACTTTTGCTGTCCTTTTTAGCTGCAAATGGCTTATTTGTGTTGATTTACTGCTGCAGAACAGCATAAAATGTCGCCAACTGTCATTTCCCCTCGTTACCGTCTTTGTTGTATGCTAAAAAAGTTTCCGGGTTGGTTATCCCACCCTGAGTTAAAATGAGGTCGCTCTGAATGACCCGGTCTCCTCCACCGTTGTTCTGGTATCGCTTCTCGGCCTTTTGGCTAAGATCAAGTGTAGTATCTGTTCTTATCAGTTTAATATCTGATACGTCCCCCACCCGGGGACCATATATTAAATTGATTTTTGGAACTGGAAGATGGATTAGGGGCTTGCTCCGTCCGCTCCATGCATTGACCTGGTATTGCAGTACTTCCAGGAGCGGTGCACCTCCTCCATGCTTTGTTCAGTGACAAATTCTATGTAGTTGTGGGCTCATTGCTAGCGTGGCAAGCGGTAACCTGAACCGCTGTGCTTGGAAAACGAACGATGCCTTTGAAATGCTTTGTTGTGCCTGCGTGGGCGTGTTCATTTCGAGTGTGTGCAGGTGCGGAAGCAGTAAGAGCTGCAGTTGAGGCTCCTGGCCACTAGAGGCTGCTGCAGCGCTTCTTTTCAACCTGCGCCGTCTGAGGCTTGTCTTAACCTTAGGACTTTCTTGACTTTTATGGGATACGTGAGGAAAAAATCCATTGTATGCCTATATATAAACGCTGTGTTCACATTTAAAGGCATATATCTAGGAAAATGGCAGTTTCTTTACTTGTTATCGCTTCTGAGCTCCCTATTGGACCAGACCACGAATAAAGAAAAATGCTTTACTTTTGCTGTCCTTTTTAGCTGCAAGTGGCTTATTTGTGTTGATTTACTGCTGCAGAACAGCATAAAATGTCGCCAACTGTCATTTCCCCTCGTTACCGTCTTTGTTGTATGCTAAAAAAGTTTCCGGGTTGGTTATCCCACCCTGAGTTAAAATGAGGTCGCTCTGAATGACCCGGTCTCCTCCACCGTTGTTCTGGTATCGCTTCTCGGCCTTTTGGCTAAGATCAAGTGTAGTATCTGTTCTTATCAGTTTAATATCTGATACGTCCCCCACCCGGGAACCATATATTAAATTGATTTTTGGAACAGGGAGATGGAATAGGGGCTTGCTCTGTCCGCTCCACGCATCGACCTGGTATTGCAGTACCTCCAGGAGCGGTGCACCTCCTCCATGCTTTGTTCAGTGACAAATTCTATGTAGTTGTGGGCTCATGGCTAGCGTGGCAAGCGGTAACCTGAACCGCTGTGCTTGGAAAACGAACGATGCCTTTGAAATGCTTTGTTGTGCTTGCGTGGGCGTGTTCATTTCGAGTGTGTGCAGGTGCGGAAGCAGTAAGAGCTGCAGTTGAGGCTCCCGTCCACTAGAGGCTGCTGCAGCGCTTCTTTTCAACCTGCGCCGTCTGAGGCTTGTCTTAACCTTAGGACTTTCTTGACTTTTATGGGATACGTGAGGAAAAAATCCATTGTATGCCTATATATAAATGCTGTGTTCTCATTTAAAGGCATATATCTAGGAAAATGGCAGTTTCTTTACTTGTTATCGCTTCTGAGCTCCCTATTGGACCAGACCACGAATAAAGAAAAATGCTTTACTTTTGCTGTCCTTTTTAGCTGCAAATGGCTTATTTGTGTTGATTTACTGCTGCAGAACAGCATAAAATGTCGCCAACTGTCATTTCCCCTCGTTACCGTCTTTGTTGTATGCTAAAAAAGTTTCCGGGTTGGTTATCCCACCCTGAGTTAAAATGAGGTCGCTCTGAATGACCTGGTCTCCTCCACCGTTGTTCTGGTATCGCTTCTCGGCCTTTTGGCTAAGATCAAGTGTAGTATCTGTTCTTATCAGTTTAATATCTGATACGTCCCCCACCCGGGGACCATATATTAAATTGATTTTTGGAACTGGAAGATGGATTAGGGGCTTGCTCCGTCCGCTCCATGCATTGACCTGGTATTGCAGTACTTCCAGGAGCGGTGCACCTCCTCCATGCTTTGTTCAGTGACAAATTCTATGTAGTTGTGGGCTCATTGCTAGCGTGGCAAGCGGTAACCTGAACCGCTGTGCTTGGAAAACGAACGATGCCTTTGAAATGCTTTGTTGTGCCTGCGTGGGCGTGTTCATTTCGAGTGTGTGCAGGTGCGGAAGCAGTAAGAGCTGCAGTTGAGGCTCCTGGCCACTAGAGGCTGCTGCAGCGCTTCTTTTCAACCTGCGCCGTCTGAGGCTTGTCTTAACCTTAGGACTTTCTTGACTTTTATGGGATACGTGAGGAAAAAATCCATTGTATGCCTATATATAAACGCTGTGTTCACATTTAAAGGCATATATCTAGGAAAATGGCAGTTTCTTTACTTGTTATCGCTTCTGAGCTCCCTATTGGACCAGACCACGAATAAAGAAAAATGCTTTACTTTTGCTGTCCTTTTTAGCTGCAAGTGGCTTATTTGTGTTGATTTACTGCTGCAGAACAGCATAAAATGTCGCCAACTGTCATTTCCCCTCGTTACCGTCTTTGTTGTATGCTAAAAAAGTTTCCGGGTTGGTTATCCCACCCTGAGTTAAAATGAGGTCGCTCTGAATGACCCGGTCTCCTCCACCGTTGTTCTGGTATCGCTTCTCGGCCTTTTGGCTAAGATCAAGTGTAGTATCTGTTCTTATCAGTTTAATATCTGATACGTCCCCCACCCGGGAACCATATATTAAATTGATTTTTGGAACAGGGAGATGGAATAGGGGCTTGCTCTGTCCGCTCCACGCATCGACCTGGTATTGCAGTACCTCCAGGAGCGGTGCACCTCCTCCATGCTTTGTTCAGTGACAAATTCTATGTAGTTGTGGGCTCATGGCTAGCGTGGCAAGCGGTAACCTGAACCGCTGTGCTTGGAAAACGAACGATGCCTTTGAAATGCTTTGTTGTGCTTGCGTGGGCGTGTTCATTTCGAGTGTGTGCAGGTGCGGAAGCAGTAAGAGCTGCAGTTGAGGCTCCCGTCCACTAGAGGCTGCTGCAGCGCTTCTTTTCAACCTGCGCCGTCTGAGGCTTGTCTTAACCTTAGGACTTTCTTGACTTTTATGGGATACGTGAGGAAAAAATCCATTGTATGCCTATATATAAACGCTGTGTTCACATTTAAAGGCATATATCTAGGAAAATGGCAGTTTCTTTACTTGTTATCGCTTCTGAGCTCCCTATTGGACCAGACCACGAATAAAGAAAAATGTTTTACTTTTGCTGTCCTTTTTAGCTGCAAGTGGCTTATTTGTGTTGATTTACTGCTGCAGAACAGCATAAAATGTCGCCAACTGTCATTTCCCCTCGTTACCGTCTTTGTTGTATGCTAAAAAATTTCCGGGTTGGTTATCCCACCCTGAGTTAAAATGAGGTCGCTCTGAATGACCCGGTCTCCTCCACCGTTGTTCTGGTATCGCTTCTCGGCCTTTTGGCTAAGATCAAGTGTAGTATCTGTTCTTATCAGTTTAATATCTGATACGTCCCCCACCCGGGAACCATATATTAAATTGATTTTTGGAACTGGGAGATGGAATAGGGGCTTGCTCCGTCCGCTCCATGCATTGACCTGGTATTGCAGTACTTCCAGGAGCGGTGCACCTCCTCCATGCTTTGTTCAGTGACAAATTCTATGTAGTTGTTGGCTCATTGCTAGCGTGGCAAGCGGTAACCTGAACCGCTGTGCTTGGAAAACGAACGATGCCTTTGAAATGCTTTGTTGTGCTTGCGTGGGCGTGTTCATTTCGAGTGTGTGCAGGTGCGGAAGCAGTAAGAGCTGCAGTTGAGGCTCCCGGCCACTAGAGGCTGCTGCAGCGCTTCTTTTCAACCTGCGCCGTCTGAGGCTTGTCTTAACCTTAGGACTTTCTTGACTTTTATGGGATACGTGAGGAAAAAATCCATTGTATGCCTATATATAAACGCTGTGTTCACATTTAAAGGCATATATCTAGGAAAATGGCAGTTTCTTTACTTGTTATCGCTTCTGAGCTCCCTATCGGACCAGACCACGAATAAAGAAAAATGCTTTACTTTTGCTGTCCTTTTTAGCTGCAAGTGGCTTATTTGTGTTGATTTACTGCTGCAGAACAGCATAAAATGTCGCCAACTGTCATTTCCCCTCGTTACCGTCTTTGTTGTATGCTAAAAAATTTGAATGTTTCCGGGTTGGTTATCCCACCCTGAGTTAAAATGAGGTCGCTCTGAATGACCCGGTCTCCTCCACCGTTGTTCTGGTATCGCTTCTCGGCCTTTTGGCTAAGATCAAGTGTAGTATCTGTTCTTATCAGTTTAATATCTGATACGTCCCCCACCCGGGGACCATATATTAAATTGATTTTTGGAACTGGGAGATGGAATAGGGGCTTGCTCCGTCCGCTCCATGCATTGACCTGGTATTGCAGTACTTCCAGGAGCGGTGCACCTCCTCCATGCTTTGTTCAGTGACAAATTCTATGTAGTTGTTGGCTCATTGCTAGCGTGGCAAGCGGTAACCTGAACCGCTGTGCTTGGAAAACGAACGATGCCTTTGAAATGCTTTGTTGTGCTTGCGTGGGCGTGTTCATTTCGAGTGTGTGCAGGTGCGGAAGCAGTAAGAGCTGCAGTTGAGGCTCCCGGCCACTAGAGGCTGCTGCAGCGCTTCTTTTCAACCTGCGCCGTCTGAGGCTTGTCTTAACCTTAGGACTTTCTTGACTTTTATGGGATACGTGAGGAAAAAATCCATTGTATGCCTATATATAAACGCTGTGTTCACATTTAAAGGCATATATCTAGGAAAATGGCAGTTTCTTTACTTGTTATCGCTTCTGAGCTCCCTATTGGACCAGACCACGAATAAAGAAAAATGCTTTACTTTTGCTGTCCTTTTTAGCTGCAAGTGGCTTATTTGTGTTGATTTACTGCTGCAGAACAGCATAAAATGTCGCCAACTGTCATTTCCCCTCGTTACCGTCTTTGTTGTATGCTAAAAAAGTTTCCGGGTTGGTTATCCCACCCTGAGTTAAAATGAGGTCGCTCTGAATGACCCGGTCTCCTCCACCGTTGTTCTGGTATCGCTTCTCGGCCTTTTGGCTAAGATCAAGTGTAGTATCTGTTCTTATCAGTATAATATCTGATACGTCCCCCACCCGGGGACCATATATTAAATTGATTTTTGGAACTGGGAGATGGAATAGGGGCTTGCTCCGTCCGCTCCATGCATCGACCTGGTATTGCAGTACCTCCAGGAGCGGTGCACCTCCTCCATGCTTTGTTCAGTGACAAATTCTATGTAGTTGTTGGCTCATTGCTAGCGTGGCAAGCGGTAACCTGAACCGCTGTGCTTGAAAAACGAACTGTAATAGAGTGGTTTGTTGCCCCTAGTGGTAGAAATGCAGATATACCTGTTCTAGGTATAGTTCTTAGTAGGACAACTTATTAGTGTTAAGTTAGCAAGAAAGCTGTACTGAGTGGCTGTCTGTTTCCCCTGCGTTCCACCATTAAAAGATTTCGTCTCCACATTCCCTCTGCTAACTTCTTCCAACCCCAGAATATCACAACTGGCGACGAGGATTTTAAAGAATTCCATAGCGTGACAGAGGTGTGCCGGTCAAAGGACTTTGTACGGAAGTAAGAGAAACAACCGTATGATATTTTTTTTTTCGAAGCTACAAGATTTAGCATCGAGAAGCTAATATGGCTATGCATGTGGGTCGTGTGGTTGAATATGATGAATCTAAGGAGGATTTTGAGTCATATTTGGAGCGTTTGGAACAATGGATGTTGGCTAATGATGTTCCGGATGAGAAGATTGTTTGCACTTTTCTCTCTGTGATCGGAGCAGATACATATGGGCTGCTAAAGAATCTTGTGTCTCCGAAAGTACCGAGCACGATGGAGTATGCAGCGCTAACTGCAGTGTTACAAGCACACTATAAGCCAACACCAGTGGTGATAGCTGAGCGTTTTCGATTCCAAAAACGTAACCAAAAGGAGGGGGAACCAGTATCAGATTACGTTGTTGCCCTGAGGCAGTTATCAGCCACATGTAATTTTGGACAATATTTGGATGAGGCGCTGAGAGATCGTTTTGTCAGTGGGCTGCGCTCGGATGCTGCACAGCGCAAGCTACTGACAGAAAAAGATCTTACCTTTTCACGTGCGTGTGAGATTGCCGTGAACATGGAACTTGCTTCAAAAAATACTATGGAGTTTGCTGGACACCATGACACTCACCAAGTTAATGCACTGAAAAATGTTCCAATTTTTTCCAAGAGAGGATGGAAAGGACAGAACTCAAAAGAGGGACAGATCTCAAAAGAGGAAAAAAATAAAAATAAGAGCTGGATGGGGTCTAAAAAAGATACAGCAACAAAGCAGCCGTGCTATCGGTGTGGTGGAAAACATACGGCACGCGACTGCAGATTTAGGAATGAACAATGTCATGTTTGTGCAAAAATAGGACACATTGCTCGTGCTTGCAGGAATAAAAAAAGCAGACAACAAACTCAGTATGTGGAAACGGACACCGAGTCATCAAACAGAAATGATGAAGCTGAACTTTTTGGAGTTTATTCAGTGTACTCTGTCGCTTCCACTGAAAAAGGTTACACAGTGGATGTTTTACTGGGAGACAAAAACACCACCATGTTGCTAGACACAGGATCAGCAGTGTCAGTGATAAGTGACAAGTATTACCAGTCACATCTCACCCAGTTCCCTATAAAACCGGTTGGGTTAAAGTTGAAGTCTTACTCAGGCCAAAGCATCGCTGTTCTTGGATGTATAGTTGTACCTGTACAGTATGGAACACAAAAGAGTACTTTACCACTGATTATTGTTCAGGGAAACAGGCCATCCCTGATTGGACGAAACTGGTTAAAGAAACTACAGCTAAACTGGGAACAGATTTTTACAGTACACAAGGTACTAGTGCAAAAAGATGCAAAACCAGGATTACAGGAAGTGATCCTACGCCATCAGGCAGTGTTTTCAGAGGACCAAGGCTGCATTAAGGGATTTAAGGCCAAAATTCGTATTAAGCCAAACACTACACCAGTTTTCTGTAAAGCTCGCCCGGTTCCTTATGCACTAAAGGAAGCGGTAGAAAAAGAGTTGGACAGATTGGAAAGGGTGAAAGTGATTTCAAAGGTCGAGAAAAGTGAGTGGGCATCTCCCATTGTTACGGTGCCCAAAACTGACAAAACCATTAGGATCTGTGGTGACTACAAGGTCAGCATAAATCAGTGCATTGAAGAGAAATGTTATCCACTGCTTAATGCTGAAGACCTTTTTGCTACTTTGGCAGGAGGAACATCATTCAGTAAACTTGACCTTTCTCATGCCTACCAGCAGCTGGAGTTAGATGAAGAGTCAGAGAAGTATCTGGTTATCAACACCCACAAAGGTCTGTACAAGTACAGTCGCCTCAGCTATGGCGTATCCAGTGCTCCTGCTCTTTTTCAGTCTGTGATGGATCAGATTTTCCAAGGGATGGATCATGTGACATGTTTTCTGGATGATATTCTCATCACTGCTTCATCGGAGAGGGAACATCTATAGAGGTTGGAAGAAGTTCTCACACGCCTGGAGAAGCATGGTGTGAGAGTTAAGCTTGCAAAGTGTCGTTTTCTTCAGAGCAGTGTGGAATACTTGGGACACAGGATTGACAAGGATGGACTGCACCCCATGGAGGAAAAGGTTGCAGCCATAACAAACGCACCAGAACCAACAAATGTCACTGAACTGAAGTCTTTTTTGGGTCTTCTAAATTACTACAGTCGATTTCTAAACAATCCATCTACCATCCTTCAGCCTCTCCACAACCTGTTGAGAAAAGATGAAACATGGATTTGGACTACAGCTTGTACACAAGCATTTGAAGATGCAAAAAGACTACTGCTGCAGAACAAAGTGTTGGTGCATTATAGCACACACCTGCCATTGAAATTAGCCTGTGATGCATCACCTTATGGGGTTGGTGCAGTCATTTCTCATATCTTGGAAAACGGAGAGGAAAGGCCAGTGGCATTTGCATCAAGAACGTTAACCGATGCTGAGCGGAAGTATGCCCAAATAGAGAAAGAGGCTCTTGCTATCATTTTTGGAGTCAAGAAATTCCACAAATATCTGTACGGAAGGAAATTCACACTCATAACAGATCACAAGCCATTGTTGGCTATACTGGGACCAAAGTCAGCGGTGCCAACACTTGCTGCTTTGAGGATGCAACGCTGGGCTCTTATTCTAATGGCATATAGCTATGACATTGAATATAGAAGAGCTGGTGTCACAAGAATTCCGCCAGTTTTTGGAGTTAAATGGAATCCGTCACACAGCTGTTCCGGCATATCACCCTGCATCAAATGGAGCAGCAGAGAGGTCAGTACAAATCCTGAAACGATCTTTGATGAAAAATGTACTGGAGGCAGATGGGAAGGCCACATTGCCACTCAGTCATCGCTTGGCAAACTTCCTGATCATGTATCGCAGTACACCGCACACTGTGACAGGTTGCACACCAGCAGAGTTATTCCTGAAACGTCAGATTCGAACCCGTTTCAGTCTTCTCAAACCTGAACTTGCTCAACACATTAAACAGAAGCAGTTCAAGCAAAAGCGACATCATGATCGAAGAGCTCCATTCTTACGTGTTTTTTCTGAAGGAGAGACTGTTCGTGTCCGAAACTTCAGAGGAGGATTTGTGAAGTGGACTTGTGGAACAGTTCTGAAGAAGTTGGGAAGCGTCACTTATCGGATACAAGACGGACAGAGAACGCGCACCATACATGTTGACCACATGTTACCATGGAAACAAGCTGTGGAGAAATCTCCAGTTATGTTTTCCCCAGTGCTCGTAGAGGAACCTGAAGAGATCAGAGACTGTTTTGTGCCAGGAAGTCCGAGAGGAACACTAACAGAACCACCGTTACCTGCTGCATCACCTGGGCAGACAACAGAAGAACCTTCAGTATCAACCCCTAAAACAACCCAAAGCCCATCAGCGGAGCGCAGATACCCGGTGCGGCACAGAGTTCCTCCAAAGAGACTGAATCTTTGAAAATGTGTATTGTATGAGTAGTTACTGCTAGTTGATTTTTGAAGTAATAAGGCAATAAGTACAGTTAAATTGTTAAATTCTTAGTAAGGCAGTAGGAAATTTTATTTGCTGTTGTTATGCATCTTTCCCTACTATTTAGTTGCAGTAGAAATCTAAAAGGGGAGGAATGTAATAGAGTGGTTTGTTGCCCCTAGTGGTAGAAATGCAGATATACCTGTTCTAGGTATAGTTCTTAGTAGGCCAACTTATTAGTGTTAAGTTAGCAAGAAAGCTGTACTGAGTGGCTGTCTGTTTCCCCTGCGTTCCACCATTAAAAGATTTCGTCTCCACATTCCCTCTGCTAACTTCTTCCAACCCCAGAATATCACACGAACGATGCCTTTGAAATGCTTTGTTGTACTTGTGTGGGCGTGTTCATTTCGAGTGTGTGCAGCTGCGGAAGCAGTAAGAGCTGCAGTTGAGGCTCCCGGCCACTAGAGGCTGCTGCAGCGCTTCTTTTCAACCTGCGCCGTCTGAGGCTTGTCTTAACCTTAGGACTTTCTTGACTTTTATGGGATACGTGAGGAAAAAATCCATTGTATGCCTATATATAAACGCTGTGTTCACATTTAAAGGCATATATCTAGGAAAATGGCAGTTTCTTTACTTGTTATCGCTTCTGAGCTCCCTATCGGACCAGACCACGAATAAAGAAAAATGTTTTACTTTTGCTGTCCTTTTTAGCTGCAAGTGGCTTATTTGTGTTGATTTACTGCTGCAGAACAGCATAAAATGTCGCCAACTGTCATTTCCCCTCGTTACCGTCTTTGTTGTATGCTAAAAAAGTTTCCGGGTTGGTTATCCCACCCTGAGTTAAAATGAGGTCGCTCTGAATGACCCGGTCTCCTCCACCGTTGTTCTGGTATCGCTTCTCGGCCTTTTGGCTAAGATCAAGTGTAGTATCTGTTCTTATCAGTTTAATATCTGATACGTCCCCCACCCGGGGACCATATATTAAATTGATTTTTGGAACTGGGAGATGGAATAGGGGCTTGCTCCGTCCGCTCCATGCATTGACCTGGTATTGCAGTACTTCCAGGAGCGGTGCACCTCCTCCATGCTTTTTTCAGTGACAAATTCTATGTAGTTGTTGGCTCATTGCTAGCGTGGCAAGCGGTAACCTGAACCGCTGTGCTTGGAAAACGAACGATGCCTTTGAAATGCTTTGTTGTGCTTGCGTGGGCGTGTTCATTTCGAGTGTGTGCAGGTGCGGAAGCAGTAAGAGCTGCAGTTGAGGCTCCCGGCCACTAGAGGCTGCTGCAGCGCTTCTTTTCAACCTGCGCCGTCTGAGGCTTGTCTTAACCTTAGGACTTTCTTGACTTTTATGGGATACGTGAGGAAAAAATCCATTGTATGCCTATATATAAACGCTGTGTTCACATTTAAAGGCATATATCTAGGAAAATGGCAGTTTCTTTACTTGTTATCGCTTCTGAGCTCCCTATTGGACCAGACCACGAATAAAGAAAAATGCTTTACTTTTGCTGTCCTTTTTAGCTGCAAGTGGCTTATTTGTGTTGATTTACTGCTGCAGAACAGCATAAAATGTCGCCAACTGTCATTTCCCCTCGTTACCGTCTTTGTTGTATGCTAAAAAAGTTTCCGGGTTGGTTATCCCACCCTGAGTTAAAATGAGGTCGCTCTGAATGACCCGGTCTCCTCCACCGTTGTTCTGGTATTGCTTCTCGGCCTTTTGGCTAAGATCAAGTGTAGTATCTGTTCTTATCAGTTTAATATCTGATACGTCCCCCACCCGGGGACCATATATTAAATTGATTTTTGGAACTGGGAGATGGAATAGGGGCCTGCTCCGTCTGCTCCATGCATCGACCTGGTATTGCAGTACCTCCAGGAGCGGTGCACCTCCTCCATGCTTTGTTCAGTGACAAATTCTATGTAGTTGTGGGCTCATTGCTAGCGTGGCAAGCGGTAACCTGAACCGCTGTGCTTGGAAAACGAACTGTAATAGAGTGGTTTGTTGCCCCTAGTGGTAGAAATGCAGATATACCTGTTCTAGGTATAGTTCTTAGTAGGACAACTTATTAGTGTTAAGTTAGCAAGAAAGCTGTACTGAGTGGCTGTCTGTTTCCCCTGCGTTCCACCATTAAAAGATTTCGTCTCCACATTCCCTCTGCTAACTTCTTCCAACCCCAGAATATCACAACTGGCGACGAGGATTTTAAAGAATTCCATAGTGTGACAGAGGTGTGCCGGTCAAAGGACTTTGTACGGAAGTAAGAGAAACAACCGTATGATATTTTTTTTTTCGAAGCTACAAGATTTAGCATCGAGAAGCTAATATGGCTATGCATGTGGGTCGTGTGGTTGAATATGATGAATCTAAGGAGGATTTTGAGTCATATTTGGAGCGTTTGGAACAATGGATGTTGGCTAATGATGTTCCGGATGAGAAGATTGTTTGCACTTTTCTCTCTGTGATCGGAGCAGATACATATGGGCTGCTAAAGAATCTTGTGTCTCCGAAAGTACCGAGCACGATGGAGTATGCAGCGCTAACTGCAGTGTTACAAGCACACTATAAGCCAACACCAGTGGTGATAGCTGAGCGTTTTCGATTCCAAAAACGTAACCAAAAGGAGGGGGAACCAGTATCAGATTACGTTGTTGCCCTGAGGCAGTTATCAGCCACATGTAATTTTGGACAATATTTGGATGAGGCGCTGAGAGATCGTTTTGTCAGTGGGCTGCGCTCGGATGCTGCACAGCGCAAGCTACTGACAGAAAAAGATCTTACCTTTTCACGTGCGTGTGAGATTGCCGTGAACATGGAACTTGCTTCAAAAAATACTATGGAGTTTGCTGGACACCATGACACTCACCAAGTTAATGCACTGAAAAATGTTCCAATTTTTTCCAAGAGAGGATGGAAAGGACAGAACTCAAAAGAGGGACAGATCTCAAAAGAGGAAAAAAATAAAAATAAGAGCTGGATGGGGTCTAAAAAAGATACAGCAACAAAGCAGCCGTGCTATCGGTGTGGTGGAAAACATACGGCACGCGACTGCAGATTTAGGAATGAACAATGTCATGTTTGTGCAAAAATAGGACACATTGCTCGTGCTTGCAGGAATAAAAAAAGCAGACAACAAACTCAGTATGTGGAAACGGACACCGAGTCATCAAACAGAAATGATGAAGCTGAACTTTTTGGAGTTTATTCAGTGTACTCTGTCGCTTCCACTGAAAAAGGTTACACAGTGGATGTTTTACTGGGAGACAAAAACACCACCATGTTGCTAGACACAGGATCAGCAGTGTCAGTGATAAGTGACAAGTATTACCAGTCACATCTCACCCAGTTCCCTATAAAACCGGTTGGGTTAAAGTTGAAGTCTTACTCAGGCCAAAGCATCGCTGTTCGTGGATGTATAGTTGTACCTGTACAGTATGGAATACAAAAGAGTACTTTACCACTGATTATTGTTCAGGGAAACAGGCCATCCCTGATTGGACGAAACTGGTTAAAGAAACTACAGCTAAACTGGGAACAGATTTTTACAGTACACAAGGTACTAGTGCAAAAAGATGCAAAACCAGGATTACAGGAAGTGATCCTACGCCATCAGGCAGTGTTTTCAGAGGACCAAGGCTGCATTAAGGGATTTAAGGCCAAAATTCGTATTAAGCCAAACACTACACCAGTTTTCTGTAAAGCTCGCCCGGTTCCTTATGCACTAAAGGAAGCGGTAGAAAAAGAGTTGGACAGATTGGAAAGGGTGAAAGTGATTTCAAAGGTCGAGAAAAGTGAGTGGGCATCTCCCATTGTTACGGTGCCCAAAACTGACAAAACCATTAGGATCTGTGGTGACTACAAGGTCAGCATAAATCAGTGCATTGAAGAGAAATGTTATCCACTGCTTAATGCTGAAGACCTTTTTGCTACTTTGGCAGGAGGAACATCATTCAGTAAACTTGACCTTTCTCATGCCTACCAGCAGCTGGAGTTAGATGAAGAGTCAGAGAAGTATCTGGTTATCAACACCCACAAAGGTCTGTACAAGTACAGTCGCCTCAGCTATGGCGTATCCAGTGCTCCTGCTCTTTTTCAGTCTGTGATGGATCAGATTTTCCAAGGGATGGATCATGTGACATGTTTTCTGGATGATATTCTCATCACTGCTTCATCGGAGAGGGAACATCTATAGAGGTTGGAAGAAGTTCTCACACGCCTGGAGAAGCATGGTGTGAGAGTTAAGCTTGCAAAGTGTCGTTTTCTTCAGAGCAGTGTGGAATACTTGGGACACAGGATTGACAAGGATGGACTGCACCCCATGGAGGAAAAGGTTGCAGCCATAACAAACGCACCAGAACCAACAAATGTCACTGAACTGAAGTCTTTTTTGGGTCTTCTAAATTACTACAGTCGATTTCTAAACAATCCATCTACCATCCTTCAGCCTCTCCACAACCTGTTGAGAAAAGATGAAACATGGATTTGGACTACAGCTTGTACACAAGCATTTGAAGATGCAAAAAGACTACTGCTGCAGAACAAAGTGTTGGTGCATTATAGCACACACCTGCCATTGAAATTAGCCTGTGATGCATCACCTTATGGGGTTGGTGCAGTCATTTCTCATATCTTGGAAAACGGAGAGGAAAGGCCAGTGGCATTTGCATCAAGAACGTTAACCGATGCTGAGCGGAAGTATGCCCAAATAGAGAAAGAGGCTCTTGCTATCATTTTTGGAGTCAAGAAATTCCACAAATATCTGTACGGAAGGAAATTCACACTCATAACAGATCACAAGCCATTGTTGGCTATACTGGGACCAAAGTCAGCGGTGCCAACACTTGCTGCTTTGAGGATGCAACGCTGGGCTCTTATTCTAATGGCATATAGCTATGACATTGAATATAGAAGAGCTGGTGTCACAAGAATTCCGCCAGTTTTTGGAGTTAAATGGAATCCGTCACACAGCTGTTCCGGCATATCACCCTGCATCAAATGGAGCAGCAGAGAGGTCAGTACAAATCCTGAAACGATCTTTGATGAAAAATGTACTGGAGGCAGATGGGAAGGCCACATTGCCACTCAGTCATCGCTTGGCAAACTTCCTGATCATGTATCGCAGTACACCGCACACTGTGACAGGTTGCACACCAGCAGAGTTATTCCTGAAACGTCAGATTCGAACCCGTTTCAGTCTTCTCAAACCTGAACTTGCTCAACACATTAAACAGAAGCAGTTCAAGCAAAAGCGACATCATGATCGAAGAGCTCCATTCTTACGTGTTTTTTCTGAAGGAGAGACTGTTCGTGTCCGAAACTTCAGAGGAGGATTTGTGAAGTGGACTTGTGGAACAGTTCTGAAGAAGTTGGGAAGCGTCACTTATCGGATACAAGACGGACAGAGAACGCGCACCATACATGTTGACCACATGTTACCATGGAAACAAGCTGTGGAGAAATCTCCAGTTATGTTTTCCCCAGTGCTCGTAGAGGAACCTGAAGAGATCAGAGACTGTTTTGTGCCAGGAAGTCCGAGAGGAACACTAACAGAACCACCGTTACCTGCTGCATCACCTGGGCAGACAACAGAAGAACCTTCAGTATCAACCCCTAAAACAACCCAAAGCCCATCAGCGGAGCGCAGATACCCGGTGCGGCACAGAGTTCCTCCAAAGAGACTGAATCTTTGAAAATGTGTATTGTATGAGTAGTTACTGCTAGTTGATTTTTGAAGTAATAAGGCAATAAGTACAGTTAAATTGTTAAATTCTTAGTAAGGCAGTAGGAAATTTTATTTGCTGTTGTTATGCATCTTTCCCTACTATTTAGTTGCAGTAGAAATCTAAAAGGGGAGGAATGTAATAGAGTGGTTTGTTGCCCCTAGTGGTAGAAATGCAGATATACCTGTTCTAGGTATAGTTCTTAGTAGGCCAACTTATTAGTGTTAAGTTAGCAAGAAAGCTGTACTGAGTGGCTGTCTGTTTCCCCTGCGTTCCACCATTAAAAGATTTCGTCTCCACATTCCCTCTGCTAACTTCTTCCAACCCCAGAATATCACACGAACGATGCCTTTGAAATGCTTTGTTGTACTTGTGTGGGCGTGTTCATTTCGAGTGTGTGCAGCTGCGGAAGCAGTAAGAGCTGCAGTTGAGGCTCCCGGCCACTAGAGGCTGCTGCAGCGCTTCTTTTCAACCTGCGCCGTCTGAGGCTTGTCTTAACCTTAGGACTTTCTTGACTTTTATGGGATACGTGAGGAAAAAATCCATTGTATGCCTATATATAAACGCTGTGTTCACATTTAAAGGCATATATCTAGGAAAATGGCAGTTTCTTTACTTGTTATCGCTTCTGAGCTCCCTATCGGACCAGACCACGAATAAAGAAAAATGTTTTACTTTTGCTGTCCTTTTTAGCTGCAAGTGGCTTATTTGTGTTGATTTACTGCTGCAGAACAGCATAAAATGTCGCCAACTGTCATTTCCCCTCGTTACCGTCTTTGTTGTATGCTAAAAAAGTTTCCGGGTTGGTTATCCCACCCTGAGTTAAAATGAGGTCGCTCTGAATGACCCGGTCTCCTCCAGCGTTGTTCTGGTATCGCTTCTCGGCCTTTTGGCTAAGATCAAGTGTAGTATCTGTTCTTATCAGTTTAATATCTGATACGTCCCCCACCCGGGGACCATATATTAAATTGATTTTTGGAACTGGGAGATGGAATAGGGGCTTGCTCCGCCCGCTCCATGCATCGACCTGGTATTGCAGTACCTCCAGGAGCGGTGCACCTCCTCCATGCTTTGTTCAGTGACAAATTCTATGTAGTTGTGGGCTCATTGCTAGCGTGGCAAGCGGTAATCTGAACCGCTGTGCTTGGAAAACGAACGATGCCTTTGAAACGCTTTGTTGTGCTTGCGTGGGCGTGTTCATTTCGAGTGTGTGCAGGTGCGGAAGCAGTAAGAGCTGCAGTTGAGGCTCCCGTCCACTAGAGGCTGCTGCAGCGCTTCTTTTCAACCTGCGCCGTCTGAGGCTTGTCTTAACCTTAGGACTTTCTTGACTTTTATGGGATACGTGAGGAAAAAATCCATTGTATGCCTATATATAAATGCTGTGTTCACATTTAAAGGCATATATCTAGGAAAATGGCAGTTTCTTTACTTGTTATCGCTTCTGAGCTCCCTATTGGACCAGACCACGAATAAAGAAAAATGCTTTACTTTTGCTGTCCTTTTTAGCTGCAAGTGGCTTATTTGTGTTGATTTACTGCTGCAGAACAGCATAAAATGTCGCCAACTGTCATTTCCCCTCGTTACCGTCTTTGTTGTATGCTAAAAAAGTTTCCGGGTTGGTTATCCCGCCCTGAGTTAAAATGAGGTCGCTCTGAATGACCCGGTCTCCTCCACCGTTGTTCTGGTATCGCTTCTCGGCCTTTTGGCTAAGATCAAGTGTAGTATCTGTTCTTATCAGTTTTTTTTTTTTACAAGGAACAGTCTACCAACCGATGCTAGACTGACACCGGTGTTTTTTTCTGATCACTTGATGCTGTCCTGCACTCTGTCACTTTCTTCAGGTGTGACGACTGGGAGAGGCCTGTGGAAGCTCGACTGCTCCCTGTTGGAGGACCAGGTGTTGGTCCGCCAATACAGGGAGCAGTACTACGAGTGGCAGACCCTCCAAGACTTATACGAAACACGTGCACTTTGGTGGGAGATGGTGAAAGGAAGGACCCAGACTTACTTTCAAACATCAGGGAAAAAGAAAAAAGAAAAAGAGGAAAGGGGTAAGAAGGGGCTGCAGAAACGGTTGCAACGGTATCACCTTTTAAACCAACAAGGTATGGACTTTAATGAAGAAATTAAGGAAATTAAAAGGGAGATGAACCACATAGCATACAAGAAAAGCCAAGGTATCATAATTAGAAGTAGAGAGAGAGATTTAGAAGAAGGTGAAAAATGCACAAGATATTTTTTTAAGAAAATTTTAAATAAATCTGATTTTATGTCAGAGTTGAGAATGAGAAATGGCCTTTTAGCCACAAATACACATGATATAATCCAAACTGTGGAGGAGTTTTATCAACACTTGTATAAAGAAAAAGAAGTCTACACAGAGAACATTACAGAAACACTAAATGCTATCGAAGGAAAAGTCCAGGAAGGTGTCCCCTTAATTCAAGATTTTACTATTTTAGAAATGGACCAAAGTCTTAGAAGTTTTAAGAGAGGGAAGTCCCCAGGAAAGGATGGACTCCCCGTAGAATTTTATTTGACCTTTTGGGACATTTTAGCGCCTGACTTACAAGCCGTTTTTACAGAGTTTAGTCGACTTGACCAACTTCCTGACAGTTTTAGAGTAGGGATAGTGACTCTCTTATATAAAGGAAAAGACAAGACTGATCTGAAAAACTGGAGACCAATTACGCTCTTTAACCTGGACTGTAAACTTTTTAGCAAACTTCTAGCAGCTCGTATGCGTCCTGTCTTAAAAGAAATAGTACACCCAGATCAAGCCTGTGCCATAAAAGGCAGGAAGATCACGGACAGCCTGGTACTGATCCGAGACACCATCTGCTTTGCAAGAGATAGAAACCTTCGGCTAGTAGTGATGAATTTAGACTTTGAAAAAGCTTTTGATCGGGTCTCACACAAGTACCTTTTCTGTGTGCTGACAAAAATGGGGTTTCCTGAAAAGTTTATAGCTTGGGTGAGGTTGCTGTACCGGGACATCATTAGTGAATTTGTGATTAATGGGCATATAACAAAAGCAGTAAAAATAAATTGTGGTGTTCGTCAGGGTTGTCCCTTATCTGCCTTACTGTATGTAATTTGCATAGAGCCATTGGCACAGATCTTGAGAAGGGACCCATACATTAGGGGAGTAGGAATACCAGGAAGTAGGGGTCAGACTACCAAGTGTATTTTATATATGGACGATGTAAATATTCTATGTACAGATCTTTTATCGGTAAATAGGACTTTTGACGTGACGGACTGGTTTGGATTAGCCTCTGGCTCAAGATTAAACAAAGAAAAAACAAAAATACAATTTTATGGTCCGTGGGAGACATCTGAGAAAGCAGGACTTCAAACACAAGTGACAACAGAACAAAAGATACTGGGAGTCAAGTTTGACAGCGAAGGCGGGGGGGCAACAAACTGGTCTGACTTAATGGGGAAAGTGAAGCAACGGCTAGGATACTGGTGACTTAGGAAACTGACTCTGGAAGGCAAGGTTTTAATCATAAAAGCAGTGATTTTACCTTTGCTTTTATTGATCTGTTCTGTTTTTATCCCACCGAGGAGAGTGATTTTAGAGCTGGAACGGGCCATTTTTTACTTCCTGTGGGGCTCCAAATGGGAAAGGATAAGACGAGAAGTGATGAAAAGGCCAAAGGAGAAAGGAGGAAAAGGAGTGCCTGACCTTTACCTGTTCCTAGGAGCACGCTACACAAGCCTCCATCTCAAGCAAGCCATGGACATATCTGAAAATACAAAGACGAACTCGATGAACAGATTTTGGAGCGGATCTTATCTCAGGAAACTTAAACTTTTAAAAATAGATCTTAGAACACCTGTGTCTTTTAATCTACCCCCAGCTTATAGTTTTATTAAGAATTTTTTAACACACTATAACTTAGAAAAAGAGGAACCAAGAGTTTTAATAAACCACCGTTTTATTGTCTCTGTTGTGCAGGAGCGGGAAGCAGTGGCTACAGTGCGCGGCCTCTCACAGGAGGAGGCCAAAACCATTTGGCGCAACGTGAACCATCCCATTCTTCCAAACAGACTGCGTGACCTGTCGTGGATGGTGGCTCACGGGATCCTCCCAGTCAGGTCCGTCATGCACTCCCGGGGCATGTCAACATCACCTACGTGCCCCCGACCAGGTTGTGGCGCGCCTGAGTCGGTGAGGCACCTGCTCTGGGAGTGCAGTGCTGCCGTAGACCAGTGGGCAAAGGCCGGCTCCTTAAAATTCCCGTACTTGCCAGCAAGGGAGGTCCTAACAGCACAACTAGTGCTATATGGGGTGAGCCAGCAGACAGAAATGATCAAAGAGAACTTTGCTCAGACGTGGCTCACCCTTGCCGCCATCAAAGACGCCATATGGACCTCACGAAACTTGCTGGTAAGCAAGCACATGCAGATTCCCCCCGTGGCTGTGATCCGGATGGCAGCAGCAACAAGAACAACGGCTGCAAGCGGCAAGCCTAGGACACAGCCACAAAGAAGCATCGCCTCTGTGCCCACTCGGAGGAAGGAGCCGGTAGCCCACGAACAAAGGTCAAAGCAGCAACGGCCTGGCTCTCCGGGAGAGGCAGGGGGGCAGGAGCAAGAGGGTGGGGATCCCCCCTGAGCCCCAGGACTGTTTGGAAGAATGGGATGAGTCCTTATTTTTGTAGTTTTAGCCATTTCCCCTCCTGCGCAACTAAAAAATGCATTTACGTATGTATGGATTTTACGCCTTTACTTAATTATTAGATGTTATTCATAGATGTCAAGTTTTTAATAATGTAAATATTGTACCTATACATGGAAACTAGAAAAAGGTTGTGTATACAGTAGAGTGGGATCAAAGCAGGTCAAAATGTTAGCCTGAATGTATTACAAACCAATGTTTTTAAAAAAGGCACCTTATGTTTTCTAACTTGACCAACAACTGTAAGAACTGTAACTTTGTAAGTTATTATTTGTCAAAGTGTCAATAAATGGTTTTAGAAGAAAAAAAATCTGTTCTTATCAGTTTAATATCTGATACGTCCCCCACCCGGGGACCATATATTAAATTGATTTTTGGAACTGGGAGATGGAATAGGGGCTTGCTCCGTCCGCTCCATGCATCGACCTGGTATTGCAGTACCTCCAGGAGCGGTGCACCTCCTCCATGCTTTGTTCAGTGACAAATTCTATGTAGTTGTTGGCTCATCGCTAGCGTGGCAGGCGGTTACCTGAACCGCTGTGCTTTGAAAACGAACGATTCCTTTGAAATGCTTTGTTGTGCTTGCGTGGGCGTGTTCATTTCGAGTGTGTGCAGGTGCGGAAGCAGTAAGAGCTGCAGTTGAGGCTCCCGTCCACTAGAGACTGCTGCAGCGCTTCTTTTCAACCTGCGCCGTCCGAGGATTGTCTTAACCTTAGGACTTTCTTGACTTTTATGGGATACGTGAGGAAAAAATCCATTGTATGCCTATATATAAATGCTGTGTTCACATTTAAAGGCATATATCTAGGAAAATGGCAGTTTCTTTACTTGTTATCGCTTCTGAGCTCCCTATTGGACCAGACCACGAATAAAGAAAAATGCTTTACTTTTGCTGTCCTTTTTAGCTGCAAGTGGCTTATTTGTGTAGATTTACTGCTGCAGAACAGCATAAAATGTCGCCAACTATCATTTCCCCTCGTTACCGTCTTTATTGTATGCTAAAAAAGTTTCCGGGTTGGTTATCCCACCCTGAGTTAAAATGAGGTCGCTTTGAATGACCCGGTCTCCTCCACCATTGTTCTGGTATCGCTTCTTGGCCTTTTGGCTAAGATCAAGTGTAGTATCTGTTCTTATCAGTTTAATATCTGATACGTCCCCCACCCGGGGACCATATATTAAATTGATTTTTGGAACTGGGAGATGGAATAGGGGCTTGCTCCGTCCGCTCCATGCATCGGCCTGGTATTGCAGTACCTCCAGGAGCGGTGCACCTCCTCCATGCTTTGTTCAGTGACAAATTCTATGTAGTTATGGGCTCATTGCTAGTTTGGCAAGCGGTTACCTGAGCCGCTGTGCTCAGGCTGCAAAATCCAGCTAACCCGCCTGGCACTCCCGCTAAGCGCAACTGCTCCACGCAAGGCTATATTAGGAAACGGACGCTGGGTCAAGATTCTGCATAAGCACGCATAGTTACGACAAAAGCGTTTACAAAAAAAAGCTGCTGCAGTTTCTTGACTTGACTGACAAACATACCTCATCATGCAAGATGCCCACCTCAGTGGACACATGGTGAAACTCAACGTGCTGTTTATTGGAAACATCTTTTGTTGAAATAAAAGAAGGGTGTTATTGTCTCTACGTTAGCGTATGCAATCATGCTTTTTCTACCTCTAAGGCTGGTCTTGAATGGGACCGACGGGATAAACGCGCAGAGAAAGCGTCACGTTAGAGAGTTGGTCATACAAAGGTCAGCTCCACCGTGTTTCTGGTATCGCTTCTTAGCTTTTCGGCTAAGATCAAGTGTAGTGTGTAATATGGATGGGAAGGAGCAAGAAGGTGGGGATCCCCCCTGAGCATCGGAATTGTTTGGAAGAATGGGATGATGTTTATTTTTATTGTCAGTCATCCTGCCCTGGCAAAACAAAAAAATGCATTCATATATATGCATTCTTATTTTATCTTATTTTTATCAATTTTTTTTCTGTCAAGTTTCAACAATTTAAATATTGTACCTTAAAATGGAATCTGGAAAAGGGCTATTTATATACATTAAGTCTATACAAAATGGAAAAGTAGACTGAAAGCAAGTCAAAATGTGAACACGAATGCTCTGTTTAATATTAAAACACTTTATAGTTTTAACTTGCTCAAAAAATGCAAGACCTGTAACTTTGTAATCTTTTAACTGTCCAAGTGTCAATAAATGAAATAAAAAAATTATGTAAATATGTACCCCATTTCCTTAATTCTGCTTAGTCGTTTAGTTAAGTTTCACTAGACTAGTAGGCTCTTAAGCCTCCCTGGTAAGGTCTATTCAGGGGTTCTGGAAAGGAGGGTCCGTCGGATAGTCGAATCTCGGATTCAGGAAGAGCAGTGTGGTTTTCGTCCTGGCCGTGGAACACTGGACCAGCTCTATACCCTCAGCAGGATTCTTGAGGGGGCATGGGAGTTTGCCCAACCAGTCTACATGTGTTTTGTGGATCTGGAGAAGGCATTCGACCGTGTCCCCCGGGGGATCCTGTGGGGGGTACTCCGGGAGTATGGAGTACCGGACCCTTTAATAAGGGCTGTCAGGTCTCTGTACGACCGGTGTCAGAGTCTGGTCCGCATTGCCGGCAGTAAGTCGGACTCGTTTCCGGTGAGAGTTGGACTCCGCCAAGGCTGCCCTTTGTCACCGATTCTGTTCATAACTTTTATGGACAGAATTTCTAGGCGCAGCCAAGGTGTTGAGGGGATCCGCTTTGGTGACCTTAGGATTGCGTCTCTGCTATTCGCGGATGACGTGGTCCTACTGGCTTCATCAGGGCGTGATCTACAGCTCTCACTGGAGCGGTTCGCAGCCGAGTGCGAAGCGGCCAGGATGAAAATCAGTGCCTCCAAATCCGAGACCATGGTCTTGAACCGGAAAAGGGTAGAGTGCCTTCTCCGGGTTGGGGAGGATGTCCTGCCCCTAGTGGAGGAGTTCAAGTATCTTGGGGTCTTGTTCACGAATGAGGGGAAGATGGAGCGGGAGATCGACAGGCGGATTGGTGCGACGTCTGCTGTGAAGCGGGCGCTGTACCGATCCGTTGTGGTGAAGAGAGAGCTGAGCCAAAAGGCGAAGCTCTCGATTTACCGGTCGATCTACGTTCCTACCCTCATCTATGGTCACGAGCTTTGGGTCGTGACCGAAAGAACGAGATCCCGGATACAAGCGGCTGAAATGAGTTTTCTCCGTAGTGTGTCTGGGCTCTCCCTTAGAGATAGGGTGAGGAGCTCAGTCATCCGGGGAGGACTCAGAGTAGAGCCGCTGCTCCTCCACGTCGAGAGGAGCCAGTTGAGGTGGCTCGGGCATCTGGTCAGGATGCCTCCTGGACGCCTCCCTGGAGAGGTGTTCCAGGCACGTCCCACCGGGAGGAGGCCCAGGGGAAGACCCAGGACATGCTGGAGGGACTATGTCTCCCGGCTGGCCTGGGAACGCCTTGGGGTTCCTCCTGAGGAGCTGGCCCAAGTGGCTGGGGAGAGGGACGTCTGGGCCTCCCTACTGAAGCTGCTACCCCCGCGACCCGACCCCGGATAAGCGGAAGACAACGGACGGACGGACTAGACTAGTAGAGAGGATTTGTTGACTGAAATATTGTGTTCTGTTAATAAGTTATTCATGTTGAAGAGAAGTTTTCACTCATTTATTTTATACTTGTGCAGAGTTTACTCTTAAAAGAATGCCAGTGCTCAAATCACCCTTTCAGCTATTATCCTAATATCAGATGGTTAGGGCTGATATTCACAGGACGATGCCAAACAGATCGCGTTATTTATAAAATTTTTAATAACGTAAAAGAGTGCGTAATGCATTGTGGCCATCCTGTGTTCGTACAAGCAGAGCTGTAGCGCTTGAATAGTTTACTTATAAGAGTCAAATAGTGAATAGATCTGTCCTGAATATTGCCTCAACAGACATTATGGGAACAGCAAACACTGCTGCGTTGGTATCTGCTTGAGTGACTCTAGATGTGATAACCGTGACAATATGAAAGGAATTTTTTTTCCATTGATTTACCAAAACTCATTGCTGAGAAATGCCAGTGCTTGTAACTGAGAGGATTTTACTGTGGAATGCGACCAAAGACACCTATATGTGGTCTCTACATTTCCTTGGTGGTGGTTTCTGAATATGCGTTCTTGAGCGTTCTCGTCATAGACATAATATAAGAGTAGACGCGTCATTGGGCGGGTTCTGCCTATGCTGCGATGCGTCAGAGCGTCCGCCATCTTAAATGTGGCAAATCTGCAGTTACTCAGTCACTTAAACAGAATCAGAGGGACTTTAATCTCTGAATATACTTTGTATTCTTAGTATTTTTTTTTGTAATATTACAAGTTTATTTTCGTATACCTTTAGCTTCATTCTCCTGAATTTATTCTCCTAAAGAATAAAAATATTTAAAATAATCTAACCTGGCCCTATAGACCAGTTCATTGTTATTGTTTTGATTCGGGTTTTTCGCGCATGCGCGCCGGACTGGTTGGCAAAAGGAGAACACAATGGCGGACGCAAACAGAGAAACTGACGAGTTCTCCACGTATTTTTCTTCTTTAGATAACGTATCACAAGATCGTTTTAAGACTAAGTTGATGGTTGATGGTATCAGACTGCCAGATCCACACAGCAAAAGCCTGAAGGGACGGAGCGAGTCTGTGAAATGCTGGCCAGGCGTTCAGTACCGCGACATATAGGGTAGTTCATTGTTATTGTTTTGAGGCGGGTTTTTCGCGCATGCGCGCCGGACTGGTAGGCAAAAGGCGAACACAATGGCGGACGCAAACAGAGAAACTGACGAGTTCTCCGCGTATTTTTCTTCTTTAGATGACGTATCACAAGATCGTTTTAAGAGTAAGTTGATGGTTGATGGTATCAGATTGCCAGATCCACACAGCAAAAGCCTTAAGGGACGGAGCGAGTCTGTGAAATGCTGGCCAAGCGCTCCGTACCATGACATAGACAGCTGCCTTATAAACACGCAGGCCAGTACAGACAGAGAGCACGAAAGCCATGAAACCACTGGACGGCTACAATTATTTTAAATCGGGAAAAAGGCTCCAGCAACGCCCGCGACGCCATGAGGGATTAATCGGTCAGAAAATGGATGGATGGATGTTGTTCACACATGTTTGTGCAACAGCACAAAGCGGCGTCGGACACAGGCCGCGTCTTAGCAGAGGCCCGGTAGGTTAAAAAAAAAATTTTTCACTACGGATTATTTAGGTGTTTTTGTCTTGTTAAAATGGGTGGCGGTGTCGGCGACATTGCAGCGTAAACACAGAAGTACTAGCGCCCGTGAACCGGGGCGTAATAGCAGCAGCAGCGGCTGTAGCCTGCTGCTAGCTGCTGCTAGCCGCCCCGGCCCGTGTAGCCGGGCCGGGGCGGCGGCCCGTGTAGTGTTTACGCAGCAGCCGCTGGCTGCTGCCGCAGCCCGTGAACTGGCAGAGCAGCCGCTGCCTGCTCCGCCGCTGCTGCTTGGCTGCTGCTGCTACCGCTTCTCCGGCCCGTGTAGCGATCTGTGTACCCTCCGCCGCTATTTAAGTAGAACAATGACTAGAGCAGAATTAAGTTGTATTTACCGGAGATGAAGTGTAGACTGCAAATTCTGTCGTAGTACGATGCCCCCCCAGTCCATTGGGAGTGTCTGCCTGCGCTCTTTTCATTGAAAATATCCATTTCTTTCTTCGTCCTTCCTCCTTTGGAAAACGACAGAAACGTACATCCAACGATTTGGAATGCCTCTCTGTGCAACCGGGAGCGCAACAAGTCGTAGGCATTGCTTAGATTCCATAAATAAACGAACTAAAAGTACGCTCTAAATCACCCGTTTTGTCATGTTGTAGACGAGAGCAGCTCTGTTTTTGCCTACCAGCGGGACCCGGAAGTAGCGCGGACGTCACGCGTTACGTCACGCGTGAACTACCCTATACAGCTACCTTATAAACACGCAGGCCAGTACACACGAGAGAGCATGGAAGCATGAAACCACTGGACGGCTACAATTATATTATATCTGGACATAGGCTCCAGCAACGCCCGCGACGCCATGAGGGATTAAGCGGGTCAGAACATGGATGGATGGATGGATGTTCAGACATGTTTGTGTAACATACGAACGCGGAGTCGGACAGGAAGACCCACCCGGTAGGTTAAAAAAAAACATAGTTCACTACGGATTATTTTGGTGTTTTTGTCTTGTTCAAATGGGTGGGGGTGTCGGCGACATTGCAGCGTAAACACAGAAGTACTAGCGCCCGTGAACGGGGGCGTAATGCAGCTGCTGCTGCTGCAGCGCATCGATTCCGCTTCTCCCGGCACCGTCTAGCGATCGCCACCCCCCCTCCGCCGCTATTCAAGTAGAACAATGACTAGAGCAGAATTAAGTTGTATTTACCGGAGATGAAGTGTAGACAGCATATTCTGTCGTAGTATGATGGATCCCCCAGTCCATTGGGAGTGTCTGCCTGCGCTCTTTTCATTGAAAATATCCATTTCTTTCTTCTTTCTTCGTCCTTCGGTAAACGACAGAAACGTACATCCAACGATTTGGAATGCCTCTGTGTGCAACCGGGAGCACAACAAGTGGTAGACATTGCTTAGAATCCAAAAGTAAACTAACTAAAAATACGCTCTAAATCACCCGTTTTGTCATGTAGTAGACGAGAACAGTACTGTTTTTGCCAACCACCGTGACCCGGACGTAGCGCTGACGTCACGCGTGAACTGGTCTATTACTCCAGGAGTGAAATAATTCTGCAAACTGTGATTATTCTGGAAATGTTCCCCCTTAATTCTCATAATATGATGTTTTTATTATAACATTATCACTTTTGTGTTTGTTTGTTTATTTTTACTTTATTGACCTAGGACTTTTTTTCCTCATATTATTAATTTTACCTCTTTAATACTCACCCAAAAAGTCTGTTCCTAAAGGTTCACATGTGACATGGTTTTATGAAATAATGAAGACCACAATGTTTAGATTTAACAAATTGATCCTTATATTCATAACACACACACACACAAATATATATATATATATATATATATATATATATATATATATATATATATATATATATATGTGTATGTGTGTGTGTGTATTTTTTGCAGCACAGGAATGAGGCATCTTCTCCGATCCACGTTCACAATAACAGAACTCAACTTTTTTCTGCCACATACAATATGGCGGTGACGTTGACGTGCGAACCTGCGCCCTATGACGCATCTACGTATATGTCTGTGGTTCTCGTGTGCTCGTGACACGTCATTACGGCTTGCCATACATCATCAGCCTCTGCCGATCTTCCTGTGTTCTCGAGCTGTGTGAAGCTGACACCCCACCCACGTCAAAAAATTCAGCAAATAGTCTGAATGGTTAGTGCTCCGTTTGTGCAGGTTTGTGCCGTTGAAATTGTCGTTTGTGCTGTTTTGGTTTTGAAGATATTAAAGAATATTTGTTAAGGTCATCCAGAGTTCACCATCCCCCCATATCGCTCCAAAACAAACCAAAGTGGGCTAGTTCGTTAGTGCTCCGTTTGTGCAGGTTTGTGCCGTTGAAATTTTCGTTTGTGCAACTTTCGTTTTTGAGAAATTAAAAGTTATAATTTTGGCCGATGACGTCACCATCCCCCCATATCGCTCCAAAACAAACCAAAGTGGGCTAGTTCGTTAGTGCTCCGTTTGTGCCGTTGAAATTGTCGTTTGTGCTGTTTTGGTTTTGAAGATATTAAAGAATATTTGTTAAGGTCATCCAGAGTTCACCATCCCCCCATTTTGCTTCGAATCCGACCAAAGTGGTCTACTTTTTTTGTGCTTTGTTTGTGCAGATTTGTGCCGTTAAAATTGTCGTTTGTGCTACTTTGGTTTCGGAGATATTATGAAATTTACTTTCAGCCGATGACGTCATCCCAGCCCGCCGCTTCAAAACAAAGCGCTAAGTTTTTCTTTCTTTGCTGGTGCTGAGCTGGATCCAAAACCAAAGTAGGCTACTTTTTCAGTGCTTCGTTCGTGCAGGTTTGTGCCAATAAAATGAGCCTTTGTGCTGCTTTGGTTTCCGATTCAAACTGTATGCTTTATACTTTCAGGCGATCACCTGACCAACTGAATTGATTACACGTGCATAAATTTCACCTGCTGCTGCTGTTTCACGCTGTTTTTGAGCCTGTAAATTCTTGTCAGCAATTTAGTCTGGGACAAAGGTAAATAATATGTTATTGCCAACATTGGAAAAAACGTATGTCTTTTTGATATATTTCTACTGATAAACTAGTAACATTACTATGAAGTTGTGTCATTTACCGAGCCTGTTTTCCCCCCTACAGCGTTCTTATTAAATTATTTATATATTCCTGCTTATTGGCAAAGCTCTCTTGGGAATTTTTATATATATATATATATTTTTTTAGTTTCCACTGCTATATGCTTATTTTATACAGTGGCTTGGTTGGCACACGGAAAGAAAAGTGATTATTCAACAACAGCAAGCCATGAAGTCGACACATGAAGGCAGTTTCCCCACGAGTCCCATCTCATGGATCTCAGCCTCCTGACTGAGGGGAGAGGCTGGAACAGTCCATGTGCAGGATGGCTGGCGTCCTTAATGATGTTCTTCATTGGTGTAAGAAGATGTGGCCAGATCTACCGTTTGGTCTCCACACTTTTCTCATAACACATGACAACTATGTCATTTAAAATAACTGGGCTTTTTTTTTAAGGTGGTTTTGATAATCCTATTCACATCGTGGACCGTTATTTTCCGCAGATTCGGCAGCAAACGGGTAAAAAAAAGCCAATGAAAAAAACGGAAGTGCACAGCACGTAGGCAATTGAACTAAGTAATTTGGTTCAATTGAACCAAGTAATTTACTTTTGTTTAACATTTGAAATGCTTCAAATCTTAATTTGCAATTTCTCACCTTAAATGTAAGAATTTTTAGAACGGCATTAAGCGTTTGGCAAATTTGATATATAAAGTCGTGAAGATTTTTTTTTTTTTTTAAGATTCTGCAAGTTTATATATGAAGTCCTCACGCAATGCCATAGGGAGTGACGCCACCCAGTGAGCCAGTGATCTTGTCTAGGCAGCAAGAGCATTAGCCTTTAAAACTTTGAATAGTCTTATTTTATTTTTTTTGGCTTAAAATTGACATTCTTGGAATTTTTTGGACATCTGTCAAATGAGATTTTTGGAACAAGGTAAGAGAATAAATAGTGGGATATGCTTGGTTAGATGCCATACATACAGGGCTAGCTGCCACATGGGAGTAAATCCTAGCACCAAATAAGTTATTTTTAGTCACACTTGCACATGACAACTATGTCATATTTAGCTAACTTGGCCAGGGGATCAGGAAGTTAATTTCATACACTGCAATGCATATTTCTGGAAATCCACAATTCAATTACATTTTAAGTCCAGACTTTTGAATTTCTTGAAACATTCTGCAAGGCTTCACAATGATTAGGTGATTAGGCACATCTGTAGACTCCAGAGCTAAGACACATTTTTAAAGTTGAACTGATACTTTAATTGAACATTAACAAGTAGTAAAAATGCATAAATGCCATCTAGAATTAGGTAAGACGACTAAGGTTTCGAGTTGTAACAATTCTATATTAATTTTTCATGGCATGACAGATATTATAGGCCAGCATGTTTGATTTAATGCTAATCAGTCTTTTTATTCTTTAACTAGATGCCTCGACAGCCATCCGTAGACAGGGATTCCCTTTTTGCAGTTCTCTGCACTTCAAAAGAGGCCATCTTTCTAAATGGCAAAATAGCCACTCCAGCTGCCACTATTTGGAGAGAACTAAGTCAGCAGCTGGAAAATAAGATGTCTCCAAATGCCCTGTACACTTTTGTAAAGTTAAACAGACACAACATCTGGTCATGTTTGGAGATCAATGAGCAGGAAACTGATCCTGAGAGCAGTGTGGACACAGAGTTTGATTCTGGCTCCATTTCTCCTGGACTAGACAGCTGCTCAGTTTTTCAGCTTGAAGTCCCTTTTGAGGAATGGATGAAATATGTACCTGAAAAAGTACAATACAATGACAAGTTTTCATCATCCGGCAAAAGGGAATATCTGATTTTGAAGCCAGGCACTTGGAGTCATGTACTCAACCACCTGATCTGGAAAAAAGTTAAAAGTACATGCATATTTGTGTTCCAGAGAGCAAAAGGTTATTCATCTAGAACCAGCAACTACATAGACATCAAGGGCTTCTGTAAAGAGTGTCAAGGCCATGTTAAAATGACATGGGCCAGAGAACCAACAGTCAACAGCCCAATGGTTCTCGAGTGTTCCATCGAAGACACTGATATCTCCCTGCACACCGGCCGTTCCAAGAGGTTCATGTCTGGAGACCTTCGTGCACAGATTTCAAAAGAGCTGTGTGAGGGCAGGATGGAGCCGGCTGTATGGAGGTCAGCGAAGGCATCAGATTTGATGGATATTGGAGATCCTGAGCCAAGTCACCTACCAAATTTGGCGACCCTACGAAAAGCAAAGCAAGAGAGAAGAGATTTGGAATTAGGTGACAAAGATCCAATTTTGTCTTTGCAATTGCTAAAATATAGCACACCTCACAGTGGTTGTATAAGAGACATTGGTCTAGACAAGTTCTTCTGCCACTATTGGAGTCCAACTCAGCTCCATGTGTATAGAGCATTGTCCAAAAAATGCCCCTCTGTAGTTTGCTTTGATGCAACAGGCTCGGTTGTGAAAAGACTTGTGAGACCAAATGGTACATCTGGCCACATCTTCCTTTATCAGGGCGTTCTGACAGGGGACAATTCCTCAGTCCCAGTTGTGCAAATGCTGTCAGAGAGACACGACATTAATGCTATTGCAACATGGCTGACAGAATGGCTTCGTACGGGTGCTGCTGTACCAAAGGAAGCCGTGAGTGACTTTTTTCTGGCTATTCTTGGTGCATTGGTGAAGGCCTTCACTCCTTACCCTGATCTGAAGACGTACATCAAAGAATGCTTCCGTGTGCTACTTGGGAACCAGTCTGGGAAACTTCCGCCTTGTTTTATCAGGGTGGATGTGGCACACTGCATAAAGATGATCTGCCAGTGGGACTGCCTTAAAAACAAGTCACACCGTGTCAAAGACTTCTTTGTCAGGGCAATAGCAAAGCTGCTTCAGTCACAGTGCTTGGATCATGCAAAACAGCTAATACATGCCATCACTGTTGTGGCCCTCAGTGAGGCAGAGGGTGATGATAGTTCTGGAGTCCCTCTGGAATCTGAAAGGTGTAAAAAATACCTAAAAACACAGATCCAAGAAGACTCCATCATAATTCCAGCTGAAAACACAAAGGAAGTGCATCAAGGGGATCCTTTTGATGAGATCCAGACTGACCTACGAGACTGGGTATCACACATTTGTGAGGAGAGCAGGTCACTCGCTGCAGCCAACAGGGATAGGGATAACATCCATTTCCTCCCTGAGATAGTTCCACACATAATAAGACTTGCAACTTACTTACCAATTTGGACAGGAGTAATGGTCCCCCTCTTCAAAAGCACCAGCCTCACAGCAAGCTCAGCCACTGTTGAAGCGGAATTCAAAAATATAAAACATGGCCTTTTTAAACACGAGAACATGCCCATTCGAGTAGATCGCTTTATTTCTCGTCATCTTTCCTTTATTGAAGGAAATATGAAGATTTGTTCTGCAAAAGCGAAACATGATTCGGAAACATCTGGATTAGCAAAAGGATCAGAAATAACCTCCGCATCCATGACTAACCGCAGTGCTGAAGTCAAGAGAAGAATGGACTCTTACCATTCTGTGGAATCTGAGAAACCAACAAACATTCCTCCAACGGAGGAAGATGCAATTGAAAACTGGAGGGGACTCATTCTTCCACCCAAAAAAAGGAAGAGAACTTCATATCTGAGCTCCTGCACTGAATGGCTCCATGGAGATCCATCATTTGGGGCAGTGAAAGTGGGCCTGTTAAAAAACGGAAACCTCCAGCGACCTATTAGAGTTGGGAAATCAGAAATCTCTGTGCTGAACACATGTGCATTTGATGCCTTCTGTCAGTGCTTATGCTGTGGTTTCTGTGACAGCACAGCATTTCAAAATGTTGTCAGGAATGAAAGTGACAACCCCATCTTGCAGCTCGTGAAAGCCATTGTTACAGAAGGCGTGACCCCAAAGATATATTCAGAGAGGGCAGAGCTACTTTCTAAAATATTCGAAACAACACTGTTGAGGTCTGGGGCCCCCCAAATCGATGCACAGTGCAACATCTCTACCATCATTGGAAAAACAATGAGGAATGTGTCAAGCGTTTACCTCTCAAAACACTGCTCTTCACACTACTGCCAGCTAAACAAAGGGATGACAAGGGAGGTACCATTTGTTTCTCCTGAATTCTCTATCCTGATGGACTCTGGCATTGCTCAGCTTGACACTGCAGTGGAAAACGGACTCTCTTTTCCAGAGTCTCCCTGCCTTCGCCCGCTGCAGAATGAATCAGAGTGTCCGGTTGAATTCAAAACAGGAGCCAGTAATTCCGGAAAAATGCTCTGTGCTGGAACTGTTACTCACAGCTACAGCATTGGAGAAATAGCATGGATTGACACTGACCTTGCAAACACAACTCAATTTCCTTTGTGTGAATTTCCCTCCGTTGTGGCTCTCCAAGGAAAGACATTGACTTTAAGAGGAGTCATCGCTTTCAAGGCAAGCTTGACAAAAGATGGTCTGGGACATTACACTGCCTACTGCCGCAGAGCTCCATGTGTGTGGGAACTTTATGACGATCTGGCAAATGAAGTTAAGACAGTGCCTGAAAAGAACAAAATACAACCACATGCTGTGTTATACACAGCAGCTTGATTGTTGTGAATAAACATACTTTGGGGTGAGTTTTGAGAAGGCCAGAACAATGGCAAATACTTTAATGGAAAAGTGTTATATTGAGAGTTCCCAGTTGTTAAGACCATATTGCATTGTGAAACAAGGCATTTCATTTATTAAAATGTACAACTGTTTTCATAAAGTTAATTTTTCCTAATCAGAAGTGTTTATTCTTCTTTCAGAGTATAATGTTTATAACATTTTCAAACAGTAACTTGGTTATAGTTGATATAGAAGTCATAGTTCATTACTCCTCTGAATTAATTAGAATAGAAAACCTTTATTGCTCTACAATGGGGAGTTTTGGGGGTGTCTGCACCAAACAATAAGGCAATTAAAGTATACAGGCTTACATAACACAGAAAACATACCCAAACTAAAAACAATAGCAAAAAACCTGCCAAAAACAAATAATCACACGGGTTAGCCTCTAAAATCGAACAACACTGTAAGGAACAATCTCCTAAAACGTTCCTTTGTCCACCTAAACTAAACCTTTAATTAGGCTGAAGGACCACTCCAATTTTTACTAGCTTTATGCATGAAGTGGGAAATATTGTTCAACTATGAACATATTGACTGTGTTATCAGCTGAAAGTATAAAGCATATAGATTGAATTAGAAAAGCCTAAAAAAATAGACCAATTTGGTTTGTTTTGTATTGAGCTCAGCACAAAAAACGTAGCGCTCCGCAAAAACTATTGGGCTGCAAATCTTAATTAAACATTTGAGTTTACTCCAAGGTTGTCGTTGATAATTGAAAAAAAATATGGTTGCTATTGCCCTGGTTATATAAGACTTGTAAATTATGAATCAAGTTTAAAAAAAAACGAAGAGCTCCAGTTCATTTTGCAGTGTCGGGCTCTGATGACTTCAACTGTCGAAATAAAATTCAAAATATCTCCGAAACCAAAGCAGCACAAACGCTAATTTTAACGGCACAAACCTGCACAAACAAAGCACAAAAAAAGTAGACCACTTTGGTCGGATTTGAAGCAAAATGGGGGGATGGTGAACTCTGGATGACCTTAACAAATATTCTTTAATATCTTCAAAACCAAAGCAGCACAAACGCTAATTTCAACGGCACAAACGAGGCACTGAAAAAGTAGCCTACCGTAGTTTCTTTTGGATCCAGTTCAGCACCAGCAAAGAAGAAAACTTTAACGCTTTGTTTTAAAGCGGCGGGCTGGGATGACGTCATCGGCTGAGATTAAAATTTATATCTCCGAAACCAAAGCAGCACAAACGACTATTTTAACGGCACAGACCTGCACAAACGAAGCACTAAAAAAGTAGCCTACTTTGGTTTTGGATCCAGCTCAGCACCAGCAAAGAAAGAAAAACTTAGCGCTTTGTTTTGAAGCGGCGGGCTGGGATGACGTCATCGTCTGAAATTAAAATTCATAATATCTCCGAAACCAAAGCAGCACAAACGACTATTTTAACGGCACAAACCTGCACAAACGAAGCACTAAAAAAGTAGCCTACTTTGGTTTTGGATCCAGCTCAGCACCAGCAAAGAAAGAAAAACTTAGCGCTTTGTTTTGAAGCGGCGGGCTGGGATGACGTCATCGGCTGAAAGTAAATTTCATAATATCTCCGAAACCAAAGTAGCACAAACGACAATTTTAACGGCACAAACCTGCACAAACAAAGCACAAAAAAAGTAGACCACTTTGGTCGGATTCGAAGCAAAATGGGGGGATGGTGAACTCTGGATGACCTTAACAAATATTCTTTAATATCTTCAAAACCAAAACAGCACAAACGACAATTTCAACGGCACAAACCTGCACAAACGGAGCACTAACGAACTAGCCCACTTTGGTTTGTTTTGGAGCGATATGGGGGGATGGTGAACTCTAGATGACCTAAAAAATTATTTTTAATATCTCAAAAACGAAAGTTGCACAAACGAAAATTTCAACGGCACAAACCTGCACAAACGGAGCACTAACGAACTAGCCCACTTTGGTTTGTTTTGGAGCGATATGGGGGGATGGTGACGTCATCGGCCAAAATTATAACTTTTAATTTCTCAAAAACGAAAGTTGCACAAACGAAAATTTCAACGGCACAAACCTGCACAAACGGAGCACTAACGAACTAGCCCACTTTGGTTTGTTTTGGAGCGATATGGGGGGATGGTGAACTCTGGATGACCTTAACAAATATTCTTTAATATCTTCAAAACCAAAACAGCACAAACGACAATTTCAACGGCACAAACCTGCACAAACGGAGCACTAACCATTCAGACTATTTGCTGAATTTTTTGACGTGGGTGGGGTGTCAGCTTCACACAGCTGTGTTCTCGCCAAGACCGGATTTGACGAGAACGCGAGTCCGTACTCGCGTTCTTGTGAATTGAGAAACGGCCAATGTGCACCTGGGGTCCGTTCTTTGTACGTTGCTAACTCAGTTAGCTGGATTTGATTGTTGACAATTTGGCATGATCTTGGATCGTTTGGTTCTTCGAAACTCATCCTGCACGTGTTGTCATAGCAACATGTGCGCCAGCTTAAGCCTGCTCAAGAGCAGGCTTATTTCATGTAAACAGGATTAGATTGCGGCTTTATAAACGGAGGAGATAGGGAAATCTGTCCAGCCAGTGCACTTGGACCTCCTAGTGGCAGAGGACGGGACAGAATTGTGTAACACCATTTTTAATCTTTAATAAAAGACGAAACAAATAATTCTTAGTTCCTCTCGTTTTATTTAAACACTTTTTATAAAGAAAAGCCACCAAGTAATCTTTTGCCTGCAATAAGAGATAGTTATGTAAAGTCAGCAATACTCGATCTCTAGTGCAATTTTTCAAGTTGTGCAGTTCAATTTCTCCTCTTAATTTGTGTTTTTTCAGGTCAAAATACAAAATTTTTTTTTGAAGATGCCGTTTATATAGGGAACGGATGGCACCCTGTGTCATGTTGTGAAAGAAAAAGAAAGGGTGAAACATGCCTCATGCAACAAAAGTAAAAAGAACCTGTTTTTTTCAGGCTTTTCCTTGGTGGCTGATATGAAATTATTAAAATGCAAAAATGCATACTGTAGAAAGTGATAGAAACATCTAACATGGACAGCACTTATGCATGTGATTTGTCTGCTGTTTTTGCCAGCCCTCTCTCCTGGCTTTAGCAGACTTTGAGGTGTTCCCTGTCGTTTTAATTAATGACTCAAATTCGGCATAACCTTCCATTAAAAGCTCTTGTTCTGCTTGGGAGAAAACTGTGGGCGTTCTTTGGCCATGCTGAACAGCCAATAGCAGCGTTGCTGATCATTGTTTCTACTATCGATACATTTCCCCTTTTAAACAAACGCATGAACGCGCAGTTATCTCAGATAACTCAATCCAGCCATACTAATCCTAAACAACAGGTGTGTTGGAAGAACCCAATTAGCCGGATCATGATTAGCCGGATGAAATCATCTTGGATGTGTCATTTGATCTCGGATGTTTTAAGCAACGTACAAAGAACGGACCCCAGGTACACACAAGACTATTTGTTGTTAACATTCAATTTTTACTGATAAAAAGGTGATAAGGTTGTCGAATTCTATGATATTTAATTTTACCTGGAGAAATAAAACTCGCTACACATGCAAATCACAACTGGTAAATTATTATGAAAATGTAGGGTTAAACGCTTTAGATGTTGAGTCTATTATTACAGCTTTTAGAGCCAAACGCCTAAAAGAGTGTATTTCCCAGCTTCAATCTACACTCACCGGCCACTTTATTAGGTACCCCATGCTAGTAACGGGTTGGACCCCCTTTTGCCTTCAGAACTGCCTCAATTCTTCGTGGCATAGATTCAACAAGGTGCTGGAAGCATTCCTCAGGGAGTTTGGTCCATATTGACATGATGGCATCACACAGTTGCCGCAGATTTGTCGGCTGCACATCCATGATGCGAATCTCCCGTTCCACCACATCCCAAAGGTGCTCTATTGGATTGAGATCTGGTGACTGTGGAGGCCATTTGAGTACAGCGAACTCATTGTCATGTTCAAGAAACCAGTCTGAGATGATTCCAGCTTTATGACATGGCGCATTATCCTGCTGAAAGTAGCCATCATGGGTTGGGTACATTGTGGTCATAAAGGGATGGACATGGTCAGCAACAATACTCAGGTAGGCTGTGGCGTTGCAACGATGCTCAATTGGTACCAAGGGGCCCAAAGAGTGCCAAGAAAATATTCCCCACACCATGACACCACCACCACCAGCCTGAACCGTTGATACAAGGCAGGATGGATCCATGCTTTCATGTTGTAGACGCCAAATTCTGACCCTACCATCCGACTGTCGCAGCAGAAATCGAGACTCATCAGACCAGGCAACGTTTTTCCAATCTTCTATTGTCCAATTTCGATGAGCTTGTGCAAATTGTAGCTTCAGTTTCCTGTTCTTAGCTGAAAGGAGTGGCACCCGATGTGGTCTTCTGCTGCTGTAGCCCATCTGCCTCAAAGTTCGACGTACTGTGCGTTCAGAGATGCTCTTCTGCCCACCTTGGTTGTAACGGGTGGTTATTTGAGTCACTGTTGCCGTTCTATCAGCTCGAACCAGTCTGGCCATTCTCCTCTGACCTCTGGCATCAACAAGGCATTTCCGCCCACAGAACTGCCGCTCACTGGATGTTTTTTCTTTTTCGGACCATTCTCTGTAAACCCTAGAGATGGTTGTGCGTGAAAATCCCAGTAGATTAGCAGTTTCTGAAATACTCAGACCAGCCCTTCTGGCACCAACAATCATGCCACGTTCAAAGTCACTCAAATCACCTTTCTTCCCCATACTGATGCTCGGTTTGAACTGCAGGAGATTCTCTTGACCATGTCTACATGCCTAAATGCACTGAGTTGCCGCCATGTGATTGGCTGCTTAGAAATTAAGTGTTAACGAGCAGTTGGACAGGTGTACCTAATAAAGTGGCCGGTGAGTGTATATGGTACCATATACCAAATAAAATATTTAATAAGGGTGTAGGGTTATAATCTTTGCTTATTTGTGATCTTGAAATTTTCAAGATACCTTTAAAATTATCACATTTTTATAAGCAGGCATTCGATTTTGGGAAGTTGCTTTTCAGCCACAATTTTTCTCCTCACAACTCAGTCCTATGGAACAACAGGGTTATAACAGTTAACAAGAAATCTATGTTTAAACCTGATTGGTATGAAAACGGCATATGTTTTGTTTATGATTTGTACCATACAGATGGAGCGTTCTTATTGTTTACTTTGTAAAGAGGTAAAAGGTAAAGATTTTATGTAACGATTATATCGAGGTATGTAACGCAATTCCCACGTCTTTGCTTAAACTTATACAAAACACTGCAGTTTTCATCTATCAACACATACTTGCTCTCATTGACGGGTGATAATATTCTACTACAAGACAGAAAATGCAATAACAAATTCGACACTCTAGCCCTTAAACAGAAAGTTTTCTTTTTGAAAACATACATTACAATGAAATTTGCTTTCTGCATCTACCCCTTCCCCTTGGGGAGCAGGGGGCTGCCATGTGCGGCGCCCGGGGAGCAATCTGGGGTTAGGGGTCTTGCTCAGGGACCCACAGTGCCGGCACTGGGTCGAACTGGGTACTTGCATCCTTCCACGAGTACAAGCTCGCTGCTCTAACCACTCGGCCACGACCCATCCATAATGTTAGACAAGACCTAGAAAACAAGTCTTTTTCTTTCTATGTGAAATATCCAATTCCACCAAAAGTAAAGGAAACCCACCTCAGAATTATATCTAAGTATACACTCACCGGCCACTTTATTAGGTACCCCATGCTAGTAACGGGTTGGACCCCCTATTGCCTTCAGAACTGCCTCAATTCTTCGTGGCATAGATTCAACAAGGTGCTGGAAGCATTCCTCAGGGAGTTTGGTCCATATTGACATTATGGCATCACACAGTTGCCGCAGATTTGTCGGCTGCACATCCATGATGCGAATCTCCCGTTCCACCACATCCAAAAGATGCTCTATTGGATTGAGATCTGGTGACTGTGGAGGCCATTTGAGTACAGCGAACTCATTGTCATGTTCAAGAAACCAGTCTGAGATGATTCCAGCTTTATGACATGGCGCATTATCCTGCTGAAAGTAGCCATCATGGGTTGGGTACATTGTGGTCATAAAGGGATGGACATGGTCAGCAACAATACTCAGGTAGGCTGTGGCGTTGCAACGATGCTCAATTGGTACCAAGGGGCCCAAAGAGTGCCAAGAAAATATTCCCCACACCATGACACCACCACCACCAGCCTGAACCGTTGATACAAGGCAGGATGGATCCATGCTTTCATGTTGTAGACGCCAAATTCTGACCCTACCATCCGACTGTCGCAGCAGAAATCGAGACTCATCAGACCAGGCAACGTTTTTCCAATCTTCTATTGTCCAATTTCGATGAGCTTGTGCAAATTGTAGCCTCAGTTTCCTGTTCTTAGCTGAAAGGAGTGGCACCCGATGTGGTCTTCTGCTGCTGTAGCCCATCTGCCTCAAAGTTCGACGTACTGTGCGTTCAGAGATGCTCTTCTGCCCACCTTGGTTGTAACGGGTGGTTATTTGAGTCACTGTTGCCCTTCTATCAGCTCGAACCAGTCTGGCCATTCTCCTCTGACCTCTGGCATCAACAAGGCATTTCCGCCCACAGAACTGCCGCTCACTGGATGTTTTTTCTTTTTCGGACCATTCTCTGTAAACCCTAGAGATGGTTGTGCGTGAAAATCCCAGTAGATTAGCAGTTTCTGAAATACTCAGACCAGCCCTTCTGGCACCAACAATCATGCCACGTTCAAAGTCACTCAAATCACCTTTCTTCCCCATACTGATGCTCGGTTTGAACTGCTCAGGAGATTCTCTTGACCATGTCTACATGCCTAAATGCACTGAGTTGCCGCCATGTGATTGGCTGCTTAGAAATTAAGTGCTAACGAGCAGTTGGACAGGTGTACCTAATAAAGTGGCCGGTACCCTGTGGGAGATTTTCTACACAGAAGATTTAAGTTTAACACTAATCCATGTACGTTTTGTTCCTTGGAAACACAAACAATTCACCTGTTCTATAGCTGTCAGCATGTTAGTGTCTTCTGCTCTGATGTTCATAGTTGAATCTCACTCAAAATCCCTGATATACCTTTTTCCACATCTAAGGACGTCCTTTATTTCATGAACAATCTGGACTCTGATATTTCATTAATCTTGAGATAATTTTGAGTAAATACTTTATTCATACATGCAAATGAGAAAAATACTACTCCTTTGTTTTGCCTTTCTGATCTATTTTGTTAAATATTTTAAGTCACTAAAAAGCAGTGGCCAAATCCTTGCTGTTTTAAATATGTTGCTTAGCTTATGTAATGTTTTGTTTTGATTGTTTTGCTGATTTTTAAAATCTTTTTATGTAAAATTGCTCTCTATACAATGATCTGATGTGAGAAGTAGTTTTATCAAATGTACTTCGTTGACTTGTTTTGTACATTGTTATTTTTCAGTAATAATAAAAAACAATTAAAAACGACTGAGTTTTAGAACCCATAATGCACCACTTTGTGTTTTTTAAAACGTGATTCGTCATCAGGTTGCTAATCACCTGAGTTGAGCCACCTGTAATAGGCCAAAGAAAAAATTCGAAGCTCTATTGGCTGAGAAAAGCCCAGGCTCTACCGACCACTGAGCTCTTAACCATTGGAAGTTCTGAAACGTTTTTCAGACACGGAGAGAGTTCCCTGTTGGAAAGCTAATCTCTAAAATCTCCTAGAAAAACAACAACAAATACACCTCGTCTGTTTCAAAGATGTTCGTGAACCTTAGGACTGTTGCGGTGAGTTAAATTTGATCAGATTAAAGTTGAGCTAATCAGCTAACTGTCGGTTAATAAGCAACCTCCCGATGTTATAGATCTGCAAGGGTGTGCGTGAGGCGGACCGATTTCCTCTCTTGACTGCCGAACCTCAGAAGCCTCCTGGTGAGTCAAACTGGGGCTGGGCGGCTCAGGCTAACCTTTGCGTCATAGACATCATATATGATGTCGCTTTGCGTTATGTAGCAGCTAAGGCTAAAGCTAACGGTTTGCCCCACTGAGCTATATTATACACTGGAGTGCTAATCACCGTCTGTTTGAACGAGTCGCTTTGAAGCCACCAGCCGCCATATTGGTACTCCCTATTTCCCCCCAGTAACTAGGGAATATGTGCGCTACAGCATCGAATAACGAGGATTTTCTCATGTTCAGGGGGGGCTTAAGACTTTTAAAATGTCAAATGCCATATACTTTTATGTTATGTTCTAAAAATATCAAGTACTGAGAAAGTCATGTGCTGAAATATTTTGCATTTTATTCATTTAAATAATATGTTTAACATTTATAAATATATAAATAACAATGTACAAAAACATATATTTACATATGTGTATACATATATATACATATATACATATACACAAACTTATATATACATATATATATATTTAATATGAATAACATGTAAAATATTTCAGCACCTAATTTCCTAGTAGTTAATAGTGTTAGTACATCCACTGACTGTAGAATTACCTGTGAAATATTTTCACTCAGCCAGAAAACTGCTTGTTGTTGCAACCAAATCCTATGGGATTCTGTGAGAGTAGGGAGTAGCAAGATGGCGGCCAGTGGCTTCAGTTTTTCGGCAAAATCAGCACTCCAGTGTATTATATAGCTCAGTGGTTTGCCCCTGGAGTAACCTGCTTTTTTTCCTACACAGCTGAGTCGTATAGGGTAATTTGGTGGTTTTGGTAGCGCTGGTTGAATATTCATGCCTAAAAAAAAAAAAAAAAAAAAAAAAAAAAAAAAAATTAATTTTTTTTTTTTTTACATACATACATATTCTTGGTCATTGGCGCTGTCTGAAAGCGAGTGACGCCACAGCATGGCGAGACGTGCACTCTAAACAGATGTTGGTATTTTAGCTTAAACGGCTATACTGCACTATGGTAACGATATGAAATGTAAAGGCATGTTTTTTGATTAGGCCTGCACAATTAATCGCATTTGCAATATAATTGCAATTTTAAAAAACGTAATTTCCAAATCGCATAGGTCTGTGGCTATGTAACAATTAGTGGATCAGACGCGTCCTTTAGTTGTCTGTATACTGTTTAAAGTGGGTTTGCCTCCACATGGAAGGGAAGACAGTTGCAGCAGTGAGATAATCTAATTTTATTGTTTTAGACTTTATATAATCATAATGTTTTACCAGAAACTTTCAGGAATCTCACCATAGCATTAACTTCTGGTCAATCAGTTTCATACATAGACTTACTTGTTGGTTGCACTTTATGTTCAACAAGGATTGACAGCCAAATCAATTACAAGCTGTTCTCTTGAGTAATATTCTAGTTTTATAGTTTTATTTTTGAACATTGAGTGTTTTTTAACATGCATACTTTGCAACGCAATAGTATCGTAATTCGGTTTAAAGCTGTAGTACTGTAAAAAATTATCAAACATAAGTTATGGTTAATTCATGATATGTCATAAAAATGTGAACTTTGAATGGACAACTAAGTTGATTGGGATGTAAAGACTTTAGCTCCAACACATCTGATTCAAATTAATGCTATACCTAATCAGTATGTCATCGAGGTCTGCAGAGTACTATACTAATTAAGCACTCATTAGATGCAGCTGTGTTGAACACCACCTACAACATGCAGGACACCTGGCCCTCAGGACTAAGCTTGGACACCACCGCAGCATGGTAAGAAATATTAGAAATTTGTGAAATTAAAGTTTGTACTACCTTTTACATCAAAATACTTGCATTAATTTACATTTGGTCTCATAATATTTAGAAATCTTAAGTTGATTAGTAATTGCCCTGTTGGTTACAGGTTATGTTTTTTTGGGATCATTGGACCTGGATTTCTTCGTGGAAGATGGCGAGCCTCTCCCTTTGATCCGAACTAGAGCCATTCCAAGTTGGCTTCAAAGAGCAGGTTTCTCTTCCACCGCCAACAATTACTAACCTGACCCTAGCCAGATAGATTTCGCTCCGCCTGGCTCCACTCACATCCATCTGGGACTGATCCATAGGAATGGCATTCAGAAGGCTGGGCCTTATCACAAATCCTTGCATATGATTGGATAAGCCACTTGTCTGTCATCTTTATCGACGTGCTATTTCAACCACTCACACTGAAGCCAACCCGTGACGCTGATGAGAGCGACACAGGAAAAAACAAAACTTTTTTTTTTTAATGTGTTTGCGTCTCTAGTGGCACGCGTTTTATTGAGAGTGAGCTGACAAGAAGAGGGGGGAAGACAGGCGGCAAAGCGCCACGGGTCGGAGTCGATCCCGGGCCGACCCTGGAAAACAAAACTTGCCAAATCCGGTCGGGAGAAGGGCGAAAACATCGTTTCCACCAACAAATGCCTCCAGAGCCGTTCTCTGATGTTCTTTTAATGAAACAATATTAGGTAGATTGGACAACACGGAAGAAATAGCAGCATCAATGTTAACGCTTGCTTCCTCGATGCGAGCCGCCATTGTTGTCTGAATCAAAACTTTGGCCGTTTCTCAATTCACGAGAACGCGAGTACGGACTCGCGTTCTCGTCAAGTCCGGTCTTGGCGAGAACACAGGAAGATCGGACTTGACGAGCACGCAGCACGTATGGTGTATTGGAACAGAAGCGTACTTGTGACGTCATGAGACGCACAGTTCTTTAGCATTTCTTTAACATTCAAAACTATTTATATACTACACCACAATAAATCTTATTGAAACATTTTTTTAAAACAACATTTTTAATTTCTAAAAAGCCTAAAAATTATCTTGCCGCGGTGCATTGTGGGCAAGCGGTCAGTCTGAAGAACGCACAAGTCTGCTCTGATGCATGCTCGATAAAGAGGGCGGGGCGAGAACAACATCCGGGGAATTCGGCGCGTTCTCGATTTGGCGTTCTCAGTATTGGAACAGTGCTCGGGCTGAGGCTGATGACGTGTCACGAGCACACGAGAACGCTCAAGAACGCATATTGAGAAACGGCCCATGTCTATGGTTGCTTCTCCACTACGTCACATCTATGAAACTCCAGCCCTGCGTCCTGATTGGCTGGACAATAAAATTGGTTGGAGAAATCACTCTCTATGGGAGATGTCCCAGATGGATGTGAGTGAAGCTAGGCGGAGCGATATCAATCTGGCTAAGGTCAGGTTAAACAATTACAACTGTGCTGTAGGAAAATACCGCACCACTCACAAACTGAGCCTTTGGATTGACTTGTGTTAACAATTTTCTGAGCTCGAAGGACGACACTGGGTATTATTGTTGTATTTTAGTTTAGTTTTTTTTTTAATATTTTTATTCCTGTAAAATTAAGTACACTGTTAAATTGTTGGTATATTGCTAGTTATTATAGTAGAGAGTTATTGTGGAGCACTTTGTCAAAAGCAATCAACCCTCCACCAAACTCGCAGTATAGACTCACCTTTTCTCAGGGAGAGTGCCTCGTCCTTTAGAAGCAGACACTTGGCACAGCAGCATAGTTTTGCTTATCTGATCCCTCACTTACGCAAACCCGATTTGTGCAACAAATTGAAGAAAGTTTGTCATGCCATACAGCCATCCTTGTGAAAACTCATGGTCTGAAAGCAACCCCTAAAACTTACCGTGAACATTTTAAATCTGCCTTTGCTACTTTGTGGAACGTGGCAAACTCTTTGCGGGTAATTTGAGGGTTTTACTGCATCACTTTCATTGGTGTTTTGTAAACAAGCAAAGATTGCACACAGTGTTAAAACTGTTGTACAGAGAAAATAATATTGATTCCAGTGATGTTAACCAACAGCAACTCAGACATTTTTGCACACAGGCTGCTTGGACAGCTCACTAAATGAAAACCTTAAACTTGAAAAAAAAAAAGGATAACCTGTCCCATCAGTGACTTTCTTCAGGTTGGAAGGTATAAACAGACAGATGATCCGCTGCGTGGGGTATATAGAAATGTTTTGTAAAAATCTTGACCAGTCTGAACTTGAGTTGTCTATTCGTACTTTAGTTGTTCCTGACCTTTGCTCAAATGCAAACACACTCCTAATAATTGGCACAGATGCTCTTGATCCCTTGTATGAGCAGCTTTGTGAGAACACCTTACCTGATTTCTTTTTTTTTTTTTTTTTTTTTGTTAATGTCCTTAACATTGCTGGTATCAATAAGTGATGCTTTAAGTCAGAGGGCTTGGTGATGTATGGCAGCCTCGCTTCTGTCAGTCTGCCCCAGGGCAGCTGTGGCTACTAACATAGCTCTCCACCGTCAAGGTGTGAATGACTGATTTTGGGGTCGTTGGACTTGGTAAAGCACTATACAAGTACAAGCCATTTACCATTATTCTCACGACTAATTGGGTAATTGGATAAAAGAAATTAATTGACACATGCTGCGGATTTTTCACTTGAATAATTGAGCTAATTTTATCAATAATAGAAATACATAAAACATGCAAATAAATGAATTTTCTTTTTTTAATAAAATGGCCGCTAAAAGTTCTAACATCCATACAGTGCTTGCTGTAGTAAAATGATCAAACAAGTGTGTGAAATTCCACTTTTATATTGCATTCCTGTTTTGTTTTTTTCATTAAAAAGCAGTATTCAAATAAAAAACAACTTTTTTAGAATTAAGTTACACACTTGTTTTTTAGTAAAAAAAAATGTACCAGAAATAAAAATTACACATTCATCTAAAAGGTAAATGGCTAATTAAAATTCAGACATAATAAATACTTTTTAATTCTCACTTTTGTTTAATATTTTATCAAACTTTTTGTTTGCAGTGGAACTTTGCTCTTATTTATATTCATTCTGCAGTGAAGGTTTTCTGCTTTTTTGTTTCTCAGGCTGCAACGATTAATCATAAATGTCATTTATGAAAAATTGTCGGCGAAAATTCATGCATCGACGCATCGTTTAACAATATAAAAACATTGCTGCGGTATCACTTTCAGTGGTAGTTTAAATTGCATGCAGTTAATTAAAGCGGCAGCTTTAATTAACTGCATGCATGCAAGAGTTTAGCTTTGCAGTAATGGCCGAAAGAAGGCACTAAAGTTAATAAAGTTTTACATTTTCTTTGATACAAAATTAACTTTTAGATTGGTTTTAGGAGAGAATGTGGCTGTGTAAAACTGAAATTTCTGCTTGGTTTATCAAGATATGGCTTAGTTTTTATGAAGCTCCTCAGCCCCATAGTGGGCGGCCTCCTGGGGGCAAGTTGTTTTGAATTTACCGCAGCAATTCAATCAGATGATGTCTAACGGCTATTATTGGGTTTATTTCAGTGTTTCATTTGTCATTGAGATTAAAGTGAAGCTACACTACGGGATAGTTTTATTTAACTTTATTGTCTGACTAGAGCACTGGAGTTTATTTGGAAATGAATAATTTGCAAATTTTTAATATTGATGCTGGAAATATTGCCTAATTAAAGAGAATACAATAGAATTCAACTTTATTGTCATTGCACTGTCACAAGTACAAAGCAACGAAATTTGATTTTGATCTACCCAGAAGTGCTATACAAGATATAAATATTATTTAGTGTATGTATAAGTAAAAAGTAATAGTAGGGGACTATAAAATGTTGTGTATAAATATGGGAGCTATATGCACAGATTATACAGAATATACAGGAATATTAGAAGGATTAAATATGTATTAGCGGGTTTATAATACAAGATAAATAATGGCAGATAAGATTTACAGAATCTATACAGATTGTGTATGTGTGTGAGGGGAACAGTCCATGGAATGTGTGTGTGTGTGTGTGTGAGGACAGTCCATATGTTATTATTGTATGGGGGGATGGGGGGTTACAGTCCTTATAGTTGTTTCAGGAGCGTGACAGCTGTGGGAAAGAAGCTGTTCCGGTGCCTGGTGGTTCTGGTCCGTAAGCTTCTGTAACGCCTCCCAGAGGGCAGGAGTGAGAAGAGTGTGTGTGCAGGGTGAGTGAAGTCCTTGGTGATTTTCCCGGCCCTTTTCAGACACCGCTTCCTATAGATGTCCTTGATGGTAGGGAGCGGTGCCCCAGCGATGTGCTGGGCAGTTTTCACCACCCTCTGCAGCGCTTTCCGGTCGGCGACAGAACACTTCCCGTACCAAACTGTAATACAGTTGGTGAGGATGCTCTCAATGGTGCAGAGGTAGAAGTTCGTGAGGATCTCTGAGGACAGATGGTTCTTCCTCAGGGTCCTCATGAAGAACAGGCGCTGGTGCGCCTTCTTGATGAGTTCGGAGCAGCTGGTCGTCCAGGTCAGGTCCTCGGAGATGTGGACTCCCAGGAACTTAAAGCTGTCCACACGCTCCACCGCTGTCCCCTTGATGTGGATGGGTGGGTGTAGCTCAGCGGTCCTCCTGTAGTCCACGATGTCTTCTCGGTGTTCAGCTGCAGGTTGTTTTTGTCGCACCACTCAGCCAGACGGTCCACCTCCTCCCTGTAGGCGGCCTCATCGTTGTCTCTGATGAGGCCAATCACGGTGGTATCGTCTGCAAACTTGATGATGGCGTTAGAGCCATGGACAGGTCTGCAGTCGTGGGTGAGGAGAGGAAGGGGAGACAGTAGAGGAAGCCTGACTGCAAACAAGTTAGTATGCTCCTTTTATTACACAATAGTTTAAAATCTTTCTAAACATTAACCAATGTTAAAAGCTGGAAGGTCGACGGGTTTAATTTTGTTTTTTACAGTAAAACAAATACTTTGAAAAATAAACATCAATTATATTAAGTCAGTTAAACTTAAAATTAATACTTTATGGAGGATCATTTATAAAGTGAGTGGCAATAAAGGGGTATTCAGAGGTGTGTAGACAAGACCAGGTGAGTCAAAAAATTTTGACTGACAGATGCTTAGTTGCTCCTCATAGTTACAGAACAATGTGACAAAAATCGCAACACATCTTTTTCCCCGTCGCAGTCTCTCATAGCTTAGTAACTGCACTTGACATCCATGTATCAGCAGGGTAGGCTATTATTAGCGAAGGCCACCCAGCCGAAACAGTGTGCTGAATCGTTGAACATAATTTAATAAATCATTAAGGCAGATCATCTGGTTACTTTATTTATTTTTTAAATTGACATCAAGCTGATGTGTCTGTCTCTCTGCCAAAGCATGGACCATATAATGCCTCGAGCTGCTGGCTCCTGTGCTGCGCCATGCGTTTATGTAGTTTGGTTTCTGCGAGCAGTCCTCGATGCATTGGACTGCATACACAATGCTGCTCAGCTGTGGTTTCTGTCTTTGGGATGGACCAGGTTTTGCCTGAGTGTGTTAAGTTTGAAACTCATCAGTATGTCATATAAAACTCACACCAAACGATAAACTCTAGCAACCCAGGAGAGTGACCAGGGGATCGTTGGTTTTGCATCTGATGTGGAATGCACCTAGGTCAGGGGTCAGCAACCATTTGGACCTGTTTCACACAGTAAACACTGGGAGCCACAAAACCTTTTTGAAATTTTAAATGAAATAACACTGCATATAGCATTTTTTTTTCTTTGCCTTTGTGCTATGTATAAACAAACTATACAGTGTTACATTTATGAAGTCAATGAACGACTGCAGAGAAAATGAAATAACATTTCTGCATGCAACAAAACATTTTTTAACTCCAAAAAAAGACGTTGGATTGAAGGTTAAGTAAAATGTCTATTTGAGTCCTTGTAATGAAAAAGGAAAAAGGCCGAACTTAAACTATCCACTGGCAGCAAACAAAATGGTGTCCTCTCTTTGCGTGCAGTAATCCTTTTACTGGCGCCGTGCAGTCAGCCGTCAACCTGAATAATAAAATGTCTATTTCACTGAACAATGAAAAAATATTGCAACGGATCTGGGAGAAGAAAACGAGCGGGAATCAGATAATATCTATCTCTCTCCTCGCTTCCTGTCGTTTACGCCAGTAGAGGGAAATTAGAATGTTGGCTGAAAGTTTTATTTACAAGATTAAATTGAGTGACACAGTCTCTGTCGATCGCGCAGCCACATCGCTGCGGGGAGCTGAGGTGTGTTGCCGTGGGCGTGTTTACCTGCTGAAGGTAACCGCTGTGAAAGTTTTTATTTCTCTGATTTAATAACATCTTTATGGATTGCTCCGTTATTGTTACTCTGTGCTGCTCTACCAAAGTGTTCTCGCTCGCTCGTCATCGGACACAAATGAAACGTCTTTGTGTTTGTATTTTGCGGTGTAAACTGATGACCTACCTGTGTGTCTTCTCACTTTATTTATTTCATGTACCAGCTTCTAAATCTGAGTCTCAGAGTTTAGTCCGTGAATATACACCTGGATGGTCTCTGCTTCAGAGACTTTTCCGGTTGTGGAGGTTTGACCGATCTGAGTGTCAACCCGGTTGGGACACTGAAGGGGGTGCGTGGCTAAAAAAGTTTGGGAACTGCTGTTTTCAATATTAAAATATTTTAGTTGTTACAAGATTTGCCATAGTCTTCATAGAATTTACATTTTGAAAATGAACGAACTAAAATAAAATACATTTTAATTAAATACTCATTAATTATTTTCAAAAGCTGAGCCGCATCAGATGGATCAAAGAGCCGCGGGTTGCCGACCACTGACCTAGGAGGATGGGGCTTCATGTGCTTTTAAAAAAAAAAAAAAAAAAAAAGCAGTGCTTCAACTACAGGTTGCTTAAATGCGTGCCGCCAGAATTGAGACTCCTGGATGGATGTCGAAAGGTTTTCAGAAAAACTGAGCAGCTGCAGTTTTGTTGCCTCCTGGCAGCAGACCACAAACTAGCGATGCCCTCTCAGTTTTGACTTCAGCACTTCACCATTATCTGAAGAGTGGAAAAACAGAAGCACACAGAACCTGTATTTGGAATGCTGGAACTGTTGTGGTGTTAAATTGGACCAGACTAACGATTGAGCGACTCATCTATCAGTTAATGAGCATGTAATGGCTAAACTCCCAATGCTATAGATCTACAAGGGTGCAGGTGAAGCGGACCAATTTCTTCTGAGTTCTGAATGCATGAGAACCTTTAATGGTTGAGGGGCTGGCTCTTTTTTTTCCCAGCCAGTGAAGCTATAAATTATGTTTTTTGTGGGCCTATTACAGGCTTGGGTTGCTCAACACAGATAATTGACAACTTCATGATGAAGGACATTTGATAAAACCAAGTGGTGCATTACTGGGTGCTAAATCTCACTTGGTTGGTTTCATGTTACGTTACTTTTGATTTTAGTTTAGCGTTTTAACTAGTTTAATTGTAAGATATACTACACACGATTAAATGTTGCTGAGTGCTTTGTTTGGTGGGAGTGTTGACAGGGCTGGGTGATTATAAATTGTACACTTGGATTAATCAATTAAAGATCAAATTTTTTTTTTTTTTTAAATCTGGATTTCATTTTGCCAATGCACTCATCGGGCTTCCATCCAGAGAATTGCACAAAATGTTGAATATATATATGCTTAGGAAAATGTATCACAATATTGTAGCGTTAACTTTACGAGGCACTTTAAGTTAGTTTGAAGTTACACAAGTGCAGTGAAGCCTGTTCTTAGCTGATTGCATAAAACCTCTAGCAGCAAACATTTTATTTATGTTTTTGTTTAGGGCAGGGCACCATCTTGTTTCAGAGCTTGTATTTAGTATTATTTTGTATTTAGATGAAATGCTTGAAATAGGTTTTTATAATTTGTTTTTGTGAAATGAAAAGTAGGAAAGTATTGATTAATCAGATTTGTTATAATACAGTCGGATTTTATTAAGTAATATCGTCCAACCCCAAGTGGTGGTGATGTGAAGGCCTTGGTTAATTAAAATAAACCTATCTGGAGACTACAGGTAGAAATTGGCATGATAGGCTGGCACCATTCATCTTTTCTTTTGAAAAGAACAATAAAATGTGTGTAGTCTCTGTGTGAATAAAAAGGTCATCAATTAATGCCAATTTGTGCGCGGGATACTATGAAAATTACCTCCATGCTTTTTAAACTTTTTTTTCTTGCTTAGTGCCTCTAAAATGTAACTCTTTTTAAATTGTTTGTGTTGTATTTATTTCAAGTGTTCATTGAGTGGAGAAGCAGTACGAGCTGTAGTTAGGGATCTTGGCCACTGGAGGCTGCTGTTGCAGTTCTTTTGAATCTGTGCCGACAGAGCTTTGTCTTGACACAAGAAACTTCTTGAACTTTATAGAACACACAAGAAAGGGATTGGTAAATAGGATGCTCGGCACAATTAAGAGCGGTGGTTGGTCTAAAGGTACGTTCACACTGAACACAAACAAGGCAAATGGAGCAAGTTTACATATTATCCCTATGTACGGGTCTGCGATGCGAAAGGCAAAACTGCGAAGTGTGGTAGATGCATGTCTAGAGCAAAGTAAAATATGTATAAGGGATTTAAAAGCGTAATTGGTCTCCAGTTTTGTAGGTCAGTCTTGTTTTTGTTTTATATAAAAGTCCCTGTCCCAGTCATCACACCTAAAACGGTGAGAGAGTGCAGGACAGCATCAAGTGATCGGAAAAGAAAACCAGTGGGGGACTAGCATCGGTTGGCAAGCTGTCCCTTGTTAAAAAAAATAAAATAAATCTATCCTTGTGTGTTGTTGTCTCTGCTCTGTCTTCTGTAACCCCCAGTTGGTCGAGGCAGATGACCGTTCATACTGAGCCCGGTTCTGCCGGAGGTTTTCCTTCCCGTTAATGGGTGGTTTTTCTTCCCACTGTCGCTTCATGCTTGCTCAGTATGAGGGATTGCTGCAAAGCCATGGAAAATGCAGACGACTCTCCCTGTGGCTCTACGCTTCTCCAGGAGTGAATGCTGCTTGTCGGGACTTTGAAGCAATCAACTGGTTCCCTTATATAGGAAATGTTTGACCAATCTGTATAATATGATTGATTTGACTTTGTAAAGTGCCTCGAGATGACATGTTTCATGGATTGGCGCTATATAAATAAAATTGAATTGAATCCTAGAGACGTTTGAGCCTACCCACTGACACAGGTGAAGCCCTCCCCTCTAGGATGCATTGCTTTAAAACAGTCAACTAGTTTAAAATCCCTAACTAGTCCCTGGAGTAAAAGTGACGTTTTATCAACTTTAAAATCTTGCCTTGTCCTTATCCCATAATTTCTGCTCAAAATACAATTAAAATCCCCTCCAACAATGAGTGGTTTTTTTCCAAGCATATGGGGCTGCAGGTCCTCTAAAAAGTCATACCTGTCATGTTTGTCATTAAAACCATAAATATTTAAGAGGTTAAAATCCTGCCCTAAAAGTCATATTTGCTAAAAGTGCCCGCCCTTCTCTCACCACGGTGCTCCCCTTCACCACAATCTGAGGGTTTTTTATTAATATGGCCACGCCATCATTTTTGTTTTCGTTAGATCCACTCCAAATCGATATCTGTGGCCACATATCCTGCCACTGGGTGTAGTTTGTTAAAAAAGGTATTGAGCACTCTTGAATTAAAAGCACGCCTGACTTTACAGTTTTTAAGAAGGATAAAACACTCTGGGCTCTAATTCTACCATTCTAAAAAATTATAGGTTAAACATTTTAAAAGGTCTGAGACAGTTAAAACCTATTTAAATAGTATCTAGGCACGGGGCACATTTCACTCTTAAGTTATTTCTTGGGAGAGAAGCTCTTCCTTCAATTCACATAAGAGAGGAAGGGGTTGAGCTCCATTGCCCTTTCGGACTCTAGGCGTTGGCCTCTGTTGCAATGTTTTGTCCAACATAATATCTTTGGGGGTGGACTGAAGAGCTATGTTTAAAAAGGAGACCTCGTTAGGTGAGTCTGCAGGGAAAACTCTGGGTTCCTCCTCAGATTCATTCTCTGAGAGGTTTCCCAGCCTTCCCCTCTTCTCCAAGACAACAGACATGTCAGGAGACAACTCTGAAGCTGGTCTTTTGGCAAGCTGTGCATCAGGAAGAGGGTCATCCTCATTACTCTCTCCTAGGTCCGTTTCCTCACCTTCTGATATTACTCCGCCTTCTACCTGCATGTCCTCCTCCCCGGCTGCTTCAGTTTGTGGGAGTAGTGCGAGCCTCTCCCCTGTTCCCACCTCTTCTTGCTCATCTCCCCCAATCACAGATTTTGGACGGAGATTAGAATTTTCCGGCCGTGTTTTCTCAATTAACTCGTCAACTCTGTCAATTATGCTAGCATTTTGAGCTTGTTCTGTTCCTTCCTTATTCTTTAGTTTGTTTGCGAATGACTTTGGACAGTCCCGAAACAAATGGTCTTCTTTTCCACACAAGTTACATTTTCTTTGGTTCATGCACTGCTCAAAAACGTGTCCAACCTCTCTGCATTTTCCACAAAATACTTTTTCACATGCCTCTACCAGGTGTCCGTGCTCCCCGCACCTTCGGCAGAGCTTGGGCTGTCCCTGGTAGTGTATGTAGCCTCTATTTGTCCCCAGCACTATCATTGGTGGGAGATGTTTAGGGCCCTGGAACCCCTGTGGATCTTCCCATTCTTTGATGGGAAGCAAGCACAATTCCAAATGCCATCAACATCTCTCACCTTCATAGCCTGGCCTTTAACAGTGCAGTATCTTCCCAGCCATATACAGATATCCTCAGCTTCAACCGTTTCATTAAGCATCCTGACAACTGTTTTTAGGGAATTGTCAGTTTCTCAACGTTGAATGTCGAAAACTGGGGCTTTTCATTTTAAAGCGTGTCCAGAACTCCTTTAGTAATAAATTTGTGCAAAAACTTACATCAAAACCTTTGTTAAAGGGTAGGGTCAGGATACAGTTCAAATCATTTGGGGTAAACTTCAGGGTCTGCTGGATCAATTTCCTAGAAAAATCAAGCCTTGACATGGTTAGCAACTTACCTTGTTCTTCTTTAAATAAGAAACGAACGCTGTGGTGCCTCCGCATGCCAGCATGGCTAGCCGACATGGTAGAGGCACCACAACTTTATCTATGCAATTACACTAAATATCTTAAAACAACGGGATAAAAGTACAATTTCAACACAACAAAAGGGTTGAATGGAAGAGCTCTAAACTACTTCAAGTAAAGAGTACTTCACATCAATAATCTCTCCTGCAAGGTGAAAAGAACAGATTTTTTTTTTTTTTTTTTTTTCAAGATTTTATTGTTACTTAATACATTTAAAACCATGGCACTCCATTATACAGAAATTTTCTTTTTACATTTAATAAATTAAATTAAAAGGAGGGAAGAAACATGATATAAACATCAAATCTGTATGTTAAGATTGAGCAGGACCGGGGTGACCCTCTCCTAAGTTCTGAGCCGTCCTGTTCTTCCAAACAGCGTTGGTACCGGTGCTGGTTCCGGTACTGGTGCTCAGAGGGGATCCCCACCTACTGCTCCTTCCCGCCTGCCTCACCCGGAGAGCCAGGCCGCTGCTGCCGGGACCCTCATCTGTGAAACGCCGACTCCTCCCTTCACGGAGGCGCAGGCGATGCTTCTTTGAGGCTGTGTCCTTGGCGCGCCACCTGCAGCTCTCGATGTTGTTCTTCTTGCTAACGCTATTCGGATCACAGCCCCGGGGGGAATCTGCCTGCGTCTGCTTACCAGCAAGTTTCTGGAGGTCCAAATGGCGTCTTTGATGGTGGCGAGGGTGAGCCACATCTCCTCAAAGTCCTTTTTCGTAAAGGTCCGATGGCTCACCCCATACAGCACTAGCTGTAAGTCGAGGACCTCCCTTGCTGGCAAGTGTGGGAACTGCGAGGAGCCGGCCTCCCTCCACAGGTCCCTAGCAGCACTGCACTCCCACAGCAGATGCCTCACCGACTCCGGCGCGCCACAACCGGGTCGGGGGCCGATGGACGATACAGACATGCCGCCGGAGTGCATGACGGCTCTGACCGGGAGAATCCCATGAGCCACCATCCATGACAGGTCCTGAAGTCTGTTTGGAAGGACAGACTTCAAACCGTGGAGGCATCTCCTCGTAGGAGGCCTCGCACTGGGGTCACTGGTTCCCGCTCCTGCACAACAGAAATGATAAAAGGATGGTTAGTTAAAATCCTGCTCTCTCTCCCTCCAATTAAAAATGTTCTAAAAAATTCTGTATAAAAGCATATGCCGGTGGGAGGTTAAAAGCAACAGGTGTTTTCAAATCACTTTGAATCAATTTCAATTTTCTCAGATAGGACCCCATCCAAAATCTGCTCATCTTGGTTGTTTTGATATCTGGGGATGTGTTCAGTGCCAGTTTAAACCGGTTATGAAGCATTAATCGTTGAAGTGGCAGATCAGAGACATTTTTCTCACAGATGATGTCCACATAGCTATTTATTAATTCTGATAATTTTTTTCCGGTCTCCTACCCGCATCTGTCGTTTTTTGCGTTCGCAAAATCCATGGAATCAAAACGATCTCGCTAGGCGGACTTTCCCACTGACGTCATAGCGGGAGTCACAAACCTGGAAGCCGGCACCCGCTGTACTGTCTGAGTACTAAATGGATAACGTTGTTTTGCTTTCACGGCTTTTTTTACAAGATGCCTCGTCATTGTGTCGCTATGTACTGTTAAAATGAAGATTGAAGATTGCATGAGTGGCCAAAAGACACACTTAGAGCCCGTTTGTGGCTCGTCATTTTAAAGACGACTGCCTCGGTGCTCCGGGGGAGGGGGACTTTGGCTCTTCACAACCGCTGCTCTTCCTCTTTAGATTTTAACGGTAGCTTGCATCCATTATTGTTGCACTACTGCCATCTATTGGATCCTAATATCTATTCCTCAAATTCTCTGATCCCAGTATTTTTTTTAAACCTAAAAATCTTCTTTTTCCCCTAAATACTATTTAGCTTATAAACCACATTCTCAAATTTAAATTCCTATTAAAACCTAATTCCGTTTTTAATAATCTTTGATTTACATATCTTCTACAATTAATAAAAACATGTTCTATTGTTTCCACATCATGACACCAACTACAAAAACCAGTAAGATGTTTCCTGTGACCGTTCTTATTCTATTTATAATTATTTCCTCCCTCCTGTTTATTCCTCTAATCCTTACTACATCAACTGTATTTTGTATCCTATATAAGTGCCTTCCATTTATTTAATTATCCCACCTACCTTTCCATATCTTCTTGCTTTCTCTCCAAACTATACTTTTGCCTTCAGATTTGGATAACTTTACTGGCAAATCAATACATTCTTTTTTAATAGCCTCCTTAGCCAACCTATCTGCTCTTTCATTACCCAAAATACCTACATGAGCAGGAGTCCAAAATAAAATAAAATTTTTATTTTGTTCACATATTCTATGATGAACAGCCATAACCTCATATAATATATTTTGATGATTATTTGTACATCCATTTTGAATACTCAATGCAGATAATCACTACAAATTATTTTATTTATATTAGTATCCTCCACCCATTCTCAAGCTAATAATATAGCACATAATTCTACTGCATATATACTGAGATAATTAGATGTTCTTTTTTAAATAATCTTTGTCAGGAATCACCACTGCTATACTAGTTGCTTCACTCTTTGTCTTTTTATTTTCATGTATGTATATCTACATGTGTGTTGTCTCTTACTTTCCTGTATCTGTTTATTTGTGTGTAAATGCACCCCAGCAATCAAAAAAAATGTTATGAGAAATTTTACTCACTGCTGCTTTTTGTTTCAGACTATGTAGACGACTGTTTCGAGTCGCTGCTAGCAGAGCTGGAGAAAATAAAAAACTAGCATAAGAGCCCCCCATCACTGACAAGTTCATTTGTGAAACCAACAAAAGATGATGCCATCAATCTCTCATTCAGTCGATTTTCAAAAAGACCATGAAATCATTTTATTAGTAATTGCTTATATTACATAATAACCACAACAATTTTGTTTACATGCATGTTTTAGATTTTATTCTTTCAGCTTGGGTATTTTTTTTAACTGCCAACAGGTGACCTCTAAAGGTAAAATCATCTTCATGTCCTGGGGTTGGGAAGTGGGCCCTTATACAGCTGACTGCACACGAGGGGATCACAGCCCTGGTATCTTTGCCTAAATAGTCCCAACACCATCTCACAAATTGTCTACAGGCTATATGCCTATGCTGTTGCTTGTATTGGGACCAAGCAACCTGCAATGCCCGAGCATTTAGACACGCCGCTTCCATGTCAGGATGGTCTGTGATACAGCCAGGGATTCTCCATCCATCTCCTCTCTGGCTTCTTCCATCTTAGCAACAACCAAGCCGATTTCCTGGCAACAGATGCACTCTCTCACAGAATCCATATTTGGCAGTGAGAACAGGAACACCTAAAAAATAAGATTGATTAATTGTATATTTGTATATGAATTACACACCATAACTGATTTGCTAAATTCACTATTAATGCATTTATGGTAAGTTGGAAATGGATTTACAATAAGGAAATCTTTAGGCCTCAATATTACTCGCTGTATATTTTTGATATATTATTATTTTTGACTTTTGTTATGCTAGTATGTAGGTAGGCTAAATATTATTATATGTACCAATACTGTTTATAAATTGTTGTCAAGTGATTCTTTATCATAAGTAGCACGTCATCATTGGGCCTAACTAGGCCATGGCATAAATTCATTTTTAACTGTGAATACATGCTCATTCATTGTAGTGATACATTTTGTCCTCATCTCTTCATTTAATATAGGATAAGATAGACGTTGTTGATTTCACAGTGGAGAAATTCGCTTGTCACGTCGGCTCAGTAAAAGTGACAAAAGTTGGAAAAAGACCGATTATCTTGGCGTTTAAAATAACACAAAACAGCGCAAGAAGACCTCGTTTATTTATTTTTATTTTATAATTTTGTAAACAGCTGCCGATTAAACTGAAGGTTACAACCTTGACACGATTATATGCGTTGTTTTACCGAAAAATAAATTATACGAGCCGTGAAAACGGCAGCAATGCGCGCTCCCGACAAAGGGAGGGGGGAAAACAGATTTTCACAGGGGAACTGAATTTCGCACAACACCGGCATTTTATCCATTAAATATCTATGGTGCCTAAAAATAAAATGATGTCAACATACGAATAAATATTTGAACTGCGTAGTTAAAAGAAAAAACGTGTCCTACCATTCATCTAATCTCCCGACGTCCAATCTCCACTCCTTGTCCGACTCGGAAGGCTGTAGTCCGTCCGCTGCCTTCTCTTCATCTGAAACGTCTGGGTCGAACATGTGAGGCTCGAGAAACAAACATTCTTCCTCCGACACATCAGAATCGTCACCTGGTAGGAATCGCTCGGTTGAAATCGAAATTTCACTTTCAGACTTCTTGTCGTCGAAGTGCAGTAATCCGCCATGTTGAGATGAACGCTCACGACATGACGTCACCACTTCCGGGTTGGAGGGCGCATGAAAAGTTATCAGAATCTTTAACGATTTTCTCTTAAATGTGAATTTTTTTAAAAAAAAATTCGGTGGTATATTTATTTTTTCATATTTTGCTATATATATACGGAAGGTTAAATCAAACTGACGGACGCTTCATAACCGGTTTAAAATGAATGCTTGTGTAGTAGCTGCCTAAAAACAAGTAAAGATCTGGGACTCCTTTTCCTCCTTTATCCTTTGGTTTTGTCATGATTTCTCTTCTTATCCTCTCCCATTTGGAGTCCCAGATGAAGTAAAAAATGTCTCGTTGCAGCTCTAAAATCACTCTCCTGGGAGGAATAAAAACAGAACTGGTGAGTAAAAACACTGGTAAAATCACTGCTTTGATTATAAGAATCTTTCCTTTTAGTGTTAGGTTCCTCATCCCCCAAAATCCCAGTCGTTGTTTTACTCTCTTTAATATTTTTGTCCAGTTTTTTTTCCTCCCTCTCCATTTTTATCAAATTTCACCCCCCAATATTTTTTGTTCTTCTTTAGTTATCTGGAACTGGTGTCTTATTTTTTCATTTTCTTTCCATGGTCCATAAAAAAGTGCTTTTGTTTTCTCTTTATTTAGTTTCGAGCCTGACGCTCTCCCGAACCATTCAGTTAAATGAAATACCCTGTCTACTGATAAAAGGTCTGTACATAAAATATTAAAATCATCCATATATAAAAGACATCTAGCCTCCTGCCCCCCACTCCCCGGTATTGTGACTCCTGATATCTGTGGGTCCCTTCTCAAGATCTGCGCCAGCGGCTCGACACAGGCCACGTAGAGAAGGGCAGATAAAGGACAACCCTGACGAACACCGCAGTTCACTTTCACTGCTTTTGTCAGAAACCCGTTAACTAGAAATCTGCTGTAGATGTCTCAGTACAACAGTCCCACCCATGCTACAAACCTCCCTGGAAAACCCATTTTTTGCAGTACCTGAAAGAGGTACTGGTGCGAGACCCGATCAAAAGCTTTCTCAAAGTCTAGATTTAACACTATCAGCCGAATGTTTCTGTCTCTCGCAAAACAAATGGTGTCTCGGATCAGTACGAAGCTGTCTGTGATCTTCCTTCCTGGCACGGCGCAGGCTTGATCCGGGTGGATTAGATCCCCCAACACTCGGCGCATCCTGGCTGCTAAAAGTTTACTAAAGTTTACAATCAAAATTTAAAAGGGTGATGGGTCTCCAATTTTTGAGATCTGTTTTATCGTTATCTTTATGTAAAAGCGTCACTATACCTGTTCTAAAACTATCGGGTAGTTTATCTAGTTTGCTAAAATCAGTAAAGACAACGATTAAATCAGGTGTTAAAATGTCCCAAAAAGTTAGATAAAATTCTACAGGGAGTCCATCTGAGCCTGGAGATTTTCCTCTTTTAAAACTCCTCAGAGTTTAAAAGTTCTAAAAGGGTAAAATCCTCCTCTAAAAAACTACCTTCCTTTATACTTTTTTTCTAAAAAATCCAAAGTTTCTTTAATATTTCCTTCATTTACTATTTTCTCCTCATATAAATCACTGTAAAACTGTTCAATCACTTTTGTCTTTTCTTCTATAGTTGAAGCGATGTCTCCTTTTACTGATTTAAGTTCAGGGATAGAACTTGGATTACCAATTATTTTTAAAAAAAAGTATCTACTACATTTTTCCCCTTCTTCTATTTCTTTCTCTGCTTCTTAAGATGACTCCCTTGCTCTTTATTTCTGCTAAAATGTTCATTTCTTTTTTAATTTCTCTTATTTCTTTGTTAAAATCCATACCTTGTTGATTTTAAGAAATAATATCTTTGTAATGTTTTCTGCAGCCCCATCATGCGACTCTGTTCTTTTTTCTTATTTTTCCCGGCTTGTCTGAAGAAGGTCTGGGTCCTACCTTTCATCATCTCCCACCACTGTGCTCGTGTTTCGTACAGGTCTTGGAGGGTCTGCCACTCCTGGTACCGCTCCCGGTACTGGCTGACCAAAGCCTGGTCCTCCAGCAGGGAGCGGTTGAGTTTCCACAGACCTCTCCCGGTCGTCGCACCTGAAGGAAGTGAAAGAGCGCAGGACAGAAGGAGGTGGTCGGAAAAGAAAACTGGTGACAATCTAGCATCAGTTAGGGTGCAATCTCTGATGAAAAAGTAATCAATTCGAGAGGCTTTAGAGCTATCATCACTGACCCAGGTGAAGCCCTCCTCTCTAGGATGCATGGTTTTAAAACAGTCCACTAGTTTAAAATCTCTAACTATCCTCTGTAATAAGAGTGATGTCTTGTCTACCTTATATATTTGTCCTATTCTTTTCCTGTCTTTTCTGGTTAAAACACAATTAAAATCCCCCCCAATTATTAACGGTTTTCTTCCTAACATGTGGGGCTGCAGTTCATCTAAAAAGTCATACCTGTCGTGTTTATCAGTAAAACCATAAATATTTAAGAGGTTAAAATCCTGCCCATTTAAAGTCATATTTGCTAAAAGTGCTCTTCCCTCTTTCACCACAGTGCTTCCCTTAACCAAGATGTGAGGATTATTTATTAAAATGGCCACACCGTCGTTTCTATTTTCGTTTGAGCCGCTCCATATTGACGGTCGCGGCCATAAATCTTGCCACCGGGTGTAAATCTTTAAAAACGGAAGTGCACGTTCTTGCAATAAAAACACGTCTGACTGTACGGTGCTTAAAAAGGATAAAACACTCTGGGCTCTAACTAAAGACTTCACACTTCTAACATTTATAGTTGAGAAGGTGAGAGTCATGAAAATGGTAGTTAAGAACAGGCAAGACATTTTAAAGGATTAAGATAAACATTTTAAAGGTGTGACAATTAAGATCCTATAAAACATTATATAAACGAGAGGCACGTTTCAAATGTTAAATTATTTCTACTGAGTGAACCTCTTGCTTCACTTCACATGGTGAAGGAGGGAGGGGTTGAGCTCCATCACCCTTCCTCCTTCTAGGCGTTGGCCTCTGTTGCAATGTTTTGTTCAACATGATTTCTTTCGGGGTTGATTGGATAGCTATATTTAAAAAGGAGACCTCATTAGGTGAATCTGTTGGGAAAACTCTGGGTTCCTCCTCAGATGAGCCCTCTGAGAGGTTGCCCAGCCTTCCCCTCTTTTCTAAAACCATAGGTATGTCTGGGGATAACTCTGATGCCGGTCTCTTGGCCAGCTGGGCGTCGGGGAGGGTGGCATCATCGCTACTATCAATCTGAGTTTCCTCTAAGCTCGCCCCGCCTTCGGTTTGCGTCTCCTCCCCCTCACCAGGTGCTTCGGTTTGGGGTGGAGCCTCCGTCCCCTCCCCGCTTCCTGCCATCTCCTCCTCCTCTCCTCCACTCGGAGGGGTTGGCAGGAGATTTGAATTTTCTATCCCAGCTGCGTCCACTTGCTCATTAACTTTTTCAACTGTCGTCTCTTTCCCTTTTTTTAATTTATTTGCAAACGATTTCGGACAGTCTCTAAACAGGTGGTCCTGTCCACCACACAAATTGCATTTCCGCCCGTTTGTACATTCTTCAAATGTGTGTCCCACCTCCCTACATTTTCCACAAAAAATCTTATCGCATGCCTTAGCCAGATGACCGTATTCGCCGCACTTCCTACATAGCTTCGGTTGTCCTTGGTAATGAATGTAGCCTCTGTTTTCCCCCAGGACTATCATGGGTGGGAGATGTTTCAGGCCCTGGAAGCCTTGGGGATCTTCCCACTGTTTAAAGGGGACCCGCCAAGCGCAGTTCCAGATGCCGTCGGCATCCTGCACCTTCATAGCCTGGCCTTTCACAGTGCAGTATCTACCCAGCCATACACAGATGTCTTCAGCACTGACAGTCTCGTTGAACATCCTGACAATCACCGTTTTCAGGGAGTTGTCAGTCAGTTTCTCAACGTCAAATGCTGAAAACTGGGTTTTCGCGTTTTCAAACCGAGTCCAAAAGTCTTTTGAAAGTGCGGCGGAACAAAAACTCACGTCATATCCCTTGTTGAAAGGCAGGGAGAGGATACAGTTCAAGTCATCCGGCTTAAACTTTAACGTTTGCTGCATCAATTTTCTTGAAAAATCTAGCCTTGACATTACTTTCTCTTGATCATTAAATAGGAAGGGGACGCTGTGGTGCCTTCGCATGCCGGCATGGCTAGCCGCCATGGTGAAGGCACCCCCCGATAAATAACTAAAACCTTTAATAAAACCCAATAAATAACTAAAACCGTTAATAAAACCCAATAACTAAGTAAGACCCGGTGAACCAAAAATACGAAAACTTTTAAAAAAGGAAGAGATATTTTCCGCAACTTTGCGATCAATGTCTCAACTAGGGACAAAGATTAACCTTAACTCGAGTACAGGGGTAACAGCCAAGTCACAATGACTACCGCTATCACCACCCAGTGGAGTTGATCGCTGTCTTAGCCAAAAGGCCGAGAAGCGATACCAGAACAACGGTGGAGGAGACCGGGTCATTCAGAGCGACCTCATTTTAACTCAGGGTGGGATAACCAACCCGGAAACATTCAAATTTTTTAGCATACAATAAAGACGGTAACGTCCAATTCTTTTTTTTTTTTTTTGCCTTCTTGAGAAGAACGTTGTTCTTTTCGATCTCCAATGCCATCTTTTCTGGCGTGTCAGTCAGAATGGCAGTGGAGCGCCGTTTTCTGCCTTTGGTGGTCATTTTTCTGGCCCCTGCTTTGGGATGTGGCCGGATAGCCTCTGGAGAAAAGTAAGCATGAGAGGTGGAGGCTTCAGGTGAGGCTGAGTGGATGAGAGGTGGAGGCTTCAGGTGAGGCTGAGTGGATGAGAGGTGGAGGCTTCAGGTGAGGCTGAGTGGATGAGAGGTGGAGGCTTCAGGTGAGGCTGAGTGGATGAGAGGTGGAGGCTTCAGGTGAGGCTGAGTGGATGAGAGGTGGAGGCTTCAGGTGAGGCTGAGTGGATGAGAGGTGGAGGCTTCAGGTGAGGCTGAGTGGATGAGAGGTGGAGGCTTCAGGTGAGGCTGAGTGGATGAGAGGTGGAGGCTTCAGGTGAGGCTGAGTGGATGAGAGGTGGAGGCTTCAGGTGAGGCTGAGTGGATGAGAGGTGGAGGCTTCAGGTGAGGCTGGTGGATGAGAGGTGGAGGCTGCAGGAGCAGCTGAAGGAAACCCAGCGGTAGGTAGGCCTACTAGAGGCCGATCAGTGACCAGAGAAGGGGAAAATTCATGGTCTTGAAAAATGTCCCTTTTGAATGGCCAGATCCCTGTGCAGCGGAATCCCTCCTGCACATTAGATGGTGTTACTGAAACAGGGAGAGACTCCTTGACAATGATTGGGATGTCATATATGGTCATTGTCATGCCAGGATGATTTTTCATCCAGGAGTCACAGGCTGAATTTACTGCCTTTTTTAAAGGCTCGTAGACAGTCCTGTCAAGAGGCTGCATTTTATGGGAGCAATGGGGAGGCAATGACAGGAGCACAATGCCATTGCTGCGGCAGAAGTTGACACCCTCAAGGGAAAGGTGTGAGGGGTGATTGTAGGGCTGGACGATATAGAAAAAAAGCTTATCGATAATTTTTTTTTTTTTATATTGATCGATATCGAGAATTATTGAAAATATTTAAAACCATATTTTATGTGCAGCTCTACCTGGACATTTTATGATATTGCTAAATGATTTAATTTTAATAAAGAACAAAACACAGAATTCCAATTAAATCTTTATTTAAACAACTTTTTTTAACCATAACAGAATTGTTTTAAAGAAAAATAACTTAAGAGACTTGAGTTATGTTATTAAATAATGACAAAGAATAAACTAAAGTGACCAGAACAGTGACCAAAATAAATATAACAAATAAATAAATAGAATAGCCTATTTAGGTGGGAATAGTACACCACCAGCTTATGGTAATTAAAAGATTGTAGGACTATGCTACCATGTAAACAAACTCCACTCAACAAGAACAAAAACCCAAACAAAAATCAAGGCAGCCCTGGTGCACGTCACAACATTCCCTCCAGAACTGAAAATCCGTTCAGAAGGGGAGCTGGTGGCTGGGATACATAAGTACTTTTTAGCAAGTAGGCTTAGTCTTGGAAATGGATGCTCATTGTCCTTCCACCACAGCAACGGGTTACATTCAGAGTCTGCATCTGGTGATTCCAAATATCTCTCTAACTCGCTTTCTACCTTTTCCTTTTCAGTGAGATGTTTTGAGGCAGCAGGGCACTGTTTCTTGAAGAAGCTCCCCAACGATTTCCGCTGCTTTTTCCCAGCTGGTTTATGTTCTCCACTGCCATCTTCTGTACCTGTTGACACTGCACCTGAAACAGAGGGTGGCTGGGGGGATTCTGAGACAGAGGGGAGCACGATAAGTTCTAAAGACAAAAAGGATTTTAATAACTAAATGAAAAACTTCCATTAGTTTAAAAGGAAGCAATCTTTATCAACCCACCTGGTACTTCTGTAGCCCTTGTATGGAATTGGCCAGCATCCATGATTTCAGCCACTGCTCTTGTTTTGATGGCTTCAACTCTGTCTTTCTTAGTATATGCCAACTTGAATCTGGGGTCAACCAAGGTAGCCATGTCGAGCATGTTTTCTGTCAGGATCTGAATATTTTTCATCAAGGTATGCCATGATTTTGGTCTTCATTTCTTTTGTGAGTGTTGTGTCTTCTTCACTCACATGCATGTGTTGAGAACGGAGCAGATGGAGCACAGGCTTTACATATGCCACAGTGACATATGACTCTCCAGAGAGGCTGTCTGTAAAGTCCACCAGAGGACCTAACGCTTCATTCATAGACTCCCAGACCTCTATGTCCTGCCACTGCGGTACCAGGAGCCGTGTCTGTTTGTCTGCAGCCAGGACTTTGGAGATGGACTTCTGTTGCTCCAGCACTCTTGCTATCATTTTTTGTCGAGAGCCCCATCTGGTTGCAGACTCTGTGCATAGTTTGTGAGTGGGGACCCCAAACTCTATCTGAGCCTCAGCCAGATCTCTCTTCTTTTTCCAGGAGTAGCTAAATGCTGCCACAACTTTTTTGCACACAGCAACAGCCCTTTCCACTCGCTTGTCTTTGGATGCTGCACCTGAAATAAAGATTTTAAAAGTTATTTAAAAAGACAAGCAAGTCATAATTTGTATTATTAAACACCATGTTTTAAATCATTATAACATTTAAACCATGGACCATAATGATATTGCTTACACATTATTTAAAATGTTATTAATTTAAATTTTAGTATTTATCATGATAACTTAAGTTTTATACTATATCATAATTCTTCAGACATTTGGTTTGTGTGCCAAACACTAGTCAATAAAGCTGATTCTAATTTAATTCAGTAACAAACTACTCACCGATGGCAGAGTGTAGACGGTGCCCAAAACACTGAAGCCAAGTCCAGTGATTGAGTGTTGTGGCTTTCACGATGTTAGCACCGCTATCAGTTGTAATGCACACGTGTTTTTCTTCATTCAGACCCTATGACTCCAATAATTCTGACAAGCCTTTTGCAATCGTCTCTGCTGTGTGGTCGTCCGGAAAGTACGCTGTTTCTAGACACTTACTTCTCAGGTTCCATTCTCTGTCTATGTAGACTTGAGTAAAGTTAGAAAGATAGATTTCTAACTAGACAGATCTAGACAGATTCGGCTTTTGCGGATCAATAACTCATCTGCGGATGATTTATTCTACAAAACAGACACCTCTCTGTAACCACAGCAAGGCAGACAGTGAGCTACAACCGTAGTTTCCTCAGAACGAGTCTCCCGCCGCGCAGGGAGAATTACATTGGACCCAATGCAGAGCTCGCTGCTCCGCAGATGCTTAGGGACCGTCTGCAAGTTGCTACACCAGAAAAATAATCATAGAGAAATATTAAAAAGCGTCACCAAGGAGAGGTGAATTGTTATCAAATTTATTTCATGTGTATCTCATCTCATGTATATCACACCACATTTATTTGATGTGAAAATAATAAATTTTTTGAGGAATTTCCCAAAGCCTAAACGACAAATGGCACCTCCTATTTTATTATTAGAATAAGTATAAAATGAGCAATGACTACACTATAAATCATTTTAGTGCTTCCAAACTTGTAGGATACATAGATAACTTCATCTAGATCATACTACAGTTCTTACTTTGGGAAAATGTGCTTAACTTTATTTTTATAGATTTTTTCATTGTTATTACAAGCATATAATAGCCAATAAGTACGCCATACATCATTGTAGTGCCACCAAACTTGTAGGATGCATAGATAACTTCATCTAGATCATACTACAACTCTTACTTTGGGAAAATGTGCTTAACAATAAAAAAAGTCAAAAAATAAAGTTATTACAAGCATATAATAGCCAATAGGTACAGTATAGATCCCTGTAGGGCCACCAAACTCACCCTATACATAGATAACCTCATCTAGCTTATACTACAACTCTTACTTTTGGAAAATGTGCTTAACTCTATTTTCTGACATTTTTTCATTGTTATTACAAGCATATAATTATCAATAAGTACACTATAGATTATTGTATGGCCACCAAACTTATGTTACACATAGATCACCTCATCTAGTTCATACTACAACTCTTACTTTGGGAAAATTTGCTTAACTCTATTTTTTGACATTTTTTCATTGTTATTACAAGCATATAATAGCCAATAGGTACAGTATGGATCACTGTAAGGCCACCAAACTTGTAGTATACATAGATAACCTCATCTAGTTCATACTACAACTCTTACTTTGGGTAAATTTAGCTTTACTCTATTTTCTGACATTTTTTCATTGTTATTACAAGCATATAATTATCAATAAGTACACTATAGATTATTGTAGTGCCACCAAACCTGTAGTATACATAGATAACCTCATCCCGTTCTTACTACAACTCTTACTTTGGGTAAATTTAGCTTTACTCTATTTTTTGACATTTGTTTATTATTACAAGTGTATAATAGCCAATAGGTACAGTATAGATCACTGTAGTGCCACCAAACTCATCATACACATAGATAACCTCATCTAGTTTATACTACAACTCTTACTTTGGGGATATTTGCTTAACTCTATTTTCTGACATTTTTTCATTGTTATTACAATAGCCAATGAGTAAACTATAGATCATTGGAGTGCCACCAAATTTACGGCACACATAAATAGAACATGTTGAATAAACATTGGCTTTATTGATGCAGAAAGGCTTATACCCATAACAACTATATTACAACCAAAGACTATTTAACTTCTCCTTTACTGTTTGAATTATGATCAAACAATGTAACATGCAAATACAGCTTGTTCGTGCAAACTTACACAAAATAAAATCTCACTGAATAAAAATCACAATATTTAAGATTCCCATACAGCTCCACAAAAATTGCTATAAACCTGAATATCGCTTTTTATCTGGTTTCCGGCATGATAATGAGGGAGACTTCCATGGGAATTGCCTGCTATGAGGTCAACAGAGCGGCAAGCTCCACATCACTACAACATGCTCAGTGACAGTCAACAATAGCTACTCTGATATTCTCTTGTTGGTGCACAACACACAGTACCAAGGAGTGTCTTTGTTTGGAATCTGTGCTGGTATCATTTCAGTGCATTCAGTGTGGAACCATCATCCACAAGTTTCACACTGTATCTACAGCATCGGGATAAACATGTCATTGTAAAACTTTGGACATAAAGAAATTTGTAGAGAATGAAATATGCCCATAAATTTTTCCTAACAGCAGTCTTACCTTTTTTTTAACCTACCCATTGTCTTAAAGGTATACTATGCAACTGGGATTGATTTTCCAGCGAGGCGCCCCCCAGAGGGCGAAAGTAAAAGTGCACTGTCGTAAATATGCTCAGCTGTTCTCCTGGTTTCTCAGTCAAGCCAGGCGCGGTTGTTTTGAGCTTAGCAGACAGGCGAACGCAACGAATACAAAAGTCGAAAAAACGGCAGTACAAACAATGACTAACACAGTGAAAGTATGAACATGCACACAGAGAGAGAGAAACCATTCCAATGCAGTGTTTCCCCTAGGAATTTGCTTACCGGGGGGGGAGTGTAGAGACAAGCTTTGCGCGACCGGCGGAGCGAGCGACCGGCGGAGCGGGCGGGCGGGGGAAAGAGACAAGCTTTGCGCGACCGGCGGAGCGGGCAGGCGGGGGAAAGAGACAAGCTTTGCGCGACCGGCGGAGCGACCGGGCGGGCGGGCGGGCGGGGGAAAGAGACAAGCTTTGCGCGACCGGCGGAGCGACCGGGCGGGCGGGCAGGCGGGGGAAAGAGACAAGCTTTGCGCGACCGGCGGAGCGGGCGGGCGGGGGAAAGAGACAAGCTTTGCGCGACCGGCGGAGCGGGCAGGCGGGGGAAAGAGACAAGCTTTGCGCGACCGGTGGAGGCGGAGCGGGGGAGACAAGCTTTGCGCGAGTTGTTTTTTTTTTTTTTGGAATGTTGGGAGGCGGTAGCGTGAGCGAAACCCTACAATGTTACTTACAATCGCATCAGCAGAAACGCGAGGTCCGCGTCAGCCTTGCAGCCTTCTTTTTCTTTTAGCTCTCGCCATTCGGAAAAAGCTTGCCCGATGTTCACCCGTGTACGACTCCTCTCTCTTTCCAGAGCCCTTTTCCTCTTTCTTGCCTGCTCCGACATGGGCTTTCGCTGTTTTATCGCTGGTTCCGCCATGATAACTGCACAGATATCGCCACTGCGCTAGCAACAAACATGTTCTCGCCGTAAAGCAAGACCGACTCTCGCGATCTTGCACGAGATTCTGAGCCTGTGGGCGCGGGCCGAGGGCTCCTGCAGTTGCAAGTGCGGTATTTCCCCCACAGACCACCAGGGCGGCCAAGAAAACCTTTGTTCAACCTGAAATGACTCATTTAATCATCCAAAACGGTATGGAACACATTAATTAACTGAAAAATGTTGCATAGTGTGCCTTTTAAAAGCTTGTAACATAAGGAAAGTAAAATGCAAAGCTGAGGCCCTACAAGAATGCTGTACGATACTACAGTACTTAAATATATATTACTAAAAATATTATCCAAATTTTACCTAATACAAGTGAAACGAAAACGAGCTTGTTGAAGTCTAACTAAAATGTCTAATATGGCCAACAATTACATATGTAGCTAAAGAGAGGTTAAATTAATGTAGCATTGAATCAGGTCAAAAGCTTCAGCTCACAATCAAAACTGAATTTAATCTGCCATGTAAACATTGCTCATTCATTACAACTATCAAAATGACAAGGAAAAGAAAAATGGTTTGACTTACAGTGGAAATTCTGTTCATATTTCAACTTCCTCATAATCTCTTTTTCCGCTAAACTGTAAAAGATTATTGCTCTACTGACCTTAATTGATGGCTGATCATGATTGGCTGGGACTTCATTACACTAAGCATCTAATTGGTCTGATTGTGTCTGGTGGTGTGGTTGCAAGGCAGTGGCCATGAGGTAAAAACTCAATACCAGCACATTTAATCAAATAAATGAAATAACTTACCAAAGCTCAAACATCTTTGAAATAAAGTAAAAATCAATGACAACACATGAAAATGTTATGTTTTTAGACTCCATGTTGACTTTTAGTTAATGTTATACTTGTAAAGAAAAAAAATGGTGAAAATGGTTTCCAGGGCAAGAGTGTTGGCTTAGAGATCCCTGCAGTTCAAACTGAGTACTGCTACTAAAAACAATGGAGAAAGATTTGTATTATTTTTTATGTGAAACTATCCCTCAGAATTGAGAGTCAAAATTCACAAGTCAAGTTTTGCTGTGTAAATAAATCTGATAAGGTGTAGGTGTGATTTTTGTCACCCTACAACTTATAATAGTTACTTTGTGGATGATGATAATACTTTATGCCCTTAATGATACATGGAGAATATTTGAAATACCTGTGGCCCATCTTCCCAAAGTAAGAGTTGTAGTATGAACTAGATGAGGTTATCTGTGTGTTCTACAAGTTTGGTGGCACTACAATGATCTATGGTGTACTTATTGGCTATTATATGCTTGTAATAACAATGAAAAAATGTCAAAAAATAGAGTTAAGCATATTTTCCCAAAGTAAGAGTTGTATGAACTAGATGAGGTTATCTATGTGTAAGATGAGTTTGGTGGCACTACAATGATCTATGGTGTACTTATTGGTGATTATATGCTTGTAATAACAATGAATAAATGTGAAAAGAGACAAGCTTTGCGCGACCGGCGGAGCGAGCGACCGGCGGAGCGAGCGACCGGCGGAGCGGGCGGGCGGGGGAAAGAGACAAGCTTTGCGCGACCGGCGGAGCGGGCAGGCGGGGGAAAGAGACAAGCTTTGCGCGACCGGCGGAGCGACCGGTGGAGGCGGAGCGGGGGAGAAAAAAAATAAATAAAGTTAAGCCTTTTTTCCCAAACTAAGAGTTGTAGTAAGTACTAAACGAGGTTATCTATGTATACTACAAGTTTGGTGGCACTACAATGATCTATACTGTACCTATTGGCTATTATATGCTTGTAATAAAAATGAAAAAATGTCAAAAAATAAAGTTAAGCACATTTTCCAAAAGTAAGAGTTGTAGTAGGAACTAGATGAGGTTATCTGTGTATGGTGAGTTTGGTGGCCCTACAGGGATCTACAGGTAAAAGCCAGTAAATTAGAATATTTTGAAAAACTTGATTTATTTCAGTAATTGCATTCAAAAGGTGTAACTTGTACATTATATTTATTCATTGCACACAGACTCATGCATTCAAATGTTTATGTCATTTAATTTTGATGATTTGAAGTGGCAACAAATGAAAATCCAAAATTCCGTGTGTCACAAAATTAGAATATTACTTAAGGCTAATACAAAAAAGGGATTTTTTTTAGAAATGTTGGCCAACTGAAAAGTATGAAAATGAAAAATATGAGCATGTACAATACTCAATACTTGGTTGGAGCTCCTTTTGCCTCAATTACTGCATTAATGCGGCGTGGCATGGAGTCGATGAGTTTCTGGCACTGCTCAGGTGTTATGAGAGCCCAGGTTGCTCTGATAGTGGCCTTCAACTCTTCTGCGTTGTTGAGTCTGGCATTCTGCATCTTCCTTTTCACAATACCCCACAGATTTTCTATGGGGCTAAGGTCAGGGGAGTTGGCTGGCCAATTTAGAACAGAAATACCATGGTCCATAAACCAGGCACGGGTAGATTTTGCGCTGTGTGCAGGCGCCAAGTCCTGTTGGAACCTGAAATCTCCATCTCCATAGAGCAGGTCAGCAGCAGAAAGCATGAAGTGCTCTAAAACTTGCTGGTAGACGGCTGCGTTGACCCTGGATCTCAGGAAACAGAGTGGACCGACACCAGCAGATGACATGGCACCCCAAACAATCACTGATGGTGGAAACTTTACACTAGACTTCAGGCAACGTGGATCCTGTGCCTCTCCTGTCTTCCTCCAGACTCTGGGACCTCGATTTCCAAAGGAAATGCAAAATTTGCTTTCGTCAGAAAACATGGCTTTGGACCACTCAGCAGCAGTCCAGCTCTTTTTTTCCTTAGCCCAGGTGAAACGCTTTTCGCGCCGTTTCTTGGTCAACAGTGGCTTGACACGAGGTATGCGGCAGTTGAAACCCATGTCTTTCAAGCGTCTCTTGGTGGTGGATCTTGAAGCACTGACTCCAGCAGCTGTCCACTCCTTGTGAATCTCCCCCACATTTTTGAATGGGTTTTTTTTTCACAATCTTGACTAGGGCGCGGTGATCCCTATCACTTGTACACTTTTTCTGACCACAGTTTTTCCTTCCCTTTGCCTCTATTAATGTGTTTGGACACAGAGCTCTGAGAACAGCCAGCCTCTTCAGCAATAACCTTTTGTGTCTTTCCCTCCTTGTGCAATGTGTTGATGGTCGCCTTTTGGACAGCTGTCAAATCTGAAGTCTTCCCCATGTTTGTGTAGGCTTCAGAACTGGACTGAGAGACCATTTAAAGCCCTTTGCAGGTGTTTTGAGTTAATCAGCTGATTAGTTTGTGGCACCAGGTGTCTTAAAAATTTGACCCTTACACAATATTCTAATTTTGTGACACACGGAATTTTGGATTTTCATTTGTTGCCACTTCAAATCATCAAAATTAAATGAAATAAACATTTGAATGCATCAGTCTGTGTGCAATGAATAAATATAATGTACAAGTTACACCTTTTGAATGCAATTACTGAAATAAATCAAGTTTTTCAAAATATTCTAATTTACTGGCTTTTACCTGTATACTGTACCTATTGACTATTATACACTTGTAATAACAATGAAAAAATCTCAAAAAATAGAGTTAAGCACATTTTCCCAAAGTAAAAGTTGTAGTATGAACTAGATAAGGTGATCTATGTGTAAGATGAGTTTGGTGGCCCTACAATAATCTATAGTGTACTTATTGGTAATTATATGCTTGTAATAACAATGGAAAAATCTCAAAAAATAGAGTTAAGCACATTTTCCCAAAAGTAAGAGCTGTAGTATAAACTGAGGTTATCTATGTGTAGGGTGAGTTTGGTGGCCCTACAGGGATCTATACTGTACCTATTGACTATTATACACTTGTAATAACAATAAAAAAATGTCAAAAAATAGAGTTAAGCACATTTTCCCAAAGTAAGAGTTGTATGAACTAGATGAGGTTATCTATGTGTAAGATGAGTTTGGTGGCACTACAATGATCTCTACTGTACCTATTGGCTATTATACACTTGTAATAACAATGAAAAAATGTCAAAAAATAGAGTTAAGCACATTTTCCCAAAGTAAGAGTTGTAGTATGAACTAGATGAGTTAATCTATGTGTATGATGAGTTTGGTGGCACTACAGTGATCTGTGGTGTACTTATTGAAAATTATATACTTGTAATAACAATGAAAAAATGTCAAAAAATAGAGTTAAGCAAATTTTCCCAAAGTGAGAGTTGTAGTATGAACTAGATGAGGTTATCTATGTGTAAGATGAGTTTGGTAGCACTACAATGATCTGTGGTGTACTTATTGAAAATTATACACTTGTAATAACAATAAAAAATGTCAAAAAATAGAGTTAAGCAAATTTTCCCAAAGTAAGAGTTGTAGTATGATCCAGATGAAGTGATCTATGTATTCTACAAGTTTGATGATAATCCACCTCTCCTTGGTGACGCTTTTTAATATTTCTCTGTGATTACTTTTCTGGGGTTGCAACTTGCAGACGGTCCCTAAGCATCTGCGGAGCAGCGAGCTCTGCATAGAGACCAATGTAATTCTCCCAGCGCGGTGGGAGACTCGTTTTGAGGAAACAACGGTTGTAGCTCACTGTCTGCCTTGCTGTGGTTACAGAGAGGTGTCTGTTTTGTAGAATAAATCATCCGCCGATGAGTTATTGATCCGGAAAAGCCTAATCTGTGAATATCTTTCTAACTTTACCCAAGTTCTACGTAGTGGATTGATAGGCTGAGGTAAAGCTCAGATGTGCGACGTGACCAGAGGTCCGACGTTGTTGCGTAGTAAGACACAGACTGCAGCAGCTCATTTTGGACTCATTCCCTACACTCATTGTACAAATTTGGGAGCGCTGTGTTTGAGAAAAACTTTCGGCCCGGAACTTCGTATCGTGGATCCAGAGTAGCGAGCAGCTGTTTGAACCCAGGTTTTTCAACCGCAGACAACGGCAGCATATCCTTTGCTATGAAGCATGTTATTGCATGAGTGATGTCCTTGTGCTGCTTGGACGCTTTGTCGTATTTATCACAAAGCAGGAAGCCCAATTTAGCTTGCTTCGCCTGCTTTGTTTTGGCAGAAGTTCCCGAACATTCCTCCGAGGACGATGCAGAGCCGCACCGCGGCCGACACAGCTCGTACTCCTGCGGATGTGAGCGGCTTAGATGATAAAACAAGTTGGTTGTGTTACCAGACTTTGTTTTTACTGCTTCCCTACAGATTTTACAAAGGACTGTGGTTTGTTTTTTGTCTGACTTGCCATAACCGAAGTACTCCCAAACTGGCGAACTACTAAAACCCTTCTTTGGAACAATTTCCTCCGCCTCCACATGCTGCGACATATTCACGGGCTCTGTGTTGTGGTTTGAGAGGGTGGCGCTTTGTGACGGCGTGCCTGGGCCCGCGATTACGATTGGTTGAGAGGAAGTAGTGACTGTAGCGTCAACGAATATGATAGGCTGAAAGGAAGGAAGGAAAACTGTTTCTATCGAAGTTTTTATCAACCCTTTTTTTCCTATCGTGCCACACGTCTATCGATCGATATATATTGTTGTTGAATTATCATCCAGCCCTAGGTGATTGTCCAAAATCAGCAGGGCTTTGGACTCTGGGGAGCTATGAGTGTGCAGCTGGAAGTGTTTTAAATACACTATAAAGTCAGCTTCCTGCATCCATCCAGTGCGATTGGCAGTCCCTATACAGCCAGTCGGTCCATCTCGGACAAAGTGGGACTTGAAATGGACCTGTGGGAAAATCAACATCGGTGGTATGGTGTTGCCAATTGCATTCCCTGCACAAGCCATTGTAACTAGTGTTCCCCGCTCAGCTGAGGTAAGAGCCCCTACCTGCTTCTGCCCACGTCTGGCCACAACCCTGTCGGGTGTCTGGACTGTTGTAATGCCCGTCTCATCAACGTTCCAAATGTTCTGAGGAGGGAAGTTGTGCTTCTCGAGAACTTTACTAAGATTGTTGAAGAATTTCCCAACATTCACCCTGTTGAAGCTGGATGCTCTTGACAGGCTTGTGGCTTGTGGACGTCTAATAGAGAGACTGGTGTTCCTCTTCATGAATCCAGAAAACCAATCTCCCCCAGCCATACTCGTCTCTCTCCACTGCTCAGGAAATTTGCACCCATAGTGAGTGGCCAGCTGATATGCAAACCTCCTAACCTGAAATAAAAGGATTACAAATGTAAATACCATCCATCATATTATCTTCAGGCCTAATTCTATCCTTTCCCTCCCTCATATTAACATGTCCCTTAAAGGTACTCTAAGCGATGCTGGGTAACGGCACTACTGTTGACGTGCAAACAAAACAGAGAGCCAGCTGCACTACTTCCTCCCCCTCCCTCCTGTGCAATTGAAACTCTCCTAAACGCGCATCTTGTCTGTGATTTGCTGTAACAGTTTGTTTTTGTGGGCTAGGATTGCACAGGTTGTTTTTGTTGTCGATTTTGGAGTCTGGGCTGTCCACACAGGTTGCGTTTTTATGCAGTGTATTCAGGACACAGGCAGCTAGCGGATGGTAAGGTGATGTTTGCTGTAAGTGACATAAAATGCTTTAGCCTTGCTTAGAGCACCTTTAATAAAACAGTCTTCCCCTCATCTCTTACCTCTTTGGGACATAACCCAAAGTATAGGTCACCTGCCTTTTTTAAATACTGCCCAACACTCTTCTCCTGTTCGTCTGTAAAGACCCTCCTGCTGCTCCAGTAGCCAACACCTGGTAACTGATCATGTCCCTCTGCTTGCAGTCTCCCTTTCTTTTTGTGGAACCTGTATAATGTGGTGTGACGGATGGCAAACTCTCTTGCCACTGCCCTGACTGTTCTGCCTTCATCTCTGATAATATTAGAGGCTCTCTCCAAAATATGGAGAGGGACCCCTCTGTCTGTGACCCTCTTTCTCACACTTGGCATACTGAAAAAGATAAATATAGTATATTTAAATAAATATGATATAATATATATAAAATTAATATAAATAAATACTGTATATTTTTAGTTGCATCAACAAATTGCACCAACAAATGGTCACAGACATCTGCATGCATGCGCGTACATGCACACACATAAACATAAACCTCCTGTCCTTGCTCCTACTTGATGAATTATATTATATTTAAAACTTATAAAAATAGACCACATAGCCGTATTTTTAAACATTTTTCTATAAGTTTACATATAACATTTTCTATATGTATGCATTGTACGGGGACAGTTGCAACAACTGTTGCAACTGTCCCCGTTCCTGTCAGCCATGATAAAACCTGTAGTGCTAGCTAAACGAGGTGACCTTGATACATGCTAACCATACTAGCTTAAAGTTAACATATCACTCATTTAAACTATATAAGTTTGAGCTGAATCACAAAAACAATGACAACAGTTTAACAAAAACAAAGCTCATGAAAATAAATACTTTCATACCTCAAAAACAGTTTTTTTTTTCAATAAATCCTGGAGCAGCTCAGGAATCTCCTTGTCTTTTCTCTGCAAGGGGGGGCATCCAACTGAGCATGTGCAGTATGAGTGTCATCACTCTAGCTTGTATCTGATTGGAGAAAAAAGACATGTTGCAACCGTCCCCTGTTGCAACTGTCCCCGGTCTCCCCTACTACAGCGGCTCTTGCAGCTCCAGTGTACTTCTTATATTTAACCTTATGCAAGGTGTTGTAATGTCGACTTAAGTTGTAATCTTTCAGTGCTGATGTTTCTAAGCAAACTAGACATATTCGCTTTCCTTTAAAGTACTTCTTGATTCTGAGATCGACCAACTCGGAAATACATGCATTAGTGACCATATTTTCAAAAAATGTAGCATTAAGATTGTGATTGCGCCGTTAAGTTTTTTTCAGGACTTAAAGTCTAACTCTTGGACTGAATGTATTTTTTGCCAGATGCATTCAAATAGTCACCAGAGTAAAGAAATGTATATTATATGTGAATTATGTGCACCGTTTGGAAGTAATTTCGATAAAACTTGCTGTATAAGCGAAAGTGCCCGAACATTTTGCATTCGGGCAGTTCCGGAATGCGACGTCACAAACAGAACTAGTACCGTGCATCAGCCTGCAAATACTACGTCTTTCGCTACGATTTGTTCAATTTTATTAATAACTCTTACTCTACGTACAAAAAAATAAATAAAAAAAATGTCTGATACATTTTCAAACTCCCCCTCAAGCATCGGCGACTCCGATACCGAATATATATACGAAGAAACGGAGTTTGAACAAGGTGAACCTGAGGAGACTATATCTAACGCTGCCCAAGACATAGAGCCCATGCTCCATTGTAAGTAGCTCTCACAATCCTCGCTCGTGAAGTGTGAATTGCATAAAACACTTTTGTCACTGCCGGCAATCCAGTCCTTTCGCGTTTCTTTCACAAATTTATCCCATTTCTTTCGGACCTTTTGATCCACCGACCAAGTATGTAGCGCTACTTTCTGTCCCGCACTAGACCGCGGTGAAGTTGGTTTGACATGGACATTCAACCTCCGCGGAGTCAGCGGAGCACTCTTGAGAAACAAAAATCAAATCAGATTTGTTGACGGTCCCACCGCGTATGGGTGCGTACAGCCACTAACTACGGCGATTATTTATTTATTTATTTTTTAATATACGTACATGTACAATGTATGCAAACCCTCTGGCATGAGTCTGTGAAAAGGATTAATAGGACAAAAACACCGAAATAATCCTTAGTGAACAATTGTAGGTTAACCTACCGGGCGGTCTTCCTCTCTGCTGAAGCGCTGTGTGTCCGCTGTGTCTCCGCTTTCTGATGTTAAACAAACATGCCTGAACGTCCATCCATCCATTTTCTGACCCGCTTAATCCCTCATGGGGTCGCGGGGGTTGCTGAAGCCGATATAAATGGCTTCCATGCTCTCTCGTGTGTGCTGCCTGCCGTGTTTATAAGGCAGCTGTATACGGAATCCTTGGCCAGCATTTCACAGACTCGCTCCGTCCCTTCAGGCTTTTGCTGTATAAATCTGGCAATATGATACCATCAACCATCAACTTACTCTTAAAACTATCTTGTGATACGTTATCTAAAGAAGAAAAATACGCCGAGAACTCGTCAGTTTCCTTCCAGTCCGGCGCGCATGCGCGAAAACCCGGATGAAAACAATAGCAGTGAACTGGTCTATAAGCGACACTAAAAGGCATTTTATTGTGGACTTAGTTCGGGCAATTTTTTTTTTTTTAAAGCGCTTGCTCAGAGTAGACGTGGATCAGCAGATTTGGTGTGTGAAAGAAGATGCTGGAAAACATGCATATATCCTTGTTCGCCGTACCGGTTGTACAACGTAAACGCCTGTGTGTTTCTATGCAAGTTCGCTGCGCGCATTCTCGGTGTTCTTGAACTGACGTCACACGTCGGAAATGGCCGATCGTAAACGAAGAAAGCACCAAATTCGGAATACCAAAATCGGTGTATAAAATGCGCAATATTTCATATTTAAACTTAATTTGAACACTTTTGACACATGAATATTCAAAGTTTACCTTGTTCTGGAAGTTATTCAACGGTTTGCAGGATTTTTTTTCAGTCCAAGAGTTAGACTTTAAAATAGTCCCTCGGCGACCGCTAGGCTGAAAACCACACTTTGGGTCGATGACGTAGTTTGTGGGCGTTGCCCAGGCTACGCTACAGAGAGTTCAATGAAGTACACCACGAGAAGTTCAGATGGCGATTCACAAAGTGATGATTTTAACACGAAAGACATCGCAAGCGTCTTTTACGACTCGGGTAAGTCTGAGAAAAACATTTTAGGAGAATAAACGGAATGGTTTGCTAATGTATAATTGGAATCGGTGCTCATAATCGCGGTCATGGCTGACTGTTTGGATGTAAACACGGAAACAACTCGTTGAAGCTTGATTGTCTGGCATCGTTTACGACGGCTGAAATCTGCCAAAACAGCGCTTAAAAAAAAAAGATGTACATTTAGCACAAACCATAGCATTAATTTCAGCATTATGTGTTCCCTGAATTTTACTAAGTAATCTAGACGTGAGCGCTCTGAGAGCGGATGCGCATTTATCTGTTGCGCCGTGGCGCTCATATTCTCCGGGGGGGGGATAGACCCATAGCCCTTTCGGTTCGGAACCCCCATGCCGCTCACTACCTCTCAGCACAGCAGCGCCGTGCTGAGAGGTAGTGTGGAGAGCATGTCGCTTCTCAGCAGGCTGCTGTGATGATGGCGAGATTTCTCCGCTTCACTGCGCGATGAGTGAGGAGGAGAAGAGAGAATGGATATTTCAGCTGCCTGAAGACGGCGTTTATTTATTTTTATTACAATTCTGTAAACAACAGCTGCCGATTAAACTGAATGTTACAATCTTGACATGATTATATGAGTTGTTTTACCGAGAAACCGATCAGAAGCGCTGTGAAACCCCGCCTCTCTGGCTGCAGCTCCCGACACAGAGGGGAACAGATTTTCACAGGGGAACTGAATTTTGCACACCGGGAATTTTCGGGTTCGGAAATGTGTGTAAAGAGACATTATCCTTGTTGGTATTTGACCAACCATAAGCCACACACTTTTTAGCCATGTTTAATCCGTCTGTTTGTCTTTGAGAAAGCGAGTTTGCAACCAGGAAGTATCTTGTTACCATGGCAACAGATCAACGCCTACCCACATATTACGTCATCGGTCATGCACTTTTTCATCGAATTTTTAAAACTTTTTTCCTCAGGTCATAATAATATGTGAACTTTCTAACATTTAGCAACTTGTATGATCTCAGAATCAAGAAGTACTTTAAATTCGGTGAAGAGCTACTCTTCTTCCCATTTTGTCTGAAAAATGCGTTTTTTTTGTCAAGTTTTCTCTTTATGCCACTGCTAGTGGCCATGGCTCTTGACTTTCTTCCTCGCTGTTGCAAAGTGGCCCGTGCCCGCTATTGTTTGGGTACGATGCGCCCTCTATCGGTCAAAAGTATAATTACAAGTTTGGTTGTTTTTTTTACTATTATTGATCTATTCCGGGCCACACTGAGTGATGACAAGGGCAGTGTGCAGCCCTCGGGCCGCCAGTTGTCCACCCCTGCTCTAGGTGTTGGCCTCTGTTGCAACAGGGTTCATACACCTTTTTCCATGGTGTAAAGTCCTTTTTCAAGGACTTTCAAGGTCAGTTTTCATGCTTTTCAGTTCCACAAACAGTTGTAAATTGCATAATGTGATACAAATTCATGCACATGGGAAATGGCAATTTCTCTTTTTTTATTTATTTATTTTTTATTCCCAAAACTGATTACACAGTTTTAACAGATTAACAAGGTAAGGCCAAATGGTTAAGGAACATTTAAAGTGTGTCATTCAGCTCCTTCATCTGCTCTGCCAACATTTCTCCAAGGCCTCAAGATTTCTTTTTCTTGTGCTGTTTCTCTAACTCGTCAGACTTTGAAATGAGGTAAAGTTTGCCCTCTGCTGGAAATGCAGAAAAAACTGAATCAGACTTCACCAGGACTTTCACATCCTCTTCCATCCTGTTTTTCACCTTCATCTCCGTTATCTCTTCCATCAAGGATTTTCTCTTCTGTTGTTTCTGTTGACCTTGCTTTTTAAATCTTTCATCATCGAGGTACATATGGTACTTTTTCCTGGCAGCAGATGCAGAAAAGAGCAGTTCTTTTGTGTCGCCTAGATTTTCCAGTCCCCCAAAAAAACGCATACGGTCATGGATGATCTGCTGTGCAATCAGGGAATGTTCTTTGAGGTTCTCCACCATCATCTCTTTGTTAATGGAAAAACCCCTTTCAATCGAAGCTTGACCATGTGAAATTGTGTACTCTTTTTCACTGCCTCAGCATAACTTATTATTCACCTTCACTTTGTGAACTTCCAAAGCTTTCTCCCTGACTTCACAACCTCCGTATGTCACAGAGTGCTGACCTCCACAGTTACATTTCACCTTTTCTTCCCCTTTACACTCTCCAAATGAAAGATACTATTTAAAGACAAACTGAGATGTCACAAGTTAGGTCAAAACAGAGGGAGGAGAAAGGGAATAGGAAGAGAAACAGCAAATTAATGAGCGAAAGGAGCAGAGGAGAAGAAGCTGGAGAGAGATTCAAATAATTAGGATGATATTTTCCTCCATAAAGAAGATTATTACAACGATTCAGCGGAACATATTCTGACAAATATAGGCATATAAAAGATTTGAAAGTGACAGTGTAACAGCTTTTCCCCAAGGATAGAAAAGTGGAGAAACCAAAGCTATATATAGCTATATAAACACATTTATATCAAAGTAAATGGATGTTACCATGATGCTTTTTAAGGTTTTTAATGTAGAACCTTTAAGAATTTCGACAATTTAAAAAAGCTTAAATAGACATTGCTACACACACTGACATTAGATACAAAGTAATGTTGAATTGTGATAAGTACAATAATTAATAAAGCTTTACATCCATCCATCCATCGTCTTCCGCTTATCCGGGGTCGGGTCGCGGGTGTAGCAGCTTCAGTAGGGAGGCCCAGACGTCCCTCTCCCCAGCCACCTGGGCCAGCTCCTCCGGGGGAATCCCAAGGCGTTCCCAGGCCAGCAGAGAGACATAGTCCCTCCAGCGTGTCCTGGGTCTTCCTCTGGGCCTCCTCCCGGTGGGACGTGCCCGGAACACCTCACCAGGGAGGCGTCCAAGAGGCATCCTAACCAGATGCCCGAGCCACCTCAACTGGCTCCTCTGGACGTGGAGGAGCAGCGGCTCTACTCTGAGTCCTCCCCGGATGACTGAGCTCCTCACCCTATCTCTAAGGGAGAGCCCAGACACACTACGGAGAAAACTCATTTCGGCCGCTTGTATCCGTGATCTCGTTCTTTCGGTCACGACCCAAAGCTCGTGACCATAGATGAGGGTAGGAACGTAGATCGACCGGTAAATCGAGTGCTTCGCCTTTTGGCTCAGCTCTCTCTTCACTACAACGGATCGGTACAGCGCCCGCTTCACAGCAGACGCCGCACCAATCCTCCTGTCGATCTCCCACTCCATCTTCCCCTCATTCGTGAACAAGACCTCAAGATACTTAAACTTCTCCACTAGGGGCAGCACATCCTCCCCAACCCGGAGAAGGCACTCTACCCTTTTCCGGCTCAAGACCATGGTCTCGGATTTGGAGGCACTGATTCTCATCCCGGCCGCTTCGCACTCTGCTGTGAACCACTCTAGTGAGAGCTGTAGATCACGCCCTGATGAAGCCAATAGGACCACGTCATCCGCGAATAGCAGAGACGCAATCCTAAGGTCACCAAAATGGATCCCCTCAACACCTTGGCTGCGCCTAGAAATTCTGTCCATAAAAGATATTAACAGAATCTGTGACAAAGGGCAACCTTGGCGGAGTCCAACTCTCACCGGAAACGAGTCCGACTTACTGCTGGCAATGCGGACCAGACTCTGACACCGGTCATACAGAGACCTGACAGCCCTTATTAATGGGGGGTACTCCATACTCCCGGAGTACCCCCCACAGGATCCCTCGAGGGACACGGTCGAATGCCTTCTCCGGATCCACAAAACACATGTAGACTGGTTGGGCAAACTCCCATACCCCCTCCAGGATCCTGCTGAGGGTGTAAAGCTGATCCAGTGTTCCACGGCCAGGACGAAAACCACACTGCTCTTCCTGAATCCGAGATTCGACTATCCGACGGACCCTCCTTTCCAGAACCCTGGAATAGACCTTACCAGGGAGGCTTAAGAGTGTGATTCCTCTGTATTTGGAACACACCCTCCGGTCCCCCTTTTTAAATAGAGGGACCACCACCGCAGTCTGCCAATCCAGGGGAACTGCCCCCGATGTCCACGCTATGCTGCAGAGCCGCGTTAACCAACACAGCCCCACAACATCCAGAGCCTTAAGGTACTCAGGGCGAATCTCATCCACCCCCGGAGCCTTGCCACCGAGGAGCTTTTTAACAACCTCAGCACCAGAGATGGGAGAACCCGACCCAGAGTCCCCAGGCTCTGCTTCCGCAATGGAAGACATGTTGGTGGGATTAAGGAGGTCTTCGAAGTATTCCGCCCACCGACGCACGACGTCCCGAGTCGAGGTCAGCAGCACACAACCTATAGTGTGCAGTACCAACACTATAAACAGTGTTGGTACTGCACTGCTTCCCCCTCCTGAGACGCCAGATTGTGGACCAGAATCGCTTCGAAGCCGTACGGAAGTCTTTCTCCATGGCCTCTCCGAACTCTTCCCAGTGTAAAGCTTTACAATAAAACAAATACTATTTTAGGAAAGAATAATCAAGGTTTAGAAAATTGTTACACTAGAAGATGTTTTTAAACCTGTTGTTGAACACAGAACACACTTCACACTATTGTTTTATGTGATCACATTGCAAAGCATGGTTTAGGTAACAGGAAGTTCATGGAATACCTTTATCAAATGTATGGAATTGAATACAAATCTGCATATGGACAAAGACAAACTCGGATTAAACAACATTAAATACACCTTGATCAGATGTAATTTCAAAGTCTTTTCACATGGTGAAAGGCCAGGGCTATAATATTCACACTTTTTCCTGTGCCTACTTCAGTGCTAGTCACACTAAAACTCATGTTGATCCTGCTAATTCATCGTTTTTTTAAGGTGTTTTACAAATATTCAAGTCATCTTTGTGCAAAACTACAAACACAGGATTACACATCATTACATGTGGCCTGTGTGGCTCTCATTAGAACGGGTCATTTTGGAAACACCTATGAAGACTAAAAGGTTCAGAGTTCAATCTTGTATGTGTGACTCATGTCTTTAATTTTTTATTAATCTTTTTGTCATTGCAATTTTACATTCACAATTTGTCTTCTGTATTTAACCCATCCCTGGGGAGCAGTGGGCAGCTATTACAGCACCCGGGGAGAAATCTGCAATGTATGCCTCCAATGCCCTTACCGGGCACAATAACTCAGACGCATCCTCAGTTGCACCTGACTGAGGCTGAAACCGAGCCAACCGCAATGGCTGGTTACGGTGAAAAGGAGACAACACCTTAGGTACAAATGCAGTATTAGGCCACAGGGTAACACCGGAGCCGTCTGGAGCCCACCTGATACAGGTAGGGCTGACAGAGAGAGCATGCAGCTCACTGACCCTATTAGCTGAGACGATAGCCAACAGAAAAGCAGTCTTGCAGTAAAGCCACTTGAGGTCCGCTTGTGCCAAAGGTTCAAATGGAGGGTGGCACAGAGCCGTGAGAACCAATGGTAGTACACAATCGGGCACTCGTGGAGCTGGCAGCAGGCGTAACCTACGAGCACCGCGCAGAAAGAGAGACCAGATCATGGCGCCCCACTGTACGGTCGTCGACAGGTAGGTGACAACATGAGATTGCTGCAATGTACACCTTAAGGGTCGAAGGAGAGCGGCCCTTATCAAGAAGAGACTCGAGGAACTCCAGAATAGTGCCTCCATGGTGGTTGATATGGTAAACAGAGGTGTTGTCCGTCTGAACCAACACATGCCTTCCCTCTAGGTGGGGCAGAAGGCACCTGAGGGCCATGTGCACAGCCCGCAGCTCAGCACATTTGTGCTCTGTGCGCTCCCTTGGACCCCAGAGACCCCGAATCGCTGTGTTGCCACACGGCGCCCGAGCCCATGGGGCTGGCATCCGTGGTGACCACTTCCCTTCGACACACCACTAACCCCATTGGAACGCCACTGGACAAAAGGGTCCTGTCCCGCCAAGGAGCTAGGACACGAAGGCACATCCTTGTCACCATGAGCCTGCGACGCCTGTGCAGCCTGGCGTCTAGGCGAAAGCTGTTGAGCCACCGCTGCAAAGGACACAGAAGGAGCAAACCCAAGGGCACGACACGAGTGACTGATGTCAGTTTGCCCAGCATTTGCAGGAAGATGCTGTAAGGCAACTGCCTGCCCAGCCTGAATCAACCGACAAGCTGGAGTATGTCATCCACCCTGTGAACAGATGGACGGGCCTTCATGGTAGTGGAGTCCAGATGCAGCCTAAGAAAGGTGGTTGTCTGAGATGGAACCAGACAACTCTTTGCAAGGTTGACTTCGAGGCCCAACCGTGACACCTGAAGAAGAAGCCGGGGCGTATCCCGAGAGGCAGCTACCTGAGTGGGAGCACAAAGAAGCCAGTCGTCCAGGTATGGTAGAATCCTGACTCCGGAGGCCTGCAGAGGAGAGAGGGCCGCTTTCACGCATCGAGTAAACACCCTCGGGGAAAGGGAGAGCCTGAATGGGAGCACCCGGAATTGCCAATGGCGACCCCGATAAGCAAACCTGAGAAAGCGACGATGTTCTGCCGCAATAGGCACATGAAAGTAGGCGTCTGTCAGATCTATTGACGTAAACTAATCCCCTGCCACAACAGTCTGAAGGACCTCTGCTGTGGTGAGCATGTGGAAGGGAAGGACTTTCAGGTACTGATTGAGTCCTCTTAGATCTAAAATGGGGTGAAAACCGCCAGTCTTTTTTACCACGAGGAAGTATGTTGAATAGAAGCCTCTGGGTTGCCGCAGAGGATCCACAGCCTCGATTGCTCCCTTGGCCAGGAGGGCGGAAAGCTCCTGGTCTAGTGCTAGGGATTTCACCGGGTCGGTGATAATAGTCATTTTGACCTGGTGTGAGATAGGGGGCCGCCGTCAGAACTGGAGCCTGTAGCGGTGGGTTAAGATGGCAACCACCCATGGATCCACAGTGTGAGCAGCTCAAACATTCAGCTGCTGATGGGGAAAAATGTCCGACGGCTGGCCCGGTGGCATCACCTTCTATCCCCTCGGCCTCTGGGAGCCCTGGGGGGAGGGCGTCCAGGATCTGAGGCCCGGGTTTGTCTAACTGGGCGGCCGTCTGGCTCACGAAAGACCCTACTGGGTCTCTGCCGCACATCACGGGGATAGGAACCACCAGGTCTATCACCAGTCCGGGGCCGTGGCCGAACACGGGGTAGCAGCAGGGCCCCCCGAATGCTGACGAAAGTGGGGTACGCTCCTGCGAAGGCCAGAAAGCTGCTGGCTGGTCTGGCGTGCCTGAACAGTCCGCTCCAGCGCTTTCCAGGGCAGCTGATCCAAACAACTCCCCTGGCACAACCGGGACACCCCTGAGGGTCCTACGGCATGCCTCAGTGAGAGGAGACCGTGCAAGCCAGACCTGTCTACGAGCTCGGACAAGGAATGACATGACACGGCCAAGCTCTCTGGTCATCAGCGCAAAGGCCTGCAACGCTGCGTCGCTAAAACCAACCGCTGCAGCTGCACCACCAGCGTCCTGAACCGATCCAGAGAGGGCGAACATGAGATGTGCCAGGGAGTTGCCAAGGCGGGCCAGCACGCGCTCCTGCATTGTATGCCTTACACAGCAGGTCATCTGTAACCCGACATTGAGTCCGCGGGCATCTGACTTCAGGACGCAGGGCTTCATCTGGCGACACAATCAGTGAGGCGACAGCGGGTTAAACTGCTGGCATACGGTCCAGGCCTGCCTTCACCGACTCATGCATGGCAGCTAACACCCGACCGTCTGAGGAGAGCCGTGATAACGCTCTCGGGTCCCGCCAACAAGCGTGCAACTCCTTAAGGTACTCCTCTGATGGAGGTACAGAAAATGGAGTAGGAGCCCGTCCGCGCCTGAAAAAGGCACTCCCGGAGTCAGACATCTCCTTGTGGGAGTTCCAGCTGCAGCTGCTTCAGGGCCATGGACATGACATCCCGCATGGAACTGTCACTGGCCTCCCCAACTGCACTCTGAGATGAAAATGACCCAGTGTCAGAGGCTTGAGAGGACCCTGCCTCCTCCTCATCTCTAAAATGAGAAGCAGAGGCAGCCAGAGATATGACGTCCTCCTCCGCAACTAGTTCAGGCATGGGTGGGGAAGAGAGCCCAGCCACTGGAAGAGAGGCATCAGACTGACGTGTCTGCAACAAAGACTTCATCTCTGCCAACTCCGCCGACAACTGCTCCACCCTTGTGGCCAGGCCCTGGTCAAGTTTGGCCCGTCTCCTCCGAGGGGGGGGGTGCCGAGACCGCTGTCCCACCACGGCGCTTAGAACGCCTGGGGGGATCCACCTGTCCAGAGGGCGGAAGGTCAGAGCCCTCCTGGGGGCAAAACTCTGTCAACCGGGCCACCCTCACTGCATGTGGCATAAAACTACAATTCATGCAGGGGTTCTCGGAAAGCGCCTCCACAAGGTGGTCATGTCCAAGGCAGGTAGGGCACAGGTCGTGTTCATCCCCTGCCTGGAGGGCAGCCCCACAATCCATGCAGCTGTGGGAGCCATCTATGTCTAAGGTCGACAAAGCTCAGCCCTATTAAGAAATGAAAATGAGCTAAAATCGTGAGAGGGGGCGCGAACACAGCCGTCACCAATTATAGCAGAGCTACGAAAAAGGCTGCAAACACAAGGAGGCTGGTATTGGGAGAGGGGGCGAACACACTACCGTCACCAAATATAAAACCAATTAAAACCGCAAGCGGTGATGATCGGCCCTCGCAGCCAAGCGCCGCTCTGGCCTATGGGCCACCGCTAGGGTACGCGCACCTCCCACCGCCAGCCACAGCAGAAGCTGTCATGCATTTTCCTCGCCCGTCTACCATGCAATACACACGTACGCGTTGGGCAGCGATCCCCCACGACTCACAAAAAATCTGGTGCAGATCGGTCGATGCACCGAGGAGACACAGCCGTTGAATAATGATAATGCATTTGGCCACCGGGCCGGACTAAATCGTTCAGCGGGCCAGATCCGGCCCGCAGGCCGTACGTTTGACACCCCTGGTTTAAACATTAGTATACCAACTTAATCAAAGGTATCTTACTAGCTGTTAATCCAGCTTCATGTGAAAAGTTAACAAAACCTTTTTAGTTATTTAAAGTTAATTATTTCATGTGTTTAAGGGTTTCGTTTCTTGCATTAAGACAGCTTTTATGAAAGTTTGACAGTTAAATTGGTGGATACACACCCAAAAGTATTATGTAAAAGTAACACTTTAGCAATTGGAATATTGCTAAAGTAACACGTTAGCAATATTCCACATGTGTATGTTGTGTACAAACTTTAGTAATTTCTAACAGACCACTTCACTCTCAGAAAGCAGGTCTGCTGGTGGTTCCTAAAGTCTGTAAAACCAGAATGGTAGGCAGATCCTTTAGCTATCATGCTCCTCTCCAGTGGAACCAACTCCCAGTTTTGGTCCGTGACGCAGACACCCTGTCTACTTTTAAGACTAATCCTTAAACTTTCCTTTTTCCATCCATCCATCGTCTTCCGCTTATCCGGGGTCAGGCCGCGGGTGTAGCAGCTTCAAGAGGGAGGCCCAGACCTTCCTCTCCCCAGCCACTTGGGCCACTTCCTCCGGGGGAATCCCAAAGCGTTCCCAGGCCAGCAGAGTCTCTCCAGCGTGTCCTGGGTCTTCCCCTGGGCCTCCTCCCGGTGGGACGTGCCCAGAACACCTCACCAGGGATGCGTCCAGGAGGCATCCTAACCAGATGCCCGATCCACCTCAACTGGCTCCTCTCAATGTGGAGGAGCAGCGCCTCTACTCTGAGTCCTCCCCGGATGACTGAGCTCCTCACCCTAATCTCTAAGGGAGAGCCCAGACACACTATGGAGAAAACTTATTTTGGCCGCTTGTATCCGGGATCTCGTTCTTTCGGTCACGACCCAAAGCTCGTGACCATAGATGAGGGTAGGAACGTAGATCGACCGGTAAATCAAGAGCTTCGCCTTTTGGCTCAGCTCTCTCTTCACCACAACGGATCGGTACAGCGCCCGCTTCACAGCAGACGTTGCACCAATCCGCCTGTCGATCTCCCGCTCCATCTTCCCCTCATTCGTGAACAAGACCCCAAGATACTTGAACTCCTCCACTAGAAGCTGGCTCTTGGGACTTTCCTTTTTGACAAAGCTTATAGTTAGAGTGGTTCATGTTACCCTGAGCTACCTCTATAGTTATGCTGCTATAGGCTTAGGCTGCTGGAGGACATCAGGGTCTATTGTTCTTCAATTTTGCATGACTGTTGTCATTTTAGCTTTTAACTTTCTGTTCTCTCTCTTTTATCTTCATAGTAGGTACACCTGGTCTGGCGTTCTGTTAGCTGTGACATCATCCAGGGAAGACAGATCACCTGTTATTACCATCTAATGTAAAACAGATTACTGGATCAATGTGTGCTTCTGTGCTTTTTTGTCTCTCTTGTTGTGTCTCTTCTCTCTCTTTTGTAACCCCCAGTCGGTCAACGCAGATTACCGTTCATACTGAGCCCGCCTCTGATGGAGGTTTTTCCTTCCTGTTAATGGGGAGTTTTTTCTTCTGCTGTCACTTCATGCTTGATAAGTATGAGGGATTGCTGCAAAGCCATGTACAATGCAAACGACTCTCCCTGTGGCTCTACGCTTCTTCAGGAGTGAATGCTGCTTGTTACGACTTTGATGCAATCAACTGGTTCCCTTATATAGGAATTTATTTTACCAATCTGGATAATCTGACCTAATATGTATAATCTGATTGATTTTGACATTGTAAACTACCTTTAGATGACATGCAGGCATGGACTGGTAATCGGGCGTACCGGGCATTTTCCCGGTGGGCCGACGTGCTGTTTGGGCCGGCAGACCCGACATGTATATAAATATGTATTATTATTATTATTATTATTAATTATTTTATATATCTGCCTCGTTATCATCCCTGACAGTCTAAAGGGCTAGGCCAATCATAAAGTAGAAAAACACCTTCACGCTCCATGTGGAACTTTGTGCAGCAGTGTTCACAGTAGTAATGGGAGGCGCAGAGAAACTGCACGAAAAAAAGAAACGAGTTCTTCAAACGGATGCTGCGAAATGTGTCAAACTCACTGACATGTTCCCTACAGCAGGCCTTCATCTGCTCCGGTGTCTGATGTAAGATATGGTGGTGGTGGTTGTAGCCAGTTACGTGCGGTAGGGTTCATGGCTGGTGAGGCACTGACGTCATCAGAGTCAGATTTACAAATATATACACTCTACAGAGTAGACTCGTTGCAAAGTGCTGAAGGAGACTGATTGAGCCAAATAAATTCACCAAGATACATGGAAAAATATTGGTTCTTTGATGAAAAAAAATTTGTCATTTGATTGGTAGCAGTTTATGAGTTATGATGGATTTCTGCATTTGTAACACATTCTGAAACTATAACCCACATTATGCACATTTTATCACAAAAACAAAACATGAATAAGTATCGCTGTCTTACCTCTACTTATAATTTAAGTCCCTGCGGCGCTCTTTCTGAACAAAAATATCATTTTCCGGTAAAAGTTCTCTTTATCTTCTTCAGATTTAAAAGTCTCTCAGTCTCAATGGAGCTCACTGCCAGGGAGGAAAGCCTTCCTTGATCAGTCCTGTTCCAGCTGTATGTTTAGAGTCTTTTTAGTGCTTTACTTGTTTAGCAAAACTCGCTAATAAAACATCAATAACTTGTTTTGACTCTACTATTTGGGGATCACGAGCGGTGCCCCTTGAGCGCCCCCTGCCTAGCGGCCAAGGAACTGCCGGCCTCACCTACAACCAGTTCTTTGCTGTTTATGATCGGCCAGCACCACGAAAACATGTTATCTGCACACAGTTTGATGACCAAAACACAATTCGTAATCCACATATATTAAATTGTGGAAAATCAGTTTGAACAATTGAATTTATGATCTAGAGACAGGAAGATGCATTCACAGAATGGAAGTCAGCACAGTTAACATGGGATTGCGCAATCCCAGGGGAGGCCAAGCTCGCTGCGGCCTCACCGGCTTCGCTATGAAGCGCCACCAAGGATTTACATGAAAAATAGCGAAAAGTCTGCGATTTTAAAGAAAATATGATCAAAAATTAGGAAATTAGATAAATAAAATACTTATTACAAATGACTGAGTAAATCAAAATTTATATTATGTTATTATATATTTTCTTTCTTTCCATGATGACAAGTGAGGCATTTCTCTGGTTCATTTTGTCATTGGCATCCTTTTTTACACAGTGAGTGCACATTAGTCCAATGTTACCCTACAGTATCTGGAAGACTGAATAGATCTGATGAGCAACTTACAATAACTTCTTATAATGATGTAACGTGATAATATGTGTGATTGACCGTGACACCTCTCTTTCTCTCTCTCTCTCTCTGATCTAAGAATAGTTGCTGTGCTGTGGTGGAGTTTACATTTTACAGTGTTAATAAATTAAGATTTTGGAAGTATTTTAAGTGTCCACTCTCACTAATTTCCATTATCCTGACTTCAAGGTATTGCACAGTTGGTATTGCACAGTTGGTATACACATTCAGTACACAAAAAAAATGTGGTGGGCCAGTCTAATCCAAAATGCCAGGGCCAATTTTTTGTCCCAATCCACCCCTGATGACATGTTTCATGATTTGGCGCTATATAAATAAAAACTGAAATTTATTGAACAAGAGTTTGTCAGTTTTCAAGCAGGATTTGTATATCTGTTCAACTTAAATATACAAGGAAACCAAAGAGTTAAGATCACTTACTTACCAAGAGAAATTCCTTTGGGGTTTATTTGTGGTCTCTTGCTGCCCCCTGCTGGACAAGTATGATCAAATACATATGCTTTACATGTCAACTTGGTATCAAAATTCAGATTTCAATCTAAAATGGCTTACTTCCTGTGATACTTGCAGTATGACATTAATTGTAAATTCTGAGCGTCTTGCTGAGATCTACAACTGTACAAAATTTCATTACTCTACGATGAAGTAAGTGAATACCAAAGGGTCCTTTGAAATTTGCTTGGTGGCGCTATAGAGAAACTAAGTCCTGCTCACTAAAGTTTGTTAAGGATTCCTGTTGGGGGGTGGATAAGGATGCATCCAAATGAGTTTTAAGCAGCTCGGCCCAAAACTGTGGAATTCAGAGCCAAACGTATGACAGCAGCGTTTGAGGTGAATATGCCACGCCGCCACGCCCCCCTGCTCCATCCAATCCGGTTGAGCCTGAAATCCACAACATACCAACATGTGTTCTGTCTGTGGACACAGTTTCATGTTGATTAGCTCAGAGGGGTAACATAGCGACCGCTTACAACAAAACATGACACTTCCTGTTGTCAGGGGGCGTGGCCTAAGCAATGTCATCATTTGACCATTGGATATTATAGGAGACCTGATGGTGATCAATCACTGAAAGTTTGATGCCTCTGTGTGTTTCTGTGTAGGAGATATAACAGTTTTATTTTTTGTGGCGCGTAGGTGAACTTTGACCCTTGCTAATGCCCCTTCAACAAGCTCAAAAACTCACCGTTTTGATAACTTTTAATTGGCCATGCCTTATGATCAGACTGCCCGAGTTTCAAGCCGCTCGCTAAAAATCTCTAGGAGGAGATCCATCAAATACCAATGCTATAAACGTCAAAAATGGGGTCAAAATCAGACATTCAATCTAAAATGGCCAACTTCCTGTGATATTTACACTATGACATTAATTGTAAATTCTGAGCGTCTTGGTGAGCTCTACCACTGTACCAAATCTCATGTCTCTACGATGAAGTAAGTGAATAGCAAAGGGTCCTTTGAAAATTGCTAAGTGGCGCCGTTGAGGCATTAGGTCACGCCCACCAAAATTTGTTATGGATTCCTGTTGGGGGGTGGATAAGGATGCATCCAAGTGAGTTTTATGCAGCTCGGCCCAAAAATGTGGAATTCAGAGCCAAACGTATGGCAGCGGCGTTTGAGGTGACTTCACCACGCCGCCACGCTCTCCTGCTCCATCGAATCGACTTGGGGCTGGAATCCACAACACAACAACATGTTTTCTGTCTCTGGACACAGTTTCATGTTGATTAGCTCAGAGGGGTAACATAGCGACCGTTTACAGCAAAACATGACACTTCCTGTTGTCAGGGGGTGTGGCCTAAGTGATGTCATCATTTGACCATTGGATATTATAGGAAACCTGATGATGATTAATCACAGAAAGTTTGGTGCCTCTGTGTGTTTCTGTGTAGGAGATATAACACTTTTATTTTTTGTGGCGAATAGGTGAACTTTGACCCCTGCCAACGCCCCTCCAGCATGCTCAAAAACTCACCGTTTTGATAACTTTTGATTGGCCATGCCTTATGATCAGACTGCCCGAGTTTCAAGCCGATCGCTCAAAATCTCTAGGAGGAGATCCATCAAATACCAATGCTATAAATGTCAAAAATTGGGTCAAAATCAGACTTTCAGTCTAAAATGGCCAACTTCCTGTGATATTTGCACTATGACATTAATTGTAAATTCTGAGCGTCTTGTTGAGCTCTACAACTGTACCAAATTTCATGTCTCTACGACGAAGTAAGTGAATAGCAAAGGGTCCTTTGAAAATTTCTAGGTGGCGCCGTTGAGGCATTTTTCTTTAGATTTTTGTGACGACCTTAAAATACAAAATTTTTAAACAGTCACCATGCATCTGCCAAGTTTGGTGAGTTTTTGAAAATGAGAAAGCCCCCAAAAAGGCCCCTCTTTAGGGGGGCAGAATAATAAGAAGAATAAAATGAGAAAGCCCCCAAAAAGGCCCCTCTTTAGGGGGGCAGAATAATAAGAAGAATAATTAACACTACAGATACAATAGGCCTTCGCAGCGCTTCGCTGCTCGGGCCTAATAAACCAAAGGAGCTAACGTTAGCCGTACTCCAACTTCAGTAACTGAAGTTGGTCACACTGGGAGAGGGGGCGAACACGCTGCAGTCACCAGGTATAAACTAATAAATCAAAGAAACTGATGTTAGTCGTTTTCAAACTTCAGTAAATGAGATTGGTCACACTGGGAGAGGGGGCGGAAACGCTGCCGTCACCAGATATAAAACCAATAAACCAAATAACTAACAACGTTAGCCGTATTCAAGCTTCAGTAAATGAAGTTGGTCACACTGGGAGAGGGGGCGAACACGCTGCCGTCACTAGTTATAAAACCAATAAACCAAAGAACAAAAGAAGCTAACAACGTTAGTCGTTTACAAACTTCAGTAAATGAAGTGCGTCATACTGGGAGAGGGGGCGAACATGCTGCCGTCACCAGATATAAACAAACAAAAGGAGCTAAAAACGTTGGTCGTTTTCAAACTTCAGTAAATGAGGTTGGTCAAACTGGGAGAGGGGGCGGAAACGCTGCCGCCACCAGGTATAAACTGGTAAATCAAAGGAACTAACAACGTTAGCCGTACTCAAGCTTCGGTAAATGAAGTTGGTCACACTGGGAGAGGGGGCGAACACGCTGCCATCACCAGATATAAAACTAATAAACCAAAAGGAGCTAACAACGTTAGCCGTACTCAAACTTCGGTAAATAAAGTTGGTCACACTGGGAGAGGGATCGAAAACGCTGCCGTCACCAGCATCAATCAAAACAGCCCAAGCTGTAGGTAACACAGAACAAGAAGCCGTGAGCTGGGAGAGGGGGTGCGCACGCTACAGTCACCAACAAACAGCTTACTCACCTTCCGAAAACTTCCAAAAAACTTCCAACAGATCAACCCATTGCAGCCCTGGGAGGGCGGAGGAAAACCGCAACTCCACGAGAGATGGGGCGTCAAACAACGGGGAAGATGGCGAACCGCTTGCGAGACGAAAAAGGGAACGGAGCAAAGGATGACACGAGGCTATATAGCCTCTGAGTGGTCATCCGGCGTCACAGGTTTGACTCTGTTGGTATAATTACTCGAACTGCGCATGCCCGAAGGGAACATTCAGTGCTTTCAGCACTGCCCTCTGGCGGTCAGGAAGGATGAAATAGAACCAGAATCTGCTCTGCCTGGTGGGAAAGACTGGTTTCCCCATATCGGGCTGAAGCGTGTTAAGGAGGAGGGGTCGCCTAAATATTTCTTAACCTGATACCAAACCATGATCATGTTTCTGACAATAGGGTTTTTTGTCTTTTTTTTTTTTTCAGCGTTCTGATGTTTCAGTAAATATGCTGGGGTAGAGGGAGAGGTACAGAACAATTTTCAATATTCACCCAAGGCAAGAGACATTTATCTGTAAAATAGTACATCATGGTCCTCAGTTGAGCTGCCCAGTAGTACTAAAGTGGATTGGGGCACCTGAGGCCTCCTCTATCATATGGTAGATATAGAAGTGTTAAACGAAGCCCTGGTCGTCTGTTATTCCACAGAAATCGTGTGAAAATATTTTTTAGGGTCGAAAATAAACCGGCAGGAGTCGGCAGTGGGATGTTCTGAAACAAATACAGAAGTTTGGGCATTATATTGGATTTTAGGACATTGATTCGTGCCATGAGTGACAAGGGCAGATAATTCCATCTATCGACAGAGGCAGCAATTGAGTCCATCATGGGGTTATAATTAGCCGCGACAATATCATTTATACGTGGTACTATCCTAACCCCCAAATATGTAAAGTAGTCTACCTTTTTGAATTGGAAAGGATTCCCAACACCGTTTCTTTCTGCTGAATTAAGTAACATTAACGAAGACTTATCTTTATTTACTTTATATCCTAATATTCTTCCAAATGTGTTTATTAGATCTAACAAGGCTTTAATAGACCAGTTCATTGTTATTGTTTTGATCCGGGGTTTTCGCGCATGCGCGCCGGACTGGTAGGCAAAAGGCGAACACAATGGCGGACGCAAACAAAGGAAACAACGAGTTCTCGACATATTTTTCTTCTTTAGATAACGTATCACAAGATCATTTTAAGACTAAGTTGATGGTATCAGATTGCCAGATCCACACAGCATAAGACTGAAGGGATGGAGCGAGTCTGTGAAATGCTGGCCAAGTGTTCCGTACGGCGACATATACAGCTACCTTATAAACACGGCAGGCCAGTACACCCGAGAGAGCATGAAAGCCATGAAACCACTGGACGGCTACAATTATTTAATATCGGGACATATGCACCAGCAACCCCCGCGACCCCATGAGGGATTAAGCGGGTCAGAAAATGGATGGATGGATGTTCAGACATGTTTGTGTAACATACGAAAGCGGAGTCGGACACAGACAGCGCCTCAGCAGAGAGGAAGACCCGCCACCGGTAGGTTAAAAAAAACATTGTTCACTAAGGATTATTTTGGTGTTTTTGTCTTATTAATCCTTTTCACAGACTCGTGCCAGAGGGTTTGCATACATTGTACATGTACGTATATTATTACGAAACGAACGTTTACGTCTTGACTTAAGTATATATCCTAATTTTTTATTTATATCATTATTTAAGTAGAACAATGACCAGTGCGAAATTAAGTTTTATTTACCGGAGATGAAGTGTAGACTGCAAATTCTGTCGTGGTATGATAATAATAATAATTGAACTTTATTGATCTCACAATGGAGAAATTCACTTCTGCATCTTAACCCATCCCCTTGGGGAGCAGTGGGCTGCCACTGTGCGGCGCCTGGGGAGCAATCGGGGGTTAAGGGTCTTGCTCAGGGACCCAGAATGGCAGCTTGTGGGAGTTGAACTCAGAACCTCTGGGACCGAAGCTCTGTGCTCTAACCACTAGGCCACCACTCCCCGATGGCTCCCACAGTCGATTGGGATTGTCTGCCTGCCTCCTTTTCATTGAAAATATCCATTTCTTTCTTCTTTCTTCGTCCTTCGGTAAACAACAGAAACGTACATCTGACGATTTGGAATGCCTCTGTGTGCAACCGGGAGCACTAAAAGTCGTAGGCATTGTTTAGATTCCAAAAATAAACTAACTAAAAGCACGCTCTAAATCACCCGTTTTGTCATGTAGTAGACGAGAATACTGTTTCTGCCTACCCGCGGGACCCGGATGTAGCGCGGACGTCACGCGTGAACTGGTCTATAGTCTCTTTCAGTTTTTCCATAAAAAGAATGGCGTCATCAGCAAATAAGGCAATTCTATGTTCTTGTTGACCTATTGTCAAGCCTGTTTTTATGAGACCGCACCGCAATGGCAAATGGTTCTAATGCTAAAATAAATAATAGAGGGGAAAGGGGACACCCCTGCCTACAACCTCGCTTAATTTGGAATTGTTTAGATCTAACTCCATTTGTTACAATTTCTGCATGAGGCTTGTTATATAAAAGATTAACCCATCGACAAAAGTTGTCCCCACAGCCAAATCTTTTCAGTATCTCAAATAAATAGGGCCATGCAACTTTATCAAAGGCCTTTTCTGCATCCAATGATGACAAAGCAGTGTCTGGTTTTTCTTCCATATTATAAATGATATCCAGCACTCGTCTCTCATTGTGAAATCCCTGTCTCCCTACAATAAACCCATTTTGGTCACAAGTAATTATTTCGGGCAAAATTCTCTCCAGTCTTCGAGCCAGGATTTTACAGAGAATCTTTAAATCAACATTAAGAAGACTTATTGGCCTTAGATTTTCACATTTGTTGCAAGGTTTGCCAGGTTTGGGCAGTAAAGTAATCAGGGCTCCTCTTAGTGAGGAAGGAAGAATTCCCTTTTCAAACGAGTCTAGATACATGTCAAAAAGGGGGTCTATCAAGTTAGCTTTAAATTTCTTATATAATTCGGTTGGCAGCCCATCTGGGCCTGGGGCTTTTCCCATTTTCAATGGATCTATTGCTATAGAGATTTCCTCCTTAGTAATAGCTGCACTGAGATCTGTACTCATTTAAGCTGAGATATTGGTAATATGAAGGGATTCTAAGAAGACATTTAGCTGTTGTTCCTTATGCATCATGTCTGAGCTGTACAGTTTTTCAAAAAAAGACCTTAAAAATCTCATTGATTTCTTTATTATTTTCGACTGAGGTGATATTTTTCTCATTTTGTAATTGTTTTAGTCGCCAGGCTAATAATTTCCCAGGCTTTCCCCCTTGATCATAGAATGACTGCTTAAGACGTAAAAGTTGTGAGGCAGCCTTGGATGCAGAAAGTTCATTATACTGCGTTCTTAGTATCAAACGTTTTTTATGGGTGTTTGGACATAGCGTTTGATAGTAATCCCTTTTCAAGCAGCTCAATCTCAACTGCCAATTCTTTTGTTTTTTGATAATTTTCTTTTGCCTTGTAACTTGTAAAGCTAATTATTTGACCCCTTATATAAGCCTTAAAGGCTTCCCACCTTGAAGAGGGTGATGTTTCATCCATATTGGTTTCGAAGTAAATGTTATGTAATTTGGTTATCTACAAAAAAATATAAATTCTGGGTCTGTTAACCATTTTTGTTTAAATCTCCACGCAGGAGGGTCTCTCCTTAATTTTACGTCTTCATAGATGAGTGAATTTGGTGCATGATCCGAAATTACAATACTATCATACTGACAATCTCTTATTTTGTGTCTCAAATTGGCAGAAATTGGAAAGTAATCAATACGTCAATATGATTTATGTGTATTTGAATAACACAAGTATTTTAGACTTTTGGGATTCATGTCTCTCCAAATATCCATCAAATTAAGCTCCTTCATAAAGTGTTGAATTGTTTGTCTACTTTTAGAATGAGAGTTGTCAGTACTGAGCTTCTGTCTAGTTCTGGGTTCATTGTGCAGTTAAAATCTCCTGCTATAATATAGCTGCCAGCCAAAGATGAAATTCTAAGAAAGAGATTTTGAAAAAACTTTGGGTCATCAGCATTTGGGGCATAAATATTTATCAAGTTTATTTTTTCTGAGATAAGTGTGCCCTGTAGAATAATGTACCTCCCAGCCCTGTCTTTAATAACCCTTGTCACATGGAATGGTATGGATTTATGAATCAAAATCATAACCCCTCTTGCTTGGGAGGTAAAGGGTGCTGAGTATACACTGCCCTGCCACCTCCTGCCAATCCTCATCTCCTGACCAGACAGCAGGTGAGTTTCCTGAAACAGCACAACATCAGAGTGTATAGATTTCACCCTATTCATTATCTGTTTAACTTTTTTTAGTTTCTGCAATCCCCTGCAGTTCCAGGAAGACACTTTAACTCCAACTTGACATATCGTGCAACACTTAATGGGCTTCCTAATATTTTCAAATTGTTGAAAGACATGGAAACCAAGAACATCTGGATGTCAAAAGCAACATCCATAATAACAATGAACACTGAACAATATACCCCTTTTGAACTCTGTTGCCCACCCCACTCCCCCTTTAATACTCTAGTACCCATCTAACAGCTGAAGGTTGTTCCACACCAAAGTGAGGATCAGCCGACTGTGCCTGAATATTTTTCTCTCTTATCCCACCCCGCTACTTGCGAAACTCGTCACTGATTGTGTCCAAAGAATAAAAATAAAATTAGGTTATTGGCTATGAGCCTCCAGGATAGCAAAACATAGGCTATAATAACCACATTTTATTTTCTATTTATTTATTTTTTTATATCTCTTACTTATTTTACTCATCTATAGGTACCATATTCGTTGCTCCCTGTTAATATGTTGCCATGCAATGGTGTCTTCATTGTCTTACCCAGATCCGCTTTCTGCATTCAGAGTCCTTATAAAGTTCTCTGCTTCAGCAGATGCGGGACTCACCGTTGTGTGTCACCAGCAGTCGGACGGGAGGAATCATACCGTATTGTATCCCCCTGGCACGGAGTTGTCGTCTCACACCATCAAACTCTTTCTGTTTTTTGTGCACACCGGCTGCGAGGTCCTCAAAAAATCTCACCGAATGATTCTTGAATAGGATTTGTCCCTTCGCTCTGGCGGCTCTTATGACAGTTACTTTATCCCTGCAGTTTAAGAACTTCGTGATAAGAGTTCTTGGTGCAGCGGTGTTTGATGTGCTTTTCTGGCCAAGCCTGTGTGCTCTCTCCAGTGTCAGAGTGGTGCGCAGCGTGCCAGGTTCAGAGCCTCAGGTAGCCACTTTTCCAAAAAGGCGCAGGCGTCCTCTCCCTCCACGCCCTCGGGAAGATTAACCAGTCTCAGGTTAGATCGTCGCGATCTGGTCTCCAAGTCCAACACTTTTCCTTCGAGTTCTTTATTTTTATTTTCGAGGACTTGGACCCTAGCTTGTAGACTGGTGATGTTATCCTCTGCTGCAGATATCCGCACTTCCGCCTCACCGACCCGCTCGCCGCACTCATTAATATCTTTTTTAACCTCCTCTATTGCTGACAGAATGCCATCCAGTTTGGAGGAGAAGTCTGATTTCAAACTTGCAATTGCGGCCAGTATTGCCTCTGAACCAGCCTCAACCATCTTATTCTTCTCGTTCAACTCAGTTTTCCTCCTCCATTGGTTCGCATGTGGTGGTGTTGGCCTCGCTGTTTTCACCGCTCGCTTCAGAGCTCACCTTAGAAGTGAAGTCAGATAACTTTGATTGAGTTGACTTGCTGGAGTTTTTGCTGGGCTTCCTTTGTGAGAGAGGCATCACAGCTGTTTTAAACGTTGTCCAGTATCACTTGTAATGAGTATTTTCCAGGATTTTACAGAAAGGTAGCGGAGCCAAAACGAGCGCGTCCTCTCAGCAAGCCGCCATTACCGGAACTCCCGTACTTACACATTTTAACAGATTTTTGAGTGTATTGTACCACATAAAATCAGGAAGTAAGCACAATGGTAATCATATATAAGGCGCACCATCAATTTTTGAGAAACTTTAAGGATTTTAGGTGTGCCTTTTTATAGTCCGAAAAATATGGTATATCACAAAGGTTCTTTTATTTGGATAATAAAAAAAAAAAATCTCTTTAAAAATCCTGAATACAATATGCAAGTGACTAGCGGCAGCTGGTTCTATGTTAATCTGAAGTCAAGCAAATGGGCCTAAGATTTTGACAGTTAGAAATTATTTTTCTGTAGCTGCAAAAGCATCTTTTGTAAATGCTCAAGTGTTCACTAAAGACATGCTATCATTGCATTTTAAGTAATAAAATGTTTTTCTTAAGTGAAATTAAATATCTGCAGAATGTGTCAATTTGTTTATCCGATTATTTATCGTAAGAATAACCGATAGAATACTCGATTTGCTAAAATGTTGGCTGCAGCACTTATGGGGAACCTCCAAGAACAATTTCAGACCCATCCCTTACTTTCATAGTCTGGTCCTCAGCCACATACAGATGTCCTCAGCATTAACAGTCTCATTGGACATTTGCTGTTTCCAGAGTATTGTCCATCAGTTTCTTAATGCTGAATGCCTTAAACTGGGATTTTACATTTTCAAAATACATCAATATAACTATTGTATAAAGATGCTCAGATCCTTTGCTGAATGGAAAAGTCAGGTCCTGGTTATTTGCTGTAAACTTCAAAGTGTTGGATTTGCTTTCTGAGAAAGTCCAGTCTGGACATTCCTTTAAGCTTACCTCTTCTGCATAAAATGCAAACACTGTGGTGCCCACGCATGCTGGCTGGGTGGCCGACATGGTGGATGCACCACAAGCTAAAATGACTAAAACCCAAAATGTCAAAGGCTACGTTCACACTGCAGCCTGAAGTGACCCAATTCCGATTTTTTTTTTTTTTGCCCATATGCGACCTGTATCTGATCTTTTTATGACAGTCTGAACAACACAGATCGGATTTTTTAAAATGCGACCCAGGCCACTTGGACATGTGGTCCTGAATCCGATACGCATCTGATCTTTTCAATTGCGACCTGTGTCTGTACGGCCAGGTCGCATTTATCCAACCTGTACGTCACCGATACTCTACAAACGTCACTATTCTGCGTCCTGCTATGCAGAAGCGGGAAGAAAGACGACACCCATAGCGGACTACAATGAAAAGAGCAGTCAATGGAGGGAAAGCTCCGGTTAGAAAATAAATTAATGACCGCAAAATGCGCACCAGCATTATAATCCATGTTTACTTCCGCAAACACTGAGGACGCTTGCTGCGTGTGACGTCATCGCGTCCTCGAGTGCGCATGCGGGCCACTTCGGTTGAACGCGTTCAGTTCACACAGGAGATCACATACAAGTCGCATATATTTGGAAATGTGAACGACCACACAAAAAAATCCAATTTCACAAAATTGAATTAAGCATTAAGTCCTGCAGTGTGAACGTAGCCTAAGACTTAAATGGGTAAATATCTAAACCTTAAAACTAAAAAGACTGAAACTCGCCACTTTACTAACCAAACAGATCGATTGCTGTCTTAGCCAGAGGGTTGAGAAGAGATTTCAAATGAATGAATGAGACAGACCTATGAATTCTGGGAATTAAAGTGTAGTTGGAGGTTAGACAAACTGGGCTGACGTTATGGGGAAAGTAAAGCAATGACTGAGATATTGGGGAAGGTGGAAAATGGACTAGCTTGTGTAGAAATTAACCAGACTATCACAATTCAGAAGGGTCACATGGGGAGTACCCCAGTGATCTGTGATTGGTTCAAAGCTTTTTCTACTGTATTTTAATGATGTCTGTAATGTCACAAACTTGTCAATATATATCAGTTATGCAGCCAATATGAACATGTACAGTTCAGGGAAAAATTTAAAGGAGTTATTGGCTTCTATTGAAACGATTAGAAAATATTAAATTGGTTTGATGTTAAAGGATTGTCACTTAATATAAAAAAAAAAACAAATTCATGGTGTTTGGAAATTGAAAATAAATTAGTGGGGATGTGACACTAAAAATGTGACGCTGAGATTTAACGAGTGACAATTTTTTTTTTAGGGGTTGTTCTCGATCATAAGTTAACATAGAAACATGTCAAATATAAAAAAGGTTGCAAAATCAGTAGCAATTCTGTACAAGACTAACCTATATATCATTGTGTATGGTTCCACATACAAATCAACAAATACCTTTTTTTTTTTTATACTGTATCTCGTATGGTTCCAGTTTTTTTGATACTACAACTTGGTTCCTATATTAAGTAATTTTGTTTTTTTCATTATTGTATGAATAATAATGGTTGGTTTATTTTGAAATTTAGGACAGGAATACATGTAAGCATTGTGCTTTTGTCTGTACCTGTTTAGTCATTATCCTGTTATCGGTTGATGTGTCTGTAGTATGGAGAATAAATAATTTGTTGATTGACTGAATAAATGAATAAAAAAACAATTTTAATCATTGGAGCAGTGATGTTTACTTTTCCTCACATTAATCAGTTCTGTTTATACCCCACCCAGGATAATGCTTTTACAGTGTGAATGTGACTTTTTTGTGGCAATTTAAAATAAGACTAAGAAGACAAAAAGCAAAAGAAAAAGGTGTACGTTATCTTTTTCTTGGAAGCCACCTGTTACAAAAGCGTCCATCCCATGGGCTTTGCAACAATTGTGTGATGGGTACGTGTGTGTGTGTGTGTGTGTGTGTTTGTGTGTGTGTATATGTGTCTCCTACCGCTGGATTTTTAAGTCAGGTTCTCTGGTCCAATTTCCTTCAACTGCTTTGTGTCCTGCAAAATCCTGGTGAAATTGTTATTTTAGTAATAAATTACATTGATTAATTTCGCAGATAAACATTTGTATGCTGTGCCATTCTCTCATGTCTCTTTGTCGTAGTCTGACTCTTTAATTCGAATCCTTACTTTTGAGTGACGATCATGACTTTGCTTCTGAGTTGCCAGGGGTGAGACTTTCATTTTTCATCCAAACCGAATAATTCATTATACCTGTCAAAGTGCTGATTAGCCAAAGGCTCAGAGCGCTGTGAACCGAGGATAATCTTCATCCGATTAGAGACCCGCAGGAAGCCCTATGGAAGCTAAAAGTTTAACACACATACAAACATCTGGGTGTCGTCCTCTCTATTAAAAACAATATATATAAATCTAAACTAACACAAAACAATAAACCTGGAATGCTACTGCTGAAAAAGCTAAAGTCAGACAAATTTAATGAGGGACAGATGTGGTGATTTTTATTTTGTAATTTATGTTTACCGTTTCTACACTTCCTGAAATTTAGACAGGGTGGGACGGAGCACCCTCTATTGACAAGCTGCTTCTGACCTGATGTGATATTTTTTGTGATCTCAGCAGTGCTATAGGGTAGGTTATTTTTGCCATTTAGTAGTTTTTGTTTTTTCTTTCCATCTGGTTAATTAACCTAATGGGTTTGAAGCTGATGACCTCTGTTTCCAAAAGTCTGCAGTTGACACTTGAACTGTATCTGCGTTTAACACAGGGGCTGTAAAAGACTTGGTCCTGGTGATAAATGGTCAGAAAAGGAAATTGTATGAATAGTGTGGAGCACAAAGAAAGCGTACAGAAAAGGGCTGTGACTAACAGAACATAAAAGTGCTCTCAGCGAAACACGTGACAGATCCTGAATGTTGAATAATTTAATGTGTGGCTTCTGATAGTTTGCCATTAGCCTTGCTCCCTTGAGCTGTGTGTGTGTGTGTGTGTGTGTGTGCGTGTCTGTCTTTCTGCATGTATTATGGCGTAACAGGTGTATGGTGGTGTAATGTTCAGCTGGCTCAGTTTGCCAGAGTATTTACTTAATTAAAGCGACATGGATGTAACACAAACTCCACACCCCAACACAATAACACACTTTACCAGAGTCAGCAGCTCACATCTAGGTTCAAAAGCAGAATTTAATTTCTTGTTTGTTTTAGAACAGACCTAACTTGAGTTTCTCCTTTTTGTCTTGAAGTTGTTTTTTTTTTTTTCACCTGGAACAGGTCGACTGGACAAAAATAAATGGCAAGATGTAAACACATCTGTTGGCATAATATGATCTGTTGCAGAAAAGAATAGTTTTTATATTGCAGAAGCATTTAGAGATTCAGCTCTAAAGTAATCAAATACCATGAAAAACACCTGAGGAGGAAGTGACATCTTGTTGCCATGGGCAACATGGGGTGGGGGGCGGGGGGGTTAGTGTGGAGGAGAGGTCAGCAATGAGTTCTGTTTGAAAGGGAGGGAGGACGTGAGCTGTAGAGCTAAGCCCATTTTTTTTATCTCCTGGAAACTCCAGAAAACTTCTCAAACTCTTGTCTTTTAACCAGAATTTTTAGATTGTCAGTCGACGTTTTTTAAAGGAAACAAAGTCCAAACCCAGGATGTACCTTTTTTTTGTGGCTTTTCTACATTCTAAAATATCTTCTGGGACAGTTTTGTTAAATTGCCTTTCTACTTCTTCTCATTAAAGTAATCGCTATAGGAACCAGCCGCTCGGGTCTTTGTTAGTAATCATGTGATGACCTGATGCATCACGAAGAATCGAATTTGTTTGGATGTATTGCAAAGAGGTTTGGCAGTGAATTGAAATTATACAAACGTAGCTCACAGTTCAGCTGCATTCTGGGACGTCTTTCAACTACTGAAAAGGAAGCCTGTCTATTCTGGATATTGTAGGAAGTTTGTTTCGTGCACGATAAGATGTTCAAGCGCCGGGATTATGTGGAACTCTACGAGAAGGATCAGGCAAAATGGGCGCTGCTGCGAAATGTCAACACCGTGACAAAACCCAGTACTCTGCTGCCGGTATGCTGCGAGTCTCCCTGTGTGTGTGTTCTGGTTTTTTGGTAGCTCATCAGAACATTTCAGATAATTTCTCACCTCTACTAGTTCTTACTGGGACTAAATATTGATCCTCATGTTGCTTAAGGTGTGAAGTGGTTTGTGATGTTAAACAATCTTAGCTTAACCTCTAAAGAGATCATTTTAGTCTAAACATGGGCTTTCTGGTGCCGGTAAATGGTCAGATTCTCTTCTTTCTCTTGACAGATCTGTAAATGAGGTTGACAATTTGATCAAACAAGTATATTTGAAGAGAAACTGATCTTTTTGAGCCTTTTTTCAAGTGTTTAAAAGCATAAAGTTCTCAGGTCTTTAGAGGTTAACATTAACAGTTGGAAAACGTATGAGTCTGAGTCAAAAGTTGAATTTGTATTACATAATGTGATTTTATTACCTTATGTATCAAATTAGACTTTCTTGTTTTCATTTATCTGTTTCTGCTTTTTGTGGAAATGAGCTCACAATATGCTTATCTCATTTCCCAGCTGTTTATATAATTACACATGGCTTTCTTGAGCCTTACATCGTAATTATACATGCGGGTAATAGCATTTTATCATTTGCAGGTTATTTCTAACACCTGCGTGTGACGCATACCTAACTAGGTTGTTGGTCAGTGTTTAGGTCAGGGGTCCCCTTCTCAGCATTCACCTCTACAAAGTAATGTCAAAATAATTTATACTAAGAAAATTCAATTATTTAAAAATACTTATTTGTGTCAATTGAATAAAGTGATGTAAACACACTGATTCACATTGACCCTATTTGTCCCACTTCTACAGGCAGCAGCGCTGCAAAAAACACAGACTCTGAGTACCTGGGCAAATTCTCAGTTATCCGGGTCATCGCAACAGCAAGCAGTCTTAAATCGGAGGCAACCGGACCTTCGCTCCGTTCTTTCTGAAAACGCTTCAACGCCTATCCAGGAGTCTTTGACAGTACTGGTGGCTCACACCTGAGCGAGTGGCTCAGAGACACTGAGCCCCACTATCCTTCCAGCTGCTGCTCAAATGTCCAACGCAAAGAGCTGCAGCAGGAAGTTTAAGCTCTTCTAACATGGCTGTATGTCCAGGATAAACATATACAACCCTCTGAGGCAGACGGGCAGAGGAATAAAAGAAAAATGCCACAGGCTAGCTGTCCAGACACTACATAACTGATGTTTGAGAGCACCGTAAAAAGATCGGTGAAGTTCCTGGATCTTCAACAGTGAGATAAACCTCCCGGACATAGGGTGACGCTTTCTGTTCAGATGTTAGCTTCGAGGATGGGACAACAAATGTGTTCTGTCCATCAGAGCTCCCCCATTGAGATGTGCTTCTGCTCCGTTCTGTTGTACAAATCAATGGAGGTAAACATTAATCAGCTGTTGGCTCAGTGATGCCATGATTGGGCTTTCACTACATATCCATTCCTTCTCTACAGCAGGAGCAGTCGTGGCTGCACAAAAGACTATTGTCTAATATCTGTGCTGTTTTCTGTGGAACCAGTAACTTTTTTCATTTGTTGGAAGCACCAGAGATTAGAGTCTAAAAGCAGTTGGGAGGATGAAGGATCTGTGGAAGCGCTCCTTTGTGCATTTAAGATGCAGCAATCGCTAAAGGAGCTCTCCAGCTCTGCAGCAGCTCCATGCATGGTGGGAGACATTGTCCTTCAGTGACGTGATTTTCCTTACAGTCCTTCTGTCTCCCACCACCTGCACTGGTTCCAGGGGGCATCCCAGGACGGAGCTGGTCCTCCTAATGAGCTTATCCAGCCGCTTCCTCTCTGTTACAGATCAGCTGCATAAAATGTACGTGAAATAAGTCTGCGATGTCTCATTTTAGTGATGCATTTATTTTCTAACTACTAAATGAAATGATCACAAAACTTAATGTATGTAAGCACTGTGTGAACGTGACATGCACCGAACGAGCAGCACTCCTAATTTCATTACAGCTTGTTATTAACGACAATAAAGCTATTTTATTAATTTCAGATTTTTGCTTTGCTTTCTGTGCAGGGCGACTACGTCTGGTTGGACTTGAAGACCGGTCGAGAATTTGAAGTTCCCGTCGGCGCAGTGGTCAAACTTTGTGACTCCGGACAGATCCAGGTGTTGGATGACGAAGGAAATGTAAGTCCTGAGAGAGAGGCACCCCACTGCAGTGGCAGGGCGCTGGCATTTTTACAAAGTTCACACCAGAAGTTTTGGACATTCCTGCTTCTTTGTATAAGATGCGGAGGCCAACAGAAAAGTAACGAAACCTAAACATTTCATTTGACGTCCGGTGTGTACTTCCTGCTACTGCAGTACGCTCCTCTATGAAACGTTCGTAACATACTAGTGATACTCAACTTTAATAGGTTGTGGTGTTTATTACTTTGTCAATAAGAACACTTTTACGTATACAGTCAAGGTAAAGAGAACGTACAACCCCTTTCTGCCTTACAGCTTTACATGGCAGGATATAAGAAAGATCTGACACAGAAAAGATTCCACAATATCATCTTTTATTGAGCTCAGATGAAGCCAAAATACTTGTGCTGTATGGCAAAAACAAAGTGTATGACACATCCTTAACATGTAAGGAGTAAATCGGCAGGTTCCCCTGATCAAATGCACGTTTCTGTCACCAGGAAGGGAGACCAGCAGGAGTTTCTTCAGATTGTCTGGGTTATATAGAAGTGTTAAAACAGTGATTCTTCAAGTGTGGGCCATCATTCTGTCATGATGGGGGCACGAGAACCTGCCAAATATTAATTTTAGTATTTTTTTTATTTATTTTTTGGCAAGTGAAACTAATGTCTAGCCTCGGGACAACCTGGACTTGTTGCGACTGGTTGGAGACAACTGTATCTGGTGGTGGTTCTGGAGCCAGGTAAAGAACAGAAATAACCAGGGCGGATACCTGCTGCTTTAGTGAACAGCAAAGATTTTATACAGACATGTTTTCACCAGAGAACTCGATCTGTAGAACAATATATTTATGGCTTGTAGAATAGGCGCAGCTTCTCATTGCCTCACTTCACCCTTCTTTAGGGATGGGTATCGTTAAGGATTTATCGATACTACTACTCTTAACGATACTCCTTATCGATCCGGTATTTTATCGGTGCCATTATCGATACTTATTTTTTAATCAAACAAAAGGGTAAAAAACAAATGGTTTATTTTTTGAACATTTGGATTCAAAAGCAAACAAAATAAAAGTACAAAATAAATAGTTTATAGAAATAGAGCAATAAAAACATTATATAAATAACTTTGTATAAACAAAAGGCTAAAACGTATGTAGGAGAGAGGAATATCTACATTGACAAGAAAATGATTAAAAACACTCGCAATTATGTTGTAGGGTTCTTTTTTGTTTTGAGCATATTTAAAGTATTAAATAATATTTTACCTGAATCAAAACTACATTTATACATGTTTTTATATTATCAATTTTAACCAAAAGACACCAGAGGCAGCCACAGTGGATGAGCTGAATAAATGAGAGGCTGCGTGTGAATCAATTACAGGGAGGATCTATTTAAGTGTAGCAGTCTCAGAGAAAAATAAATTATCATTACCTATTAAAGAATATGTTTATAATATATTTACATCCCGCTGTGTAATCTAGTGGAAGCTTTGCTGGTGCGTGACTCATTTTTAATGTGAAACAGACGAGTTGGTCTCGTCTGACTTCAGCACAGCAACGCTGACCGACCGCCTGTCAGCTTTGAAAGCAGGAGGAGCTGATGATTTGATGAAGAGACGTAAACTCAGAACGATCGCTGCTTTTACTAGTTGTCAAAGTCTCAAACAACAAAAACGTATCGCTAGATTCGTTGCTTTTGTTGCTTTTGAATTGCTTTTGAAATTTAAAAATCTCTAGCATGATCTGAAAAGTTGCTAAATAATTGTCAGGCGAGCATATGACAGCAGAACGTTAGCCCCTCCCATCAGTCCCCTCGGCGTGTTTCTGAAGGAGGAGAAGATCAACAAATTAATGTTTGGGTTGGAGTCTCCCTGGAAAAATAAATACGACCTTAAAAATACCGTTAGACTGAAGCTTGTCGGTCTAGGAAGACCTTCCGACGTGGCCCCGGGGCCGTTTTCATACCGGGTTTCGGTTCCTGTCCCTACCCTTCTACCATGTATTTGAACAGGTGCTCAGTAAATTTTGCTAATTTGACCGTAGAAATGTTGAAATCATACTGAAGACAAGTTTATAGAGCAGTCAAGTGGACAAATAGATTTTCTCTCATGATTGTTAGTATTTTAATTGCCATGATGACGGGTGAGGCACTGTGTTCCATGCGTCCCCTTAAATGCAAGTCGCTGTCGGATTGTAACGAACTTGCATTTTTCATGCAGTTGTCATTTTTAACAAGTTGAATGGTCCCTCAGCAGCAGATGCTCACAGTGGACATAAGTGACATTGCCCAAAAGGCTAAAGGTCACCGAGTGATGGAGGCACAGATGAGAAAGAGGAAAGAAGAAAATAGACAGATATCACAGCCAGTATCTTTTGCAGGATTTACTAATAATATTGCCACTGCAAGATTTTTTAAATATCTTCACAATTTTGTAATTGTGTTGTTCATTTAGGTCCTGGACTGCAAACATTTAAAAAGTGTTTCACAAACCTTTTTTTGGTCCACTCCCCCTTCAGAGGAGGACATTTTTCACTCACCCTCTTCCTCCACTTTAAATGTAGTACAGGCAAATATTTATGAATTTCCTGTATCAATTTTATTACTTCTCTCCCTGCAAACTAATCTTTAGAAGAAAAACAAAAAGCCTTTTCTTTTTAAAAATCAGAGTTTTAGTGAAGTAACACTACAAATATAAAAAGGTCAAGTTTTAACAGATTTACAAGTCATGGGTGCATGAAATAAGTTATCACTGTACTGTATTGTTGAAAATGAGCCTTTGTAGAATGTAGTTCAGTTGACAGAATAATATTTTCCTTCGATGGTGAGCTGCTGATGTCGTATATTGTTAGTCAACCGTGTTCCATTCGCATTATTGGAAAACAAGCTGGAAACTTGTGCTTTCAAAAACGTGGCAATTTAACTGAATAGATGATGGATTTAGAGTCTTTTCCTGATATGCCCCACTCTTTCAGAATCACTTTTCTCACATATGTTTTAATGACCTACAGAGAATTGTATAAAGTCTAGGGTCCTAGACTCCAATCACCCAGGGACGGACAGGAGACCGGTTCTGGTCCAACACACCTGAATAAAAAAGCCGAATGTTTTCCTCAGCATGCAGTCAGAAACCTTCTAATGACCTGATTATTGCATTTAGGGAAGATGAAGCAGAAACGGATGTAAAATGTGCAGGACGGCGTACCTCAGGGACAGGAGATTATAACATCTATACACAGACGGCAGATGTACGGTAGTAATATCATCAAACAAATGTGTTGAATTGTCATAACCCACTAAATGTTGACAAAGTTTAGATATTATCACAAACTCTCAATTGTTTTTTGAGGAAATGTGTTGCTGTGGCATTGTTAAAAAAATAATTTCAGAGTTGCGACATTGTTCCCGGGCCCAGTGATCCACGTCTGAAGCCTATGTTGCAAAAACCGAGTATGCAAATTTAAGCATTGTGTATCATAGAGCGCTTGGAGTTTATAAAATCTTACTAAAATAGTAAAACGTACTGTTGAGAACTTTTGCTCATTTGGTTTTCACCTGTACTAATTAATATTAGCAGCATGTATTACATCAGAACAGCAGCGGACAAATCAACCCACAACTCACAGATTGCTTTATCTTCAGGAGCACTGGATCTCACCGCAGAATGCCACCAACATTAAGCCAATGCACCCCACCTCCATCCACGGGGTGGAGGACATGATCAGGCTGGGCGACCTGAATGAGGCTGGGATTCTCCGCAACCTGCTCATCAGATACAGAGAGAAGATCATATATGTGAGTATCGACCTAAATTTAAATTAGGTCCTGGAGTGTGGCTTCGGATCCAGGGTAGAGCCCGTGTGACCCATGTACAGAGGCCTCAGTCCGCAAAACGGCCATCCCTGGTTCAACTCCCGGCCCGTGGAAATTTGCCGCATGTCTTCCCACCGTCTCTCAACTCCATGTCCTGTACGCCTACTTTTAATAATAAAGACGCTAGAGCCACAAAAAAATTTATTCTGGATTGAATGAGCTATAATTAGTTTTTTAAAAACTGGGAATAATTATTGAAATACTTCAAACCACAGTTCAGTTTATTATATTAGTAATTATTTATCTAAAGCAGCGATACAATTTTTCTTGTTTGCAATTTTTTTAATAAAATACTCTATCCAAGAAAGCCAAAATGTGTTCTTTATTTGACTTGAAATAATTTTTACATTTAAAACCTGCCTCTGTTGCATTAAATGTCAGTTTTCATTCACATATTTTCGTCTGATAAACGTAGTTCTGCGTACTGCAGCAGAGAGCCGGGTTAATGTTTTCCACAGATTCAAAGGCAGCGCCCTGTGGGTACCGTGTAACGCGGTTCCTTGGCAGCAAGGCCCCAGTAAATCGTCTCCCCTATAATGTTTGTGACGTTTATGTTATGTTATGGCGATTGTACTGAAACAGCAATTTCCCTCTGGGATTATTAAAGTATGTCTGATTCTGATTAAAGCCTTTGGTCAGCTTGGTCACGACAAACCATTTACCATGTACCATAAAGGAGCTTACCCTGGGGTGACGCCGTTGTTCAGCTTTCCACATTACCTACAGCACCGCAAATCGCTCGGTAAAATCCATCTCCGCCACGGTGAGTTGAATCAACAGGAGAAACCGGCAAGCAGATAGACGCTCCCCCTACTCCTCCTATTTGATGACGCGGTGAAGCGAGCTGGGCAGATTATTGGCTGCATTGTCGACGCAAATTGTTTGCAAGAGAGAGGCGAAGTGTGAAGTAACCAAAGGCAGAAGCTTTTTGTGCTCAGTTTGATTTTGGCCAGAGCTGCTGGATGGTCCACTGAAGAGAAAGCTTTACAATTAGCGATGTGCGTCTCCGGGGATGCTTTGTCTAGCCTGCTGTTATTGAGTCCTGAATGCAGCAAACGTCCCAGAGCCAAATCCACCAGGGGCCTCTGAGCTAGGGGAGCTCATCCAGCTTGTGCGTGCAGCTACATTGGACAGAAAGCCAATGTAGCTGCACTGGTTCTAGTTCTGCAGAGCAGGCTGGAGCCAGAAGACCTGAGTGGTCTTGAGGGTTGATGCCCTGATAACAAGTCTGTGATGTATTTAGGTGCTAATTCAGGGATTTATAGACTAACAGAAGGATTTTAAAGTCTATTCTCTGAGATCCAGGGAGCCAGTGGAAGGACTTCAGAACCGGGTCCATGTTCTCTACGTTCTTAGTCTTAGTGAGGACTTCAGAACCGGGTCCATGTTCTCTACGTTCTTAGTCTTAGTGAGGACTTCAGAACCGGGTCCATGTTAAGATGAGATAAGATAGTCTTTATTGATCTCACAATGGAGAAATTCACTCGTAACATCGGCTCATACAAGAAGGTTCAGAGTAGGGAAGGTGCATTCAGTTATCTACAGTGAATCTTCATATCTACAATGGATCAACAAAAAAATACCAAAGAAAAAATACAAAAAAGGAAATAGGAATGTAAGTGTCTCATTTACATTCTTAGTGGTCTATATATATATATATATATATATATATATATATATATATATATATATATATATATATATATATATATATATATATATATATATCTATGCGCCTACTTACATACGCACCTACGCGTATGTAAGTGCATATACATTGTATACATTTGTACATACATACATACATGTGTACTGACTCATGTTCAAGTGTTGATAGCAGCAGAAGTCACTACATCAGGATTATTGCACGGGTTGTAGGACAGTGTATTAAATAGATTATTGCACATTAAATATTACAGTTATGGTCACAGTTGCAGTTACAGTGCAGCATTGTAAAATCTGATAGCAGCAGGAATAAATGACCTGTGGTAGCGCTCCTTTTTACAGACAGGGTGTTTAAGTCTGGCACTAAAGGAGCTGCTCAGCTCCTCTACAGTCTGGTGCAGGGGGTGGAAGGTGTTGTCCATGATGGATGAGAGCTTGGACAACACCCTCCTCTCAGCTACTTCCTCCACAGAGTCCAGGGAGCAGCCTAGGACAGAAGTGGCCTTCCTCACCAGCTTGTTCAGCCTCTTTCTGTCCCTCTCTGCACTGCCAGGAGCCCAGCAGACAACAGCGTAGAGGAGGGCTGAGGCCACCACAGAGTCATAGAAAGTTTTTAGCAGAGGCCGGCTCACTCCAAAGGACCTCAGCCTCCTCAGGAGGTGGAGCCGGCTCTGGCCCTTCTTATACAGGGCGTCGGTGTTATGTGTCCAGTCCAGCTTATTGTTGATGTGAACACCCAGGTATTTGACACTCTCCACAGTTTCTATGTCCTGCCCCTGGATGTTCACAGGTGAGTGAGGTGGGGGTCTTCTCCTGAAGTTGATCACCATCTCCTTGGTCTTACTGGTGTTTAAGCACAGATCGTTCTCTACGTTCTTAGTCTTAGTGAGGACGCAGGCAGCAGCGTTCTGGATCAGCTGCAGCTGTCTGATCCACTTTTTAGGCAGACCTGTGAAAACACCGTTGCAGTGATCAACATTTCTTTACAAGAATTGCTAAGAACAGATTTTTCCATGCGATGCCTAAAGGATCCCACATACTTACACGGTCATGATTTATAATCCTCCAGATCAGCACCCTCTTTAAAAAAATTAACCTGAACAGTTCGGACTACAGGTCTGGTTCTGGTTTGTACTCAGCCATCAGGTCCAGAGATGTGATCGGATGCTTCAAAGTGAGGAGCTCCTGCAGCCTTATATTCTCCTGAGATGTTGCAGTAGACTTGATCTGATATACGATTGCCTCTGGTTGGAAACTTAATGAATTTTTGAATTAAAGTCTCCAGCAACGACTACAGCTGCTTCTGGATTGTTGTTCATTTGTCTGGCGATAAAACTGAATAGCTGTTCCAGGGATTGCTTTGCATCAACTTTCAGCTGTATGTATGCTGGAATGATAACGGAGCTAAACTCTCTGACTAGTTCAGATGGTCTGCACTTAGCTGCTGGATATTCCAGATCAGGGGAGCAGGAGGAGTATGTGGAAGCCTTAAGGTTTAATTCACACTCCCAGTCCACTCTACTGTGCCCTGGACTACGTAGCCTGCGTGACATAAGTTTTGTCATCAGTCGTTCTCTAGGACTCTGTGTGCAGCTCAGACTTTTTTGAATATAACATTAACAGCAGAAAAATAAACTGGTCTGTTAATGAGCAACAGAAGCAAAACTGCAGGGATTCTTGTTTTTTAGGTAACAAAGCAAGAAATAATTATAGTTCCAAGAGTGGTAGAACTGTTAGCACAGTTCTGGTCTTCAGTACCCAGTGTCCTACCTGTCTTACCCTTCATTCACACACACTCCTTAATCTGTGCGTTCTCCGTTACGTCACAAATAAAAGCCATTCTGGTCCATTTGGACATTTCCCACAGGCTCTGTGGTGGTACAGAATTACACAGACATCCGTTGCAAATACAGATCGAGTCATTTGTGGCGGATGACTGAGCGAAATGCATAAATTTCTGAAAACCACATGAGCCAGTCAGGAAGTCAGACACAGGAAGTGTAAAGCAGATCCGGTAATATTTGAAAATAAAGGAGGGACAGGGGTGGAGGTGTCTGGATACATGAACGGATCCAGTTTGGATTCCTGTGTGGCACATTTTGCGACGAAAGGACAGAGCGTAGAGGGACAGCCAATAATTCTGCTGCACAGCTGGATAAAATGATTGCGTTACCTCCTCAGTAGCCGTCAGTGGCTGCAGAGGCCTCTTCATCACCAGCTGACATGACAGCAACTGTAAAATTGCTCTGCCCACGTGAAAGTGTACCTCAGGGAGACTAAACCCTGCCAACAAAGACGTTGTAATGGTGGTGAAAGTGACGCTCACAGCAACATTTGCATCCAGTGTTCGTTTTCTGAGGGATCTTGGTTACAGTTTACAGAGACCTGATAAAGGACTGATGTCTCAGTATATGCTTACCTTTGTCTAAACCTTTAGTCTTTCCTATCCCCACATCAGTCTATGGTTTATGACTTTGTCCTTTAGGGTTGCACAGATTAAGTTAGCTTTTTCTGTATATTCACTCTACACCAGGGGTGTCCAGCTGCTGTCCTCAAGAGCTACTATCCTGCAACTTTTAGATGCATCCATTCTTTGGCACACATGAACTAAATGGTGATAAAGAAGCAAGGATGGAGTTGGACACCCCTGTTCTACATATATTGCATAAAAGTATTCTTTCTCTTATTCTTTCTCCTTCTCTTCTGTAGACTTCTTTTATTCTCAATTATCCACCTCTGGCTTCTTCTGTCTTTGTGGAAAAACAGTTTAATTCCCCTGTGGGCTTTTTATAGTGCTCATACATGCTTGTAGGGCTTTAAATGAGACTCTTAATGTGTTTGAACTGTGCATCTGTTCAACTAATTGGTTCATCGGTGCAGGCATTTGAAAAGGCAAAAACCAAAACATCAAATTGTCTAAAGTAGATACGTTTGTGTCCAAAGTTGGTCACGAAGGTGTCCTGCATGTTTTATATGTTGCACTGATTCAACACACCTGAATCAAATAAATGCACCCCCACCCCACTGCAGAACTAGGTGACATGCTAAGAAAGGAATTCAGCCACTTTATTCAGTTGGTCTTGAATCAACGCTTTGAAGACTTGTAGGACACCAACCCTCGAGGACTGTAGCCGGACACCCCTGGTATAAGATTATGCTCAGTGTGGAAAGATTTGTATTTTATTTTGCAATCAACCCTAAACAATGTATCCTACAAAATTAAGATTTGTGTTTCTGTTGCTACCAGCTCTGATCTCATGGTCATTTCTCTATTTTACTCTCCATGTTTCTACCTTTCATTTCCTCCAAAGACAAACTGTGGTGGGAGGGTAAGTCAGCTTCTGAAGTTTAAGCATGGCTACAAAGAGGATCACATCCTGCACAAAAACTGTAACAGTTAATGCAACACATGCATGGCACTAAAACAACAACACACTGTATATTGACTAAAGGTAACATGCATGTTTGTTGCATGTATTTTGTTCATCTCAGAGCCATGAAACCAAAGAAGTTTTGTGTGACTAAGGGTGACTTTTCTTACACGTTAATCATTGATGGTGTCAGGTTCGAGCAGGATGAGTAAAAACACTTTACTGGACAAACTTGATTTTCTCTGTTAGGTTTGCTGGTAACCAAGTTCAGCATGGCAGCTTGGGTGCTTGTTGATTTGTTTTTCAATATGGCAGCTTGTTCTCATGTGGCGAACATCGATACGCTCTCATTGTCAGCCTACAACATCTGAGACCAGAGGGAGCTCATCTTCCTTCAGCAACAAGGGACACAGACTCTTATTTGCACAACTGCCGTTTGATTTTATAATTGGCACAACTTTCATTTAAAATTATTCTAGGTAATTAAGTGGTTACATGTTTCTGAGTTTGTTTAAAGATTAAAGCTTTAAAAACAATTTGTTCAGGATTAATGTGAACAGGTTTTTGGTTTCCTTCTCTGGAGAAATAGTTGATCACTAATAGGGCTGGACGATAATTCAATAACAATATATATATCGATTGATAAACATATATCGACGTTAGGAATAAAGGAGTCAATAAAAAGTTCAATAGAATAACTGTTTTCCTTCCTTTTGCATTCCAGCCATGTAGTTTAATATTAGTCATTATTCCCCCCAACCAATCACAATGCAGAACCAGGAACCAAGCTCTGCCTCCTTCAAAGAGTTCAAAGAGCACGCGTTCTTTTTTTAAAAACTTGTAGTTTTGGTAAAAAAGTTGGTTGAGTTTTAATTCAGTGTTTGTGTGTTCTGTACATAAAAATAGGTTGCTAAGCAACAGCATAAAACAGCCAGGGCTGCACTTAAAATATATGTTATGAATGTGTTGATAATTATCGATCAATATGATTTCTATTTTATCGATTTGCTTTTTTTCTGTATCGTCCAGCCCTAATCACAAACAATTTGCAGCCATTTTCAGAAACCTCTCAACTAAAAGAATTATGATGGATATCTTGCAAGCCGTAAAAAGGTGTAAAAAAAGTGTATTCTTTTCTACTGTGTGCAGACCTACACGGGCTCCATCCTGGTGGCTGTCAACCCTTATCAGGTGCTGCCCATCTACAGCGCTGATCAGATCCGCCTCTACACCAACAAGAAGATCGGTGAAATGCCTCCTCACATCTTTGCCATTGCCGACAACTGTTACTTCAACATGCAGAGAAACAACCGAGACCAGTGTTGTATAATCAGGTAGGAGGGTTCAGGTTGAAAGGAAACCTGACATGACAAAGATGTTAAGCTTCTTCCCCAAATCATTTCTGTAAAAACCTCAAAGACGAGCGGCTTCAGAGCTGCCTCTGGCCATTCATAAATCACAAGTGAATTCTGCAGGCAAGAGGAATTTCTCCACAGACAGGTAAAAGCCTCATTGCCAGTTATCCCATATTCTTGATGGCCGCTGTTTCCACTAAGGGATGGGACCACCAGTTATCCAGTTTAGTTTTTATTGGGGTTTTTTTCATGTAGTGCCGGGTGGGTTTGGGTAACTTTTTTCTGTCAATGAATAAAAGCATTCTTTAAAAACTACGTTTTGTATTTATTTTTGTAGTTAGTTAGTTTTGTATTAAAATTAGTTTGATGTTTGGAAACACTTGAAGGTAGAGTCAGATTTCTTAATTTTTTCCCCCCCAAAGTCTCCCCCAAGTCCCTTTTTGAATAACTGTGCATGCACAAGACCGTCTTACCTGCTCTTCTGCACCTCAGGGGGATCGCGTGAAAAAAATCTCCCAAATCCACTCTGATCTTATTTCTTTCTACTGAGGCCTTCCTCTTCTTCTCATAAACATCAACATGGTTTGCTTCATGCAACTCTCAGCCATGTTCAAAGTCTACGGTGAGAGCAGCAGAGTTGCAGTGAACGGCTAACACCAAAGCTAATCGCTAAGCTAACTGCTTAGCTAACCGGATACATAAACACAAAGTGTTCATGCCAAACAAAGCCTATTACAGTGGTCACCCTTGAATACAACCCTGATCAGTTGAGTTAATTTAATGGAAATTCATTTTCTCCCTAAGTTCCTTTATTTATGTCAATCTTTACCTGTCTGTATCCCTAAGACCTTCTTTACTACGATTGATTCTATAATTTCTTCCTAAGTCTGGAATGGTAAAAGATCTTGAGTATATAGGTTGCATTTGCAGTAATTGGTTATATTTCTTTTCCCACAAGGTTTCAATTGTCTATTTAATTGATGATTCTTGATTTTTATTGCTAAATCTTTTTTTCAATAAAGTTGTTCTAGTTGGAGACAAAAGGATAGAATTCAGCTCAATGGTATATTTTGGGGATACATGGGGTAAATTCTATGAGCCAAGGCTATGCCATATGCAGAAGCAGTCCTACAACATAAATCAACACTCCAAAAAAAGTAAAAAACAAGGCAACTGGACTAGTTATCCGTAGTAGAAGACGTTTCGCTTCCTCTCCAGGAAGCTTTCTCAATTCAAAAAGTCTGGAGACTTGATTGAAAAATTCAGAAAGCCTCCTGGAGAGGAAGCGAAACGTCTTCTACTACGGATAACAAGTCCAGTTGCCTTGTTTTTTACTGTTTTTGGAATGACCATGACCTGGATGACTGAGAATCTTCACCAGCATAAATCAACACTTTTATTTGACCAGATTCTCTTGTATGAGACGAAAAACACATTTGGCACAGTTTTGGGTACATTTGGCTAAATTGTTCCAAAGAAATCACAGTTTCACCTGACAGTGTGTCAAAACGTTTGTGAAGCAAATGTTTCAACTGATTCAGTTCAGATTTGCTGCAGTTATAGTCAAGAGGTGCATTTTTACAATGTGAGGCATCTTCTGGGTTTTCATGGTGTTTTGTAATGTTTATTTAGAAAATCACCAATGAATCAGTCATAGTAACAGTTGCAGTAGTGGTTCCATTGGAAAAATATTTTCTTTCTTACCTTCACACAAACATCAAAAGTTTGCATTTAGACTTTATAACTGTGCAGATGTACTTGATGTATATCATGAAGGTAATTTCAAGTGGAGATTGTTCCTAGACACCTCTGGGTTTAAGGGGTTTTAATATCATCTCAAAGCATTCCTTTGCAAATTCTCAGTTATCCAGGTCATCGAACAGCAAACAGGCTTAAATCAGAGGCAACCGGACTTTTTTCAGTGTTTGTTCTTGACAAAGACTCAAGGATGGGTTTCAAAACGTTTTCAGAAAGAACTGAACGAAATTCCGGTTCCCTCCGATTGCCTGTATGCTTTTATCATCTTGAAGCATTTTGTTCAATTCTTGGAAACAAACAACTCCTACTAGAGAAGCAAGTTTCCCCACAATTCTGCCATGCTTTTGTTTTTAGACCCTACTGTCTCTTAGTGTTCATTTTACTGTTTTCTCTTTTTAAAATAGTTTTACAAATTTATCATATTAAAATTGAATTGGGAAACTTGGAAATATTAAATTCTGCATTTGGAAACTTAACAGTTGTGCATAGTTTAAGCATTATTATAGTGTTTTGCAAAAGTCTTCAGTATTTATATTGTTGTTTATTGTAGTTTCCTTTAATGTTTTAAAGTGGACTTAATATTTCTATAGACTTCCTCAATGTATTTCAAAGTGAAGGTAATTACAATAAAAATGAGAAAACAAATTTATACACACAAAGGCAAATAAGGTCACATATGTAAAACATTTTTTTATAAAGATTATTTATCAAATACATTGTCACCAGCTAAGGACATATTGAAGATGTCAGATGTTTTGGTTTCTGCTCATAAGATTAAGATAAAGAAAAATGTACAGAGGTTTATCTTTAGCTGCTCTGTCTTTGAGGCGTTAAACTATCACTCAGTGTAAAACTAGATTTCATCAAGTGTTCAATCACTTGCTGTTTTTACTCTTTGACCACTGATGGTCACTTCACAGTGGAGAGTCTGGAGCGGGGAAAACGGAAAGCACCAAACTGATCCTGCAGTTCCTGGCAGCCATCAGTGGTCAACACTCCTGGATTGAGCAACAGGTCCTGGAGGCTAACCCTATACTTGAGGGTAGGAATATATTTAATATGTTGATGCATTTGGTGTAGTATGACAAATGCGTTCCAAGAACTGATATAGGTTTTAGAAACATTTCCTGGACATTTTATTATTATTTTTTTCTTATGGGGGGTTGTGGTGACTTAACCTTTCTCTAAGCGCCTCTTGGTTTGACTTATTTAAAGAAAGGTATCCAGCTTATAAATTTGCATAAATTCAGTCCAAGTCTCACATATTTCTGAAATGGCAGTTCTAGTATTTTAGCCTTGTTAAGAGAAAGAGGACAGAGGGCTCTGCTTATTAAACAGTGGGAAAACTTTAATATAAAATTTGAGGTTTAAATTTAACCTCAAATTTTGAGCCAAACCTGTTTACAATTATACAATAGAAATTTGTTAAAATGGGTTCAGACCCTAATGTGAGTTGTTCACATGATGGCTGTAATAAGTTTTCTTTTAATTTTTTTAAAGCTTGATTTAAAACAGTACTTCTGCAGGCAGAAGGTCTTTAAAAATGGTTATTTTATATTTTTGCTGTTTCAATTTATTAAAAAGTGGAATACCATGTGACTTTGTGACAGACAGTCCAAAAGTATCTAAGGACCCAGTTTGAAATTGGTTCTTTGCAGAACTATTTGCTATGTGGAGATCCAACACATCTGTGGTTTGTGTTGTCTCCCCCTCCAGCTTTTGGCAACGCTAAAACGATCCGTAACGACAACTCATCTCGTTTTGGGAAGTACATCGACATCCACTTCAACAAGAGGGGAGCCATAGAGGGAGCAAAGATAGAGCAATACCTGCTGGAGAAGTCCAGGGTGTGTCGACAGGTATGGCTGCAGGACAAGTTCAGCGCTCAACCTCTACTTTATCCTGCAAACAGTTAGGTTTCAATGGTAAAGGAGCTTCAACTAACAAGGTTACTCATTAACCATTCAGCCTGATTTGTATTTCTGTGCTGCAGGCTTATGATGAGAGAAACTATCACATCTTCTACTGCATGCTGAAGGGTATGACTGTAGACGAGAAGAAGAAACTGGGGTTGAGCAAAGCCACCGACTACACCTACCTGACCATAGTGAGCATCACCATAATGCTGTACATTTAACTGATAAGTTTCAGCGGTTGCAGCTCTGATCTCATTTTTAATAACCTGAGGAAAAAATAGTTTATTCCTCCAGATAAAATGCAAAATTCTCAACATGTCTGATTTTATTTGTAATGGTTTTCTATTTTGTGTTGGTTCTTATATGGTTTTCTGTGTCTTATGAATACCATATTTTCCGGACCATAAGTCGCTCCAGAATATGGCCGTACTTAGAGGTCCACTCAGAATCAAATCCTCCAGGTTGGTCAGAAAGTTTCCTCTCTAAGGAAACCCAGCAGGTTGCATCAAGTCTCTCCAAGCAGCATTCACTCCTGAAAGAGCGTAGAGCCACAGTGGACAGTCGTCTGCATTGTTGATGGCTTTGCAGCAATCCCTCATACTGAGCATGCATGAAGCGACAGTGGAGAGGAAAACTCCCCTTTAACAGGGAGGAGAACCTCCAGCAGAACCAGAACCAGGCTCAGTGTGAACGCTCATCTGCCTCGACCCACTGGGGCTTAGAGAAGACAGAGCAGAGACACAGAAAGCACAGAAGCTCACATTGACCCAGGAGTACTTTCTATGTTAGATGGCAGTGTTGTAGTCAAGTCACTATGCCTCGAGTCTGAGTCCAGGTTCGAGTCTCCAGTGTTCTAGTCCAAGTCAAGTCCGAGTCATTAAAAAAAAGTTCCGAGTCGAGTCCGAGTCAAGTCCACTACTCATCCGAGTCGAGTCACTATTGATCCAAGTTCGTTGTAGGAACATGCCGTGACGTGTGATGTATGACATGAAGCAGTAACATTCCATTGCACTAATAATGGCGTTCCGCTAGCGAGCTATTTTTAGAACGTGACGTCATATCACGTACAGGTAGGGCAAATATGCGTTTTCCTCCACTCTTGCGCTGTAGGTACCCTTGGTTTTACTCGGTAAAACGACTGCTTTTTCTAAGTCTAAGACGTCTCCTAACCATGGTTTTTAAACATTGTTGTTATGGAACGTGCAACAGCGACTCGAGGTACGCTGACAGGCCGCATATGAAGGATGTTAAAGCCGCAAGCGGCGTCGATCGGCCCTCGCAGCCAAGCGCACTCCGTTCGCGCACCGCCGCGGCTCCGGCCGGCCGGCGGTGGCCGCCCGCCACCGCAGATGCTGTCACGCATTTTCCTCGCCCGTCCACCGGGCGATTCACACAAACGCGTTCGGCAGCGTTCCCTCATGACTCACAAAAAATCTGGTGCAGATGCAGCGAGGAGATACAGCCGTTGGATAATGATAATGCATTTGGCCACCGGACCGGACTAAATTGTTCGGCGGGCCGGACAATTTATACCGATTCCTGGACGGTGACTACAAACAGAAAAAAACGGCCGCTGACGCCATGAACGCCGAGCAGGAGAAAAACATCCACTTACCTTTCTATCAACTCGGCCCGTTTTCCAGTCTAAGCCCTCGACACTCAAGCCATCGTTTGAGCTGAACGTTGGTATGTTGTTCCAGTTCTACCAGTAAAATGGGCGCCTGGACATCCTCTTGTGAAAGTTTAACAGCGGAAAAGTCGGTCATATCGTTGTATCTGTTGCCTGTGTAATGGCTGGTTGCTACGTGCGCTCTCCCACTGTTTGCCCTACCTTAGCGGCAAGGGGCGTTGCTCATGAGATGGTGACGTCACGTGCGCGGTTGCGCCATTTAGATATTAAAATCATACACCAAATAATATTCTAATGACATATTAAAATTATAGCCTAATGATATAAAAAAAGTCGAGTCTTTTTCTCAATTTCTGAGTCAGAATGATCTGAATGTAGGAGTCCGAGTCCAAGTTCGAGCCATCAGTGCTCAAGTCCAAGTCAAGTCACGAGTCTCTAAATTTAGCTAATGACTCGAGTTCGAGTCTCGGACTCGAGTATTACAACACCGTTAGATGGTAATAGATGATCTGCCTCCCCTGGATGATGTCACAGCTAACAGAACGCCAGACCAGGTGTACCTTCTGTGAAGAGGAAAAAAGACAGAACATAAAGTTGAAATAACAACAAACAATGCAGATTGGAGAGCAGTAGGAGAAATCAGCAGAGTGAGAAAAATAGGCCCTGATGTCCTCCAGCAGCCTAAGCCTATAGCAGCATAACTATAGAGGTAGCTCAGGGTAACATGAGCCACTCTGACTAGAAGCTTTGTCACAAAGGAAAGTTTTAAGATTACTCTTAAAAATAGATAGGGTGTCTGCCTCACAGACCAAAACTGGGAGTTGGTTCCACAGGAGAGGAGCCTGATAGCTAAAGGATCTGCCTCCTATTCTACTTTTAGAGACTCTAGGAACCACCAGCAGACCTGCAGTCTGAGAGCGAAGTGCTCTGTTAGGAACATACGGGGTAATCAGAGCTCTGATATATGATGGAGCTTGATTATTAAGGGCTTTATACGTTAGAAGAAGAATTTTAAATTCTATTCTTGATTTAACAGGAAGCCAATGAAGGGAAGCTAAAATAGGAGAAATATGATCCCTCTTGTTGATTTTCATCAGAACTCTTGCTGCAGCATTTTGGATCAGCTGAAGGCTTTGAACTGCATTTTGTGGACTTCCTGATAGTAAAGAATTACAATAGTCCAGCCTTGAAGTAACAAATGCATGGACTAGTTTTTCAGCATCGCTCCTGGACAGAATGTTTCTAATTTTGGCCATATTCCTGAGGTGAAAAAAGGAAACTCTGGAAACCTGTTTAATATGGGATTTAAATGACATGTCTTGGTCAAAAATAACACCAAGGTTATTTTCAGAGGTATGTGATCCGTTTGAGGAAAAAACACTCATAGCCACTTGATCAGATTGGAAATGCTGACCAAACCCTCGTGTTGTTCTTTTTGTTTTTGACATAACTACACCTGTGACCGTGCACAAAAAAGTGAGAAGTCTGTTATTGTGAAAACAACTGAGTGTTTTTCTTAAGATAATTCTGAGAAAGAGGGGCCTCACCTTAAAATCAGGGTTGCTCTATAGTTGGGTTAATACGGTAGTTCACTGCGCCTTTCCCTCATCCTGACCTCATCCCCACTTAGCCCCCTCCGGTCATCCTCACACTTGGCTGTGCCCCTGAGTCTGTATTGGTACATCCTACTTTGGTGGAAATTTAAAAAAAAATGTCTGGTGGCGGAGTTATGCTGCTATTTCGGATTTAGTTACACTTTAAACTCTTCCACTTGAGGCACAAACCAAGCTGCTGCTATACAATTGTTTCACCTTGAACATGAAACTCTCCTCTCTATCTTGTGGGAACCCTCTAATAACAAAGCAAAGTGTCTTCATAAAACGGCTTCTTCTGGGTGACCTTTCCAGCCATTTTCTTCTCAGCTGCTTACATCCTGGAACTGATGATGCCGACTTCTAGTTTGCTGTTTTCTCCAACTGCTTCAGGGCGTCTGAACTTTCTGGGCTTCTCAAGCACCTCCTGCAGACTTCCAGATTTACTTTTCATTTGTTTTCACATTATTATTGTATTTTTTTGTAAATTATTTATTTTTGGATTAAGCGACTTCCGCTCATTCATTTGTTGTTGTTGCAGCAGCTGCTGTCGGCGTCAGGATCCTTTAATTTTCAATGACTAAGATTGTCAACCATGCTGACAGGACCAAAAAACTGAATTTAAGGCCCTTGAAGTTTTTAAACACAAATATATTAAGATTGAGAAATCTTCAACAAGAAATTGACGGATAATTCCAAGATATATACAGACACTGAGGCAGAAAACGCTGACATGGCCGTCTTGGTACCACATGAAGTTAGTAAATTCTTCCCCCTTCCAGCTCCATGCAACACCAGTGAAATATAGTATAGTAGAAGAATTGCAAGAAAGATAAAAATTTATTATTTTTGCAATGAATCTGTGCTAGTTCTGCACATATGAGCTTTTGTTTCCATGTGCTGTATTTCTCTTTTAACCCATCATCCCTCCTGTCCTTCCCCTGCAGGGTAAGTGTACAGTTTGTGACGGCAGAGACGATTTGAAAGAATACTCCAATATTCGGTCTGCAATGAAGGTACTCTAGACTTTAAAGTCTGCAAACCATTTAACTCTACATATAAAAACTGTGTTCACTGGTTTAAAGTATTTTAATAATATAGTAATATTAGATTTTATTTATTGGTGCCTTTAGAGACTCAAGGTCACCTTACTTTGAACAATACATCCTTCTTAAAATGCACGCTCAAGAAAAAAAAACAAATATTGACCTCATAATGTGGTGTAAAATGCACATCACATATGTTTCTGTTTTTTACATTTATTTAGGTGCTGATGTTCACAGAAAAGGAGAACTGGGAGATTTCTAAACTACTGGCTGCAATATTACATATGGGAAACCTACGGTATGAAGGTAAATATTCAGTGGAAGAAATCACACTTTTTACAGTTCACTTTACTACATGATTATATTCATTATTGCATTTTTATGTTCCTAACAGTGGCACCTGGTAATAAAAAAGGTTTGCGGGTGCACTCTAGAGGTTGGGGGTTACAATGCAACAATAAACTACTTGAACATAAATCTGTCCACTTACCTGCTGCTGGATTTTTAAGTCTGGTCGGTCCAGTCAAAATTCCTTTAACCGCTTTTTCTTCCCTCCAGCAAAAGCCTCATGAAATTATTTTGTGAATAAAAAAATTCTTATGTTGTGGGAGGGACTTTGATGGCCATGATAAATTAGTCTGACTGGAGGATGAATGACACAAAAAGTGCCGACTGGCCACGGGTGCATAGTGCTGCACCCCGAGGAGAATCTTTAATTAACCAATTAGAGACCAACATGGAGGCCAAAAGATTAGACACAAATACACTCATCTGTCCGGCGCCCCTCGCCACTGAGGTATAGTTTAGACTCGCATGAAAAAAGTGAACCTAAAATTGAACGTTAATTCTAAAAAAAAATTAAGGTCAGACACATTTTATGAGGGAACAGAAATAATAATTTTAATCTGTAATTGATGTTTACTGTGTCTATGCTTTTTTTCCCCGTAAGTTTTGCCTGAGCACTCCCTATTGACAAGCCCCTGCTGGTTCCTAATTTGTTTCCTGCAGCACTCCTTGGATGTTAAATAGGGCTGAACGATTTTGGAAAATAATCTAATTGCGATTTTCTTATCTTAATATTACAATTGCGATTTAATGTGATTATTTTTTTTTTTCAGTTTAATTTATCATGTCTTTTTAAACATATACAAACAACAAATCAATCTGTTTCATCAATGTGCAGATTAGGTGCTAAAAGAGCCGCTGCGTCTCAACTCGGAGCAGAAATGATTGCGTTCTGCCTACGATATATTTCAACCAAAATTGCGATTTGATTTTGACTTTTCTCTGCATTAACCACAAGCATAAAAAAATGGCCTCTAGATAAAGATGTTTGTAAACAAGGACTATTTAAAATAAAGAACTTTTAATGTTTTTATTAATCAGAATATTATTCAAGAGAACAGCTTTTAATTAATTTGGACATCATCTTTGTTGAACATAAAGTGCAACCAACAAGCAAGTCTATGTTATAAACTGGTTGACCAGAACTTAATGCTATGATTAGATTCCTGAAAGTTTCTGGTAAAACTGTATGATTATATAAACTCTAAAACAAGTAATGATATAAAATTTGATTATCTCACTGCTGCAACTCTTCCCTTCCATGTGGAGGCAAACCCACTTTAAAGATTTTACCGACACCTAAAGGACGCGTCTTATCCATTAATTGTTACATAGCCAGAAATTGCAGACCTCTGCGATTTGGAAATTGCGTTTTTTTAAATTGCAATTATATTGCAAATGCGATTAATTGTGCAGCCCTAATGTTAAACTACTTCCTTCCCTTTGCCTCTCTATTAATGAGCTCTGTGAACAGCCAGCCTCTTCAGCAATGACCTTTGGTGTCTTGTCCTCCTTGTCAAGGTGTCAAAGGTCGTCTTCTGGACAACTGTCCATTCAGCAGTCTTCCCCATGATTGTGTCGCCTACAGAACCAGACTGAGATTTAAAGGCCTTTGCAGGAGTTTTAAGTTAATTAGCTGATCAGAGTGTGACACCTGGTGTCTTCAATATTGTAACATTTGACAATATTATAGTTTTCTGAGATACTGAATTTGGGGTTCTCATGTCGGTTATCATCAAAATTAAAAGAAATAAAAACTTGAAATATATCAGTCTGTGTGTAAATGAATGAAAATTTAATTAAGTTTCACTTTTTCAATGGAATTACTGGGGGGAAAAATCATCATAATATTCTAATTAATTGACCTGCATCTGTACTCTGTTAAACTCAACAGCTCGTACTTATGACAACTTGGATGCCTGCGAGGTTGTCCGCTGCCCTCATCTCACTACTGCTGCTACACTACTCGAGGTAAAACACACCTTCTCTACCTATTCTAACAAGCAAGCTTTACTAACTGAGCCTTCAGGTGAATTTAAAGGTTTGCAGGCCTATTTTTGCTTTATAAACTCTGCAGTAGATCTGGGTATCATCTAGGATGAGCCGATACGATTCTCGATACATTGTTCACGATACAATACGATTCTCAATACTTAGCTCAGCTTGATTTGACTCCAGTATCGATATTTATTACTTTCAAATTAATGCTCAAAGTCATTGAATCAACAAAAGCAGTCAAATATTATATTTATGTTCAATTTATTGAACACTGATATATTAACAGGAAAATAAAGTGTATTTGGTTTAATGCATTTAACGTATCACAGAAACCAAAAATGTGCCCAAACGTCTGATTTTGGGGACGAAGGCGCTTCTAAAATCCTGTCGGCCGTTCCGCAAATTCGTCTCACTTGCTCTTCCTCACTGTGAACAGTGATGGCGTGCTGTGATAACGCCACCTAGGGGTTGGGAGGTATATCGATATTGAAAGCCAGAATATCGATATTAAATCGTTTTTAAAAACATCAACATTAATCTTTGTATCAATTTTAGGTTTTAACTTCATAGAAAAGAAGCAAGGATTCATTTGAAATGTCAAAAGATTCATGCACCTGGAGAGACATAATATTTTTGAGTATCGGGTGCAATATTATGTATATTGTACCCGATACTTAATATTATCGATGCGTTATGAGAAAGTTGGAAGTTTTTGTTTTTTTTTACAAATTATGTCAAACCTTCAAAGGTAACATTTAATTCTAATGTTTTTAGCTCTTCATTGAGCTGTAGAAAGAACTAACACTTAGTTAATAAAAGTTAGTTTTTCGGTTAGAAAATATCCTGATCCTCACCTCCACCCTGGAAATGACCTAAGGGTGTTTTCAGACCTACAGAACTGGGTCGGCCTCTCTGGTACAGCTCTCCACTTGTTTAAATCCTACTTAAAGGACAGGGACTTTTTTGTATCAGTAGGTAACTTTACATCCCAGACGACAAAAATCACATGTGGGGTTCCCCAAGGGTCCATTCTGGGTCCCCTCCTTTTCAATATCTACATGCTCCCCCTAGCTCAGATAATAAAAAACAACAACATCAGCTACCATAACTATGCAGACGACACACAGCTCTACATCACCATGTCACCAGGTGACTATGAACCAGTTCAGGCACTCAGTAAATGCCTAGAAGAAATCAATACGTGGATGTGCCAAAATTTTCTTCAGTTGAATAAAAACAAAACAGAAGTAATAATATTTGGACCAATAGAGGAGAGATCAAAAGTTAGCACACAGCTTCAGCTGCTTCAGCTAGGAACCACTGATCAGGCCCGAAACCTGGGTGTAGTGATGGACTCAGACCTGAACCTTCAAAAGCATCTAAAGACAGTTACAAGGTCGGCTTTCTATCACCTGAAGAACATTTCCAGGATTAAAGGACTAATGTCTCAGCAGGATCTGGAAAAACTAATCCATGCGTTTATTTTTAGTAGAATTGATTACTGCAACGGTGTTTTCACAGGTCTGCCTAAAAAGTGGATCAGACAGCTGCAGCTGATCCAGAACGCTGCTGCCCGCGTCCTCACTAAGACTAAGAAAGTAGAGCACATAATCCCAGTTCTAAAGTCCTTACACTGGCTCCCTGTATCTCAGAGAATAGACTTTAAAATCCTTCTGTTAGTCTATAAATCCCTAAATGGCTTAGCACCTAAATACATCACAGACTTGTTATCAGTGCATAAACCCTCCAGACCACTCAGGTCTTCTGGCTCCACCCTACTCTGCATACCTAGAACACGAACCAAACACGGAGAAGCAGCATTTAGTTCCTATGCTCCACTGATCTGGAATAAACTTCCAGAAAACTGTAAAAGTGCTGAAAGCCTGAGTTCCTTTAAATCGAGATTAAAAACACATTTGTTTAAAATTGCCTTTGAATGTTCAAGTTAAACAGTTTTAAAATTACTTTTTTTTTTCCTACATTCTATCCGTACTTGCTTTTATTCCTATATTTTAATCATGTAAAGCACTTTGCATTGTCTCTGTACTGAATTGTGCTATATAAATAAATTTGCCTTGCCTTGCCTTACAGTGGTGTGAGAAAGTGTTCCCCCCCTCCCCTGTTTCTTATTTTTTTGTATCTTTGTCACACCTAAGTGTTTCATATCATCAAACAAATTTAGATATCAGTGAAAGACAAGACTACATTAAGTTTTTAAAAGAAGGTTTATATTAAGGGAACAAACACAAACCCTACATGGCCCTGTGTGAAAAAGTGATTTCTTCCTAAACCTATCACCGGGTCGGGCCGCGCTTAGCAGCAATCAACTGCGATAACTTGCAGTGAGTCTTTTTTTGGCACTGTTGAGGAATCTTGGCCCAATTATCTTTGCGTAATTGTTGCAATTGAGCTACATTGGAGAGTTTTCCTGCATGGTGTATTAGAACTTCCTCTGAAGGTCTTTTTGAAGCACCTCGATCTCTAGTGCAATTTTTCTCTTTTTCAAGTTGTGGAGTTCAATTTCTCCTCTTAATTTGTGTTTTTTCAGGTCAAAATACTAATTTTTTTGTTGAAGATGCCGTTTATATAGGGAACGGATGGCACTATGGGTCATTTTGTGAAAGAAAAAAGGGTGAAACATGCCTCATGCAACAAAAGTAAAAAGAACCTGTTTTTTTTTTCAGGCTTTTTCTTGGTGGCTGATATAAACAGAAGAAACACATCATTTAACAGTGGCCTTTAAAAAGAGGAAAAAGTGGCTTTTTAAAATAAAGTATAATAATTAAAGGCTACCATTTTGTAGAATATTCTTGTACTTCACTTTTACTTGTCCCCATGTTCTAGTGGGTCCCGTGGAGGGTCTGACGTAAAAGAACAAAGTAAATATGAAATTATTAAAAAGCAAAAATACATACTGTAGAAAGTGATAGAAACATCTAACATGGACAGCACTTATGCATGTAATTTGTCTGATATTTTTTGCCAGCCCTCTCTCCTGGCTTTAGCAGACTTTGAGGTGTTCCCTGACGTTTTAATTAATGACTCAAATTCAGCATAACCTTCCATTAAAAGCTCTTGTTCTGCTTGGGAGAAAAACTGTGGGCGTTCTTTGGCCATGCTGAACAGCCAATAGCAACGTTGCTGATCATTGTTTCTACTATTGATACATTTCCCCTTTTAAACAAACACATGAACCCGCAGTTATCTCAGATAACTCAATCCAGAGATACTAATCATAAACAACAGGTGTGTTTGAAGAAACCAATTAGCCGGATCATGATTAGCCGGATGAAATCATCTTGGATGTCTCATTTGATCTCGGATGTTTTAAGCAACGTACGAAGAACGGACCCCTGGTCTTGCTGGTGTGTTTTGAATCATAGTTCTGCTGCAGAACCCAACCTGGTTTCAGCTGGAGGCCATAAACAGACGACCGGACCTTCTCCTGCAGGATGTTTTCATTCACGCCAGAACTCATGGGTCCATTTATCACAGTGGATCTTCCAGGTCCTGCAGCAGCAAAACAGCCCCAGACCATCACACCACCACCACGTTTTCCTGTAGCTCTGATGTTCTTGTTCTGAAATGTAGGGTTATTTTTACGGCTTTAGTTACTTTTAAGTCTTGGGGATCATCAAGATGTGTTCTGGAAAAATTGAGACGAGCCTTGATGTTGTTTTTGCTTAGCAGTGGTTTTGGTCTCGGACCTCCACCATGCAGGCCATTTTAGCCCGGCCGCTTTGTGGTGATGGAGGCGTGAACTTTGACCTTAAATGAAACCAGCGAGGCCTGCAAGTCTTTGGCTGTTGTTCTGGAGTCTGTTGTGGCCCCTTGGATGAGTTGTTAATGCACTCTTGGGGTAGATTTGGTCTATTGGCCTCTCCTGGGAAGGTTCACCACTGTTCCAGGTTTTCACCATTTCTGGATAATGGCTCTCACTGTGGTTCGCTGGAGTCCCAAAGCTTCAAAACTGAAAATTACTTTCTTTCTCAGTTGTTCCTGAATTTTTTGGATCTCGGCATGACGTCTAGCATTTGAGGATCTTTTGGTGTACTTCACTTTATCAGGCAGGTCCCCTTTAAGCGATTTCTTAATTGAGAACAGGTGTGGCAGTAATCCAGCCTGGATGTGGCCAGAGAAGCTGAACTCAGGTGTGATAAACCACAGTTATTTATTTTGGTGTTTCGAAGATGTTTAATTTCAAAGAAAACTTGGATTGTTTGAGGGTATTGGATTCTGTAGCCTTAGTCAACCAAAACCGGTGACTGTCTGACATTATTTTGGATCTGTATTTGTGTGTTTAGGTGGACTGCAAAGATCTGATGAATTGTCTGACCAGCAGGACGCTGATAACCAGAGGAGAGACGGTGTCCACCCCACTCAGCATGGAGCAAGCTCTCGATGTTCGAGATGCTTTCGTTAAGGTAAAGCCCACAATAAGAATACGAAATCAATTTATAAAGTTTCATGAGTTGTTTGTGCTTGTTTTGTAAATAACTCATCTCATACAGATAAAGATAAACAATGGAAACAAGAAATGTGAGACCAAAGCTCCTTTAATGCAGCTCTCGCTTGCTTACTGGCGCGTTGCGTGTTTCTGTCCATGCAGGGCATTTATGGGCGCTTGTTTGTTTGGATTGTGGAGAAGATAAATGCAGCCATTTACAGGCCTACATCCTCACAGCCCAAAGCTCTCAGGCGTTCAATTGGACTGCTGGATATCTTTGGCTTTGAGAACTTCACCATCAACAGGTAAAAATCCCACAGACCTTCGTAACTTTAGCACTCTCTGCAGCTCACAGGTTGTCCCATCTTAACCTCTATGGATGCAGTAAAAACACTAAATTAACCTTGCTAGTGAGTTAACAAACCCCAAATTCCTCCAGATGAGTGCTTGATGCCTTTATCATTTGAATGTCTGCATTTTTGTGGGGTGGGCTCATTCTCGTCCCTGCAGCTTTGAGCAGCTGTGCATCAACTTCGCCAACGAGAACCTGCAGCAGTTCTTCGTGCGTCACGTCTTCAAGCTGGAGCAGGAGGAGTACAACCTGGAAAACATCAACTGGCAGCACATCGAGTTCACCGACAACCAGGACGCCCTGGATATGATTGCCATCAAACCCATGAACATCATCTCGCTCATCGACGAGGAAAGCAAGTTCCCTAAGGTAAATCCAGCTCAGGTACACCTCTCTGTTTGTGTGCAGCTTATCCCTAAAGCGGTGATGGTTTAATTGGGACGCTTGATCAGTTTCCAGTCTTGAACCTTTGTAGAGCCTGTACCGAATGATGACCTTTTAGCACAATATGTTCATTACTCCTATTAACATAAATCTAGGTAACAGTTTGTACCGTTTTAATCGTTTTTTGTAACTTTCAGCTCAATCTTTACCTCAGCGGTTCATAAATTATCTTTTAATATTCATAAGTTCTCTTCAGAAACAGAATAACGGTAAAAACTTGTAGAAATAGGCACACACGCATGCTACGGCTACATTTACTTGCACATAACATTTCTGTAGCTCCAAACATGACAAGTGACAAATACTTTGGTTTATATGTTTCTCTTTTGTCTTCTGTTTTTACTTGGAGCCTTGCAAAAACATTTAGCTTAAATCTGCAATATTGTCTTTGTAAAAGACCAAAAAGAAAGTTAAAATCGTGTAAAGTCTGACCCAGATGATTGATGTTTTGCTGTGACTGGTTTAAAACGTCTAGAAAGCGGTGAGAGGGGAATGTGCATGGCCGTCTTTCTGCTTTCTCTCGTGGATCACACAGTCAGTGGATGGGTTAGAGTTGACATCCAGCCATCAGCTGAACATGCCTCTGTTTGTTTTCGCCCCACAGGGGACAGACACCACCATGCTGAACAAGCTCAACTTCCAGCACAAGCTCAACACAAACTACATCCCACCGAAGAACAACTACGAGACTCAGTTTGGTATTCAGCACTTTGCTGGAGTGGTGTACTACGAAACAAGAGGTCAGAGTTACTTTGTGCACCGCACAGATGGGGCGTGTCGCGGTTCGTAGGTTTTGCTTGTTCTAGTTGGCCTGCTATGGATTCATTAGACTCACTTTTGGTGAAGCTCTGTTTATTACAGCTAATCACCTGTTTTACTTCGGTTTTGTTTCGGTGATGTCATCGTCTTTTGTCTCTCAGGTAGTTTAACTTTCTGCTCTCTGACTGTCATGTCTGACATGTTCCCTAATATAGATGCTCTTCAGGTGGCTTTACGCCTCATACGTGTTCCCACGTTTTTCATCCAACCCAGTCTCACAAAAAAAAACGTTTAGTAGCCATGTTGGTCCACAGGGGGAAATGTCGTATTAGGGCTGGACGATCTAGAACAACTGAAAATCTTACAATTTAATGTTTAATTGAATGTTCGGTACAACACAAAACATTTGTCTTTTAATAAGCACACTTTTTACATATGCTTTAATTTCGTAGTAAATGGGGCGACTTTTACTCAAATGCAGACTTTGTTGCATTAAATCTGATTGGAATTAATTTAATAAAATAGGCTAAACACAGTTTAATAACTTGATCATAAGATCAGATTTTGTTGGGCAGGGTAGGGCTGGACGATATAGAAAAAAGGCATAAAATAGAAATCATATTGATCGATTTCGATAATTATCAACAAATTCAAAACATATTTTACAAAAAAACATATATACAAAACATATATTTTAAGTGCAGCCCTGGCCATTTTATGCTGTTGCTTAATGACCCATTTTTAGATATAGACACACAAACACTGAATTCAAACTCAACCAATTATTCAACCAACTTTTTACTAAAACTGCAAGTTTAAAAAAAATAAGTAAAAAGAACACGCGCTCTCTGAACTCTTTGAAGGGGGCGGAGCTTGGTTCCTGGGTCTGCATTGTGATTGGTTGGGAGGATGTGATGATGTAATATTAACCTACAGGGCTAGAATGCAAAAGGAAGGAAAACTGTTATTCTATTGAACTTTTTATTGACCTTTTTTTTTTTTTCTGTCATCGATATACATCTATCGATCGATATATATTATGAATTATTGTCCAGCCCTACATCGTATTGTCACAATTTGGCTCCTCAATACGTTTTAGTCCTATGTTGTTGTTTTTTTGTTTGGTTTTATTATTTTACATCCGCTTACATCTCAGTCACGTGACTATGAAGGTTCCCCCTGCGGAAAATGGCCGTCATTCCCAGCACATTATTTGGAAAACTCAAAATTTAAAGGAAGCATCTGCATTTATATGCACTTTGATGACATTTCTAGCAAGAACTATGCATAATGTTTTGATAATCTTCGTCCAGGGAATGTAGACAATATTTCATTTATTAGTTCCAGCGAATATTTAACTGTGTTCTCAGAAGAACTTGAGACTGATACATTTTCTACTGTTGCTACGGTGGTTACCACAGACACTGAAATTTCTACGTCACCGACATGCGCCGACATTCCCCATACATATAAAAAAAAACGTTTAAGGAGAGCATCTGCATTTATATGCATTTTGATGACTTTTCTTATATCTCACAGGTAGCATCCTATCAGAAAACAACACTGGAGTTCTCGGAACTCCTGAGAGCTTGTCGAACCAGTTTACATGCCCAGGTGCTTGATTTTTATGCACCTTTGGCCATGAAAGTGATCAGAACACCTGATTTCCATTCTTTGGATGGATGAGTGAATACATTTGACTATATAATGTATGTCTAGTTTTTGAATTTGGCCAAATCCCACCAACCTGGGAACTTGTTCACATCAGTGCATTTTATGCCCTGTGCAATGTGAGTGTTGTGAATACAAGAGGGCGCAGATAAAATAAAGATGGGTGCACTGTAACTGCAACTGTGACCATAACTGTAATATTTAATGTGCAATAACTAAGGTGCAATAATCTATTTAATACACTGTCCTACAACCCGTGCAATAATCCTGATGTAGTGACTTCTGCTGCTATCAACACTTGAACATAAGTCAGTACACATGTATGTATGTATGTACAAATGTATACAATGTATATGCACTTACATACGCGTAGGTGCGTATGTAAGTAGGCGCATAGATATATGTATATATTTAAGTATATAGATATGTTTATATATATATATATATATATATAGACCACTAAGAATGTAAATGAGACATTTACATTCCTATTTCCTTTTTTGTATTTTTTTGTTTTTGGTATTCTTTTGATCCATTGTAGATATGAAGATTCACTGTATATAACTGAATGCACCTTCCCTACTCTGCACCTTCTTGTATGAGCCGATGTGACGAGTGAATTTCTCCATTGTGAGATCAATAAAGACTATCTTATCTTATCTTAAATAATAAACTTTAGACCTTCAGAAAGCCTCAAAAAAATGAGGGAATGGTTCAAGAATCGTGCACAGCGCTATAAACTAGCCTGGCCAGACTGACTTACACTGTGTACACGGCGTATCAGTGTGGTAAGGAGCTGGTAGAGCCCGATTTTCAAAGGCGGGACTAACAGGGTCAGCGTCATCAAGGTTAGAACCAATCAGATAACTACGGATGTCACGCAAAAAAACCAAGCAACACGCTCTGTTTTTTTCAATTTGTGGTCCGTGAAACTTGTCCTGCCTTCGAGCAAACTCTCCTGTGAACAGGACGCTTTTGTCTAAAAAACCAAAAAAATCATAGGATGCCTTGGGGTCGTGGCCGAGTGGTTAGAGCAGCGCGCTTTGCACTCAGAGAAGGATGCAAGTACCCGGTTCGATCCCCAGCGCCTGCACTCTGGGTCCCTGAGCAAAGACCCTTAACCCCAGATTGCTCCCCGGGCGCCGCACATGGCAGCCCACTGCTCCCCAAGGGTGACGGGTTAAAAGCAGAGAACAAATTTCGTTGTAATGTATGTTTCAATGACAATAAAGATGATATTACTATTACTATTACTGGTGTACTCACATGCACTTTCTTAATCTTCCAAGGCACCAAGCAACAAAAATCTCCATATTTATCTTGACTGTTATGGTGGCAGAAAAGCACTGCTGCATTATGGGTAATTCTGCCGCTGAGAGTGACGCATCGTAAAGTCCGACCTCCCGCGCTGTGATTGGTCCGGTCTGTTTTGGGGCGGAGGAAATGGAGCCTTACCAGACAGATTTACGCTCTGTCGGTTCTGTTAACTTAAATGTCAGTAGCTGATCAACTTTAATGGCGGTTCCAAATAACGAAGCTTATTTTTATTTTTGGACGTCGATCGGTCAAAAGTAAAAGTGGATGCTCTGACATATGTGTGTAAAAGCTGCATTTTTTTGTCTTCTTCACTGCAGGTTTCCTTGAGAAAAACAGAGACACTTTATATGGAGACATCATCCAGCTGGTTCACTCCTCCAAAAACAAGTTCATCAAACAAATCTTCCAGGCTGACGTTGCTATGGTAAAACTCATCATTAAAGCTGTGGTGACACACCTGAGGAGAAATAAGGAAAAGTGTTGGAACCCATGAAGCATTTCTCCCACAAATGAAAACGCATGTTTATTTCCTTTGTGTTTATTGGAATAACCTTGTTTTCAAGCATCTGATGGTTGTTTTAAATATTGGGATCTCACCTGAAGCCAGATAAAAAGGCTAGGCAAGTTTATTTGTGTAGCACAGCTCAGTAACAAGACAATTCAAAGTGCTGCACATGAACAGAACACAAGAAAAGAGGAATTAGAGGAAAAGAGCCCATTGGGCAAAAAATGAGAGAATTTGACTCAATATTTGCATGTTGTGTCTGTGCCACACCAAGCATGGAGAACAGAAAGAGGAGAAGAGAACTGGACTTGAGAACCAAAATGGTGGAGAAGTATCAGCAATCTCAAGGCTACAAGGCTCCAGAATTCTGGATTTTTTTTGGTCCAGGGTGAGCAGCATAATCAAGAATTTTACTGTAGTTGATCTCTCTGGATGTAAATGGGAGAGAAAAAATTATAAAAGGTGGGTGCATCCGGTCAGCACGAACCATCTGTTGACATTTGAATGAAATGAAACTCTATACGTCAATATAAAGGACGCCACCGCTGACATGGAGACGTAAGAGCTAGACTGCAGTTTGCCAAAATGTACGTGAGTAAGCCAACCTCTTGCGGACAGATCAAGAATCTTTATTGTCATTTTGTTACCATAATGAAATGTTGGTGAGACACCGTCTCAGAATTCACACATATTCCCACAGACGCAACAAGACCTAATGTTTTCAAATGGTTAAATGCACTGACAGCACTTACTGAGAAGCTAAAAGTGTGCACATAGACTTTAGCATCTGGCGAGATTTAAATGTTAGTCAAAAAAGACAGACAGCAGTCACTGTAAAATACTTCATGACTGCGGCAAAATACTCAGAGAAGTTAAAAAGTGTGCAAATACAATAAAACGTGAGAGACAGGGTAAATAATTGTCAATCAAATCAAGAACCAGCATGATTGTAAGCAGACTATGAACTGGGCTGTTGGTTTATCTGACTCTCAGCAGGGGGCGATAACCCTCACAGCTTTGGAAAAGAAGCAGTTTTTAAGTCTATTAGTTTTTGATTTCATGTTCCTGAATTGATTACCTGATGGAGGAGGGACAAACGAGACATTGTCCCAGTGGGTGGGAGCTGTAGCTATACATCTGGCCCTTTTCTGGACTTGTGCTGCATAAACCGTGTCTAGATCTTGTAGACCGGGTCCAGGCAGACAGATGAGACCAAGATGGAGCTTTTTGGTAAACCTCATCATTCTTTTCATTAGAAAGGGAACAAGGCCTACAAAGATAGGTGTCTGTATTCACAAAGAATCCTAGGACTAAAAGTAGCGCTTAGTGATGTCATTTTAGGATAAATCTTCAAATATCCTTAATTCGAGGATTTTTCTTCCAAGATGCAAAGAGAATAAGATGAATTTATTTGCGTTTCTGAGTCGACCTATTTGACCTTAGTCCAGGGACCAATTTATCGTTCAGGTGGACAGACGCGCTGCTCCTCTGTTTTTTTTCACGTCGGCCAAATGAATAAAACCGCTTTATACAAGATGAGAATCCTAGTAAAATGCTGACAGGTGAGTGTGCATTAATATCAAATGGATGAAGTAGTAAAATGATCATTAAGGAGAGCAAAAGTAACTATAAGCAAATCAAAATAACGAGAATTTAAATGGGGTGCATTTTAATGCTTTGTGACGATTATATTTTTAGCTTCATCTAAACCTTCTACCTGTATGTTAGACCCAATCCCAACCAAGTTGTTTAAGGAGGTATTCCCTCTGATCAGTGGTCCTATTTTAGACATGATTAATCTATCCTTAGTAAATGGATATGTACCAAAGGCTTTTAAAGTAGCTGTTATTAAACCTTTACTTAAGAAACCTTCTCTTGATCAAGATGAGCTAGTAAACTACAGACCTATATCTAATCTTCTTTTCTTATCTAAAATTCTTGAGAAAGTAGTTGCTAATCAACTTTGTGAACATTTACAAAGTAATGACCTACTTGAGGAGTTTCAGTCAGGCTTCAGAGCTCATCATAGCACTGAAACAGCTCTGGTGAAGGTCACCAATGATATTCTCATGGCCTCAGATAATGGACTTGTGTCTGTACTTGTCCTGTTAGATCTCAGTGCTGCATTTGATACAGTTGATCACAATATTCTCCTACAAAGACTTGAGCATACTGTAGGGATTAAGGGAAAAGCATTAGGCTGGTTTAAATCTTATCTGTCGGACAGATTCCAGTTTGTTCATGTTAATAATAAATCTTCTTCAAACTTTAGGGTCACCTGTGGAGTACCACAGGGTTCAGTCCTTGGACCAATTCTATTTACTATATATATGCTTCCGGTTGGCAAAATTATCAGACAGCATGGGATTAATTTCCACTGTTATGCTGATGACACTCAGCTATATTTATCCATAAATCCTGATGAATCCAATCAGTTACTTCGACTGCAGTCATGTCTTGATGACATCAAAAGCTGGATGACTTTAAATTTCCTGCATTTAAATTCTGACAAGACAGAAGTTGTAATCTTTGGGCCAGAGTCCTCAAAAAATAAACTTCTTAATCAATCACTTAATCTGGATGGCATTAACTTGGCCTCTGGTAATAAAGTTAAAAACCTTGGTGTTGTTTTCGACCAAGACATGTCATTTAAATCCCATATTAAACAGGTTTCCAGAGTTTCCTTTTTTCACCTCCGGAATATCGCCAAAATTAGAAACATTCTGTCCAGGGGTGATGCTGAAAAACTAGTCCATGCATTTGTTACTTCAAGGCTGGACTATTGTAATTCTTTACTATCAGGAAGTCCACAAAATGCAGTTCGAAGTCTTCAGCTGATCCAAAATGCTGCGGCAAGAGTTCTGATGAAAATCAACAAGAGGGATCATATTTCTCCAATTTTAGCTTCCCTTCATTGGCTTCCTGTTAAATCAAGAATAGAATTTAAAATTCTTCTTCTAACGTATAAAGCCCTTAATAATCAAGCTCCATCATATATCAGAGCTCTGATTACTCCGTATGTTCCTAACAGAGCACTTCGCTCTCAGACTGCAGGTCTGCTGGTGGTTCCTAGAGTCTCTAAAAGTAGAATGGGAGGCAGATCCTTTAGCTATCAGGCTCCTCTCCTGTGGAACCAACTCCCAGTTTTGGTCCGTGAGGCAGACACCCTATCTATTTTTAAGACTAATCTTAAAACATTCCTTTTTGACAAAGCTTATAGTTAGAGTGGCTCATGTTACCCTGAGCTACCTCTATAGTTATGCTGCTATAGGCTTAGGCTACTGGAGGACATCAGGGTCTAATTTTCTCACTCTACTGATTTCTACTGTTCTTCATTCTACGGTTCTCCAGTTTTGTATTGTATTACATTGAAATGACTGTCGTCATTTCAGCTTTTAACTTTTTGCTCTCTCTCTTTTTCTTCATAGTAGGTACACCTGGTCTGGCGTTCTGTTAACTTTGACATCATCCAGAGAAGACGGCTCACCCGTTACTACCATCTAATGTAGAACAGATTACTAGATCAATGTGTGCTTCTGTGCTTTTTTGTCTCTCTTGTTGTGTCTCTGCTCTGTCTTCTGTAACCCCAGTCGGTCGAGGCAGATGACCGTTCATACTGAGCCCGGTTCTGCCGGAGGTTTTTTTTTCCCGTTAATGGGTGGTTTTTCTTCCCACTGTCGCTTCATGCTTGCTCAGTATGAGGGATTGCAGCAAAACCATGTAAAATGCAGACGACTCTCCCTGTGGCTCTACGGTTCCCCAGGAGTGAATGCTGCTTGTCAAGACTTGATGCAATCAACTGGTTTCCTTATATAGGACATTTTGACCAATCTGTATAATCTGACCCAATCTGTATAATATGATTGAACTTGATTTTGTAAAGTGCCTTGAGATGACATGTTTCATGATTTGGCGCTATATAAATAAAATTGAATTGAATTGAATTGAATATATTTAAGTTTTATGGTCATGACGCACTTTTCTTAATCAAGTTTAATCGGTTAATTGGTCTCTATTGTTTCGTGTTTGTGGGTATTTTAGGTTTTTTTTGTATCGACCAATCACAGAGTCGCTCTTAGCAACTATCTGAATCCCTCTTAATGAATTTTTATTTATGAATATGGGCACACGTTGTTTTGCTGCCTCTGGCACTGGGGGCCTCAACTGCGTAAAAGGCGTTATGAAATCTGAATATTACCAAGGAATTTTGGGCTGCAATGTAGGGCTGAGTGTCAGAGAGTTGGGTCTGCATCCAAAGTCGTGGGTTTTCCAGCATGTAAAGCATTTGGCTTTTTTTCTGTTTTTTAGTGTTGTTCCAATACACAAAAGAAATAAACAGGTGTATAACAAAACGTGTTAAATAAAAAAAAAAATCTTCTGGGAGATGATTCATTGTGTGGGAAAAATCAGGGGTGCCAACATTTAATTGGCCATGGCTGCATGCAGGTGAAGGAGGGGGAGCTGCTCTGGCATGGCAGTGCCGAGTACGCTTGAGACGGGATCGTTTCCTGATTCCTGTTTGGTTCGTGTTGTGCATCTCACCGTAGACGGACCTTTGGGTTTATAGGTTTAGCAATTTATGAAGAAATTCAAATCAGACATGGTTTTTCCAAGCATATATTTGTCTATTGTATAACTTATGTTGACAAAAATGAGTGTACTCTATGGGTTAAACCCTTTAAAACTCTATATAGTTAATCTATCTGAAGAAAAAGTTAATTTTCTATTCTTACATTGTAGGGTTTTCCTTCTTCTGCATGCCAGATTTAGCTGTTTTGTTTCAGATTTGTGTTTCTCAGTAACTTTGCTGTCTTCTGTCTTCAATCCTCCTATATGGTGGGGTCTCTTGTGTGCAAACATGCCTGTGTGCTGCTTCTTGCCAGTTTCTGTGTGGTTATGCTCCTGGTGCTACAACGGCCACAAAGGTAACAACCTTTAAAAGAAACGCATGCAAGGGTCCAAACAGAAAATGTAGTTAATTCATCTGACCTCATTCGTGACAAACCAGTATTCGTCTGTTTTTATTACCTATAACAATAATGTTCTTCCTTAGTGTGTAGTTTTTATTTCATAAATAAAAATAGACATTATTTTATTCTTTTTCCATAGCAAAATTTGCATCATGGGTCAACATTAAATTTTTACTACTTCTGTTTAATCAATTAATCTATCTCAAACTCATAAATGTGAAGTAAAGCCAAAAAGACAACTACAAAAAGTGAGATTTTGGTACGTCAAAATTCTAGTAATAGATGTTTTTAATTTGATTTAACCTCTTATTATTTGTAATTATAATGATTTGTTAATAATTTTCTGATTATCAACGTTCTGTTTTCTGGTCCATATTATGTATGCTTAAATAGGTTTAATTTTATTTTTTAGATGTTTCTAATACCTGATTTGTTTTGGTTTTTTTTGTTTTTTTTACTGCATATTAACATGGCAAGTTTAACCAGACCTAGTTATATAAAGAAAAACAAAACACCCCAACACTTGGGTGAAGATTTATGTAGTGTGGTGATTTATTTTACTGTAGCCACTAGGGGGCAGAAGGATTACACCTACAAGACATTTAAAATTCAGTTTAGGGAAAAGTGTTTAGGATAAAACATTAATATTTGGTTTTTAATTAATTGTTAGATTAAGCATACAATTCTCACCTTTAGTGTAAATACGTAAGGATGTTAAGCTTATAGCATTAAGCGAATTATGCATTATATTCCCTTTCTAACACAGTGAAATATTACTAAAATATGACAATATATTAAATCTTTTATTATATTCCCTGTCAACAATTTTTTTCAGTCACATAAAAGCTAGAAGTTTTATTTTTAATTTATGATTGTCTCATTTTGTTAACTTTTTGGTTTTTAGAAAAAAACTACAAAAGTGAGATGTATGCTCTTCATATAATAAAATGAACTTTTTTATAAACAAAGTTAATCTTATTAAAAAAACTTTTTTTTTTGGCATTTCCTTTTCTGCAAAAATCATGAATTTTACCCAGATGTTTACATTTCCAAAATGTTTTTATATTAAAGTGTGAGCCAGAAGTAAAAATGCATATTTATTTAGGAGACAAGGAAAGAGGAAAGGGGCTTGTGTCACAGCTCAGGAAATGTCTTGGTGGCCGACCCTGACATTTTCCGGCTGTCCCTTTTCTGCGTGCATGTGACTCTGTGTTTGTATGTGTTCAGGGTGCAGAAACCAGGAAGCGCTCTCCCACTCTGAGCAGTCAGTTTAAAAGATCTCTGGAGCTGCTGATGAGAACTCTGAGCGTCTGTCAGCCGTTCTTTGTTCGCTGCATTAAACCCAATGAGTACAAGAAACCCATGGTGAGTATCTTCTCTCTTTTCAGCTTATTAAACTGTTTACTTGCCTCTTCTTGACATTGGAGGCAGTTTGCAGATAGGTAGGATATGAAATGGAACAGAAATATCATTTTTGCTGCTGGTAAGCATGAATTTGCTCACTGTGGAACAACAAAGCTCAAATCTGCAACATAAAAAATACTGAACAGTTAATAAAAATAGCATATTGAATAAATTAAAGATGTGTGAAACTGAGTAGGGTGACGTGTATGTGTATTTAAGCATGAAAAACACCAACAGACTATTTACTACAATGGAAAAAAACTGCAAAATACAGCAGAGATGATAAACAGGTACTGAGTTTACTGGGAGCAGTGATGGATATAAAGCCCAACAGCCGCTGGGAGTAAGGATTCAGTTCAATTCAATTTTATTTATATAGCGCCAATTCATGAAACATGTCATCCCAAGGCACTTTACAAAGTCAAGTTCAATCATATTATACAGATTGGGTCAGATTATACAGATTGGTCAAAAAATTTCCTATATAAGGAAACCAGTTGATTGCATCAAAGTCCCGACAAGCAGCATTCACTCCTGGAGAAGCGTAGAGCCACAGGGAGAGTCGTCTGCATTGTCCATGGCTTTGCAGCAATCCCTCATACTGAGCAAGCATGAAGCGACAGTGGAAAGAAAAACCACCCGTTAACGGGAAGGAAAAACCTCCAGCAGAACCAGAACCGGGCTCAGTATGAACGGTCATCTGCCTCGACCCACTGGGGGTTAGAGAAGACAGAGCAGAGACACAACAAGAGAGACAAAAAAGCACAGAAGCACACATTGATCCAGTAATCTGTTCTACATTAGATGGTAATAGCAGGTGATCTGTCTTCTCTGGATGATGTCACAGTTAATAGAACGTCAGACCAGGTGTACCTACTATGAAGAGAAAAAAGAGAGAACAAAAAGTTATAAGCAGAAATGATGACAAGCAATGCATAATTGAAGAACAGTAGAACTCAATAGAGTGCTATAGAGGTAGCTCAGGGTAACATGAGCCACTCTAACTATAAGCTTTGTCAAAAAGGAAAGTTTTAAGATTAGTCTTAAAAGTAGACGGGGTGTCTGCCTCATGGACCAAAACTGGGAGTTGGTTCCACAGGAGAGGAGCCTGATAGCTAAAGGATCTGCCTCCCATTCTACTTTTAGAGACTCTAGGAACCACCAGCAGACCTGCAGTCCGAGAGCGAAGTGCTCTGTTAGGAACATACGGGGTAATCAGAGCTCTGATATATGATGGAGCTTGATTATTAAGGGCTTTATACGTTAGAAGAAGATTTTAAATTCTATTCTTGATTTAACAGGAAGCCAATGAAGGGAAGCTAAAATTGGAGAAATATGATCCCTCTTGTTGATTTTCATCAGAACTCTTGCTGCAGCATTTTGGATCAGCTGAAGACTTTGAACTGCATTTTGTGGACTTCCTGATAGTAAAGAATTACAATAGTCCAGCCTTGAAGTAACAAATGCATGGACTAGTTTTTCAGCATCACCCCTGGACAGAATGTTTCTAATTTTGGCGATATTCCTGAGGTGAAAAAAGGAAACTCTGGAAACCTGTTTAATATGGATTTAAATGACATGTCTTGGTAAAAAATAACACCAAGGTTTTTTACTTTATTACCAGAGGCCAAGTTAATGCCATCCAGATTAAGTGATTAAGAAGTTTATCTTTTGAGGACTCTGGCCCAAAGATTACAACTTCTGTCTTGTCAGAATTTAAATGCAGGAAATTTAAAGTCATCCAGCTTTTGATGTCATCAAGACATGACTGCAGTCGAAGTAATTGATTGGATTCATCAGGATTTATGGACAAATACAACTGAGTGTTATCAGCATAACAGTGGAAATTAATCCCATGCTGTCTGATAATTTTGCCGATCGGAAGCATATATATAGTAAAGAGAATTGGTCCAAGAACTGAACCCTGTGGTACTCCACAAGTGACCCTAGAGTTTGAGGAAGATTTATTATTAACATGAACAAACTGGAATCTGTCCGACAGATAAGATTTAAACCAGCCTAATGCTTTCCCCTTAATCCCTACAGTATGTTCAAGTCTTTGTAGGAGAATATTGTGATCAACTGTATCAAATGCAGCACTAAGATCTAACAGGACAAGTACAGACTCAAGTCCATTATCTGCGATAACGCTACTTTGTGCGCCTAGGATGCAGCAGTCTGTTACCGAAGGAGTTCTCCAGCTCTGCAACAGCTTTGTGATTGTGGGGGGAGACGTTATTTTATCCGGAGTCTTTGGATATCAATAATCATTTGATAATCTAGGATAAACCATACAGTCGGCATAATAGGTGCAAAATACTGCAGGATTTTATGTTTCTACGGTTAAACAACCATTTTTTTCTATCGGACAAATATGCTATAACTTCAGCATGTGTAAATTATTTTTAAATTTTATTGTCCTGACAATATACTGTTCTTGGCTAAATGCAAAAAATAAAATAAAATCTGGCAACAATTACATGAAAGTAGAATTTGCATTTTAATAATTTTGTTATAAAGTTTAAAGGGTTGAATAAATGATTCCAGAAGCTTTTTCAGGTTTTCAGTGATTATTTGTGGAGGAAAGACACACGTAACTTTGTAGAATGGGAAACGGTCCCTGTGACGTTTATTATGCTTTAATTTTAGCTAAATAAAAGTCAGCTTTTCATTAATTTTTAGCTCAAACCTTTCAGACTTTCCTTTATTGGATAAAATAAACGATTTAGCATCCTTTTTCCAGAAAGTTGACAGTTGATGTGATTTGCAGCTTTTCGACCGGGAGCTCTGCGTACGTCAGCTGAGGTACTCTGGTATGATGGAGACGATCCGTATTCGCCGGGCTGGATATCCCATCCGGTACACCTTTGTGGAGTTTGTTGACCGCTACAGGGTTCTGATGCCCGGAGTAAAACCGGCATATAAACAGGTAGGGTTGATATCTGTGTGTCCGTTTAAAATAACAAAAGCCAAAATAGAAAAGCTTTGTGTAGAAGATGAAGTACACATTCTAGAAATTTCCATTGGATTCAAGAGAGGAAGTAGCAGCCAGATGTTGCTAATGCAATTCTCTTTATCAAGAATCAAACATCTTTATTGCCACTATGTGTTACCATAATGACATTTTTGATGAGGCATACACCGGTTCAGAATGCACATAATACATATTACACCCAGACACAACAGACATAATGTTTTTTTTATTATAATCAGTCAATTGCACTGGCCAACAACACTCCCTGAGGGGCTTAAACGTGCAAATAGTCCTCAGCAGATAATGGACCCATTTCCGAGTCAAAAGTCAGTCTGTAATACTTTATAAAAATTAGTTGCATAACTGTGCAATTTGCGTGGATGTCTAAACGGACAGTCCTGAGAAATTGAAATGTGCGAATACAAATTTGCAAGTGAGAGACACTGTAAACAATTCTTATTGGATCAAGAACCCCTGGAACCTGTAGTGCGTTTATAACATGTAACAGATAAAACCAAGCACAGCACATCAGTAAATAAGAGCGGGGGGGGGGGGGGGGGGGGTTGGGGATGATTTGGGCTTGCAGTCAACTAGGATCTACTCTGGATACCACATGTGAGGTAATTTGTCCAACAGCGGAAGCCTGGTCCAAACACAGGACACTGATCCTAAACACAGCAGCAAATCTACAGCAGAATGGCTGGAAAAGAATTTAGCAATGGCCTAGTCAAAGTCCAGAATATAACCTGACTAAAATACTATGCTGGGGTCTAAACAGAGCCGTGCATAAATAAATACCAGCAAACTTTTATGAACTGAAGCAAATATGTAAAAAAGAGTGGATCAAACCCCCTCCAGAATGATCCTTGCTAATCAATGATCCATCCAAGAACAGCCGTTTTATATGCAGAAAATACAGGCCTTCTAAATGTGACAACAGCACTTTGGGGTAAGACAACTGTCAATATAAACGTGTGCGTAGGCGTCTGAATTTTGTAAATGTAGGTCAATAAGTGGGAATAAACTTAAGATTTGTACTTGTGACATCAGATGTTTCATCTGTGAGAATACAAATTTAGAAGTTACGAATACAAGTTACAAAGTTACAACTTTGCAAAAATACAAGTACAAATCCAAAATTTACGAGTACGAATCTAGAACCCCTGATGAAGCTGTTGGTGGCAGTAATGACGTGACGACAGTTGTTTCATCTGTGTAGCAGTCCCTCAGACCAAAGAAGAAACGGAGAGCCTCGACGGGTGCAGTTGTTTTCATTTACTGGATTCATACTGAATTTACACCGTGAAAACTAAACAAACACAAACATAAAATACATCTGCTTAGATGCCTTTCTTTGACACAGAATATAAAACATTACATAAAGTACAAACTTTATAAACAAACAAAGCTCTAAATATGTACCTCGCTCCGCTGTCCAAGGGCTGCAAGGTGTTTAGCTGTAGGTCCATAACTGCTGCTATTGAGCCTCATGAAGCTGCACTCAAAACAAATGTGCGCCCAGTCTTAATCTCTAACAAAAAAAGAGCGCTTTCTTTCGTTCTCTCGCCGGTAGGATATTAAGCTCTGAGACTGACTGACGGGGAGGTAGCAGAAACTTTCTTACTCTTGTGCGCACCCTTATTACCAACTGAGCTACAGCACCCCCTACTGTACATTACCCGTAACAACTTAGATCCAAAGAATAGACATTTACAATCTAGCTGTGTCTCAATTCGGCGGCTGCGTCCTTCGAAGGACGCAGCCGCCGAATTGAGACACAGCTTCTGTGAGAACACGTGCTATTTTCTTCATTGTCTTTCTTTTCTTCTTGTTTACTGGTGGTTGGTGAAAAACATTCAGGTTCATTAACGCCACCAACTGGTAAGGAGTGTAATAGCTTCATCAGGGGTTCTAGATTCGTACTAGTAAATTTTGGATTTTTACTTTCTCTGTTGCAAAAGATGTGATGTAACACATATGTATGAGTTGACTACCAGGAACAAATACAAATCTTAAATGTATTGACACTTATTGGCTTACATTGACAAATTCAGACACCTACGCCTACGTTTATATTGTCCGTTATCTTATCTCATCCAGCGCCCCCTGCTGTTTGGTCTGTACCTGTGGTCAGTAGTATGATGAATACTATGAACTCATGAAAAAGTACAAAGCTTTATGTAACATAAGTTTGTCTTTAATGTTTATGGCTTCATATTATTTTGCCATGGGGTTCTTAGCTAGTTAAAAGTTGACTCCAGGTACGAGTCGGGCTAAAAGCTTTTTAGATTGTTTAATATTGTGTAGTTAAAAAAAAGTGTGGCAATGTTGAAGCATTCCAGTTGTTAGAAACCATTGTTATGTTATAAATTAACCCATATGTATGCTATACATTTTAAATGGGATTCAGGGTAATCTTCAGGGCGACAGTTAATGTATTAAAACAAAACGATATAAAATATATTTAGCGTTTATCATTTTTGACTCATTTTGTTGAGATGGGGGTGCCTGAAAGTTTTTCCTTCTTCAAAGAGAGGCACAACAGAAAATATTTGAGAACCACTTCATTAAAGAAAAGGAAAAGCCCCATTTCTAAATAATTTGTTATCCTTAAACTAGCTCTCCTATCAGGATAGGTGTTAAAGTGTGCTCCGACCACAGAAGATCCTCATTTTGGGATTTAGGTTTGGCTCATACAGCCTCTTCCAACGTCAGGAACCAATACGTGTTTATCCACTTGGGTTTTTCCCCACAGATTCCTTCCCTGCCACTCCCTGTACGTGGTTTTTTTTCTCCAGCCTCCCTACGAAACCTTTCAAAAACAGTTGATTGTGTTTTTAATGCCAGGCCTCTGATTAAGCTGTGACTCTGGGATGTTGTTGAGTTGTTGTTTTAGCGCATACCTGCGTGATCCATGATGGTTGGGATTGTTTGGTTTGTTAAACTGTGTTCTGAATCAGATCAATTTTGATATAAAAAAGTTATTTTGGTAACACATTCAATTTACTTCATTTTATAGAAGCCAGAAATCTTTAGAAATACCAGATCCCTAAATTTAGGAACAGACATTTGTGACTTAGCTTTGTTCAGACTGCTGTAAGTGAACAGATTAGCTAAAATGATGCAGCCTCTCATTGAATTTCAATAGATTTAACAAGTTTTCATTGAGTCTAGTTTTTTTTAAAGGTTATTACCCAATTGATTTTTAAAAAAATGTTACTTCTTATATATTTATAGTATTTTTAAGTCTTCTGCGTCCTGATTTAATTTGTGAGGCCTGGAGCCCTTTAGGCGCCGTTATATTTACCTCTTGCTCTCCCTCGTCAGGAGGACCTGAGAGGAACCTGTCAGAGGATCGCTGAAGCGGTGCTCGGCAGAGACGATGACTGGCAGATGGGAAAAACCAAGATCTTCCTCAAGGTACCCTCCCATCAAAGGTTTAATGCGTTGTAGAGGCACGATAAGGGATTATGTTAAAGCAGCGCGGCATCCAGTACGATGCAGGACGACATTTAAGCAGCGTGATTACACCTAGCTGGAGATGAACCAGTTCATCCCAGTGGTGAAGCTCTGCTGTGATTGTTTCCAGTGTCCAGCGACAGGAAGGACCATGTTTTGTTTCCTGCTGTGCAGCACGTCCGTTAACTGGTCACCACCCCGTCACTTTCTTCCCCCCCCGGGTTAAATGAAAGTGTTAGCTGGTGTTGATTCAGGCGGAGCAAATGCGTTGTCCGGTTCAGCGGCTTCTGTACGCCTATGCTCTTTTACAACAGGTTGTTTTCTTTCATACCTCCTCACTTGTTTAAATTAGTTGTGGAAACACGGTTACCGAAGGAGATGCCGTTTTAAAATTTTTGGTATTTTGCTTAGACGATGCATATTGCTTCTCAAACTTTTATTTCTATTATTTTCCTTGAGAGTATCTTGAACTGTTGTTTGGTGCTCGAGCTGTAAGTAATTTTTGTGTAAAATGAAAGGGAGAGGAGTCCAATATTTCTGGAGCTACTGCTGCGAAGGCCTCGTCACCTTTAGTTTTCAACCTCTCTGCCGCAGCGGACTAAGTCTCCGTCTTTGATATGAACGACGCGGGTTTGAATCCCGGTTGCCCGAGCAAGGTCGTACAATCTCTGCCAAGTCTGTGTGCAAGCTGTAATGACGCGCTGGGGCGAGCCCTGAATAAGGGCTCAGCCGGGAGGACACACCGGTGGCACAACCAACAGGCCTGGGTCACATGACCTTAGAGATCTGCCAGGGACATACTGATGTGAAACATCTGAGATTTTAGCCGATGCTTTAACCCACATGTGTCACACTCGAGGCCCGCGGGTCGAATCCTGCCAGTCAAGGTAATTTATCCGGCCCTCAAGAGCCAAAAAAGGCACATCATGTCATAAAGTAGAGGCATCTATCTTTTTAAATTGTACAAAGTGGCTAAAACTGTGCCTCCTGTAGCGAATGTTGATTTATTTTTTTTAGTTTTTTAACAGCATCCTGCCACTAGATGTCAGTTTTCCCACAACAAATTAAAACAACCCAGAAATGTCCCAAAAGAGAAAAAGTGATGCAGAATGATGAGAGTTTGAAGTCCAACTTTATTTTTTACAGATAAACTGTATAAACTGGGTCTAAGGGTGCTACTTTTATGTTACTGTGCATTTTTTATATTTCTTTGTGAACAGAAAGGAAATTATGAAATCCAAAGCATCATCTATACAGGTGCAACCGGCCCTTTTAATGACTTCATGATGCCAAAGTGGATCAATATAGAAATGAGTTTGACACGCCTGCTTTAACCATACAAAGCCCAATAAGTAAGAACCAAGACCTCGGAGTGCACGGGAAGCCAATAGAGGTGGAGGAGTTTAAGCGTGACGTTAGAAAGCTTTGGTGATTTGGTCTGAAGTCTGGCAGCAGGCCTAATGATTCTTTGTGCCAAAATACGTTTGGTCGTTTATGTAAATAAATGAACACATAGCTTTATTGTTATTAAGAACAAGCTGCAATCAAATTAGGCTTGCTCCTTCACTGCATGTCATATTCACACAATATTTACATACACAATATATCCATAAAATGATTACTAAACTAATTATTTTTATTATAAAATGCAATTTAAAAAAATTAAACACTTTGAAGAGTTATTTCAAGTACATTTTAGGTGTTTTTACTGCTACAGTGGCTAAACACCCACTGTTTGAATCTGGAGGTGTGGGCTGTACCTCCTGCATGATGGGAGAAGCTGAAACTGGCAGCAGCCAGGTGTCTACAGTCCTTTAGAGTCCTAGTTTCCAATACTCACGACCCACTGTCCTACGTGTTTTACATGCGTCTCAGCGTACCTGAATCAAATGGTTTCATTACTTCCTTAGCAGCCACAAGGGCTGCAGGCCTCCTCATCACCAGTTTATTTAAGACAGATGTGTGGAGGCTGGGAGTCGCCTAAAACATGCAGGACAGTTAGCGCCGAGGACCAGAATTGAAAACCACAGCTTTAGAGCAAAGGTCTTCGTCACTGTCCTGCATGTTGTAAGGTTGGATCCCACAGCAAGAGTTTAAAAATTGTTGGATGATTTCTCAAAGCCTGAGAGACACCACAGGTAACGATAAAAAATTGTAGATATAACATCTTTGCTCGTACAGTGTGTGGCGTCCGGTCAAACGGCAAACACTCAAACAGATCTCACTCAGGATCATTCCGGTGTCTCCTGAAGATTAAACGTGAGTTCAGAGTAAATAAACATGGACGACAAGGAAGAATAAGGAGGATAGTTTGTGGGCCGATCTTTAACAGAGAAAATGCATTAAATAGGCTAAAGGAGTGGAAACGGAGCAAACAGCAGCTCTACGTTTGCTTCACTATGATATAGAGGCGAGTTGTTTTTTTTTTTTTCCTCTTGGTTTCCCTCACCTCGCTTTCTGATTGGCTACACGTCACATTCAACAGGCTGCGCGCTCGTTAGTCCTCGTGGAAATACCACACATGCTAGGATATCGGACAATCCAACATATTGACACGATTTGAGGTCGGAGCGGTCCCCACGTTCTACGGAGCGGACCAGATCACTCTTAACACACCACACACTGCAGCAACTTCTCTTGAGATTATTTTAAGAGAAGTCTTAAGGCGTGCCTCCACACACCTGACCTAAATAAACGGGGGATTAATGGGCCTCTGCAGTCCTGATGTAAATGCAATCATTTGATTCAGGTGTGCAGGAGCAGAGACGCGTCTAAAACATGTAGGACAGTGAGTCCTGAAGACCAGGGGCGAACACCTCTCCTTCAGAGCAGGACGATGCGGAGTTGTTAATATTACACAGATCAACCTATGAGTTCTCTTTTTCTGCAGTGTGAATCAAATGCTGCAGGGTCTTTGTCTCCCTCATACCACACAGACGGGGTTTAAACTATGCCTGTACACAACAGTCTGACTGACTTGCAAGAGGAGGCTTTAATGTTTCCATTTTAGCTTTATGCATTGTTTTGTGCATTATCGACGTGCACAATGGTACATTTTAATGACACGAGGGGTAAATGTGTTTCATATGCACAAGGAGTCCTACAATGGAAATCAGTACTTTTCATTTGACCAGATTCCCTTTTATGAGGTGAAAAAATACATTTGGAAAGTGTTGGGCACATCTTGGCACAATTGTGCCAAAATCACAGGTCTGCGTGTCACACTGCCCACTAATAACCTTTGTAAAACAAATATTCTACAACTGATCCGGTCCAGACTTGCTGCAGTTATAGTCATGATGTGGATCTATAAAGTCTGATACTTTTCTTAGTTTTTCAAAAGAGTTTTCATGGTGTTTTTGTTGAATTTATTTAGAAAGAATTTTGGGTGAGGTTAAGAAATTTAGATTAATCTTTGTTCAATCACTGTTAAATCAGAAATGGTAGCAGTGATTCCACTTCAATAATATTGTTTTACGACTTACCGTTGCACACGTTTACATTTATGCTCTTTAACCATTGGAGCTGTTGTTGCAGGTTTGTCATTTCAGGCAGAAATTGCTCCTAAAAGCCGTAGGGCTCAAAGGGTAAACTGCACATGTTGCTGGACCTTTTTAATGACTGCAGTGGTGTTTGTAGTCGCTGACAGTCGGAGCTTCTTGTAAAATCTGGACCCCCATCACACTGACACCGTTTATCAACGCAGGAACCGTGTCCACCTACCTCTTCCAAAGGATCAGCTCCTTTGGTCAAAGAGAGTTTCATGTCGAGTAATTAAGCAGATTTATTACAGACATAGAATTTTTTTTTTTAATGAATTTTAGCAATAAATGGTCAATTATTTTAGCTACCACAGACTTTATTTACAGTTAAGATAAAAAAAATGTTCAGGAGGGAGAAAAGGCCCAAAGCTGGCTCTGTGTTTTTAAGAGTTTTCTGAATGGTTTGTTTTTGGCCTGGATTGACACAAACGTACTGATAAAGTTGTGAGAAATTGGGCATTTCAAATGACTTTATTCATTATTTTATGAAAATCTCCAAGTGTCAGACCTTGATGTGCAGCTAGAAAGGAAATTCAGCAGGGAGGTGAAAGTGCAGCTGGTAAGCAGGGAAGTATATTTCCTCCTAAGGACTGGTTTAGGTTGACCGGATGGCTGCTGCACAGATCGCTGTAGGAGAAGATACAGATAGTTTTAATGTTAACTCTCATTTCTCTGTTAACATCAAAGCTTTTCTTTAAGGAAGCACTGAGTTGAGTCCTGTTTCCTGACGTCTTTTCATGATCCGATATCTTGAATTTCTGCAAACCTTGCATTTTTCTTCCGCAACAAGCCCCACGACTGAAACCGATTCGTCAGCAGGGGGGAAACTGAGCTGATAAACATGCATTTGTCTTATTTTACTGTTGGTTTAGGATCACCATGACATGCTGCTGGAGATCGAGAGAGATAAGGCCATCACAGACAAGGTCATCCTCATTCAGAAGGTGGTGCGAGGTTTTAAGGACAGGTATGTCCTAGAAACGCTGATCTGACTGGGTCCTTTCAAACAAATTCACCAAACTTTCTGTAAATTTGTCGTATCTGAATACCAAAATTAAGATTTGAAGGTGAAGGAGAGAGTCCTAAATATTAAAGGCAAACAACAATCTTAAAGTTTCATATTACGTTTTTTATCAGATCTAATTTCCTGAGGATGAGGAAGTCGGCTGTGTTGATCCAGAAGACATGGAGAGGCTATCTCTGTAGGAAGAGCTATGGAGCTGTGAGCACACGTTCCGCGCACACACCATGACCACAATAACTCAGAGTAAATTAAAAATTAAAAAGAGCATAAAGTCCCCTAACACCAGGTATATGCGTCTTCCTTTCTTTGCTTTGTCCCGACAGATGCGAGCGGGCTTCTCTCGCCTCCAGGCTCTGGTTCGTTCCAGGAAGTTGTGTGCGTCGTACCACGTGGCCCGTCAGCGAATCACGGGCTTCCAGGGCCGCTGCCGGGGCTTCCTGGTGCGTCGGGCATTCAGGCACCGGCTGTGGGCCGTCATCACCATCCAGGCCTACACCAGAGGCATGATCGCCCGCCGGCTTTACAAGAGGCTGAAGGGCGAGGTAACCGCCAAGGCCAATCAAAGTGCAGCACTTTTACTTCTGTATAATATGCAAAACTTTACATTATAAGATCACGTATGAGTCCTGGTTGACTATGATGCTTACAGATGAAATCGTTATCTGAAGCGAGAGTAGAGAGCAGCTGGAGGAGTCTGAAGATAGGAGAAATAAAAGACTACAGAGGCAAGGACAAATACTTGTGTGAATAATGATAGACGGCTAGAAAAGGGAAGCTTGAAGTAGAAATATTAAAGGTGTATTAGTTTAAAGGGTAACTCACCCCCAAATCAACTTTTTTGTCAATAAACTGTTAACATGGTTGTTCTAAAGCACTGTTTACATATCCTGGGCATTATTTTGAAAGATTTGTGGATATTTCTTGAAATCCTGCTTTTGTGTCTAAAATCATCAGTGTGGTGCCCTGTGGCACTTTTCAAACCCTCTAGCGACTTTTTCTTTCTTCAAAAAAGCAACTAGAAACAAATCTACCAACTTTTTATGTGTTATCGGCAAATTTACGTGAATGCAACCAAATGTTCTGCCGTCAGTGTCTTGAGGCAGCTGGGAAGGCTGCAGTGAAGTTGGTATCAGGTTGGCTCGAATAGGAGGCAGACGCTGCGGAGCGCGAATGTCCAACCTAGAACTGACGTCACCTCGGTTGTTGTGAACTTCCCTCTTTAGATCAACCAGACTCCGTTTCCACATTACAAATAAATTATGGTGCATAAAGCTGCCGGTGATCCCGCCTGGATTACAAAGCGGGAAATAAATATGATGATATATAACTGGACCGATCCTATCCTCCACTGCCTCTGCAGCACCGATTTCAGGCATCGCTGAGTCGGCGCCTTGAGCCAGCAGCTCAAACTATAAGGCCCTGGCCTGCTGGGCTCCACAAGCCTCCCTCAACCTCTGTGGACAAGGGGAGTGAGAAATCCTCCACCTCAAAAGACCCAACCGTGGCGTTAACTACCTCTGCTCACTCTTCATGATTCAATATGGCAAATCAAGGTAACGGCTGCCCCCTCCCATTCCTGCGTATCCCCGCCCACTTTGATGCCGTTTTTCAAATTTGTCTGGAGCGGATTTTGCTTTACATGGGGGTGAGTTTAACTTTAAGTACTTGTGTTGAACCATTCAGATCAACGAACAGTGCACAATGGGTGAAAAACAGAGAGCAGATGGGCTGAATGGTGACAGGATTGCTGAAAATGTAATACTAGATGGCTGACGGATCTGCCTTAGTAAACAAAAATAGTCCTGCCTGAAGATGTTTGAATTTTAAAGGTAACAATGATTAGAAGTGAGCTTATCGGGGCAAAAGAGCAGGTTGAGCAATTTGGGGACACAGTTATAGAGATGATTTGGGCGTGTGCAGAGGAGGACTAATGGATATGCCGGACGAAGGCTGGTAAGATTGAGCTGAAATTGAGGAGAAGGCAAAGACCACATAAGGTTTATGCAGGTTGTTGAGGGAGCGAGGCAATTTGTAAAGCCCTTTTCAGTAACAAGATGATTCTAAGTGCTGTACACAAACAAAAAAGAAAACTTTTACAGGAAAGAAAATGTGACTGAAGAGGATAGTAGAGAAAGACTGAGTTGGTTGAAGCTTGGGGGTCACCAACCTTTTTAAAACGCTGCTGGTACCGTGTCATGCAAAGAGCTACCAGTACTACTACAAGAGTCAGAGTTCACCTTAACTTTGTCTAAAAAAAAGGAGAAATCGATGCTTTTTTAAACCTATATAAATACAAGTGTGATCAAAAAAGGAGGCATAATGGAATAACATAAAAATGTAGCTGCAGCTCACTGTGCTCTTTCTAGAACGAGCTCATGGGCATCACGTGTGGTCTTTGGGGGCTACCTGGTTCCCACGGGCACAGCGTTGGTGACCCCTGATGTAGATGAATCCTTTGTGGTTGACACCTAAAGAGACGAGCTGAAAGAGGAATCCTCCCTTTGTCTCAGTCAACATGAACTTGGGTTCATTGCTGTTCAATAAATCAAAACATGCATTGATGTGGCCTGGCCCGTTTTAGCTGTAATTATTTATTTTTCAATAACACTTGTATCTTTTTCACCACTTTCCGTCAATCAGTACCGCAGGAGGCTGGAGGCCGAGAAGATGCGTCTGGCTGAAGAAACAAAACTGAGGAACCAAATGTCTGCAAAAAGAGCCAAGGCTGAAGCTGAACGCAAACATCAGGTGACCTGTTCAACACTTAAGTATAAAATAATTCTCCAACATACATCATGACTAGGTTTTTTTTGTTTTTTTTTACAGTTTGATCCTATTTAGCATTCTTTTTTTTTTTTTTTTTTTTTTTTTTCTCCAGTGTCCTGTCTAGCAATGTGGCAATAGGAATTGATGTCTCAATGCCAGATAGAGCTCGACAGATTTTGCTTTTACAAGTGGAGCAAACAGCTTTCGCCATAGTGCTCCACTTGATTTATGCTTGTAAATAGCTTTATTATGATTCCTGCAAGGAGAATTTCAAATTATATGGACATGACAATGGGAGAGTAAAGGAAGAAGAAAAAGTGAAAGAAAAGAAAAAAAAGAGTAGAGGTGAAAGAAAGAGGAGATAAAAGGGAGAGAGTGATAAAACCTTCTTTGTCTGCTCCATCACCTGGGACCCAGCACCTATTTAGCATTCTTAGGTGTCCCAATAATCACATGCGGGGTTCCCCAAGGCTCCTTCTTGGGTTCCCTCCTTTTTCATATCTGATCCATAAACTCAGATTATAACAAAAGGGATAAATTACCATAACTATGCAGATGACACACAGCTCTACATTACAATGCTACCAGGTGACTATGAACCTGTGCAAGTGTTGAGTAGATGCATTGGAAAATACATCTACTCAACAACTGTATAATAATAATAATAATAATAATAATAATAATAATAATAATAATAATAATAATAATAATAATAATAATAATTACTATTATTATTATTATTATTATTATTTAAAAAAACTTGACAAATAATAAAACAGGAAATAGCTCCTGTTCCCTGACCTTTCATGGGGTCAACAGTAAGAACTCTATCGTGGGGAGGAAAGGAGCTTCGGACTACTGATAAATCAGTTAAAGGCTGATTTCAGACATCCTTTAACTCATACGGATGATTCTAGTCAAATTCGGACGTGCAGCCTTCAGAAAATGAACTACAAAGTGCTACTCACTTCTTTCTGGAGATTTTCATAAGTTTCCGTGAAGTGTGCTGTGTTTATACGTCATCTCACGCAAAGGATTCTGGGATTCCTTATAGCTCCTTAGCACCAGGAAGGGACAATGCGAGCTCCCTATGCTAAAGTGCCTGAGAGGAAGCATACAGACTCCTTTTGCTACCTCCTTCCTTACTGACTGCACTATTCGGACCGCACTTATCATGGAGAACGTTAACGCTTTGGCTAAAGAGTCCTTTCCAATAAGACTTTTCGGATGCAGCTTAAATGTTCTACAATTTTAAATGTTTACATCTGGTTATGTTAGCTCCGGTGGAAAAACTGCTTCTGTTGCCTCCTTCCTCACTGCACAACTTCTTAAAGGGCCCTAGTCACATATTTTGACCATAAAAAGAAAAACGCAACAAACTACACATTCATCTTCAAATAAAACAACGTAGTGTGAGTGTTGTGTAAGAATACTATGGTAAATTACGTGTCATGCTTAAATATATTTTCTCATGTAGGAGCGACTGGCCCAGCTGGCTAAAGAGGATGCTGAGCGGGAGAAGAAGGAAAAGGAGGATGCCCGGAAAAAGAAAGAGATGGTTGAACAGATGGAGAAAGCTCGGCTGGAGCCTGTCAACGACTCTGATATGGTCGACAAGATGTTCGGCTTCCTGGGGACGACAAACTCTTTACCCGGGCAGGAAGGACAAGCGCCTGCTGGATTTGAGGTAAGCTCGCCAAAGGCTAAGCAAACATTACATATTACAAAGTCAAACAGCATTTTTCTCCCAGTTTAAAGGGTTAAGTTGCACCAAAGATAGCTTCATAACCTGGTGTGGTATTGATTGCATAGTGAACTGTTTATAGATAGCGTATTGATTATTTCTATATAATTCTTTAACAGTAAAGAGGAGCAATAATGAAACACAAAACTACTTATTGCACAAGACTACGTTAAAAATGGTTCTACATGTGAAGACAACCTCCTGTATTTGTCATTTGTCTGGACTGAGCAGAGAGGGTGAAGATGCATGTATTTAAAATATAAAAAACTAACGAGACCCGGCTATACTATTGTAAAATCTTGAAGAACAATGGGTAAGGATCAGAAATAAAATGCATGTTTCTGGGCTATAGGTCCATAAGATGCATTGGCCAGGATAAAAATAAAACACGATACCACCGCAAACAACCTAAAGAACACCTGGCCGCTTTTCTTTAGGTCAGTTATGACCTCCTGGTATTTGTTAGAAAACAGAAGACGTGGAGAGATTAAGGCTGGACGATAATTCAATAACAATATATATCGATCGATAGACGTATATCGATGATAGAAAAAATGATCAATAGAATAACAGTTTTCCTTCCTTTTGCATTCTAGCCATGTAGGTTAATATTACATTATTACATCCTCCTAACCAATCATAACGCAGACTCAGGAACCAAGCCCCGCCCCCTTCAGAGAGTTCAGAGAACACACGTTCGTTTTTTTTACTTGCAGTTTTGGTAAAAAGTTGGTAGAATAAAGGGTTGAGTTTGAATTGAGTGTCTGTGTCTGTATCTAAAAACAGGTTGCTAAGCAACAGCATAAAATGACCAGGGCTGCACTTAAAATACATGTTTTGAATTTGTTAATAATTATCGATATCGATCAATATGATTTCTATTTTATCAATATGCTTTTTTTTCCTATATCGTCCAGCCCTAGGAGAGATTAAACGTTTTGACATCGCAGAATGTTGTGAAACGGCCGAGCAGTTTAAGTCCAGAACTTAATCTAGAGTCATCTTAATAAGACTGTCAAAGTAAAAATGTCCGCGATCTAATGGACTTACAGATCTTTAGCAAGCGGGAGGGGGCACCGTGTTTCAGTCCATGCTTATAAACTCTTACCAAAGAAAACCAGGTGCTGCTTTTTTTTTTTTTTATAAAAAGGGAATTTAACAAAGAAATAGTTAACATAAATATGCAAACAGCAGCTTTTTTTTTTTATTCCGTGTTCCCCCAAATAAATTAGTTTTTCAATTTGGTTAAATGTCACCTTTTAAGGGCACATATCATATCATTTGTGGTGGATTTGGAGTTTCTAGGAGTGCAGAAAAGTTTATTGTAGTCTCTCCAGGTACTGCTTTCAGATCTTTGTTCTGTTTGGGTCATTATTTTTCAAGCCGTTCATTTTGCTCTGTTCGGTATGAAGTTTGGTGCGGAGCTGCTAAACAAGGTCATGGAATTCCAGTTTAACAATTTTCCAAATCCAGCATTTTTATTTGTTCGCTGCAATTTTGTAGTCCAAGCTGACGGATGCCGAAACTACAAGTGGATAAGTCAAAATGTTCGGCTGTTGGCTGTATTAACCCACACAATTCATTACACCGGTCCCCCAGCGTGCTACAAAAATGGCTGTGGGGGGGGGGTGAAGTGCCTCTTTTATATTTAAAGAGACGGCACCAAAACGAGTTGCTCTTAGACGCAGCTCAGAACAGGAGTAAAAGAGGAGGAATTCAGACCAAAGCATTGCAGTTACACTTTATATAGACCACAACTGACTGATTTAAATGTGAAAAGGAAGGCATTAAATAGTCTATGTCCCCTTTAAGTTAGGAAAACTTTTAAATCATTTATCATGATCTAATATTCTGCTTCTCAAAAAAAGGAGAGTTTAACATGGATCTGTACATTTTTGAGCAAGGCTAATTTGAATTTAAAGCATTTTAAAACATGTGATTTGAAATGTTTATGTAAAGTATAAATGCATGGTACATAGACTGGAAGATTCCTGTTTTTTTCTCTACTCTTTATACTAACAGGAAAGCATTAATTCAGTAAAATTTTTGCACATAAAATCTGGGGTCCTGACATTAAATTTAGAGATGAATCTAGAAATCTTTGTCAGCTTTTACTCTACATATGGGATTCATGCCCTGTCTCCTCTGTAGGACTTGGAGCACTCCCATCACGAGCTGGTTGAAGAGGATCTAGATGAGGCACTTCCTCTTCCTGAAGATGACGAAGAGGAGGATTTATCAGAATACAAGTTTGCCAAATACGCAGCGACCTACTTCCAGGGCGCCACTACACACACTTACGTCCGAAGACCTCTCAAACAACCGCTGCTGTTCCACGAAGACGAGGGAGATCAGCTGGTGAGTTGCTTTAGACTTCAGACTCCTAACAGGAATGTCCAAAGGTTTGGTGCTCGATTCAATGTCAACTTTTATCAAATTATACAAAATGTTTGACTAATCGGTTTGCCTGTTGCAAAATCAGGTGTGTTCAGGTTGTTGTTGTTTTTTTTTAACCATTTGAACCTGTTGAAAATAAACGTGTTGTGTCCATGTCCCCTCCAAGGCTGCTCTGGCAGTCTGGGTCACAGTGCTGAGGTTCATGGGAGATCTGCCAGAACCCAAGTACCACACAGCGATCAGCGATGGAAGCGAGAAGATCCCCGTCATGACCAAAATCTACGAGACGCTGGGAAAGAAAACCCACAAGAGGGAGCTGCAGGCGCTGCAGGGGGAAGGGGAGGTGAGGAGGTGGCCTGAACACACATTTATGGGCTATGAAGAAAAAAAGAGCATTTATTTTTCTATTAACAACTATATTTCATAAAATACATTAATTATTTAAACAATCCTATGAGCCTAGTTCCGTTGAAAACAACAAGGTGCTTTTTCTTATGAGATTAGTGACAAGTAAAATTTAAATATCAGACTTATTTTTGATACTTTTCCCTCTTTCCATCAATAATTTTCTCTGGCTTTAGACTGTAAAACATTACACAAGGGATACATAAGTGCCTTTTTGGTGTTATACCCTGCAAATCTTCATAAAAATTATGTAACACATCAACCGTGAAAAATAAACGAGGCGTCCTTCATGCTAACCGGGTTTAAATGCAACTCCTTAAACTTTTTCCCTCAAACCTTATGTTTTTAAAACTGCTTACATTAATAAAGTGATGTGGTTCTGATATGCCTTGGTCAGTTTGATCTTGAGTCACAGGTGAAAGCAACACCAATAATAGTCTGGGAAAAACTAAAAACACCCCATGACCAAATAGCTTGTTGATCCTTTAGCATTGTTAATTTGTAGTTTTCCTCATTGGCTTGACTTAAAGCCCCAATACGTAACCTTTGACCCACATGTTAGCCTAACTTAAGATATATTATTCGATTTTCCATGTCAATATGCAGCACTCAGTGTGTATTGATGGTCTGTGAGGGCTGCCCTTCTCAAAAACCCGGCTATGTGACTTGAGAGGCGCGGATCCGTCACTCAGAGTCATGTGACCTAGAGCGGCCCTTAAATAAGAGCGACCACATGCTAGTAGCCGACAGGGGTGCTAAAGATTCAAAGATTCATTGAATCTTTGACTCTTTAAATAAGAGAGCGACCACATGCTAGTGTCCTACAACCTGGAGCTTTCAGGTCTTGGCCCCCTAGTGGTCAAAAGTTACATATTGTTGCTTTAATCAATATCTTCAATGACATCATTGTAGATAATTTTGCTTTTATTTAATGTTTTTGCGCACAGGGACAGTATGCATTATTAAACGGTGCAAAAGTTATCCAAAGGCTATTTTTCCTCCATCATCCCTGAACTAGTCACTCTAAAAAAAGCTCAACTCTTCATTACAACATGGGTTTCACTGAGATTTGTCCCTGCTCAACTCTGTGGTCCCACCACAGTAGATTAGACCAGTGCAAACGGGGGAGAAGTAGCTGAAACTCGCTGTGGAACAGATGGGAGTGATTTCTTAAAGCGGAAGACACTATCCGCAGTACCTGCCTGGTGTACAGGGATAGGGATAGAAAAGGCGGTTGTGGCTCACCAATCAGCCTAGATGACCATTTAACTATTTGATATAAGGCAATTTTCTCCTTCAAAGATGTGTGGCTGAACCAAGAAGATGAAACAGATTCAATAAAGGCATCAAGGATGATTGTGGTTTGGTCGATATGAAAGTATGAGTTTCCTTAAACAGAGCAGATGCTGATGAGCCTCTTTACACACAGCTTCACAGCTGAGTTCAAAGTTCAATCTGTCATCAATGACAATCTCCAGAAAATTACAATGATGCACAAATTCAGTGGTCTGACCATTGATTAAAATGAGGTTGTGCGTGTTTGGTCCCTCTTAAAATCGGTGACCATTTCTTTGGTTTTTCTAGTGTTAAGCTGGAGGTAAAACCTCCTTCACAGCAGTGAATGAAGTCATGGATCACTGGGCCATGGCGGCTTTCGTTCTCCCGAAGCAGACTGACAACAACAGGATCGTCAGCATACGTTATGATAAATCTGTTGTCTTGCCTGCTGTGACACACATTTGAGTAAAGAAGAAATGGCAACGGTGACGGCACACAATCCTAATGTGACCCAGTGGATGTGTGTTGCAAGACTGAGGAATCCATTTACTCTCGCTCTAATTTTCTTTTGCCAAACCCATCTTGATCGTTTAGTCTTTTGCTTTTCTCCCTCAGACATCTCCCCCTGAAAGCCACAAGAAAAGCAGCGTCCGCCACAAACTGGTGTCCCTCACCTTGAAGAAGAAATCCAAGATCACAGAGGAGGTGAGGAGTAGGCACAGAAAGAGGGAGGTCGGTTATTTCTCCGCCAGAATTAAAGGGGAAATTAATCACGATGCGATCGGTGTATTTCAGGTCACCAAGCGCCTCAACGATGGTGAGTACGGTCTACATGGCAACAGCATGTTGGAGGATCGTCCGACTTCAAACCTGGAGAAACTTCACTTCATCATCGGAAACGGGATCCTGAGACCAATGCTGAGGTAAATGATCGACCCTTCTGCAGTTGATTTCTAGGTCACTGCTTATCAAACTGCTCAAGTTTTTCAATTTAAAGGAGCAATAAGTGAAAAGTGGCTGTGCCTGCACGTACGTCCATGTGAACAGCTGCCACTCAGGGCTTAGCCCCTCCCTCCCCATAAAATGCCACCGCCAGAGCAGCGTAGCGTAGCAGCAACATGGCGGAGAGCACCGGAGCAGATCTAAATGTTCTCTTCCTAACAGCATTATAAAGTTATGAGTTACCATATTTTCCGGACTATAAATCGCATTGGACTATACACATTTAGTTAGAAATTTCACACGATCCAAAACTAAAAACTGACATTTAATCTGGTAAACCAATGTATTCAGTTACACAGCTGCATCAAAAACCGGCTGAATATTCTGGAACATACCTGGAAGGATGAATGGGTTAAATTAGCATAACAAGCCATCAACTCCAACTGAGAAGGTTCTTGCCAGCACATTTTGTCAAAATTACGCTCAAATTAGACCGTTAGCGTAACGGTGCTACGTGCTAAGCTAACAGTACAACACGGATGTTTCAGGGCAACATAAAGCTCATGTGCATCAGCCAAGTTGTAAACCGCCCGGACAACAGCTCTGTAAGCTAGCGCTAGCTGTTATTAGCTTCATGGACAGCCCAGTAACAGGGTTCTGTCTCGGTCGGGGCCCTTAGAGCTGCACCACGCAACGCTCCACTGGGCGAATGATACTGAAACTGTGAAACAACTTACAAACGTGTGTACGGTCTTTGTTGTCTATAAGTTAATGTTTCAATTCAATTGTTACAGGAGCAGGATAGTTTTCACAAGCCTAGTGACCCCTCTAGTGGCTATAGACAGTAATGTTTACTACTTGGTTTATGTTGGTCAGAATGATTTATATATATATATATATATATATATATATATATATATATATATATATATATATATATATATATATATATATATAAAAAGTCCTACCAACTGCACTACTGTTCCTGCTGACAATAAAAGAAAATAGATCCCCTGTTATTAGCTTGGTGTGTGTGTGTGTTTTAGGGATGAGATCTACTGTCAGATCTGTAAGCAGCTGAGTCAGAACCCGTCCAAGAGTTCTCATGCCCGCGGCTGGATCCTCATATCTCTGTGCGTCGGCTGCTTCGCCCCGTCAGACAAATTTGTGAAGGTTAGGATCGATCCAAACTCAGCTAAATTAAACTTTTATATTAAGTCAGTTTGTTTCTTTCCAACATTTATCAATAAAGCGTGGCTTTATGAATTCTAATATATTAATAAAGATAATTCTCCTTTTGTTTCTCTGTTCGACATTTGTACATGTCTTTTTTGTTTGTGTTTCTAGTACCTGAGAAACTTCATCAGAAGCGGGCCGCCCGGTTACGCTCCATACTGCGAAGAAAGGCTGAGACGAACTTTTGTTAACGGGACGAGAACTCAACCTCCATCTTGGCTGGAGCTGCAGGTATAAACGCACTGATCTGGTTCCAGAAACATAATTTTTCTCATAAAAATCAAGTTGACTTTAGGTCTGAAACTGACATTTAGGCCACCAAGTCCAAGAAGCCCATCATGCTGCCCGTGACGTTCATGGACGGCACGACTAAAACACTGCTGACCGACTCTGCAACCACAGCCAAGGAGCTCTGCAACGCCCTGTCTGACAAGATCAATCTGAAAGACCGCTTCGGGTTTTCATTGTACATCGCGCTGTTTGACAAGGTATGAAAGGTCCCCCTAACCGTAAATGTATCAGATTTATTCTTTTCCATTGTCCCGTTACCTTAATTAGCCAAGAAAAATCTAAGTTTTAGGTATGTCGTGATATCTTCAGGGGAAATCTTGTCTGTGATTGTTTTTGTTTGGCCCAATGAAATCCATTCACCTTTTTCGGACTATAAATTGTGTCAGTCAAAATATTTATCAAAAATAGGGAAAAAAAACACATAAGTCACATCTATTTATTTCACAAAATCCAAGACTTAAACTGTCTATTAATATGGTAAGGCAGGTTATTCAATTACACAACTGCATCCACAACCTGCGAGGTTGAATGGGGTAAATTAGCTTGAGCGTAAAGGTGCTATGTGCTAAGCTAACAGTACGACGCAGATGTTTGAGAGCAACATAGAAAGGTCACTAGAGCTCTTGAACGTGCATCAGCGAAGTTGTAAACCGCCCGGACAAAATAAACTACCGCTAGCTGTTGTTAGCTTCACGGAGAGCCAATTAACAGGGTTCTGTCGTGGTCGGTTTCCTTCGAGCCGCATCACAAAATGCTCCGCTGCGTGGATGCACACATACAAATGTGTTCAGTCTTTGTTTTCTATAAGTTCAATTCAATTAAATTTTATTTATATAGCGCCAATTCATGAAACATGTCATCTTGAGGCACTTTACAAAGTCAAGTTCAATCATATTATACAGATTGGTCAAAAATGTCCTATATAAGGGAACCAGTTGATTGCATCAAAGTCCCGACAAGCAGCATTCACTCCTGGAGAACCGTAGAGCCACAGAGAGAGTCGTCTGCATTGTCCATGGCTTTGCTGCAATCCCTCATACTGAGCAAGCATGAAGCGACAGTGGAAAGAAAAACTCCCCATTAACGGGAAGGAAAAACCTCCAGCAGAACCAGGCTCAGTATGAACGGTCATCTGCCTCGACCAACTGGGGGTTACAGAAGACAGAGCAGAGACACAACAAGAGAGACAAAAAGCACAGAAGCACACATTGATCCAGTAATCTGTTCTACATTAGATGGGAATGTAAGTTAATGTTTCAATTCCTTTTTAAGCGGTACAGGAGCAGGATAGTTTTCACAAGCCTAGAGCACCCTCTTGTGGATATAGATGGTAATGTTTACTACTTGTTTTTTGTTGGTCAGAATGATTTACCGTTTAAAATTGATATATATAGCCCCACTTACACTACCCTTATTAAACCGATCCATGCCGAGCTCGGTCCGAGCTTGGATCAGTTAACCAAGCCAAGCTTGGTTCTGACGACCGTTTACACATCACGCTGTCTCGGTTCCTTGGTTTCCTCGCCTACTAGTGACGATCTGCGGTACTACTGCTCTCTGGGTTTGAAGGCGGCACCAAGCAAATCAAAATGGCGGCGCCCGTAACATTCAGGAAGTTATGTTTGGTGATACGTCGTTTGCGGAGAGTCAGGCGAAGACGGCAACTTTTGGTGAACTTACTTGACCGAGTCGGAATTTTGGGAAGTGGATAAGACAAACAAACGTCTAATAAGGATTTACAGATGCAGGAAACGACAGACGCTGAGGTTCATCACACTGCTAAGCAGAATCATCACTGGAAACCGTGTGTCACGGTAGGGAAGCTAGTATTTTTATGAATGTCTGAAATGTCAGCTGGCTGTAAGGAGATGATGCGGTCTGCTCATGCGCTCTTTGTTATTAGAGAACCAAGCCATGGAACTGGTCTGCATTTAGCACGGTCCGGTTGTGTCTGGCTCGGTTCAGTTCAGTTTGCGTTCCATTTACACTCGATAGTTATCTCGGTTACGGAGCTCGGACTGGTCTCAGCTCGGTTAAAAAGGGTAGTGTAAAGGGGGTATATGTCACACCTGAACATAAGTCGCAGGATCGGCCAAACTATGGGGGAAAAACAGTCTGACTTATAGTCTTATAGTTATAGACTTATAGTTTTGTTGTTTTGTTGTACCAATTTCCAAATTATATTGATTGCATTTTTTTTTATCTTTTTAACAGATTTTACTTTCACAAACGGAGCATTACTGCTTTTGCAATAGAGCTCCTCTTGATTTATATATGCAGGTAGCTTTGTTAGATTTTATGCTGGGACTATTTCATGTTAAATGGACACTAAAACAGGAAGGTAGAAGAGGAAAAAAATAGGAGTGAAACAGATGAGACAAAATGCCAAAAGGGAGAAAAGCTGAAAGAGAAAGAGGAGAGAATATTGCATATTTCTAATGTAGTTGCCTTTTTGTCAGAGAAATAAAGACAAAAAAGGCAGAAATTGAGTAAAAGGGCAAAACTGAAAACATGTAAAGTGGATTTCATATGGCACTATATTTTTTTCTATCTCTAAGAAAAGGAGAACCTTTAAGGTTTACTTAAAATTAGTTGTCGTTGTCGCCTTGACCCCCCCTTTACCCCACCGGTAGGTCTCCTCTTTAGGCAGTGGCAACGATCACGTGATGGACGCCGTGTCGCAGTGTGAGCAGTACGCAAAGGAGCAGGGTGCTCAGGAGAGGAACGCCCCCTGGAGGCTGTTCTTCAGGAAGGAGGTCTTTACTCCGTGGCACAATCCTACAGAGGACCAAGTTGCTACAAATCTCATCTACCAGCAAATAGTCAGAGGGGTCAAGTTTGGAGAATACCGCTGCGACAGGGTGAGTTGTTGCTTGGCAGAATTAGATGCTTTCTTCCCAAATAATGGACTCAAATTACATCGCTGCGTTGACAGGTTAAAAAGAAAAGAGAACCTCACCCTAAACATCCTACTGTCTTCTCGTATGTGCAGGATGATTTGGCGGAGCTGGCCTCACAGCAGTATTACGTGGATTACGGTTCAGAGATCCTTCTGGAACGCCTGCTGAGTCTCATCCCCTCCTACGTCCCGGACAGAGAGATCAGCACTTCCAAGACGGTGGAAAAATGGGCTCATTTCATCATGGCTGCACACAAGAAGGTGTTAAAGTGCATTGAAAATGGTTCATGATTCTGGCTACTCATATAGGACCTGTGGCGTCTCTGCATTTTGGGCCAGTGGGGCCAGGCAGCGCCAGATGTCGTTGTGGAGCTCTAAGTTGACAATAATCAATGGGACACGATCGTTCTTTATAGAACAATATTGTAAACAAAATTCCCTTACCAATAAAATTCCATTATAAACATTTGTGTCTATAAATCTAAGCTCAGTAGCTAAATTAAATCCTCCTGAGGCGCCTTGATATTGGGGCCGGCCCACCAACGTTTGTTTAAATAATGAACATGTGAAATCGCAGTGAGCATGCCCAGTACACTCTCAGTAGACAGCCGTGGGGCACAAATACTACGGCCCCAAGCTTGGATCGTCCAATCAAAATGCTGGAAATGCACACGTTACGTTTACGTTCTGCTGGATAGATAGACCATCTAGTGTTGGTTGTCCTTGCTGGCTCATTAAAGGATTGATGTGAATATTTTCGGTTCAATAAATGAATAAAACGAAATTTCGTTCTGTATGCACTCTGTGCATACAAAATGACAATAAAGAAAGTCTAAGTCTAAGAACATTAATAGTGAGCCTTTATTTGTAATTTTATGTATAAAAATTAAATTGCATTTAGATTATATAAAATGGATTTTCTAGTGTGTTGGTTTATGCTAATTTATCTGTTAAATTTAACTTTGATCAAAGTCAGATTGTATGTGTCACAAAACAATTAGTTGTTGCTAATAGGTGTTTTGTGCCCCACTTAACTTATGCCAGAGACGCCACGATATAGGACTGTTTGCATTTGTCATTGGGACTAAAGTTTAAATTATGTATTTTCTGTGTGCATAAACGTCTCTGTTCGTTCACTAAGGGTATCTACACCCAGAAAAGGTTTGACCCTCAGAAGGTGAAGGAGGAAGTGGTGGACTTTGCTCGCCACAAGTGGCCGTTGCTGTTCTCCCGTTTCTATGAAGCCTTCAAGTTCTCGGGTCCGAATGCTCTCCATCCTCACCGCTAAAATAAATATAGATTTCCTTACTCTTTTACACAATAAAGCACATCTTGTAATTTAAATGCAGACTTGTCTCTGCCTCTCAGGTCCCAGTCTGCCTAAAAATGACCTGATCGTCGCTGTGAACTGGACCGGCGTTTATTTTGTTGATGAGCAGGAGCAGGTCCTCCTAGAGCTCTCCTTCCCTGAAATCACTGCAGTTTCCAGCAGCAGGTTCGTCACCGTCCTCCTCGAACCCAACCATCCCAAACCCGAGTGTTCACATCTAGAACCTGTTCTACTTTTGTGTTTTGGTATCTATCTGTTGGTTGAATTTAAAGGGGAGGAAAACTGCAGGGTCAGAGCTTCACTTTGGCAACTATCAAGGGAGAAGAGTTCACCTTCACCTCCAACAACGCAGAGGACATCCGTGACCTAGTGGTGACCTTTCTGGAAGGTTTGAGGCAGAGGTCAAAGTTTGTGATTGCGCTGCAGGACAGCTCCAACACTGGTACGTCCCGAGCCGCTGAATCTATCGACGCTTATGCGTTGTAATATTTGACAGGAAGTAGTTTCTATGTAGCAGCAAAAAGGATTTATTTTAAGATTTAGGACTGGACTGGATCCATTTTTTCCATTGCAACTCCCAGAACACACCACAGTCCATCCGATTAATGTCCGTTGAAAGGCTTGTACCCTGGTGATATTACTGCATATAATTTTTTTTCTTATATTAAAGGGTAGAGGTATATTTATTCCTGTAACAGCACAGAATCCAGGGAATTAAACCATGAATAAATAGATACCAGCTAAAAATATTGTAAACATGTCACAACTAAACAGCTTTTTAATAAAAATTGTCCTATGAAGTTTGTAGGTTTTTATAGCTTCTTCAGCTCCATAGATCACAGGTTTTTCTACAAGACCAAGTCAGCTGTGCTTCTCGTTCTGTAGTTATGTGTCCCAGGTGCCTTTGCAATGTAAATATTGAGAAATTTCAGATATTCACGTTCTTCCTTTGGAAATAAGATTTTTCTGACCATGTTTAGTAAGAGCACACAGCATTTAGTATATTTTATTTAAAGATGCATAGCACAAGATTTGAAGTTAAATATTCTTTTTTTTTGTTTTTTTAAACATGTGCCCTTACAATAGCAACTTGTAAAATCAGTGATCATCAGTTTACCGCAGTTGCCTCCATAGGCCGGATATTCAATTCATGAGCGAGTGATTCAGGTCGTATTCTCTGGCCGTAGGAGTACAACACCCTGCATGTTCTTATTCACCTGGCTACGTTGTTGAGTCTCCGCCATAATCGATGCATCAGCGACAGAACACGGGCTAATTTCAATATTTACAGCTTTCTAAGAGATCACGGCTCTAAACAAAAGTCCTGAACAGTCGCAGCGGCGGATGCTCTTCCTCCTCTCCTCACCTGCACAACAATCGTGTAATTTCAACTTGTCACCAGAGGGGGCAGGCTTACGCAGAAACTCAGGAACCTGCGCTATGCTCCTTTAAATCCATTGAAGAGTTTAATAATTGTTAATTATGTTGACATGTTCTCATACTGCTCCAATTAAAGACGTAAACTCTCTTCCCTCATAGTAAACTGTGATAACTCTGTCTTCCTACAGCCGGTGAAGAGACGACTTTCCTGAGCTTTCTGAAGGGAGACCTGATCATTTTGGACCAGGACACGGGCGAGCAGGTCCTCAACTCTGGTTGGGTGCATGGCATCAATGAACGAACCAATCAGAGAGGAGATTTCCCAGCTGACTCGGTTTACGTTTTGCCATCTATGACACGTCCCCAGCAAGAAATAGTGGTGAGTGGAAGAAAAATAAATCCCGGCTAAGCCTCCTAACGATCAAAGAATAAATTCCCTATTTTTGAGCTTGGTGTAATTTTAAGATTCATGTGACAATATACGATTGTTTCCCCAAAACTCCCAGATTGCTAAAAATCTTCTTTTAATAATTTTTTTTAAGTATTTGAGGTATTAAAAAAGTATTTAAAAAAATCATCAGTTAAGCGAACAAAAAGCCAGAATTAAATCTAAAACTCTTTTCACCTCTTCAGCAGTGAACTAAAACAAAAACAGAAATAACAGGGCTGAATAACAAATCTAAATTCGCCAGTGAAATTACTTTTTTTCCCCCTCCTCTGTTATTTATTTACTTTTAAGAGTAATGGAAAGTTCCCTTGAGTTTTTGGCTGAGAAACAGTGTGTGGTGTGGCTGTCCTGACTGCTCAGTGAGGTTCTGGAGTGGCCCGTTGGAACCTGCTGGAGGACCAGGTGAGCGAACCAGTCCATTGGTTCCTCATGCCTGTCTAAACCAGTCCCTACAGCCACTATTCCCATTTATTTTCACACAGAAGAAGTTAATCAACGACATTTAAACCCTTTGGCCTTATTCGGCCTCCTCTAGCTTGTAACATTTACTTTGAGGTTTAATACTTAATGTTAAAACGTATTTTCTTCACACAAACAAGAGTTTGACTCATTGATCTGAATGAATCTGGTCACTTAAGATTTTTTTTTAATAAGGAGATAGTGAAGTGGTCAAGCTCCAGGGCTTTATTTGAGAAACGGAGCAGAGATTACGTAGATGAAAGTAATCACACCCAACGGTCCCGCTGCAGCCTTCGTCCGCCCTGTTTCTGTCCGCTCCCCTTCGTTCTCGCCTCTTACTAATACCCGACAGTGGCCTCGCCGTGAGACAAAACAAAGACAGTCATATCCTGGACATTTATTATCGTGCACAGTAAATACGTCAACATTTGCCTTGGCAATCAGTGGATAATGGAGCTGATGTGCAGTTCTCGTGTCTCCAGTGCCCACATGTTTGAAGTGGCGTCAGGTCATAGTGACTTTAGGATAATAATCCAATAACAGCCGTACAGTGTAAGAACAGATATGGAGACCTGTGAACTTTTAACCCCTGTGGTTTCGTCGTACAGTTTGAGCTGTACATGAGTACAGCGATTGAAAATATTGTACAGTGTACGCCCGGCTTAAGGAAGCAGGAAGCTGGAAGCCAGGCGAGGCCCCCGGCCTCCAGATTGAACAGGGACGCATGAGATCCACAGCACCTATTTTTGTTGCAATAAATCTCACGTTGTCAGAAATATCATGAGATTCTTTCTGAAAAAGGGTAAAATGTTTTCCCTACTCCATCCAATCAGGCTCTGGTTACGATGACACCAGACCAGCGGCAGGAGTCTGTTCGGGTTTCTCAGATCATCCACCCGGAGACGGATGACAGACAGAAACCCTACACCCTGGAGGAGTTCTCTTATGACTATTTCAGGTATTAACGGTTAAGTATAAAACTTGTACAACCTGAACATTTGTCTGTAAAATGTCAAACACAAAAGGATGAAACGTCTACTTAGAATGGGAAATCCTCACAAGAGGAGATTGCCTGGAAACCTCCTTTTTGACGCATCCATTATAATCCAACTCTGTCTTTCTGGGTTTCTTTTTCTTTTTTTTAAATAATCTAATATAAACTCAGTTATCTTGGCTCTTTCATTTTGATTACACCAGTAACCTGACCTTCCATTTCCAGACCTCCTCCTAAACACACTCTGAGCAGAGTGATGGTGACCAAAAATCGTGGGAAAGACAAGATGTGGAGCTGCACCAGAGAGCCGCTCAAGCTGCCGCTGCTGAAGAAGGTCGTCGGCCACGAGGAGCTGGCTCAGGAGGCCTGCATGGCCTTCATCGATATCCTTTAGACCAGCAGGGTCCAAACCTTTTGGCTGTTAGGCCAACATTTTTAAAACGAAAGAGCTCGAGGGCCAAAAAATTTATAAAAATAAATGACATAACCAAAAATACTAACCCTGCCCTAGGGCTGGACGATAATTCAATATCAATATATATCAATCGATAGACTTATATCAATGATAGAAAAGAGTAAAGAGTTCAATAGAAAAACAGTTTTCCTTCATTTTGCATTATAGTGATGTAGGTTAATATTACAGTCATTACTCCCAACCAATGACAACGCAGACCCAGGGACCAAGCTCCGCCCCCTTCAAAGAGTTCAGAGAGCGCTCGCTCTTTATTTTTATTTTTTTAAACTTGCAATTTTTGGTAAAAAGTTGGTTGAATAAAGTTTTGAGTTTCAATTTAGTGTTTGTGTGTTCTGTATCTAAAATTAGGTTGCTAAGCAACAGCATAATATGGTCAGGGCTGCACTTCAAATATGTTTTGAATTTGTTGATAATTATCAATATCGATCAATATGATTTCTATTTTATCTTTTTTTTTCTATATCATCCAGCCCTACCCTTCCCAACAAAATATGATCATTTTAAGAAAAGATATTAGACTTAGACAAACTTTATTGTCAACTTTATTAAACTGTATGTAGCCTATTAAATGAATTCCAATCCGATTTAATGCAACAAAGTCTGCATTTGAGTAAAAGTTATCCTATTTCCTATGAAATTAAAGCATATGTAAAAAGTGTGCTTATTAGAAGACAAATGTTTTGTGTTTTACCAAACATTAAATTAAACATTAAATCATAAGATTTTCAGTTGTCCATCATAAATTTACCCTAATTAATAATAAAAAGTTTCCATCTGATCGGCCAAATCTCTCTTGAAATTTAGTTGGAGGGCCGCACAAAATCGACACAGGGGCCACAAATGGCCCCCGGGCCACACTTTGAACATCCCTGCTTTAGACAGATTAAGCGTTGCGGTTAAAAACCGGCTCAGTCATTGTGTTATTAGCCTCAGTCTTCCTTAAGCTTATTGTTTACTTCAAAGTTATACATTTGTTTTAGGGGTTTTCACTATCTACTAGCAGAGTTTGTTGGAAATGTCCAGAAAGTCTTACAGGTTGACCATTATCTAACTTTCCACTTTCAGTGATTTGTTTTAACATTTCTGCCAAGTTTGAATGATTTCAAAACAAACAACATAAGTTTCTCTTTTAACAAGAATGGAGTTCACATGTTTAAATGTGCTTTGGATTTTCTGTAATCGGCACAGTCAAAATTATGCATACAGATTCAAATATTATCACCAGAAATGATCAAATATTAAATTTTTTATCTATATAGTGCCAGTTCACAACAGATGTCATCTCAAGGCTCAAATTCCATCAGATCCTCCAGGTTGGTCAGAAAGTTTCCTCTCTAAGGAAACCCAGCAGGTTGCATCAAGTCTCTCCAAGCAGCATTCACTCCTCCTGAAAGAGCGTAGAGCCACAGTTTCTATATTCATCTAAATCTTGTACTAGGGTGTGCTGAAGGTTCTTGAAGGTCTTTTAATATCTGGTTAGTGATTTTGATTGACTGTTGATGGTTGTTTCCCTTTACCACCATAAAAAGGATTAGTTTCACACCTGTTGAATTACCCCATATTCAGAACAATAATAGTCAGTTGCAAACATAGAATAGACGTGACTAGATCGCCTTAACTGTATTCCTGTGTATGAAAATAATAAAAGAAATGACTGGATCAGAATGCTGGATCGGCAGCAATCATCCGATATCGAATCAATGCAGCTCTAATTAAAATAAAGCTGGATAGATGTAGGTAGATGTACTTTATTGTCCCCACGGGGAAATTTGTCTTGGTCATTGTACGCTAAGCAAAGCTACTGCAACAATTAAATGCACTACCAACAATAAAAATAATCTGAATAGAAGAAACAAGTAAACAAACAAACAGATATTGCACGATAAAAGCTGATCCATAAAAGAGCATAAAGGCATCAAGTTTGCAAATTCGTTTGGGCTCGACTGGAAAAGAAATAGAAAAACTGTAGTTGATTCTCAACAATGGGTAGATGTAATTCTATCTACTATAAAATTATAGTGAATGCCAAAAGCGATGCTATTAACAAATAAATGCATTGTTTTATAACCTCACTTTCTACATTGTAAGAAAATTAGAATATGTTGGGTATAATTTTGCACCAATTAAAGATAAAGTCCCCATCAGCATCAGCTACCTAAAAAATATCATCTTTAAATAATTTATTACAGTCAGTTATATTGAGATATTAGTATTTTTGTCAGCCAAGTCAACCAACTAATGGAATAATAAAAATTGCAGCATCTTAACAACCTAGGAGCTTCCCACACGATCATCAGAACCGCTTCTGGAAAGGAGAAACCAAGCAGGCCAACAAGCCGAACATGTGCCCCAGGCTCTCATTTTCGATATTCTTTTATTTTTAACGATGGCAAATCGTTTCAGCCTGGAAAACGAAACAAACTCATGTGACATTCATGGCCGACGGCTGTAAACTACTGACTAGAATTATAAAATAACAAGAAGTTTGTGTGGTTTTGTGAATCCTTGACCTTTAATCCCACCGATGATGAAGTACATGGGCGACTACCCGTCCAAACGGACGCGCTCCGTCAACGAGCTGACAGACCAGATATTTGAGGGAGCGCTGAAGGCCGAGCCGCTAAAAGATGAGATTTACTGTCAGATCATCAAGCAGCTCACTGACAATCACGTCAAGTGTGTACACCGACACAAACCCTAAAAGATACGAAGATGTTTGAGTCGTCCCTTTATGTTTACACTGAAGATTGTAGCTCCTGGTGATTGGTTGGATTCGACAGGAGCTGAACAGGAGTTTGTTTGTGCTGCAGGTACAGTGAGGAGAAAGGCTGGGAGCTGCTCTGGTTGTGCACGGGTCTGTTTCCTCCCAGCAACGTGCTGCTGCCGCACATCCAGCGTTTCCTCCAGTCCAAGAAGCACCACCCGCTCTCTGGAGACTGCATGCAGCGGCTGCACAGAGCTCTCCGGTAAAAACTGATGACGTTTCAGCTGCTTTTCTACAGGAAACAGGACTGAATTTTAAAATCCTGTGACAGGAACAGGACCTTTTAAAATGTGGCGGTTTTCTTCATTCCTAAAAGGCTTCAAAAAACTCTTTATTTTACAAACCAAGTTTATTTTCTTGGATAAGCATAATTTTAAACTGATAAAAAGAACAGATTTTCTTTTTGAACCTTGCTGTGGTGTTTTAATTATCTTCAGACATGATGTTCAATTCAATTCAATTTTATTTGTATAGCACCAATTCATGAAACATGTCATCTCAGGGCACTTTACAAAGTCAAGTTCAATCAGATTATACAGATTGGTCAAAAATGTCCTATATAAGGGAACCAGTTCATTGCATCAAAGTCCCGACAAGCAGCATTTACTCCTGGAGAAGCGTAGAGCCACAGGGAGAGTCGTCTGCATTGTACATGGCTTTGCAGCAATCCCTCATACTGAGCAAGCATGAAGCGACAGTGGAGAGGAAAACTCCCCTTTAACAGGGAGGAGAACCTCCAGCAGAACCAGAACCAGGCTCAGTGTGAACGCTCATCTGCCTCGACCCACTGGGGCTTAGAGAAGACAGAGCAGAGACACAGAAAGCTCAGAAGCTCACATTGATCCAGGAGTACTTTCTATGTTAGATGGTAATAGTGGATGATCTGCCTCCCCTGGATGATGTCACAGCTAACAGAACGCCAGACCAGGTGGACCTTCTATGAAGAGAAAAAAGAGAGAGAACAAAATGTTAAAAGCTGAAATGACAACAAGCAATGCAAAACAGTAGAAATCAGTAGAGTAAGAAAAATAGATCCTGATGTCCTCCAGCAGCCTAAGCCTATAGCAGCATAACTATAGAGGTAGCTCAGGGTAACATGAGCCACTCTAACTATAAGCTTTGTCAAAAAAGAAAGTTTTAAGTCTAGTAATGTTGATTTACAAAGTGTGATTACACCTTTTTTTACTCAAACAAACATTAGTTTCCACACTATTATTATTCAATCACCAAGCTGTCTGCCTCAGTCAAACCTATTGTAGGGACTATTATCCCGTCTGGCCTAGAAACTCCTTAGGATCCCCCAGACTGAGCTGCAGGATGTCTGTGGAGAGCAATATCTAGGATTAAACTTTTCACATGCTGGACTTCATCTTTGTTTGTTTGTTTGTTGCAGAATCTGTTTTTGTGCACTTTAGGTTAGACTGAAATAATTTTAGAACCCCGAGTAACACCGGATGACTTTCTTTGTTCTGGTAGCAGCAATGGATCCAGGAAATATCCCCCTCATCTGGTGGAAGTGGAGGCCATTCAGCATAAAACGACCCAAATCTTTCACAAAGTTTACTTTCCTGATGATACGGATGAGGTGAGACCCGTAAACCCGAACGTATGAACCTCAGCTCATGGGAAAGGTCATTTTCGACAGACATGTTAAATGTTTGCAGGCATTTGAGGTGGAGTCCAGCACCAAGGCGAAGGATTTCTGCCAGAACATTTCCACCAGACTGCTCCTCAAATCTTCTGAGGGATTCAGCCTTTTTGTGAAGATCTCAGACAAGGTCAGAGGTCATGAATTTCTGTCCCAGACTTTCAGGAGCAAAACTGGACAATTGTTATATATATATATATATATATATATATATATATATATATATATATATATATATATATATATACACACAGGTAAAAGCCAGTAAATTAGAATATTTTGAAAAACTTGATTTATTTCAGTAATTGCATTCAATAGGTGTAACTTGTACATTATATTTATTCATTGCACACAGACTGATGCATTCAAATGTTTATTTCATTTAATTTTGATGATTTGAAGAACAAATGAAAATCCAAAATTCCGTGTGTCACAAAATTAGAATATTGTGTAAGGGTTAAATTTTGAAGACACCTGGTGCCACAAACTAATCAGCTGATTAACTCAAAACACCTGCAAAGGGCTTTAAATGGTCTCTCAGTCCAGTTCTGAAGCCTACACAAACATGGGGAAGACTTCAGATTTGACAGCTGTCCAAAAGGCGACCATCGACACATTGCACAAGGAGGGAAAGACACAAAAGGTTATTTCTGAAGAGGCTGGCTGTTCTCAGAGCTCTGTGTCCAAACACATTAATAGAGAGGCAAAGGGAAGGAAAAACTGTGGTCAGAAAAAGTGTACAAGCGATAGGGATCACCGCGCCCTAGTCAAGATTGTGAAAAAAAAAACATTCAAAAATGTGGGGGAGATTCACAAGGAGTGGACAGCTGCTGGAGTCAGTGCTTCAAGATCCACCACCAAGAGACGCTTGAAAGACATGGGTTTCAACTGCCGCATACCTCGTGTCAAGCCACTGTTGACCAAGAAACAGCGCGAAAAGCGTCTCACCTGGGCTAAGGAAAAAAAGAGCTGGACTGCTGCTGAGTGGTCCAAAGTCATGTTTTCTGACGGAAGCAAATTTTGCATTTCCTTTGGAAATCGAGGTCCCAGAGTCTGGAGGAAGACAGGAGAGGCACAGGATCCACGTTGCCTGAAGTCTAGTGTAAAGTTTCCACCATCAGTGATGGTTTGGGGTGCCATGTCATCTGCTGGTGTCGGTCCACTCTGTTTCCTGAGATCCAGGGTCAACGCAGCCGTCTACCAGCAAGTTTTAGAGCACTTCATGCTTTCTGCTGCTGACCTGCTCTATGGAGATGGAGATTTCAGGTTCCAACAGGACTTGGCGCCTGCACACAGCGCAAAATCTACCCGTGCCTGGTTTACGGACCATGGTATTTCTGTTCTAAATTGGCCAGCCAACTCCCCTGACCTTAGCCCCATAGAAAATCTGTGGGGTATTGTGAAAAGGAAGATGCAGAATGCCAGACCCAACAACACAGAAGAGTTGAAGGCCACTATCAGAGCAACCTGGGCTCTCATAACACCTGAGCAGTGCCAGAAACTCATCGACTCCATGCCACGCCGCATTAATGCAGTAATTGAGGCAAAAGGAGCTCCAACCAAGTATTGAGTATTGTACATGCTCATATTTTTCATTTTCATACTTTTCAGTTGGCCAACATTTCTAAAAAATCCCTTTTTTGTATTAGCCTTAAGTAATATTCTAATTTTGTGACACACGGAATTTTGGATTTTCATTTGTTCTTCAAATCATCAAAATTAAATGAAATAAACATTTGAATGCATCAGTCTGTGTGCAATGAATAAATATAATGTACAAGTTACACCTTTTGAATGCAATTACTGAAATAAATCAAGTTTTTCAAAATATTCTAATTTACTGGCTTTTACCTGTATGTATGTATGTATGTATATATATATATATATATATATATATATATATATATATATATATATATATATATATATATTACTCATATTTATATATAAACCCTTCTATAAATTACTGTTGGATCAAATTCATGTTTAACCTGTTGGATGTTGGCATTTCTTTCTTAAAGCTGTTCTTGTCAAACTTAAAATAGTAAAACTGGCCAATCGCAAGCTGAGAATCCAGCACAGATTTATTACATTCTGAATGTATATTATTGTCAAAGTTTATTGTTGTCAAAATACAAAATCCTGCATTGTTAATTTTAAAAATGGCGTTCATCTACAACTCTCAAAACGCCACTATTACAGTTGAACTTTTCTTTTTCTCAGACGTAATGATGGCAGCATCTTGTACTGCGTGCCGCTAATGGCCGGTTCGCTTTGTGCGATTTTCGGCCGTCGCAGACCAAAGGCGAGGACTGTGGGAAGATTGTGTCGACATCTTTGGTCGTGGCTCTAAATCTTACGTTGCACAGTGAGGCATGTTTTGAGACGACCATTTTTGCGTCTTGTGACCACAGATGACCGGCGATCAATAATTGACAGTGTCAGATATTTAGAAAATCTCCCAGTGTGGCTCCACAGGTTAAGAACGGTGCTTCCCTGCAAATAAAATAAATTAATATGTTTTGAATTTGTGGATCAGTTCTGTCCTGTTCGCTCCAATCAAACAAGGAGCATCTTCTGCTGTGTGCAAGTTGGGCTGCACGCCAGCTACAGACCGCTCACAGCTTTCATTATTGTTCTTTTATGGCAGACGCATAGACCGAGACGAATAAAAAATTTGGGACCCCAATGCATATTTTCTTCCTGTTGGATTTTTTTTCTTTTTGAAATTTATTTTATGTATTTTTTTGCCCCTGCAACAGACTTTTATGCGCTGAACTGGGACAATTTACTGAATATATTTGTATTATTATTTATGAAGGACATAGACATTTGATTAAACTGATTCATCCAAAGAGAAGTATTTAATAACTTGACTATTTTTATTAACCTTATTTGATTTGTCAAATTTTGTTTTATGAATATACAGATAATAAACCTAAAGTAAAATGTGTATTTCAGTTTTAGAGAACGGATATTTTATTTCATCATCTTTTTATTTTTATTTATATTTTGATGCTTTGCTTTTGTAATTTAAGTTTTTAATTGATTGCTTTAGGTAAAGGGGGCAGACAACATAAAATTATTCTCCTTTCTGCTCCCTTTCATTCAGGACTTTAGAATATTTGTTTTTATATTTAATTGTTTTATTTGAACACAATGAATGAAATAAAAATTCTAAATAAAATAAAAATGTGGCTTGGTTTTGAAAGGATTTGGGACTGAAGAGTAGAGCGTGCGACTTAACAGATTTTGCTTGTTATTAAATTTATTTTCATAAATAAGCAATTTTGTTGTAGAAGGTGGTCGTACAATCTGAACGTTGATGTTGTACCAAAGATGATTAAATCCATGTCGCATAGTGTGTAATGGAGTCTTATAAGATTGCTAAAATTGCACAGCGCATGCAGGGCATAAGACACGCGCACTATTTTTATCCTTCATCTAGGATCAAAAATGTTAACTTTCCACACAAACAAAGCCAACAAACCAAGTCTCACTGTCTTCTTCAGGGTGCGTTTGTTTTTCTCACTTGGTTGACTTCAAAAGATGGCAAACTGTCAGGGTTCTGCCTCATAAAGTGCTGAAAGTTATATGAAGATCTCTCTATGTTAAAAAAAAAAGTGTGATAATTGTCATCGTTAACTTGCAGGTCATTAGCGTTCCAGAGGGAGATTTCTTCTTTGACTTTGTCCGACATTTAACCGACTGGATCAAGAAATCTCGACCAGCTAAAGATGGTTTGTACCTGCATCTGTTGAAGGCTTGCAAATCATTTATTTATGTTCGGTTGCTTCAAGTCTTGGTGTTGAGAGATAAATTACATTAAAATGTCTTTTCTTTCATGTTTTTATACATAATGGTTGACTCAAAAAAAAATTGTAATCGAAACAAATAGTTTTCAAAGCCCGTGTGTAAGAGTTACACTTTTGTGTAATGCATTATAAACAACCTCGCAGTTCAGCGCTTAATAACTACTACGGAAGCCGCGGAGTGCCTGTTTCCAACATAACGGCAAAGATAAACTTCACTGTTGAATTAACTAACCTGTCCAGCAGAAAGCTGCACCCTCCACAACTGTTTTGAATCCCCGCTCCCTCATGAATTATCTCCACCTGGTAATAATAGCTGCACCGATATAGACTCTCGTTTTCTCCCGGTTATTACTACTTTTTCTTTCCTTGGTTACTTTCTCTTCCCTTTCGCTGGGCAAAGAGTATGGATGGTCCTCCATTTCAACAGAAAACGGCAAATACAATGATCTACGGTCGTCTTTGCTTGTTAATACTCTTCCTCTACCAAAAACACTTCTTCGTGTAGGATACAGTAAAAAATGTACGGTTGACAAGTTTGTCCCCTTTCGGCTTCTGAAATCAGAAATAGAGACACAACATGGTGCCTCCCGGTGGGTGCACCGGTACTTATCTGTTTATAAACTACTGATTCTGAGTTATGAGAATGCTTTCATTTTTATGGGAGGTTATTAGACTTTTGACTTTGATTTTGCTAATTAAAAGCCAAATTAGGTACACACTGTCCCTTTAACAAAGCTGTTACATTTAGAGGGTTCAGTTAAATATTATTTGCCATCCATTTTAAGGAAGTGCAGATCCAGTTTACTTTGCCCACATATTTATATCAATTATAAAAAATTCATTGAACATAAGTTCTAATTATGCGTTATTCCAATCGTAATAATTGAAGTTTTGCTGTAATACTGTGGCGTTGGTCCTACATCCTCTGTTCTGATCAACAGATGCGTTTAACACAAGACTTTAGGTGTGCGTCTAAGATTACCTGCTTTAGCGACGGGTTCTTATTCAGCGGCAAATGTTCTGGGCCGTCATACAGACCGATCTGAGGGTCCGGTTGGGATTCAATTTCTTTGACAAGACACAACTAGTACTTCAAGCCCACGTCTTTTTTCTTGCCCAGTTTGATGTGACATATTTACAAAGGTTATTATATTCTAATTATAAGGCAGCAGGAAACTTTATTAATAAAATTCTATAAAAAGTTACGACCATCACCATTTATCTGGGAATGAAAACCAGCTTGAAGACTCATGGCTTTTAATTGACCTTCTTCACTGAAACACGGCAGGAATCATCCCATCGTTGACGTATCAGGTGTTCTTCATGAAGAAGCTGTGGACTAGCACGGTTCCTGGGAAAGACTCGTTTGCTGATTCTATTTTCCACTACTACCAGGTCAGCATTTAACGGAGAAGCCTTGATTTATTTATTTTTTCTCATCATAACCAGTGCAGCATATGCAATGAAAACTCCTTGCTGCTGTTACTTTCCTTTCAGGAGCTGCCTAAGTATTTGCGTGGCTACCACAAGTGTTCCCGGGAGGAGGTTTTTCATCTCGCCGCGCTTATCTATCGTGTCAAGTTTGAGGAGGATAAATCCAACTTTTCTTCAATTCCCAAGATGCTCCGCGAGCTGGTTCCCCAGGACCTCATCCGCCAGATGTCACCAGACGACTGGAAGAGGGTAAAAACACTAAACTAAAACCGCTGCTTTGTGTCTAGTGTGATATCACTGAATATAATGTTATTAAAGGGGACATATTGTGCTTTTAAGTTCTTCCTTTCCACATTTAAATCATTCAGTTGTGGTCTGTTTAAAGTGGAACTGCAACGCTTTGGTCTGAATTCCTGGTTAATTTACCCCCATGTTGCCCATTTTTCCCCTTGGTCTTAAGTGTGTCTGACAGCAACACGTTTTGGTGCCGTCTCTTTAAATCTAAAGGAGGCCCCGCCCCCCTCCAGGTTGTTTCATTCCACCCCGTTCTGCCATTTTTGTAGGGCAGTGTAATATACTGGGAGGGTTAATACACACAGCAACCGAATATTTTCATTATCCACTTCTAGCTTTAGCTTTTCCACTTGATCCTTTAGATTTGGACTAAAGGAAAATAAATTTACCTTTTCTGCTCTCCCAGACACTCCACATACACAACATGTATTTAAGGGCTAAAAAAGTGGATTTTGCCTAATATGTCCCCTTTAAGGTAACAACTAAGATTAATTGAGATAACTTCTGGTTACAGTCTGTAATTGCATACTTCAACAAGCAACCTGGGAAATCGAGGGAAGAAGCTAAACTCATGTTCCTCAAGATCATCTATAAATGGCCGACCTTTGGCTCCGCCTTCTTTGAAGTTAAGGTAAAAACGACAAAGTCGCTTTCTATCTTATTTCGTTTCAGTTCTGGTGCCATGACTTGGTGTTTTTTTTCTTGGTGGTCCGTGGAGACGTGTGCCTCTCAGAACCAAGTCTCAAGTTTTACCTCCTGGGTTTTTAATTTTGTTTGAAATAAGCAGCAGATTGCCACGGGTGAAACGACAAAATAAAAATAAATTTGCTTCCATTTTGATGAAGCTAGTCACGGGAAAAGTAATTTCCTTCCTCTGGATAAACTAAGTACACCCCGTGTTACAGTAGCTTCTAGAACCACCTTGAGCTGCAATGAATCGTAATATTTTTGCCTCTCTCAAATCGCTGTGGAGGAATTACAGCCGGCTTTTCTTTATAACTTTGCCTTATTGACTGCATTACCCAGTTGGGCTAAGCTTCGGCTGTCAGACAAATGACCTCACGTCTATCTCCCAAATATGTTCAGATACAGCAGGGTTCATGGTCGACACAATGACTTGTGCAATTACACACTGTTTAAAGTTATTTAATGTTTAATAAATGACTCTCTCTCTGTAAGGTATTGTCCGGTGAATATCAGCTCAAACAGCTGATATCAGGACAAAGGAATGATTCGAGCACTGGCGTTCTTTTAACAGCAAACAATGATCACATGTAGAATAAATGAGTGATCATCAGAATGATTCAGTGAAACCTGGTTCACTGCAGATCTAAGTTAGAGAACCAAAGTTGATCTTAAAAAAATACGGAATGAGGTTAAATTAGCTTAACTAATTTAGAACAACATTTGGTATGTGTTTCAACCCATTCACAATGTAAATCCGGAGTTACACAAAACATTATTTGAGAAAATAACATTTTAAAGAATGAAATGTTTAGTGAAAACCTTTATTAATGCAGTTGTTCCTCCTGGACGCCAGGGGGTGCTGTAGCGATCAGTCGCTTGATGATTAAACCTAAAGTTATACAACACACCATTAAATCAACATTAATGTTCCATATTAATGGTGTAATAAAGCTAATGCATTATCGAACGATGGTGGAGGGAAGCGAAAACTAGCATATTTAAAACGAACGGTAGTTGCCTTGACTCTGTGGTAGCACTAATGTTATCTCGGGAGCTGATAGCACTATGCTAGCGGACATTTGGCCCTAATTTTAAATACTTTTCAGCTCTATTTAGTTGGAATGAGAGGACAACAAAAACAATATCCCATTGATGTGTAAATGATGTATAAATGTTCATCGATGTTCAGTCTTAGGGAAATAAAGTTTGTTATAACCGCAAAAACACACTCAAACCACATCAGCAAAGCTTGGTGCCTGTACAAGTCTAAAATTTCTTGGCTTACAACTCATGACTTGATTGCAGAACAGACTGCAGGGTCCTGCAGCCCAAGTCATCGCTCACTCACTGCATTAAGCTCGTATACGTTTTGTTTGTTTTTTCTCCAAACATGCTACTGTGGATTAAAACCAAGCTGTTAGACGTTGCTTCACAAGTCAAACCAAAATCATGCTGTCATATTCTGTTTAGAGACGGGAGGCTTTCTCAGGGGAACCCTTGTTCAGTCTCTTCCAATTTTCCTGTCATGAACTCTTAACGTTGAACATACTAGAGGCCCTGAGAGTCTTACAACCTGAGCCAGTCATTTACTGGGAATTTACTGGATCAGGGTTATGTGTGAATGAAGCCAGAACTGATTTACCGGGTAAACCTGCAAAGGAAATTTCGTTCTGTATTCTGTTTGCATACAAAATGACAAATAAAGTTGTCTAAGTCTAAAACTAACCCTGCAATTTGCCAGCTTAAGACCCAGTGCATAAGGCACGCGTCGTCTTCGTTTAGCTCCTCATCTGATGTCTGCAAGTCTATGAGTGGGAAATGTAAGAACCACTGGTCCCTAAGCCATTGTTGTGGCTAATCAGACAGATGTCATTTCAGGCTGATATTCTTCTTTAGAGGTTGGCTTGATCAGTTAAAACTATATCTCTTGCATTACTGCCACCTGAAGGTGACATTAGGTGCATCCATTCCAGCATTACTGGAGTAACTGTGAAAAGAGCTGATCCGGTAATTTACTCTGAATAATTTGCATTTGTGAAAGGAACAAATTCTTTGTTTGAGTCGGGAATGTAGTCCCAGTAAATTCTGACTTGTCTGTGAAAGACGCTTCAGATGGAGCTCTTGGACTTTCTCTGGCATTTCTCTGAGCATTGTCTGATCTAGAGGCGTATTTGCAGGGATGTCCACTTCTGGGGAGACGAACAGCTGTCTTTAATGCTTTCCAGTTGTGTGTAACCTTTCTCTGTAAAAGTATTTAAAAAAATCTACTTTGAAGTGACCTAAAACCATTTAAAATTGATGGGCAGCAACTATTGGTTTATTAATACTAAAGCCTGTTTGCATGTTTCTAGGTAAAACTGGAAACTTTTAGTTGTGTTTCTACCGTTCATGTACGCAACAATAAAACAGCATTTTATGTGAATGCAGTTTGTCCGCGTGCGTGTTGAGTTTAAAAGAACACGCTGCCTACTAGTGGCATCGCAGGGAAATTGCAGTTTTTAGTATTTCTGCTAGTGTGGTGGAGACAGAGATCACAATAAAAACATAGTCACTTAGGGCCTTTTCCGTTTTTGTTAACACATCTAAGTCGTTGCTGGTTGTTTTCTGTTTTTGCCTCATCATGGCAGCAAGGGTGTACTTAGTTTTCTGCACAACTGTGTCTTTTGAGCATCAGTCTTTGAAAACTGGTTAGCAATTCAATTCAATTTATGTTCAATTCAATTTTATTTATATAGTGCCAATTCATGAAACATGTCATCTCGAGGCACTTTACAAAGTCAAATCGATCATATTATACAGATTGGGTCAGATTATACAGATTGGTCAAAAATTTCCTATATAAGGGAACCAGTTGATTGCTTCAAAGTCCCGACAAGCAGCATTCACTCCTGGAGAAGCGTAGAGCTACAGGGAGAGTCGTCTGCATTGTCCATGGCTTTGCAGCAATCCCTCATACTGAGCAAGCATAAAGCGACAGTGGAAAGAAAAACCACCCATTAGCGGGAAGGAAAACCTCCAGCAGAACCAGAACCAGGCTCAGTATGAACGGTCATCTGCCTCGACCGACTGGGGGTTAGAGAAGACAGAGCAGAGACACAACAAGAGAGACAAACAAGCACAGAAGCACACATTGATCCAGTAAAGATAAAGTTAGCCGCAGCGTTCGTCAGCTGGGTTCCTACGTCTTCCTACACAGAACCAGAACCTGCCGCTGCTTTAGATGTCTGATTTCGTCTGAACTAAAGGGAACCCATGCTTGGATGCTGTCTGTGAAGTTTGTCTTTCCTACTTGCATGTAGAATAGATGTGTGAAAAACATGCAATCAGGACAAAATCATTTTAAAACGTATAATTAAACATAAAATATCTATATTGTTTGATAATTTCTATGTTAAACAAGAAGAGGGTTTTAGATTTTTTTTAAACCGTATACTTACATGATGGACGTTTCCTCCTTAGCAAACCACAGAGCCGAACTACCCAGAGATTCTGCTGATCGCCATCAACAAGCACGGAGTCAGTCTGATCGACCCAAAGACGAAGGTTCGTCTTGCAGTTATTTATCGTGCTCAGACGAGGAGCTTCAGGAGTCCTGACTCCTGATCTTTATCTCCAAAGTTACATTTTTAAACCTCTCAGCAGGGGAAGCATAAAGGTCATGTGTTTTATCTCTGTGTACCTTTGCAGGACATCGTGACCACCCATCCTTTCACCAAGGTCTCCAACTGGAGCAGCGGGAACACCTACTTCCACATTACCATAGGAAACCTGGTCCGAGGAAGCAAGCTGCTGTGTGAGACCTCGCTGGTAGGCGGCAGCATTAATGTTTCAGTAGCGACTCCGTCAGCATTAAGCATTTAAGACTGTAAATGCTGCAAAAACGGCCTCCGCTGCATCAATCAGCTGAGATAATAGGACATTCCTCAAATGACGTCAAATTACTAAATTTAGACGCATGTGTCACGGCCATCTTGTAGTCGTACAAGCAGAGCGGTAACGCTTGAATAGTTTAGACCAGAGGTGACGGATTAGCGGACCACGGTCCGGATCCGGACCCACCTGCTGGCTAATCCGGACCTAACCTGATTTAAAACATTTATATATTACTGCATGTTGTCCAACGACAGTGTCTAACTCAGGGGTTAAAGTTCTCCGTCGCTGCGACGGATTTCCGTCATTTGGAAATTTAACGCGAAAAGTCCCGTCTAGACTTTTTATTTAAGGTTATAATCTGAAGCTGCTCCCAACCAATCACACCTGGCAGAGCCGGGACATTATTCAATCAGAAAGAGAGCAGGGCGGGTCTTTGCAAAGCGGACATTGCCAGTCTGAGGTTTATCTGTGTTCATCATTTTAACTTTTGGGAGAGCATTTTAAACTGGCCACAGATGGTATGAATGAAAGTAGCGGTGGTCAAAGGTTTTCTTTGGATTTATGCAAACCAGCCGGTCAGAAAGTTCAGCAGCTGACAACAACTTCCCTCGGTAAGCGTTTCTGTCGCTGCTCCTGCAGTTAATTAATGAATTATTTCCACCTGTGGCCATGTCGTCTGTCAGCGTTTATTCCCTCGCTGATAAACGCGGCGACCAACCAGGAATCTCCTCGTGATTCGCTATTATGTTTTATTTAAAACACAAAGAAGAGTAACGCGCTAGCTCTGGCTAATTTAGCATGACCCTTGAAGAACAAGAGTCGGACTGTGAAACAATGTGCCTCATTTGACTGGGTTTGATTAGGAAAAAGCTGCGCTGTTGTGAAGCAAAGAAGGCAGAGCTGCATCTGCTGTCGGTATGCAGCAGTGATCACCTGATGAGCAGCTGCGCTCCAGGACACTAAATAAAATGACAAGGATTTTGATGCTTACAGATTGTTAAGAAAACTACATCAAAAAGATAAAACAAATAAACTGCAGCTACAACATGGACTGGAGAACGGGTTCTAACTGGGTGAGGCCAGAGAAAGGCGATTCTCAGAGAGTTTTTTATGAAAGTGGAGCGCGGACACAGGGTTCATCCTGGACAGGTCTCCAGTGACTGGGCTAAAATATAACCATTTTATTAAACTTCAAAAAAGTTAAATCATGCCTTTTTATAAACTGTAATGATTAATTGGTGAACAATTACGGGCAAAGCAGAGACTGATTACTGTCGTGCAATCTGTTTCAAATTAAAATGTATGATGTCATGATAGTGTTGGTGATGTGTCCTGCATTTCCAAGGCTGTGTTTGGCCTTGTATGATCATAAAATTGGTTTATATTGAATGTGACAGGGAGCCAGTGGAGTTGATGTACAGGAGTGAAGTAGATGATGTAATGATGAAGCTGCTTGAGGGTTTCTGGAGGACAGAGAGGAAAGGGAGCTGGGATTGTAAAGTGGACTGTGGACCAGTTTGTCAACAGTGTGAAGGAAGAACTTGATGCTGCAGAGATGAAAGTAACCCAGATGATGATGTGGATGTGGAAAGTGATGGAGAGGCTGTCCAGGATGATGCAAAGGCTTTAAAGCTGAAAGGTGGCAGAGATACAGGAATTTTCAATGGATATTTTAAAAGTACCAGATTTAGTTGACTTTGCACACTAAGCAAGTGAGCCAACTAATGCGGCATGATGTCCACGGCCCGGGAATATATGGGCTTGCGAGAAAATGTTTTCAGTCAAACATTATTTTTGCTTCAACCCCTGTGCTAACTTCACTTGTTAATATGGCAAAGCCCTCCGGAGCGTTCCCAAACATATCCGCTTGCTCATACATACGGAGAAAATAGCTGATTTAAAGGCGCAGGACGAATGAGCACCTTGATATGTGCTTGAGGTTGGCTTTGTTGCCAATCAAACCCAGGTTTAAAATCCTTGCAGGGCAGCCTAAAGCTCACTTCTATCATTAAGCCATAAAAAAGAAATTAAAAAAAGTTCAGTTGTTTTATAAAAGACATTTTATTTCAGTGTTAAATACTGTTTAAAGTAACGGATTGTAATTAAAAATGTGTCCGGACCTTTACTGGTTGTTGATTTTCTTTATTCGGACCCCGCTGATTTTTAATTAGTGACCCCTGGTTTAGACAATAATATGGCAACAAAAACAACACCACTGCTGTGTTGGTATCTGCAGGAGTGACTAGCGACATGGTGATCATGATCATATGAAGTTTTTTCCACTGATTTTCTAAAACCCCGAAAGATCGCAGAGAAATGTCAGTGTTGGATACAATCTTGTAAACGAGAGGAATTTACTGTGGAATCTGGCCAAAGACACATAAATGTGGTCTCTACATTTCCTCGGTGGCGAGGAGCCAACACTTTTCTTTTCGTCTTTCTTCCAGCTTCTTGGTCAAGGCGGATGCTTTTCTTTTCTCTCCTCTCCCTCCCCCGTGTTCCTGCCTGCTTCTATCAATCTTTTTACATATCTATAAATTATGGACCTGGTCAGCTGGATTCTCAATTAATTAATTTTTCTCAGCGGGAAGACTGGGGCGAAGGGGAGCCCCTGTGCCCGACGGGACGTGCAGCTGGACACACGGTGGGAGTAGGGTTGTGGGTCTGATTGTCAGTCGAGGATGTTGAAAATGTGTTCAAAATTGTATTTATAGTAACAGGATTTCTGCTTTTTGAAGCTGGTAGTTACCTGGATTAACTATCAGGGACAATTCACAGACAAACATACACACACACACCGCCTCTACTGTACTTTCTTCCCTTACTCTGCTGCTTTCTGTTTTGGCTGTAGTGTCAAAGGTCAGATCAGAGACCTCAAGCTGTAGCTTTCTTAGAATTTTTCTGAATTTTTGTTAATGTATGAAAGAATTCTAGTCTAGGATTTATTAAGCTTATTCCTTTGTTTTTCCTATGTATGTCTGTCTGTCTGTAATGTTTTTCTGTTCATGTACAGCACTTTGTCTTGTTACTGAAAAGTGCTCTGTCTCTCTCTCTCTCTCTCTCTCTCTCTCTCTCTCTCTCTCTCTCTCTCTCTCTCTCTATCTATCTATCTATCTATATGTATGTATATATCTATATATGTATGTATATATGTATGTATATAACTTGCCTTACCTACCACTTGAAAGTCCAGACCTGAAACCAGCAACCGCAGGGTCTGTGCAAGTAAGCAATGTTTATTTGACTTTTTCTCAGCAGCTTTAAAACTTCATATAATCCATGAGGGGATGTTCATGTGAGCTTCAGTGTTGCATTTAATCTGCTCATTATCAGCGACTTTGGGCTTGTTTTTCCTCTAAAGTCACTTGTAATTTTCGGCGTTTACGTTTACTGGGGCTTGTTTCTGAACATCCAGTTGCTTTTTTGGGCTTTTCTTTTTTTCAACAGAACACGTCTTTCTGGTTATCATGCTGTGCAACAAGAGCTAATAACAGATTCAGCGGGTTTCTTCCTCGGGTTGTGAGAGAGGAGAGGACAGCCTCCCCTACCTTTCCACCAATACTGCTTTCTTTCTGCTCACTTTGAGCTCTCTACATTTCCACCAACGTTTCAGCTGTTCTACGCTGGGTTTCTACATTGAAGCAGGCTGAAATGAAGCTCCTGGGAAGTCGCCATCTTCCAAAATGATTAGTACTGCAGTTGTTGCCAATGTAATTTGGACTCTTCCTGTCCGGCCAGCCGGGAAACCAGATGTCATTTGAGAAACGTCCTGTTGGGTTCACGCCTGCATCTTAGTCATTGATAGAGATGCTAGCTGTGGATTTAAAGAAAATAATCTCCTGCTGGTTCTTTGATCCATTCTGTAGTGAATTCAACAACCGAATTAATTAATTACAGAATTGTCTTCATGCTCCTAGAAAAAGTTCTTGATGCTGTTGATTCGTTCATAGACCTAAAATGCTGGCAGCTCTTCATGTTTTTCAGTTTCTGATCCGTTGATCGCTGACCAGGTGTAAATTGGCGGACTCGGTTCTCTGGCTGATGGGTTAATTGGAGCGTCTCTGGTCATCTTAGCGTAAACCGACTTAAATCAACACCGTGTGTGTTTGCAGGGTTACAAGATGGACGACCTGTTGACCTCCTACATCAGTCAGATGCTCACCAACATGAACAAGCAGCGCTCTGGGCGGGGCCACAGTAAGTGAACGTCTTATTGGCAGGAGGCCACTGAGCTCATCCGCCTGCTGCGCCCCATTGGTCAACACTGCAGCTGGGGGCGGAGCTTCGCGCACCAGCTGTGGTGGATGAGCCGCAGTCCTTCTGCGTGTTCGGCGGGATCCAACCTCACCGAGGAGAGTCCGCCCCCGAGCAGCGAGGACCCCGGTGAAGGACCCAGTAACTGCTACCAGTGTAGCTATGATGATGAAGATGAGCCATCCAGCGAGGATGACTATCTCTGACACCTGCCCACCCTCCTTCTGTATTTTACGGTTTAATAGCTCCTTTACATCGCTGTGAGTCCAGGTCACCTGTTAACACTCACCTCGAATACAGTAAAATAAAACATACAGGTGAGACACAGTTGTGGGTTTCCTCCCCTGTGAAAGTTTAATTTCTATGTTTTAACACTAGAGCCACCAGAGGGCGACATTAAAGTGACATGTATAACATTTAGAGGCTTATTGTACATTTTAAGTGAAATTAAACTAAATAGTTATGTGGCAATTTATTTTAAATCAGATTACTTCAGGCTCTTGTTTTAGATTGAATGCATAAATGGAAATTAACAATGTGCAACATAAAAAAACAAACTACAACATAGAAGTATGTTTTATCCACTTTAAAATGGTATCAAAGCATGTAAAGTAATCATTGATAATGTAATGCCACATCTCCCTGTCTTGTTTTTATTGCTCCAGCTGACATTAAAAAAAAGAAACGAGTTTCTGTTTTATTCACTTTTCACAGATAACATTGTTGATCAGACTTTTGATAATCTGTGTGATCATCTTCTAGATTATTCTGTATTTTTCAGGAGTTGTCTCCGTCTATCAGTCATATATAAGGCAAGGCAAATTTATTTCTATAGCACATTTCAGTACAAAGACTTTACATGATTAAAATATAGGAAAGTAAAAACAGAATAAAAGCAAGTTGGATTAAAATGTACAAGAAATTAAACTAAATAAAACATGGGAACTAAAAGCAAATATTAAAAACAGTTTGACGATATAAGACAAGGTTTATAGGCTACTGACCTTTATCTAGGTACTGCAGTGGAAACCTGCGGAAACTTTGCGGAAAAATATAATTTATAATTATTCCTATTCCTACGTTGTTGTTTTTTTGCATAGTCTGAAAAAATCTGGAATTTAACAATTGTTTCCAATCAGATTAAGTATACAAAATAAAAAGATTATCTTTAGAAAAACAAAAACTGTATGAAGTTCAGAAAGTTAAACATCTGAATTTGTGCAAAATGAAGAGATTTTTACATGAGAACCAGTATGTATCTGAATCATGCCATTATCTAAGAAGGCTGAGTCTCTTATTTTGAAGAGCATCTATTGGCTTTGCCTTGAAGATCCAATTTAATCCTTTTCCTGAGATCTATTGGATATCGCTTCATGTCAACACTTTTTTATAACACTTTAAAACATTCAAAGTTGCACCAAAGTGCTGCACACCGAGATCAAAATAATTCAGAAGAGTGGTTAAAAGGGGAAAATAACAAAACACAGAATATATATATTAAATGATTCATTAGTTTCAAAAGAAAATAATTGATTTTATAAACTGTGAAGGGACAACTGACCTAAACCAACATAACGGGGATTAAACAAATCTAGGAGTTGATTTAAAACATGGATTAGTTTTTCAAAATCTTTTAGAACAAAATAAGGCTTTAGCAAGAAGTCGTAGCTGGGGGGAAAAAAGCTCGTCTTGACAACTGAACTGATTTGCTTTGTGAATTTAAAGGAAAAAGGAAGAATTGTTCTGGAAAGATCTCATAACCTCCCTTTTTAAATATCGTTGAGGTGGAGGGAGTTTAATATCGTCCCGGCCTTTATGTCAGCAAACCGGTCCAATGACGAGTTCAGAGTTTTATTCTAGCAGATAGATCTGAATGTCATCAGCAAAGCAGAGGAAAAAGATACATTTACTAAAAATAGACCCTAGGGGCAACATGTATAAGGAAAATTAGACTGGCCCTTATTGAGATGCTGAGGAATAAGTATCTGGACAGAAGCTTCTTTTTGTTGAGTTAAGTTTGGGGTCTTAAAGACATCAAAGCCTGGATGGCCTTAAACATATTAAATTTTAACAGAAAAAAACAGAAATATTGTTTTTTTTTTCCCTAGTGGCTCCTGTGAAACCCTCCAGAGGGGAAAGAGCCTTTAATGTTGCTGCTCCCAGATTATGGAACGATCTTTCAAAAACACATTTTTTTATTCGCCGGACTTTTGTTTTTACTCTGTTTTATTGCTTAGTTGTTTTTATCTGTCTGTTCTTTCCTGGTTTTCTGTTTTAAACGGTAATTATTTTTACATGTGCAGCACTTTGCAGCTGTGGCTGTTTTTAAAAGTGCTTTATAAATAAATAAATTTAGGCTTAAACCACATGTCATTAAAAACTCTAGAACAGTTTAAGTGCTGAGATACTTTTTAAAACCATACATACGGTTATCTTCTATAAAAGGTTGCAGCTGATTAAGAACCATTTTCGGGAAATGTTTTGTCCTCGAATATCCAGAATATTATATATATATAAAAAAAAACTGCTGGAATCAATCTAAAAATTCTATTTTGGAAATCTGTGTAATTTTGAAATGGAAAATTAGTAGGAATGTTCTTTATATTCAGTCAATAAACTAACTGAACAGTTTTATTTAGCTAGCATCCAGTTAGCGGTCTGCATCTGCAGACCCGGTCGGTGAGAGATTGTGGTGTGCAGTGGGACGGGTGGTGGTCCGCTCCAGCTGGATGCAGTCAAAGGCACTGGAGGAACCGAAGAACCCGGTCCTGACGGTGCTTCCAGGATTCTTCCAGGTGGGCCAGAACCCGGGGCAGCAGGTAGACGGCGGCGTCGCCCAGCCCGATGCCAGGCAGGTAGGCAAACAGCAGAGGGTCCAACGGAGGGAGCGCAGACGGCTGAAGACCGAGCGCTCCAGGGTGAACATGACTAATTTAGTTTGTCATAAATGTTGCGTGGTTAAGACGATGGTACAGGGAGCTAAGTTTTTAATAAACGAGTCAAAAAAAAGGTCCAGTTTAACAGAGCTGGGAAGATGGACCTCTTGGACGATCTTGTCCATCTTTCTCCTTACAGATAAAAATACAACTTGAACCCTAACCCTTCATACGTGCGTCATGATGAAGAAACTGTAAATAAAATCTATTTCAGTTCATAAGGAACGTCACAAAAGGTAAGAATGAACCTCCAAATTACCTTAAAAATATATCTAGAGAATTTTATTTTCCTACTCGCTGTTATTTCTGTATTTTATTGGTAGCTGCTGCACATTTAATGGTCCAATCTTTGCTTAACATTAATACAAACTGTTGAACTAAAATGAACTAGGTTTGCGTAGCTACAGAGACATTTTATGCATTAAGAGTCGAAGCGTTTAGAGTAGATGGGGCAACATTGTGTGCAACAGACATTTGTTTTTACGCATTTATCTTTTAATAAATTCAATGTTTTATGCTCAGTCCACTTTTTTATCATTATCTGGAGTTTGTGCTTCCGGTAAGATTATTTATTCTCTCATAGATGCAGTTTTGTGATGTTCTGGTTGCTTTTTAAAGCAAATTAAACCTCAATTTTTTTAAGGCTTTCAGTTGCACCTCACTCTTCATTCGTGGGAGGATTTCTCTTTATTCCCATGAAAATAACAAAATCTGTCTGCGTCCAACACCAGGAGTCTGTCTGGGGCGACGAAACTTGACAAGCAGCTCAAATCCTCCAGAGAAGCCGGTAAGTGGGATTTTATTTTCAGTTCAACTTTTCTGCTCGGGAAAGATCGTTCCCAGTTTTAAATTATAGACTTTAAATTATTTGTTTTATTTATAATCCTCAGATTGACGGGGCAACAGCAGCTGCTTCTCTAGGGTCACAGCTGTACTCTGCAGCATTTGGTCACCAGCATCACCTAACCAGAGAGGGTTGTACTTAATTCTTATTATTTTGCCTTTATCCATCTCTCCATTGTCTATACCTGCTCATCAGTGCAGGACAAGCCGCCTATCTCCAGCGGTCACGGAGGAGGAACAGCCTGGACATTCAATCATGCACGAACTCTTCTGGGCTGTTGCTGAGTTCCTGGAGTGATTTTGGTAGGACCATTCACTCCTGAGAAGGTTCTCCACTGCTCTGGTTTCTCCATTTGTAGATTATCTAGGACCAAAGACACGACTTTAACCCTTTCCAGGCTGATTTACATCTGATGACGGTTTTTAGTTGTTTCTTTAGGGCACGATGTGTTACGTTCATGTTGCCAGACTGGTTTAAATATATTAATATAATATTACTGGTCCAAGTAATGTCTTGTTTCTACCGGTCTGGCTTTAATCACTTCTGATTGTGGGCTGGTAAAACTGATCCAAAAATGTCAGTAATCGATTTAACAAGGGGAGTAATTACTTTATCACACAAGGTCAGGTTGATTTGGATAGATTTTTATTCTCAATACATTTTTATTTTGTGAAAACTGAATGTTGTATTTACTCAGACTATCTTTGTTTGGTTTTTGACATTTGTTTGATGATCTGGAACTTTAAGCAGGATAAAAAAAAAGGCAGAAACGAGGAATCTGTGAGGCCCATATATTAATATAAAATACATTGAATCCTTGTTGCTGAAACTTGAGGGACAATAAACTGCAAAACATGGGCTGCTGGAAGGTTAAATATTTTACTACATATAATGATGGAGTTTCTTGGATCACAACATTTTTTTTCCTATTTATCATAAAAACACAAAGTCTTTCTCCACCGATTTATTACAGAAGACAGCAGCTTTATATAATCAGAAAAGGTACAGGGAAAAAACGAGAAGGCTTCTGGAAAATAAAAGGCATTCTGTTACAGCACAATAATAATAATAATAATAATACCTGAATGATCCGAGTAGTTACTTCACCAATGTGTGCTAAAGCAGATTAATCAAGAGCAGTTTACGCCTCACTAATCCAGAAACTTCGTCACGTTTCATGTTTTTCTCCACCCCTCCTAAATTGATTAAAGCCGTTAAATGGCCAGAAGCAACGTCCTTAAATCTGAAATGAAGAACTTCTTCTGATCAGAGCAACATTTCAGAGGCAACAAGCTGCTGCAGGCGTCCAGAAGCAGCTGTTGACATCTGCGTCAGATGGGCTTTAAGCTATAAGAACGTTTTCCTGCTTAGAAAAAGTCTTTACTGAACATAAAACTAATTTTGACCGTTTTAATAAAAACAGACATTTGATGGCTCTAAACATTATAATATATTTTCCTCAGAGGAAAACGGAAAACCTCCTTTTTCGTGGCGGCAGAAATTCTCCATTGGTGAAGATGTTACGTTTTTAATTATAAGCAGCAATAAAGTGATTAAATTTAACAGAAGTCATATTTTTATAGCTGAATAGTTATCCTCTTAAATTCTGACAAATCTCCGGCTTTCATGTCTCTTTGATGCAGTGGTTCCAAAACTTTTCTTGGTAGCCCCCCAGTAATTTAAAAAAAGTTTTCGCCCCCCCCCCACCCCCGAAACCAATCTTTGACAGTCGAACAAAGCAGAGTAAAACACATAGCAATAAAATAAACTGCAGTCTTCTTTAAATCACAAAACTACCACTTTTAAAGTGTAATTGTTTAGTTTAACTATTTTACTGTGTAACTGAATTCAACATTACCATCAATATATATATTTAAATAACCTCTGAATATTGCTCATTTTCCTGTCCATTTCTATCATGCCCCCCACTTTGGGAACCACTGCTTCAATTAATGTTTCATTGTTTAAAAAAAAATACTTCCACTAATTTTATCAGCTGATAGAATAGAAATGACCTTTATTGTCCCTCGGTGGGGATATTCACGCCTCTCAGCAGCAAAGTGAAACGTAAATGGAGCATTTAGAAACACACATGGGTAAAAATATAAAAATTAAAAACCAGCATAGGAGTCTGCAGTGAGGGCAACGCTGCAACATAATTTGATAAGAACCAGAATCGGTTTTTTTTTTATTTTCCTCCAATGAGGCCTTTGAGTTTGAAAACGCGGAACAAATGGAAGAGAACTGATCTTATTATCATTGTTGGTTTCAAAACCGATAGTTTAAACACTCTAAATTTCTCAGCTTGCACTAACTTTAGTAAATAAACATGCAGCTCAGCATGCAAAGCTTTCTTCCATGTAGATGATATCAAAACAAAAAATACTAAAAATTAGCCTCATTTGGACTTCTTAAAGCCAGCGGATAAAACGTGTTTTGGTATTTTACTGCAGACCAACTAACTGGTGCTAGGCACGATCGTCCATCCGGTCTATTTGGATGCAGCTAATAGAGGAAAGTTTAATATTGAAATTTCCCTAAATTAAAGTCAGGAAAACTCATCATTTTGAGTTTAAAACTCTGAAGACACTTTCATCGGGGAACATTCAGATCAACATCTGGATATCCAGAAAAGGAAACACAAGAACACGCTTAAAAATAACCTACATGAGCTACAACTGATATAAAAAATAATGTTGGCTTCAGGAAAACTTTGATAAAGCGTCTATAAAACAAGAGTTGGATGAATCCAACACATGCAAGGCTCAAAATGCAAAGCATCTCCAGAGGGAAACCAACGCAGGGCTGCATTGTCACCAGACCCGCTCGCTAAAAATGAACGGTCTCACGGTGGAAAACGTCATATTCAATAGAATAAATATAGAACTGTAGCTTTAATGCTTAGCCTAAAGATCAGCTACGATATTTAACACAAATATACTAGTAAGACTAAGAGCTAAACACGTAAAGACGTCACAAAGAGTTAAAAACAGAATAATTTCTGATTTCAGGCAAAATATTTTTTTACTTTTTTGTTTTTTTCTGCGCCTCAGAGTCCGACTTTAAAATCCGACACGTGTTTGTCTAAATATTTTCACGTTCGTTCACCTTAACGGTTCAGAATTAGTATCTGGAGAAAATTAAAAAGCTAATCTACATTGTTGTTAACGGCACTTATAGCTGTGAGCCTCGTTCTTCTCCATCCCAGAACTTCAAACATTTGGCTTAAAGACCTAAAAACAGGAGCTCACATGTTAAACACACAGAATCGTTTTAAGCAGAAAGGTGATTATATCAATGCTGTCCCGTGAAAGAAAGAATTTTTACAGCTGGCACAGAATTCCAGTACCTTCTGAGAAACACGATCCGGCTCATTGATCCCAACAAAGACCGACACGATTTCCTCGCTGGAGACGCACCGATCCCAGAGCTGTGGCCGGGTTCTGATCGCCGGGTTCTGTTAAGTTCTGACCGGCCGATACTGATTCTTGTCATTTTGGATTTCTCTTTAACAATATAAATACCAGCATTCAGAATATGTATCTAAGTCCTTCCGCCCATCAGCGGTCCGTTTTTAATCAGGCGCAGAGGTGAGTTCACACTGTAAACCGGTTTTAGTGTCTCACAGCAGCGATTGGCACGCTTTGGGTTCCCAGGAGAACCTAAAATTAACTAAGATTTTTAGCGGGAACATACATTTTCTAATCAAGCGTGTTTTTGATTGGTTGGAAGCTTAGAAGGATGAAATAGATCAACTTTGCTGTAAAGCTGCAGCCTATTGCCTGTTTGGGCTGGTTTGAGAAGATCCTTCTGATGTCTGACGACTTCCTTTCCTTCGGGTACAAAGTGACTAAAACTAAAAATACAAAAATTAATTCATTTTTACATTTCTTACTGATAAAGAGAAAACAGGCATCTTTAAAAAAAAATCTCAGTAGCAACATCCTCACCGAAGCTTGTTGGTCTTGTGTGATGTCACCGGTCACACACACAATATGGCGTCTCCACACAACAACTGATAAATATCTAAAGAAGACCAGTTATGCTGACTTATTGTGTTTTCTGTAGATTTGGGCTCGACTCCTGTAGTATAAAGCTCTAACGAGGACAAAGCTGTTTTTTTTGGGGGGGGGGGATTTTTGAGAAGAGGATTAGTGACACTTTTGTGCATTCTGTGCAAATAAATAACTTTTAAATGAAAACTTCAGTTGTTTGGCTCAACAGGTACGTCGTGTTTTGTTTTTAAATCGATCAGTCTTATGTTCAAAGTGTGCATTTGATGATTATAAATGTTGAAGTCGAGCTGTTCACAAGCTGACCGGTCATGTCTTCAGATATATAAATAAAAAGGAACATATAGAGGATTAAATTTGTCTTGTGAGTTTATCCTGGAGTCCAGGAAACATGAATCCGTAGACATTTCATCTAAAAATGCTTAAATATTTGGTTTTGTCAGACATAGATGACTGACAGGAATCATTTTTATACACTTCATAATATAGAAAACAAAAGCATAAATGGTCTCCTTTTAAGATATGGTTTTCTCTAATGCGTTCACACAGCTGACAGTAGCAGACCAAGCTTGTGCGTAACATATTAAATACTCCATCGTACGGCAGTCCTGCTCCATATTTACAGATATCTCTACAGCTGCATATATTTTCTCTCCTCCTCCTTTGGGTTTCATTTCCTGACCAGAAATGACGTTCGTGCTCCTTCACAGGAACCTCCTGCTCCCGCTATGAAGACGCCGCTGGAGTCATGCAGCTCGGTGATGAACAGGAAGTGAAAAACTCCTTTTTCTCCATATTTACTGTTTTAGCTCAAAAACTTTATACTTGTAATCCCATATCAAATCTAATTATCGGACATCTGATGCCAAACACACCCTGGCCTCAGAAGTCTGTGTCGACGCCTCGTCTGTCACTCCTCTGTAATGGTGGGCAGGTGAGGGCTACTTGGGGAACTGGGCGCGCTCCGAAGGTCAGGTCGGCCGTTCACGCTGGAGATGGACCAGACGTCACTCAGCTCTGCAAACAGAGGCAGGCGGACAGTTTAGGGGATTTTAGACTCGATGGGGGACAAACAAATGGAGGCCAGGGAAGACAATAAGGTGAGTCTAAACGTAGTTCTGCTGCACAGATCTAAATCTATCACACACATGAAGCACGGGTCATACAGTGTTCCTGAACGGATGAGATGGCATGCAGGGGGTCATGGGTTGAAGACCAGGGGGAGGGCGATGGGAGCTGCAGCGGGGGGGTCAGAGTGGAGCGGGTTCCAGCCAATACAGACGACCTCTGCAGAGTCTGGCAGACGACACACAGCGTGCAACTGTCAGAAATCATCTAAGAATGACATTTCTCTGCTGGTCGGCACACAGCCAGGCCAGCTGCTGCCATCAGAGGATAAAAACTTATCTGAGCTCCATCAGGAGCTGCTATGATGACCTTCAGCAGAAAAAATACTTTTCTTTACTCTGGATCTTTTAATTTACTGTATTTGCACGGTTAACAGAAAACAAATAACACCCCCCCCCTTAGAAAATATCCAAACAATGTTCAGTTATTAATAAATTTGGTTAAATACTAACCTGACTCTCTCCAGATGGCCGTAGGTCCGCTGAGCTCCACACGTCCGTCTGGACTCGCTGCCGTTGGGAGATATTTCAGTACCACACAAAACGGACGAGCCAGTCAGGATTTTCATAGATGTCACTGTTTGGATTCAGACAACAACGGCGGCTCGCAGCCAGGAAGCAAGCAGAGACCAGACGTGTCCTTTTTGGACGACCCGTCCCCGTACATTTTTCCCCGTATTTTTCTAACTCTACTGAGTTCTACTGTTTTGCATTGCTCGTCGTCATTTCAGCTTTTAACTTTTTGTTCTGTCATTTTTCTCTTCATAGAAGGTACACCTGGTCTGGCGTTCTGTTAGCTGTGACATCATCAGGGGAGGCAGATCATCCTCTATTACTATCTAACATAGAAAGTACTCCTGGATCAATGTGAGCTTCTGTGCTTTCTGTGTCTCTGCTCTGTCTTCTCTAAGCCCCAGTGGGTCGAGGCAGATGAGCGTTCACACTGAGCCTGGTTCTGGTTCTGCTGGAGGTTTTCCTCCCTGTTAAAGGGGAGTTTTCCTCTCCACTGTCGCTTCATGCATGCTCAGTATGAGGGATTGCTGCAAAGCCATCAACAATGCAGACGACTGTCCACTGTGGCTCTACGCTCTTTCAGGAGGAGTGAATGCTGCTTGGAGAGACTTGATGCAACCTGCTGGGTTTCCTTAGAGAGGAAACTTTCTGACCAACCTGGAGGATTTGATGGAATTTGATTTTGTAAAGAGCCTTGAGATGACATGTTTCATGAATTGGCGCTATATAAATAAAATTGAATTGAAATGTCCCTGGTTTCAGTGAATCATGATGGAGTAAAACAGTTTAATGCAGCAGGAGGTATTTACCCGTCCTGCCGCTGTCAAGGCGTAGTAGAAGAGACGTCACCGGTTTTCATTAGAGAAATCTGCGCTAACATTGATGCTATTTCATTGTTGTCTAATCTACTGAATATTAATTCTTTAAAAGAACACCAGAGAACATCTTTGAAGGCTTGTGTTAGTGGTTGAAGAAGCGCGTCAGTAAAGATGACGGACATTATCCAATCATATGCAAGGATTTTTTGATAAGGCCCCTCCCTCTGAAACACATCTCCCACGGAGCGATCCCAGATGGACGTGTGGAGCTCTGCGGAGCGAAACCCATCTGGCGAGAGTCGGGTTAGTTAAATACATTAAATGTGAAAAAATAAAAACACCACATTAAAAAAAACATGAATGAAAATTAAAGTAATGTGGCAGAACTTTGTATACAACTTAATTATACTGCTGCTGGCCATCTTGGGCAGGACTCCCTTAAAAAAGAGGTTTTTAACCAACCGGTGGTGATTATAACGGCAACAGCTAGGAAACAGGAGTTAAACAAAATAAAATAAAGTCAAAAACTTATGGATTCGGTTGAAATAATCAGCTGCAAGATGCTTTAAGTTCAAATAAAGAGACTCTCAGCACTTTATTCTGAAGCTAATCTAACTGTTGACAACTTTAATGTTTTATTTTAAATCTACAAATGAAAATCAAAACTAAACTCAAGAGTTTTAACGAGGCACTCACAATCTTTTGAGGTTTTCTCCTCTGGTCCAGCTGCAGGCTGGGGCTACATTAGCACCGTTTATTAGAGCTGCAGCTCTGGGTGGCGGGAACATAAAGAACCGGTACCAAACCGGACCTGGAACCAGTTTGGTGGAAAAGGCATGTTGCTACTGGTGATGATCTAATGTGAAACGGGTGCAACTGTGCAGAAATATTTATTCAACACTTATTTCCTACTAAGCTTATTGTGATAAACCAGATTTATTTTTATTTATTTATTTACTTTTTTATCAAACAATTTCAGAATGATATTTCCTCTATAACATTAATCTTTTAGGTTTAAATTATTAAACTCAGGGCCCAGGGACCGAATCCGGCCCGTCAAGGCAATAGATTCGGTCTTCAAGAGCCAGAAAAGCCATATCATGTCATAAAATAGAGGCATATATCCTTTTAAAGTGTATAAAGTGTTTGTTTGTTTTTTACTGTGTAGTAACAGCATCCTGCCACTAGGTGTCAGTTTTCCCACAACACATTAAAACAAACCAGAAATGTCCAAAAAGAGAAAAAGTGATGCAGAATGATCAGTTTAAAGTGTAACTCACCCCAATATCAACTTTTCTTGCAGATAAACTGTTCAAATGGGCCTTAATGTGCTACTTTGACATTACTGAGAAATGTCTTACATTTTTATCCGAACTGGAATGAAATTATGAAATCAAAAGCATCATCTATGCAGGTGCAACCGGCCCTTTTAATGACTTCATGAAGCCAAAGTGGCCCAATATAGAAATGAGTTTCACCTCACAATGAAAACACAGAGCAGCAGCTACACCAGAACCAGAACTGCTCTCCTACCGGTTCTGAATTTGCTGTAGGGCCCGTTCTCGTGGGTCTGACGGCTGCCGGACACGAAGGGCAGGCCCCTCTCTCTCCACCTGAGACACAAAGCAGAGACCCGGATCAGAGCAGCAGAGCACGGCCCGCTCTGTTTCAAAGAGCTGCCACGTGTGGCCCTGGGCCCGCTTTGATGAGCCCCTGGGCCGGGACACGTGTCGTGGTGACGAGAGGAGCAACAAGAAAAGGCGGATCATGGGGGAGAGGCGACCTCCTGCTGATCCCACCTCTGATGTTTCACTAGGAGGCGACGAGGGAGGGGGGAGGAAGGGCCGCATTCAGACGAGGTGGTGGGGGTTAAAAGTCTGGCAATGTAAAATAATTTTCCCCGTGTCAATCCTGAGCTGAGAAGGACTGAAATCTTCTTTTAGATTCCTTATTTTTCATGAACGTTTGTCATTTAGAACAACAATAGACAGAAAAAAAAGATCCCAAAGACAGAAAAATGAAATTAGAAACTGACCAAAAAAAAGCCATCAAGTAAGAGGTAAGAGGAAATAAAACATTCTATTGGCTTTTGGTACAAAGTTATGGATATTTATAAAGCACCAGCATAGGGTGGTTAATTACAAAGAAAATGTTTCAGTTTTTCCAATATCTCAGTAAAACTGTCAGTTGTTCCATTGCATAGAGTTTATTATGTTCATCCATTCCCAAACAGTTTGTGATTCTGCCCTTAATCATTTTCTTGTTATGGCCTTTTTTTCTGGCTGCCAGTAGTGTTTGTAAAACGTATCTGCCTCTTTTTTCAGTCCACTTGGATTATTGCCGAGGTAGAACACAGTGAAGGTCTCTCCTAGTTTGTGGGTCTTAATGACTTCTGGCCAGCAGGGGGAGCTCTTCAGGCATTCCCAGAAAACATGGAACTGACCAGCTGGCTATAACCACATTTCCTCTGGCATTAACTCTGGAGCTCCTTAACTCTGGGAGAAATGAAAAACCTCCACGTCTTTCCAAGTAAATTCCCTCCATAAATCAGAACTTGAAGAGGTTGCTATGGTTCTTCTTGAATCTCTTTCTCCCACCTGTGCTGTGAACCTTTCTGACTGCCTCTTACCATATATGGCTGTAGTCAGGCGCCAAGCTTTAATAAGCGTTACAATCGGAACTAACAGCAGCACTGAGCTTCAGATGTGGAACATTGATTTTAAATAATTTCTTATCTGTTTGATGTATTTTGTCATGCAGGACGGTGTTTTTAAGTCCCAAAAACTGTGAAGAAATGTTTTTCAACATCTTATAATCACTGTGACCAGTTCCTTTGCATAATGCACTTAAATAAATGTTTAACTGAGTAAAAGTATTGTTGAAATTGCAAATACTTTTCTTAAACTCTGAGGTTATTCTTAATATGTTTTGTAAAAGGGAAATTCGTTTAGTATAAAAATCAACAGCAAGTCCACTTTTATTAGTTCTATTTAATCTTGCAATGAGTTTACATGTGTGGCCCCTTTGAGATCAGATTAAGCTGAATGCGGCCCCTAAACCAAAATGAGTTTGACACCCCTGCACTAGACCTTTTATTGGAGATCTTGTAGTATTGAGTAAATCTTGGAGATCCGTTTTTTACCCAAGTTCCCTTTACACGCATCTATATTAATCTATTTTGATTAATGGCTTTTTTTTTATCCTGTTTTTTGGAAACAATATCTGCATTGAAGTGATGTTTTAGTTAGAGGTACCTTTTAAAAAATGAAACTTTTCCCCGGTCATAACTGTACGATATTGGTTGAAAAATATCAAGACCTTTCTCGGATGATATCTTCTAATATGCAGTGATGCTGCTGCTGCTACTCCTAACCTAGCCACCCCTGTCAAGTCAAGTTTCTTTGTAGCACATTTCAGCAGCAAAGTGCTTTACATGAAAACATAAAAACATCATAAACACATTGAAACAGTCACTGGTTGTGAGACCAGTAACTAACATTAAATTATATCAGGTGAAAACATCAAACATTTTGGTCAGTGTTGCTGTTATTATGGCTGAAAGCAGCTTTAAACAGGTGGTTTTCAGTCTGGATTTAAAGGAAATCAGTGTTTCTGCTGATTTGACATTTTCTGGAAGTTTGTTCCAGATCAGTGGAGCATAGGAACTAAATGCTGCTTCTCCACGTCTGGTTCTGATTCTGCAGAGTAGACCAGAACCAGAAGGTCTGAGCAGTCTGGAGGGTTGATACAGCAGGTCTTTAGTTTAATCTGGTAGTTTATAAATCACTGAACGGCTTGGCACCAAAATACATTAAACAGTCAGACTGATAATGAGCAACTCTCTAGTTCTGCATCATTCTGGGTCTGCTCCATTTGAATCAGTTTGGGGAAAGGAGCAGAACTCTCTGAGCTGATTGGACAACACGACACCTAGTGCCCGCCTACCAATGGTTGGTTTTAGCCAATCACGGTATCAAATGAGAACGTAAGCAGCAGACGTCATGAGAGGTGAGCTAATCAAGGTGCTACTTGCTGGTCTATCAAAGATGAAATCGTGGATTCTGACTAATCAGATGTAACAGCAGCAGCTACATCCTCCTGCCTCCATGTTTATGCCAATTCGGCTCTGCTGCTTTGTTTTCATCGCAGCCAGTAAGTCCCGCCTTAAACCATAATGCTGCAACGTGATTGGCCCAAACCGTTTTTGGTTAGGACAAAAACAGTTGAAGCCAAAACGGTACAAGATGGATTCTCGTGTGTTTGTGAACGCTCAAATGCCGCGAGAATCCATTTAGCAGGAGAGGTTATGCTACTGCAGTGTTTAAACCTAATATAATTTGCCGAGTTTTGTCCGTGAGTTCTTTAAGAAAGATACACAATGGTACCTTGATCCAGTTAGACACTTAATTAAAAGTAGCCATAATAGTGGTTTATCCCCCATTTCTTTCCACCTGGCATCACATACTGGATCACACCGTGCAACCTTGGTCTCTGTTTTCCCCAAATAAAACTAGAAATCGTCTGGAGGGCAGTTAAAACAGCAGTGCTAAGAACAGCTAGAGCAGCTTAGGTAATACCATCACTTTTATTAACTTAATGCATTTTTGTTGGTAGAACTGAAATCTTATTTGACTTCTTTGGTAAAGAGGATTCCCAACCAGCTTCGGTTCCACGATTTCTCCAAACATAGTGAAGAAAACCAAATCAAGATGCGGTTTTTACAGTTCCTGGTCTGATTTCTAAGTGAAAACTTTCAGAGTATTTTTAATTCAACCTCTCCATCATTTTTGTGTATATAAACTGTTCAGAAAGAAATCTGCATTGATGTCCTGTTCAGTCCCAGAGGACCAGAACGCTGCTGAGCTCATAAAACCTGATCTGCAGCTGAAAAATAACGCTAAAAAACTATTATTTATATAAAATAATTCCAGCTCTAATGCTTTAACCACCTTCTCACTACAACAAAGCTAATCAGTCACTAAAGAGCTCTGGTCCACCAAACAGACATCCTCATTAATTATGTATTTGATGCAAGTCTTACCAGTGGAAGGTAAAAATTGCAAAGATGAGGAAGGCGGACACAAAATCGGTGAGAATCCACATTAGAGTGTATTCCTCTGGACTCTGGAGGGAGAGAGAAAGAACAGAACCGTACTCAGAGTTGTGTAGGTGGTGATATGTCATTTAAAGAGATGATTATGAAACACCCACACTTGTTGAAGGGATCATACCCCCCCGCCCCCCCCACGTCTAAGCTTAATGCTGAGAATGTAAAGAACATGGAGAACAGAGCGACGTTCCTCTAAACTGTCTGTTCAATGTTTCCAGACCACAGAATCTGGCTGTAGCAGTGCACAGAAACAGGGGGGGGAGGGGCAGAGGTGCATTACTCCTGAAAAACTAGTCCATGCATTTGTTACTTCAAGGCTGGACTATTGTAATTCTTTACTATCAGGAAGTCCACAAAATACAGTTCAAAGCTTTCAGCTGATCCAAAATGCTGCAGCAAGAGTTCTGATGAAAATCAACAAGAGGGATCATATTTCTCCAATTTTAGCTTCCCTTCATTGGCTTCCTGTTAAATCAAGAATAGAATTTAAAATTCTTCTTCTAACGTATAAAGCCCTTAATAATCAAGCTCCATCATATATCAGAGCTCTGATTACTCCGTATGTTCCTAACAGAGCACTTCACTCTCAGACTGCAGGTCTGCTGGTGGTTCCTAGAGTCTCTAAAAGTAGAATGGGAGGCAGATCCTTTAGCTATCAGGCTCCTCTCCTGTGGAACCAACTCCCAGTTTTGGTCCGTGAGGCAGACACCCTGTCTACTTTTAAGACTAATCTTAAAACCTTCCTTTTTGACAAAGCTTATAGTTAGAGTGGCTCATGTTACTCTGAGCTACCTCTATAGTTATGCTGCTATAGGCTTAGGCTACTGGAGGACATCAGGGTCTATTTTTCTCACTCTGCTGATTTCTACTGTTCTCCAGTTTACATTGTTGTTATTCACAACTTTCAACTTTTTGTTCTCTGTCATTTTTCTCTTCATAGCAGGTACACCTGGTCTGGCGTTCTGTTAGCTGTGACATCATCAGGGGAGGCAGATCATCCACTATTACCATCTAACATAGAAAGTCCTCCTGGATCAATGTGAGCTTCTGTGCTTTCTGTGTCTCTGCTCTGTCTTCTCTAAGCCCCAGTGGGTCGAGGCAGATGAGCGTTCACACTGAGCCTGGTTCTGGTTCTGCTGGAGGTTCTCCTCCCTGTTAAAGGGGAGTTTTCCTCTCCACTGTCGCTTCATGCATGCTCAGTATGAGGGATTGCTGCAAAGCCATCAACAATGCAGACGACTGTCCACTGTGGCTCTACGCTCTTTCAGGAGGAGTGAATGCTGCTTGGAGAGACTTGATGCAACCTGCTGGGTTTCATGAATTGGAGATATAAATAAAATTGAATTACTCTATGCCAGTGCTTCCCAAACTTTTTTCATCGCGTACCCCTTGGAGCATTTCATCTCCATCCACGTACCCCCCCCCCCCCCAAAAAAAAGAAACATTCAACATAGGGATCAGAGTTTTATTAACTGGACTGCAGATACTAAATACATCTGCATTATAAAAGGGCATAACATAATGACATGTAACAAACAAGAACAAAGACTATAACGAGCCTGTTCAGAATACAGCCAAAACTGCGGACCTGGAAGCTATTGAAGAAATATCAATTATTTTTTATAATAAAAATTCTTTAAAAATAGAAAAAAGCTTAAAATGGGATATAAATGAGTGTGCCCCATCAAGGTAAAATAGTAGAACAATTTGACATAGATTTGGAGTCAATGGGTCACATGACCCGGAAGCTATTGAAGAAATATCAATTATTTTTATAATACAAATTCTTTAAAAATAGAAAAAAGCTTAAAATGGGATATAAATGAGTGTGCCCCATCAAGGTAAAATAGTAGAACAATTTTACATAGATTTGGAGTCAGTGGGTCACATAACCTGGAAGCTATTGAAGAAATATCACATTTTGCTATAATAACAATTCTTTAAAAATAGACAAAGCCTTAAAATGGAATAAAAATTAGTGTGCCTTACAGCTGTTATTTATTGGCATGATTTCCTATTAGTTTTGTCTTAGCTAGTCACTAGATAAGGAATTTATTGATTTTTATTTCTCAAGAGTGCTTGGTTCAAAACTTTTTTGACGGTCCCTAACTGCACCACCGCGTGTGGGAGGAGGGAGCAGCTGAGAGACGCTGGCCGAAAACGGAGTCCTTCAACCGGATCAACCATGAGCTGGATCCCGCTGACTCCGCGGAGCTTGAATGTCCAATATCAAACTAACTTCACCGCAGTCTGTAATGTGAGGGGTGTGCTTGAGAGGACGCGCATAACCCCTGTATGTCTGGCCGAATCGGCGACAGTTTCAGTCTTAAATTGTCTTCCACACATAGTCTGTGTCGGTATTTAGTTTTCAGGCTGGTCAGACATGAAAATCCTCTCTCACATAAATATGTAGTGGCGAATGGCATTAATTTCTTGGACCAGGCTGTGAAGACCGAGGAGGACCTGGAGGGCTGCGCGCAGCTCCTCCGTGCGCTGAGGCGCTCGGCTCCTCTTCACCTCCCGGCCGCATAATGACCTCCGCGGCTACGATGACGGAGCCTCTCCACAGCGGCTGGACCCCGCCGGCTGCGATCAGCAGAGGAACCACACCCCCTCCACCGCCCGCTGATGACGGCACTCCTCTCCCTCTGCGCCAGCAGAAACCCTGCGGCTCCTCCTGTCCTTCTCCGGGGACGTCACAGCTCGCCTCTAACCAACTTTATCAGTGTCAAGCCCGAGCCCTACTCCAGCTCGTGTTATTCATTGAATTTAAGGTTGCTGCTTCGCGTACGAGGCCACTATTGGACGGCATTTGATTATTTATTTTTTCCTGCATTTTTTTTTTTTCCAAAATCTTTTCCCGTACCCCCTGTCATGACGTCGCGTACCCCCTAGGGGTACGCGAACAATAGTTTGGGAATAACTGCTCTATGCTATTGGTTTGCAAACTTTTTATAACAACTACCACTTTCTGTACATATTAGAACACCCCAAATTAGATTGATCACAATTTACTGAATAATGAATGTTAAACATGTTCTATTTTTACTTAAAAGGTTTAAAACAAGTAACAGAAGGGTTGGAGGTTATTTCCACTTCTGCACTTCTACTGTTAGTCATCCTTTAACACATTTAACATATTTAACATATTGGTGTTGGAACAGCTGAACAAAACTCCAGCTATTCCAGTTATTCTCATTAAAAAGACTTTAAACCACAGGAAGGAAATGACTTCTAGGGGTCTGGGTGCCAACGATTTAACTGGCCCATGTCTATAAATAGCTTTAAATGCAAGAAAGGAAACAATGTTTCTCTGCTTCTATATATTTTAAACATATTATAGCCATGTTTTGGCTGTTGAATGGACCGATGGTCACTGAGCTGCTCCACAAGGAACCAAACCTGCTTTAAGGTAATGGTACCACTGGACTGACCGCCAAACGGACCTGCCTCTAACCGCATACTAAATGGTCCAGAGGAACACGGGCGACACCAGAACCAACACCTCAGGAGAACCACATGCTGATCGCATCAATGCCACGCCGCATTAATACAGCAATTCATGCAAAAGGAGCCCAGACCAGGTGTTTTAACTCCCTACAATGTTCAATTATATATTTTTAATTGGTCTGCTGTGATAGAAATAATTTTTAATTTAACTTTTGGGGTTGTCACAAGCTATGAGCCACAATCATTACAATTAACAGAAGTCTTGCAATATATCACTGTAATGGACCTGTATGTTATTTAAGTTTGGCTTTTTTAATTAACTTGCTAAAATGAATCGCCTAATTGTGTATTTTATTGATGCACACCTTTATTTTAAAGCTACTACAACAGCGTAAAACTGCAAAATATATCAATCCCATGAACAATCCCCTGAAAACGAAGCATAAGATGTGATTCTGCTCACCATGAGGAAGAGGGGCTTGCTGATGCCGGACAGGATGTGGACGGAGTTGGTGGTGACGGACTGAGCGCCGGCACACCAGGCCAGCGTGTAGAGCCACGGCTGGCTGATCACGTACAGGTTGGTGCTGATGTTTACTGACTGGTATTTACTGTGGACAGAGGGCGAGGGGTTGGGATTATTTGGGAGGAAATCAGAGGATCTCCTTTGTTACACGCTCCTTATTGTGACAACAATCAAAGACGAACATGGCTACATGCTAAGAAAGGTTTCCTGAAGTATGGAGTGAAATTTGTTCCTTTATTGTTCTAAGTGAAGAACACATTTTGTAAATGGAAATTTGAAAAAAATAAAATGCAATCAAGAAATAAAACTGCAAAAAATTTTAATCAAAAAAAAAAGTTTTGAGAGTAACTTTGTTTTTTTTCTCAGGTTTTATTTAAAAAAAATTGATATATTTTTTTTTAGATTTTATTTTTTTAAAATTGAGTTATGAATTGCATTCTTTTCAAATTGTGTTTTGCAGATCATGTTCTCCAAACTTCTCGCTCTAGACGCACATTGACCAATAAAAATGCTGCTGATGTTCCTGCTGACCAATAGAAATGCGACTTTGCTCCTCACTCCAGAGGAAAGCCCGCCCCCAGAAGTGAAGAGAATGTGATCTGTAAAACGCAATTTGAAAAGAATACAATTTATAAAACTCAATCTGAAAGAGAAATTAAAAAAAAGAAAATATGAAAATATAATATCTGGGGTTAAATTTTTGAGAAAATAAATTCTGAGAAAACAGCAAGGTTAATCTCAAAACCTTTTTCTGAGCAAGCATTTGCTCAAAGTTTAATCTCTGGATTGCATTTTTTATTTTATTTCCATTTACAAAATATGTTCTTTGCAACAATAATGGAACAAAATATACTCCATACTAAGAAACTTTGGAATAAGCAACACACCTAAAAATGGGAAAAACAAGAAAACACAGACTTTAAGAAAGGCAAACAACAATTTGATGTGTGCATGAAAGTAAATCTTAAAAACAGTAAGAGAATAATAATAACAACTGAATATCATTGATCTCACAATGTGCATATCTTTGGTCCCAAAATGCTAACAATCCTCAATCCCGTCTCTCCGTGTGATGTAAGACCAAAGATTTCTCCACGATTCTTTTAATTTACATTAGTAGTGTTTCATCTAGGATCACCCAAAATCGCACCGTTTATACAGGATACTGGGGAACCGCAGCAAAGACGCTCACCGAGTGTCCGTACTATACGCTATTTACATGCAAACAGGTTGTAGTTGGGGAGACTTCCAGGAGAAGCCTCCTCCGTCCTACCGTCACAAAAGTAAACGGGAAACTGGAACCTTGTTGTTTAGACAGCAGAGACGAAGATTTTCAGCAAAAGAAGAGAAGACTGGATGGTGAGGAAAAAGCACCTCAAGCCCACATTTACATCTCCCCTTGTTACATATTATGAAACATCTCTACCTTTTGGTCAGATTTTAACCCCAAAGTTTTAAATATATGTTCTTTTTATTATCTCAGGAGTTTAATTTGCTTAATTGTCTCAAACAATAAACGGATTAGAATGCGTTAAAGTTTAGTACGTAACAGTAAGTACAGCAGCTTTATTTTAGACGGTAATCAATAAGTGTGTTTCTGCACAATAAAGTATTTTTATTCTGGCTTCCAGGTCAATAATGAAATGAGCATTTAACAGTAGGTCTTTCCATGTTGGGTACATTAACGTCGTAAAAGTGAACTTTAGATGAACTTATGATCCACTCAGCCATGTGTCTTTGCTTTGAGGCAGGAAGGAGGGACGCTGAAGATGGCTCAGGAGTAACAAGAAAAAATTAAGTTGTGTTGAACATTTTCTCCACAATTTTGTTCACGTTGTTCTTCTCAAAATGCCGTTTATATGCCAGCACCTCCCACTTGTTTCTGCACACCGATTCAGAGCCTCCTTTACCTCAGGCTCATCTCTACCTCCTCCGCTCCTTTTGGACACATTTCAAGTGCTTCCTGAACCTCACCTCCCCTTTCCCTAACAGAACAGCATGGATTGTCCCAGGACTCTGTGAGCATCTCTGTTATCGGTTTCATAACTAAAAGCAGCGGCAGACAGACGTTTCAACAGGTTTAGATTAAATGTCAGTTTTATAACAGAACGCATAAATAAGGCTGTTTCTTTTGTAGGTAGATGGATGTGAAAACCGCAGTGGATGCATGAGTCACAGGAACTATTTTCCATCGGTAATTTCATACGGATCATTTATAGGTGCTGGTCATATAATTAGAACACCATAAAAAAGTAGATTTTTTTTCAGTATTTCCATTCAAAAAGTGAAACTTGTATTTTATATTCATTCATTACATACAGACTGATATTTTCAAGTGTTTATTTCTTTTAATTTTGATGATTATAACTGACAACTAATGAAAACCCCAACTTCAGGATCTCAGAAAATGAGAATATTGTGAAAAGGTCCAATATTGAAGACTACGGAAGAGCATTAGGGCCAAATAAAAAAATTTAAATAAAAGTCTTTTCAGTTCTGACTTTTTTCTCAAAATTCTGAGATTAAAGTCAGAATTCTGACATTTTTCTCAGAATTTTGAGAAAAAAGTCAGAATTGAATAGACTTTTATTTAATTTATTTTTTTAATGGCCCAAATCCTCTTCCGTAGAAGACCCCTGGTGCCACAGTCTAATCAGCTAATTAAGTTATAACTCCTGCAAAGGCTTTTAAATGTTCTCTCAGTCTAGTTCTGCAGGCAACACGATCCTGGGGAAGACTGCTGACTGGACAGTTGTCCAGAAGACGACCATCGACACCTTGACATGGGGGACAAGACACAAAAGTTCATTGCTAGAGAGGCTGGCTGTCCACAGAGCTCTGTGTCCAAGCACATTAATAGAAAGGCAGAGGGAAGGAAAAGATGTGGTAGAACAAAGTGTCCAAGTAACAGTGATGACTGCACCCTGGAGAGGATCGTGAAACAAAACCCATCAGAAATGTGGGGAGATTCCCAAAGAGTCGGAGCTTCTGCAGGACCTGGTTCAGCTGCAGTGTTCCTGGAGTCAAAGCTCTCTGGAAGCAGAGACAGCGTCAGAAGCGTCTCTCCTGGACTAAAGACAGAAAGGACTGGACTGCTGCTGAGTGGTCCACAGTTCTGTTCTCTGGTGAAAGTAAATTCTGCATTTCCTTTGGAAATCAAGGACCCAGAGTCTGGAGGACGAGGCAAAGAATCCACGTTGCTTCATGTCCAGTGGAAAGTTTCCACAGTCAGTGAAACACATTTTGTTTTCTGAGGTCAAAGGTCAACACAGCCATCTACCAGGAGGTTTTATAGGTCTTCATGCTCGCTGCTGCTGACCAACTTTATGGAGATGCAGATTTCAGTTTCCAACAGGGCTCCACACAGCGCCAAGGCTACCAGTACCTGGTTTAAGGACCATGGTGTCCCTATTCTTAACTTGCCTGCAGACTCACCTGACCTTAACACTGTAGAACATCTATGGATTATTGTGAAGATGTGATACGCCAGACCTAACGATGCAGAACAGCTGAAGGCCTCAATCAGAGCAACCTGGGCTCTCATAACACCTGAGCGGTGCCACAGACTGATGGACTCCATGCCATGCCGCATTGCTGCAGTAATCCAGGGAAGCATTGAGTGCTGTGCATGATCATACTTTTCCTGTTGATACTTTTCAGCTGGCCAACATTTCTGGAAATCCTTTTTTTTATATAATTTTCTGAGATCCTGAATTTGGGGTTTTCATTAGTTGTCAGTTATAATCATCAAAATTAAAAGAAATAAACAGGAATATATCAGTCTGTGTAATGAACTTTTTCATGATATTCTAATTATGACCACCACCTGTAAGTAGTAAAATAACATTTTACGTTAAGATGACAGAGCTGCAGCCTTATAGCAAAAGTAGTCGTAATCTATTGAGATTTTATATAAGAAAACAACAATGTGGCACTTAAGGCCCGTTTACACTACACTTTTTTAACCGAGCCGAGACCAGTCCGAGCTCGGTAACCGAGATAACTCTTGTGTGTAAACGGTCAGCAGACTGAACCGGACCGCGCTAAACATAACCGGACATTTCAGACATTCATAATAATACTAGCTTCCTTACCGTGCCACACGGTTTCCAGTGATGATTCTGCTTAGCAGCGCAATGAACCTCAGCGTCTGTCGTTTCCTGCATCTGTAAATCCTTATTAGACGTTCGTTTGTCTCATCCACTTCCCAAAAAAGCCAACTTTCTCAAGTAAATTAACCAATGGTTGCCTTCTTCCCCTGACTCTCTGCAAACACCGAAATATCACAATATCAAGCATAACTTCCTGAATGTTACGGGCCCCGCGCTGTTTAGTTTTGCTGCTTCCGCCTTCAATCCCAGAGAGCGGTAGTACCGCAGATCGCCACTAGGGGGCGAGGAGCAACCAAGGAACCGAGATAAGCTTTGTGTGTAAACGGGTCGGCTTGTCTTGGATAACTGAACCAAGCTCGGACTGGTCTCGGCATGGCTCGGTTTTTAGGTGTAGTGTAAACGGGGCTATAGTTGTTCAGCGGTTTTCAACGTTTTTCCTGATAAAAATCTGAAAAGCATGCATTTTGATACGCTAATTGTAATCCAGTGCAACCAACGGCTTTGTGACGTCCCCTAATTAGTAAACGGACCATCTGTGTGTAATTTAAGCTCCGTAATAAATGCAGCAGTTCTGTTTCTGGTCTCAGAGGTCCATGAAGACCAAGAGCCACAACAGGCAGGTCAGGAATGAAAATGTGGAGAAGGGTTACTGGTTGTTCTGGTAACAAAATCTGGACCCCCTAAATCTGGCCTTTTCATTAAAAGTGGCCCTAAAGGGCATGCAGGGCCCAACTTGTGGAAGAATGTGCTCTGGTGAGATGAGCCTAAAGCTGAAACCTTTGGCCTACATTCCAAAAAAATTAAAAAGCAACTGGACTTGTTTTCCGTAGTTGAAGACGTTTCGCTTCCTCTCCAGGAAGCTTTCTCAATTCAAAAAGTCTGGAGTAATGTGGAGTAACCAGCTTTATACCATTACCAAACAAAGGCCTTGTAATGGCTTAGACAACATGCAGATTCAACAGAAACAGGTCCACCCCTTAGTAATGGGCGGTCATTAAAGCCATTAAGACAGCAGATTGAACCGAAACTGGTCCACTCCTCTGTAACGAGGAGTCATTAGGGTTGTTGTTGGCTTGGCTTAAAAGGAACAATGTTTTGATCACCCGAATGAGGTAATGGTATAAAGCTGGTTACTCCACATTACTCCAGACTTTTTGAATTGAGAAAGCTTCCTGGAGAGGAAGTGAAACGTCTTCACTACGGAAAACAAGTCCAGTTGCTTTGTTTTTAATTTTTTTGGAATGACCATGACCTGGATGACTGAGAATCTTTACCTGCTTTGGCCTACATGCACTGTGTGAGAAAGAAAGACCAAAGACTTGATTTAATTTTAGAAATATTTACGGAGTTTATTAAATTTTCTTAAGTACCACACAAAGTGAAGCCCCTGCTGAAAAGGAATTAGGTGTTCCTGGTTCAGCGTAGGTGCGGTGTTGTCTGGGTCGCATGGAGAGAGCATCAGAAACTAAATCCATGCTGATGTAGTTTGATGGAGATTTCTTCACGCTGTTTCTTCCCCACGATAAATGGGTTACGCTGTGCTTATGCCACCAATGTCACACTAGCGTTGCACATCACACATGAAGCCCACGGTGGAACAGGGTGGAGGCAGAATCATACTTTCCTACTACATGGACAGGAAAGCTGGTCAGGGTGGATGTGGAGATGAAAACGGGACAAAAGTGGGAGAAAACCTGCTAGTCTGTGGTAAGAATTGAGCATTAATGTTCTCCATCAAACTGGGTTTGAGCTTTTTTGCTAAGCTACGATGGCTTCTGTGGGTATTTAGTTGCACTGGATTTTATTTATAGGTGTTGGGTGAAGGGAGCTGAATGCAGATGCATTTTGAAAACATTTTCCATCTACTCTAAAAGGCACTGCGATGCCAAAATCCTCCAAGTTGCCGCCAACTATGAATGTATTGAACTTGTGAGTGACGTGATGAAGCCGTGCGGTACCAGATCTGCTGCTGGGACATGGTGCTGTAGTGCAGGTTCAGCCTTGAGATGTGATCGTCTGTCAGTTGCTGGATGGAGGCTTTTAGTCCAGAGGTCTGCTGCAGCTCTGGGTCCAGACCGTAGACCAGCTCCCTGTCTTCAGACGGCAGCCACAGCACCTGCAGGCGCGCACAGACAAAATAAACAACAGCGACTCTACGTCTGGACATAAAAGCTGCCTGGAGACCAACAGAGAGGAGAACCAGAGGATCCCATCCATGGCGGACCTGTGAGGAGTTGATGTGGGCCTGTATGACCTGCAGAGTCGTGTTGATGTAGGACCGCCTGTAAGGATGTCCGTGCGGTGGCCTGCGCAGGTCAAACAGCACCAGTTTGCTGCTCGCAGCCGCTACCTCCAGAAACTGGGCCAAGGAGGGAACGGACTGGTTTTGGGCCTGAGAGCGATCCACCTCAGACAGGGACGATGCGGTACCAAACGGATCCCTCTATAAGAAAGACGCAAGTTAAAAGAGATGCTGTAGTTTAAATAAATAATCCCAATAATTTGTTCAGTTGCTCAATGTGGTTTAGCCAGATGTCTGGGTTTTTATTTTGGTTTTCTGACGTCTGAGCTGATTAATCCGTTTGAGAAGAATGCAATACAATACAAATCTGCAGCATGGAGGAAGACATTTTGAATCCCACAAAAAATTAAATAGTTAAAAAAAATTATCCCCATTTATGCATCAAAACATCCGCCTGTAACCTTTATTTAATTGTTGTTAAAGTCAAAAATGTGTAACAAAGTACATCCTGTTGGTTGATGCTTTTATTGAAAATACAGAGTTTTTAGATTTGATGAATAAATCCAAATCCATTTTATTAATAAATCCCATTTAAAAATCTGTTGTTTAACCAAAGAGCTTTAAAGGACAAAAACAGACCAAATCAAGACAATAATAATGATAAAATATAATTCAAATAATAAATGTTTCAAAAAACAAGAGGCTTAAAAAAAGGCAAGAAACAGAAAATCAAGACTAAGATTTTTTTTTGATTCATGCATTTGTTGAAGACAGACTTCTTTGAAACCTCTAGACTGAAAACGACAAAGATAATTTCTTTGCATCACCATTTTGGATCAGGTATGATTTAAATAAAACTTAAATCAGTCGTTTCTATAAGAAAGTTGTGGATGTGTTTATCTGCCCTCCTTTTCCAATTAGTTTCCCTCCGTCGACCTGGTAATGCCGTATTTATTGTTAACACTTCACCTTTGAAATATGAATCTGAAATGATTTAAAGGTTCTTATTTTAACATAAACAACCGTGAATTTACTCTTTTTTTGTTGAATAAAAGGGTTTTATACATTTTATTCCATTACCTAAAACAGTAAATTGTTCTTATTCTCTATTGAATAAAGTTTTTTTATTGTGATTTAGATCTAATTTAAAGCCACATCTCAACTTTGAAATGTTTGTCAAACTTATTCATCACCTTGGTTTTATAGATCTTTGCACAATTTATTTATTTATTTTCAGAAAACATTTTTCTTGAATATTTTTTTCTTGACTCTACTTTCCAAGATTTAACACTTGTTAAAAATAACTTCAAGAAATAAATTCTGATAGGAAATAAAAGGATAGAAAGGATTTCATAGGGGTTTGAGGACAAAGGGAAACATGGCGGTGGCAGCATCATGCTGTGGGGATGCTTTCCTACTTTCTGGAGCTAAATATCAGAGGGAAACCTGTTTAAAAAGCTGCAAAACACAGCAGGACATTGTTCCTAATCCAGCCGATACGTTCAGATCAAATTATTTTCATGTTGGAATGGCCTAGTCAAAGTCCAGACCTAAACCCAATTGAGTATCTGTGACCAGACAGACGCTCTCCAACTAATCTGTTGGAGCAGAATTAGTGACTTCTGGAGGCATTTATTAAGACGCATCAGAGTGACGGGAGCTGAATACATAAACACACTTTCAGAATTTTATTTGTAAAGATATTGTAAACAATCAAATAAGTCTAAAAAAAGAAATTGAGGATGAGCAAATATGTTGAAAATTCAGTGGAAAACTCTGGTATTTGATAATGAAAAAGATGTCAGATCATGTAGCTCCTCATCTCTGATACTTTGATGAATTTGTGTTTTTTATTTTCCACTAGAAGGTTTTCGTTTGGGGCGTCTTCTCATTTCTCTTTATCTGTAAAGCAGTTTGGTTGCAGTGTTTTATTTAAAAATGCTGTTTAATGCTTGGTTAATTGTTATTTACCGATAAGAACCAGCTGCCAGCGTTCAGCTGCTGCAGCTCGGCCCAGGTGAACATGGAGGCGTCGAGGTGGGTCCGATTGGGGAAAACCTCGGCGATGTTGGTGGTCCTCCTCAGGGTGGAATCGTGCATCAGGAAGGGAACGCCGTCGTAACTGCAAACGTGGAAAAAGATATTCAGCGAGCGACGACATGGTGTGTGATCAGGATTTGATAAGGAAATGTGAATAAAAGTTAGGAAAGGAGACGAGGACTACGAAAGTCACCATAAGGCTGTTCGTGTCAAAGCCACCAATCTATGACATGAACCCACAAACCTGTAAGTCAAAGCATTTAGGCCCATACCCTGCAACTCACATCTTAAAAGATTGCTTCATCAAACCCCGACAGCCAAATCAGAAAGTGTGAGGTAATCCCAATCGTTCACAGAAACGTCTCCAACACGCCTCGTTTGTTTTATGAGTTTTATGACCTATATTTGGTAATCCTGCTCAGAAACGTGGGCTCGTCCTCTCAGCTTCCGGGGGTTTCGATGCTGTGACTGTTGGGGTTTTCCTGGGGCTCCTCTCTGCTCTTCCCTGTGTTGATTTCTCTTGGGCACCTTTGCTCTGGGGGTCCTTCCGGGTATCTGGGGTTCTGGTTCCCCTGGCGTCAGCCTCGGTGATCTGGGGGGCAGATCTTTGGCTCCTCACAACCACTATTAAGCATTTTTCTTATGGAAAAACCTTACATACACAAGCAAACTCTCACAAACACCTACAGGTGCTTGGATTCAGGTACTTACAGATTAACTTCTATACAGAAGACCTCTCTTATCTTCAGCTGTCACTTTCTACATGTCATATTAAATAATACTGTATATTCTTCAGTGATGGTATCAAATTTTTAGTTGTTTGTAACTGTAATACTTTATCAGTTGGTTTTGCACTTCTTTTTATATCTCTCTTTGCAGGTGTAGAAGCTACGGAAGAGGAGTAGGGCCACTCAAAAAAAAAAAAAAAGTCTACTCAGTTCTGACTTTTTTCTCAGAATTCTGGCTTTAATCTCAGAATTCTGAGAAAAAAGTCAGAATTTAGTAGTCTTTGGGTTTTTTTTTGAGTGGCCCTAATCCTCTTCCGTAAGAAGCAGACCCAGGATGTTATATTGCTCTCTCCCTTTCCTTTCCTCTTTCACCTTTTCTCCCTTTTGTCTCATCTTTTCTCTTTTTTTTCTCTCCTACCTTCCTGTTGTTGTGTCCATTGAACGTTAAACAGTCCCACAATAAAATCTAATAAAGATTTTTGAATATTTAAATCAAGCAGAGCACTATATGGTAAATCGGTTGGGCTCTCTTTGGCATTAAGACAATTCTTAATGCTACACTGCCAAACAGGACACACACACAAAAAAATATTTTGTTATACTGGGAACTTCCATCGTGAATGTGGCCAATACATGATGTAGTCTGAAAAAGGAGGTTTAAGAAAAAAAATAGATCTCTGCAGGACGAATCCCTGGCGTTGGGTCCGAATGGCAGAGATTGGTCAGAGTTTTGTTCCTGCTCTCACCCTCCTCTGTCCCTCAAGTTCGGGGGGGGGGGGGGGGGGGGGGTAGCTCCTTATTTATTGGTTCTCCCACATGTCAATCATTCTGACGCGCTCACCTAACGCCAGTGTGCGTGCTCGTTCCTTGTTAGTTTCTGCTTGCTGGCTGTGTATGTGCACTTCTAGTGTTTATGTTAGCTTAGCGGCTAGGTTAGCTTAGCGGTTAGCTTTGGTAGCTCCGCTGCAATGAACATGGCTGAGAGTCGCAAGAAGCAAACCGCGTTCATGTTTATGAGAACAATAGGAAGGCCTCAGTAAAAAGAAATAAGACCAGAATGGAAAAGGGAGATTTTTTTTAGCAGTTTTTCAATTTGGGTGTTAAAAGGAGAGCTCTCTCTGGATTAGTCAGGCTGTAAACACATCAGCAGCGAGAGCTGATGTGTGCAGTTCAACGGGAAGCTTCTGCTGTGCTGTTGGCTTCAGGAGCAGGACAACCGGTTGTAGACACCTGTTTATCAACAGTAATTGGTTTAAGGAAATGCACTGAAGGCCATAATTAACGATGCAACATTCCCTCTTTTATGGTGTCTGTTTAATTCTAGGGCTTTGGGAAAGAAACCTCAAAGCTCAACCAGCTAATGATTAAATTATCTCCATGTATCCAGTAGTGATGATCCTGTGGCTCAGTGGCACAGTGGTTGGCCCCATTGCAGTAAGAAGGCTGTTGGTTCTAATCCCAGTGACCCTGAACGTTTAAATCAGTGTGGATGGATATGCATGAATATATCCTTATATACAAAGCAAACCTGCTTTACAGCAAATAAAATCCTGTCTTTCATAAACAAATGTAGAAAAAAAAAAAAGATACCTTATTGTGACGTCCGTCTCCAGGCCTTCTCCTCCAGCTTCAACTGCCTTTTCAAATGACATCAAGGTGTTTTCTGGAGCGAGCTTCAGAGACACAAAACAAGCACTAAATCACCAACAAAGTCCAGTCAGTGTGGAGTTATACTGTCCACATCTGTGGAACCCATTGTGACCCTAAATAAAGAATAAACATTTTTAATGCAAAGAAAAATCTGTTGTTTTTTTACTAATATAAGCTGCTTTGTGCACCACCATAGCATAAGCCTGAATTTTACATGCATGGACCTGCAGGTAACCTTGAAACGTCTGTTCAACTAGTTAGAAAATAACAGAAAAAGGCATTAATCTAAACACCTCACACCAGAGTTTGGTCCAGAATAAAGGAACAGAACCTGGAACCACAGTTTAAACTTCAACGGGAAGCTTCAGGAAGATCTTAGCTGGATCTTCATAACCAAATGTAATTATCAGTCATTCCTCCTGTGATTTTCCTCCTTGTTGGCACATTTACGCGGATAAAGAAGATCCAACTCTCCTAACTTTAGCTTGATTGGACCAGAAATAAATCAGGAATCATATTTAACTCTAGAACTGAGCCAGAGTACAGCACAGTTTAAATACTTCTGCAATAATTGATGTGAGATTGTAGAAAACTAAATATCTTAAACATAATTAATGTTCCCAATCCACCGCTTAATTTATACAACTCTTAAAACTTCAAAATCTTTCAACAGAAAGGAGGTAAAATTTCTGTGTTTACATCTTTCACATCCAATACGAGAACTTGTAACAGAAACCCCCTCGTCAACATATCCGACGCTCCTCTGCTCTGGTTGTTCCTGCTGAAGGAGGCGTCTCACCATCGGAGCTCCTCTGTGACCGATGAGGGTGGGGGCAGGACCCAGGGTTCCCGCCTCTTTGATGCAGGGCGAGTACATCCCCAGGGGAACCAGGTAGAGAGAGAACAGCACGGACAGGTAGAGACCCAGGACCACGACTTGCCGAACTACAAAAAAACACAACAGAATAAAGAAACTGGTGTGTGCGCGCTGAGGAAATAAACAGCGATTTGCAGTAAAGTTAAAATAAGTAAAGACAGTATTTACTTAATCTAATTATTGATTTAGGGTTAAATGAATCTGGACTCTATCTGGCTTAGATGAGTACTAAGTTATTCATAATGTTAACAACTAGCTAGATTATTTAAATAAATCCACGTACTTCAAAACCAAATATACCAAAAATATAATCACAATAATTAACTCTAAATATTTCCAGGTAGGATAATAATGTATGGTGCTCCTGCAGGTGAGCAGCACCAATGTTTCAGCTTTTCTAAACACAAAAATCTGAAAAGTGCGGTGTGCCTTTGCATGCAGCCATCCTAAGTTATTACTTTGTAAAACCACCTTTTGCCAAAGTCGCAGCTCCATGTCTTGTTTTTCCGTCTCTACCAGCTTTGCACATTCAGAGGCTGATTTTTTTTGCTTTGATTGTTTCGTTTTGCAAAGCTCAGCTAAACCGGATGCAATGTCTTTGAACAGCAGTTTTGAGGTCTGGACTTTGACTGGGCCAACAAAGTTTCTTCACAAAACTGCTGGATTTATACTGAGATTAAGTACACACAGGTGGACTCCATTGAAAATGGTCATTGTGGATTTTATTTAGAAGCATGAGAGTAAAGTGGATGCATGCCACACTTTTCAGATTTTCCTGCATGCATCATTTTCTTTTCACTTCACAATCATGCTACATTTTTTTAATGCCATTGAAATGGGATTAAAATCAGAGATCCACTGATGCAGGTTTTTAAGGCCGATACCGATTATTCTGTCATCAGTCTAACCGATATCGATGTGTGCTGCCGACTTTTGGGGGCTGATTCTTGCAGCCAATATTGTATTTTCTTCCTCCATTTACATGATAAAAATGATAAGACATGTTACACAACTATCAAAACTTGATTTTAAATCAGCTAATATTAACAATCAGCTTCAGACCGCGGTTTGAAAGGTTCACAGAAAAAACATGCATCGCGACTCTTATGGCAGCGCTTTATTTGAACTTAGTGAACGTGTCACAGCGAGAAAAGAGCTTCTTTAGTTTAGTGGGGAGAAGGAGGAGAAAAAACATGACACCGCCGCTGCAGTGTTTGGACATTTATGTAAAGATAGATGCTGTATGTGTAGATATTGGTCATTATCTTTATGTGGATACATAATTCTCCATGGGAACAAACACACTCACAGCAGTGGCAGCACGCCAGCTGGAGATCAGATGTTGTTTTTTAGATATAGAAACAGACACACAGCTGTTTCCTCCCACTCAGTGAGAAAGAGACTTTCAAAGGCCAGATCAGCTAAATTAGACAGTTAAAACTGCACTAAAAGTTGAAAACGTACCCTTGTTGTTGTTGGCACCAAGTCTTACAACATTACCAGCCACTCTTCATGTGATCTAAACAAGGTGCTATAAACTGTATAATAACATATGTGCAATAACATATTTATACATAGGAGTGTACAGAATTGTATATTGTATATAGCTGTATAACTGTATCTAACTGATTCTACTTACCTACTTTGACACCTTCTTCTGACTTTTGACTATTGAGCCGATGGGACAAGTGAATTTCTTCACTGTGAGATCAATAAAGCTTATCTTATCTTATCTTATCCTATCTGAAGGCATGGCTGCTGAATACGCTAATGTATCGGCCGATACGGCACTCATATCGGCCGATACCGATACAGGAAAATATCGGCCAAACATATCGGCTAGTGGATACATCGGTCAACCTCTAATTAAAATACAGGGAAGTTTGGTTTTGTAATCATAATAAAAATGTGAAACCCGGGGTATGAATACTTCTGCAAAGCAGTGTTCTGTAAGGTGTGAACAGGGTAATATAACGCAGCTTCTCGTGCTTATAAAACCTATTGTCCATCTTTACTGTACACAGTAACCTAAAAAAAGAGCTAAAGAGAAAAATAACTGGCTGAAAATTGAGGATATTGTATTGCTGGAGTCGTAGACAAAGCAGGTAAATAAATCTGCAAATATATTTAAAACTGTTTCCCCTAAATAAAAATAAATGTAGATATAGTTGTCATCAGGACCACAAATAAAAGGCGCTGCTCTACTCTTTCTCATCCGTTGTAACAGCAACGTTCAGCCATGTGAAGAGTTTAAAGGTAAACCAGCCGCCAGCTGAAAGCCTCGTGTTTCCTTCACGTCGTTAACTGTGTTTACGTCTCCATTCAGTGCACCTGCAGCCGGCGACAGAGTTTCTCTCACAGACCAATTCTCCTCCTGCTCCTTCAGCAGGAGACCCCGACGTGACTCAGCATCCCTGGATCTGCTGAGTCACCATGGCAACAAGGGACCGTACCCATGGAGACGGGACGAGAAAAGCAGAGACCTGGAGGTCAAACCCATTCGGAGTCTGACAGGACGCAGGACGGAAAGAGACCGAGGCGACGAGGTACGACGGAGAGAAGAAAAGGGATCAGAGTGATCGAAAAATAAATTTTTTCTATTTATTTATTGTATACCTTTATTTATTTATTTGTTTATTTATTTATTTATATTCATTTATTTTTTATTAGAAAATTATATTAGAAAATTATTTAATAAAATATTTATTTATTTATTTATTTATTATATTTTTTATTTTTATTCATTTATTTTTTATTATAATTTTCTTTATAAAATAATAAATAAATAAATAAATAAATAAATTAATAAATTAATTAACAGGGATGGACAAGATAGGGTGCAATAAGAGAGACAATGGGGACAGAAAGGAAAACAGAGACACTTTGCCTTCAGGTCAACTCACTGAACTCCTGTTTTTCTCTCCTCCCAGTGCGAGCAACCATTTACTAATTTATCTTCTGTCTCATTTCCTTCCACGCATTCCCATCCATCAATTATTTAGGGAATGAATATGAAAAGGTGGTCATAAAATGGGTGGGTAAAATTAAAGGTTTAGATCACACGTGGCGTGATGAAGTTTCTAACACTCACAGATTTCCTCTGTTTTTGGTTTTCTGTCACAGTTGCCTGGTTCTGTTCATCATTTTCTATGTAAGGCAGAGATCATCTGACAAGACACAAATGTAATTTTTCAAATGATGATTTTATTTATTGACAAGATTATATCCAGAACCAACTTTTATTTAAGCATATTAGAGGGCTTTCAAGCATGGATGGTCTGTTTAAGTCTGGAATTTTTTTAAAGTTCATTTCCAAGACAGTACCTTGAGATGCAATGTCTCATTTTCAAAAAAAAAAACAAAAAAACATCACAGTGACTTACAAAAGTATTCAGCCCCTTGGCATCTTATGTTCTATAGCCTCTGAACCAACCTACCTACATGTAAAAAAACTATATATATATATATATATATATATATATATATATATATATATATATATATATATACCTACACCTACATATAAGTTTTACATGTAGGTGTATATATATATATATATACACACACACACACTTATTGGGAGTATGTATAGCGGTAGGAATGGATATTTTTATCAGAAATAATTTTAATTTTTATAATAGTAAGATGTCAAAGGAAGTTGTATTTGTTTTGATTTATTTTATTTATATAGAAAAACTAAGCAACTTGATTATAGTTAAGTTCCTATTGAATGTATTATTGTATAATTTAAAACAAGGAAATAGTTTACGTTTCGGAGAGTTGATGGGATTAAATCAGTTGTACTTCAAACTCCTTTTCAAATATGTCAATTACAAACATTTTTTTTTGATTTAGTTTTTTGAGTATCAATTGGGGAATAATTTTGTTATTTCTTCTCTTTACGTGTTTGAAATAAACTCCTTAAACTCAACGTGTTTGTGCTAATGAAGCATATAGGCCGTTCTAACATATTTTATTTCTGTTCTGAAGTATTTAAGTTTACAGTATTTGTTTGATTCATATAAATAATGAGGTTCATCTGAAAAGATTGTAACTGGACAACCTAGTCCGAGCTCAATCTTATTAATTTCTTTAAACCCGAGAAAATAACACAATAATCGGTTTATTTACCTCTCTTGTTCATGCGAAAAAAGTGCAAAGCAGTTGGCCAGGAGAGGACAGCCATGAGTGAGACAGCAGCCACATGGAGGAAAGGAGCTGTCACCTAAACAAATAAAACAACCAGCGTGTCATTAACCATATAAATGCTGAACAACACAATGTTTTTTAAACCATTATCCTGCTTTATTGTTTACTGTTTCGTGGTGTTTTGGTGATGCTAACCTGCAGGGAGAGCTGGAGAGTCTTCCACTCTTTGCTCCAGACGTCAGACAGGATGCCGGTGGCCGTGACGGAAAACACCAGAGTCACCATGATGCCAGTCTAACATCAACACAAGCAGGACAGAAAAACACATTTCATCACGTCTCGCTTCTCTGAGGCGCTGCTAAATAAAAACATACTTTGTTTGCTTGTTTTTTACCTTGTGGCTCCAGTGAAGGTAAAGCCTCTGACCCTCAGACAGCAGACACACTGCCAACACCTGGGCAGAGTTTATAAATCTGTTAGGAGCAGGAATATACTTCACCATGCCCCAAAAGATGGTTTTACACATTAAAGAGTTGTAATACTGAACCGTATTGCCTACAGGTGCATGGAGTAGTCCACTACGGGTGACTAAAGTCAGTGGACAGAACCCCATGAAGCAACAAACGTTGGCCAGTGGCTTAGTGTGGGTTGGTATAATTAAAATTAATAAAGCCCATTTGTGTTGCTGTTAATGAAGTCATCTGCTGCAGATAAGATAGTGACTGCTCAAACCTCTCAACAGAACCTCGCTTCAAAACATGCTTTATTATCCTCATAAAGAACTTAAAGCAGATTCACAAACAAACAAACAAAAAAAAGGATTAATTGACCTTTTAAACCTCGGCCTTCTTTAACTGGAGAACAGTCAACAATAAAACTGAACTGTTTCTGTCAAACTGGTGTGATGCTTCCTCGCTGAAGCAGATGTCTCTCTAAGATCCTCTGTGTCTCTTATTGTGTTATATAATAAGTGTTGCATAATATTTGGCACCTCGGTCAAGCAGAGCAGCTCATATGGTGAATGTCATGTACTGCTCTGAGGGCAAAGGGCATCTTATAAAACACTTTGGTTCAAGATTTCTCTTTTAGTAAAAAAAGCAAAAAAAATTACACCTACAGTGCAAACTGAATTTACAACATGTTTTAAACTGCTTTTTTTTTTTTTTTACTTTTTAAATAAATAATTTTATCACTGTCCGTACCAGTAACAGGGCGATGTATGTGAAGAGAGCCGCAGCGATGACCAGCAGGACCAGAGACCAGGGGAACCAGAAACCAAGATTCCCGAAATTAAACCTGGACAGGTACGAAAAGCAAAAAAAATAAAAATAAAAACCAAACGAAACCAAACTAAAGCAAGTTAGCCTGCCAATCTTCCAAGATATACAGACTTATAATAATATTAGGCAACTGCACAAGTCAAGAAGAAGATTGTTTGCCCTTTCATTATATATTGCATAAAATATAGTTTGGAGGATTTTCTTCTTCTCACTCTGAGCTGGAGATGTTTTTAAATATAATATCAAGAAACCATTTTCTAAATCCACATTTTAAGTCTTTGGTTCTGATCCTAAATTGTAAAAATGTACAAATTTAAGGTATGAACGAGTAGGACTGTAGTTAGTAATTAAATGAGTGTTACCATTCTGAATGAATGAAACAGGAAGTGCTTTTATTTTGATATTTCCAGCTAGAAGTGTCTTTGTAAGGTTGCAGCTAGCTTAGCAGCACGATAACGTCACAGGAATGTAGCGTTTATTTCGTTTGGAAATGATCCAAGGTATGGACTTAAAATTTTATCACGATATATTGTAACACTATTGTGACAACGATAAAAATGACGATAAAAAACTATTTAGAGCTTCTTGCAGCTTTTTTTTTTACTTCATGTCAATCAGCCTAATGAACACAAACATATTTAATAGTGTAAAATAAGGTTAAAACAAAATTCAAAATATGTAAAGAAGTGTGATTTTTATCACTAAACCGTACAAAGTAACTGCATTTAATAAAAATTTTTGAATTTGTTGATATTTCTTGATGCTCTCCAGAAACCAACGGTGAAGAAAATAGAAAATGTAACAATAATGATAATACTGGCTGTTTTGGGGGTTTTCAAGCAACACTAGTTGGAATTTATTGTCAAGATAAACTCAAATTCTTATCACGATTGGAAATTTTTCACAATAACGATGATCAAAATATGGAGAAACATCCCTGGGGTTTTTATTATGAAGCTATGGCTAACATGAACAGATTGTTATAAGCTATTAACATCCCATAATAATGCACAGACGTCGGTGGCTAATAAGCTCATCCTTTCACAGTAAATACCAGCTGAGATAAAAACTGTTACTACAGCCGGGCGTACACTGTACAATCTTTTGCTCTTTTCGGGCCGATTCTTCAGCCGCGCTACAATCTTTTGGATCGGGCTTCATTTCAGCTTGATCGTGCGTCCTGCGTCGTGTCGTATCCAAGGGCTAACGAGGGGCGATCAGCCTCTCACCACCACCTCCTGATCAGGAATCGGACGGCCGGATGAAAATCAAACGTCTGAAATTCAGTCGGCCCTCCTGAGGTGACGGTGAGCGCCTCCTGCTGGTGAAGCAGAGCTACGAGCGTCTATGAGCCGATTTCTCCCAACCTCACGCACTGAGCATGTGCAGACAAAGGAATTCTTCTTCTTCTTCATCTTCTCAGAGGAAAACACAGGAGAGGAGAGACTCATGACGGCGGTACGTGTGACATGGAGTCAAACTACGGAGGAGAAACTCGTAGAACTACCAAGGCAGCGCGTTTCGTTCTAGTGAGCCTCATATTTAACAGAGAGCATCGACACTTCCGTCTTTTTCTTCTACTGTTGTCATTCGGCTTCTGGGAAGATGAGTCCGACAAGCGGCACCTCTCTACAGCGCTGAGTCTGACGTGGTTTTTAGACATACAGTGTGAGCAGTCAGGTTGCATCAGAGCGTCGTACAGTGTAAGAACAAATATGGTGAGCTGTGAACTTTTAAACCCCGCGGTTTCGTCGTACAGTTTGAGCTGCATCTGAGTAAAACGATTGAAAATATCGTACAGTGTGTGTCCGGCTCACATCTCAGACCACGAGTCCAAGTCAAGTCTTTAGGGAACAAGTCTAAGTCGAGTCTGAAGTCTTTTATTTAGTGTGGCTGGAGTTTTAGACTCTAAGTCGAGTCGTAATCTCTGTTTAATACAACTTCATCACCACATTTTATTCAGACTCGACAGCAAATCTGAACTCACTTCAACAGCAAAGAGTTTAATGATGCTAAAATAAACCCAAGCTTGTGCTTTTGTGAACGTTTGTCTGCGTCCATGTGCTGTGTGGGACCCACCAGTCAAAGTCATTGTAGTCATTCTGAGCTTCACTCCAGAAATAAAGGAAAACAAAACTCAGGAAGAAGGTGAGGATCAGGAGCCCAAAGCTGCCACACTCCACCTGGAACCGACAGAGTTTATTTCTGTGCATTCTGTGTTGTTATAAACAGTAAAGCACGTTGCATGATTACAGTCGACACATTTAGTGGTAGAGGTTAAAATTTACACAGCAGATTGTATTGTGCTTATGGAAATAGTCGGTTTGATAACAGCTGACAGAGTATGTGCCAATAATCTGTTCATAGAAAAAGCTGTGACCAACTGAAAGTCAGCAGGCTGGACCGAGGAACCCGACTGGGGAATCAATAGTCGGTGCAGAATCAGCAAACCGACCACACGGGGACTGCTTATGGATGGTGCTGTGTGTGGATGCTTACCTTGCTGCAGCAGCACTCTCCTGGCTGCGCCCGCGCTCTTTGGTACCTCCTCCACTGGCAGCCATAGAGTCCAGCCAGGCAGGAGACAAAGGGCTGGTGTTCATATCTGGTACAATCAGAAAACCATCGGCGTGAAGCGTTAGCGTGATTAAAACCCGACCGAGACCTAAAAACAACGCTTAAAATAGTAGAAAATAACATTCAGAACGAAAACCGGACAAAAAACCAGTGAGATCAAATAACACTGAAAACATCCTGGGATCTTTCAGGAAGTTAAAAAAAAAAAAACTATTTAATTTTAGCCACAAAGATTATGATTGAAATTAGGGCTGCACAGTACACACAGGTCAGAAAATAAAGGAACAGTTTGAAAAGGCACCACATCTCAACTGAAGAAATATCCTGCTGGATCTACATACTGATATGGACCTAAGCAGCTAAGATGACGTCACATCATTTGACGGAAATGATCAACCCACAGAGGGCTTAATCTGAAGGTGAAACTGAAAAAGAATAGATCCGAGGTTAGTTCAGTTCGCTCAAATGTAACTGCAGCAACTCCAGGTGGTGCTCAGTATGGCCCTCATGTGCTCGTGTGCATGCTTGACAACTAGGGCTGGACCATATAGAAAAAAAGCATATAGATAAAATATAAATCATATTGATCGATGTCGATAATTATCAACAAATTCAAAACATATATTTTAAGTGCAGCCCTGGTAATTTCATGCTGTTGCTTCGCGATTTTTTTTTTTAGATACAGACACAAACACTGAACTCAAACTCAACGCTTTATTCAACCAACTTTTTACCAAAACAATAAATAAAAAATAAATAAATAAAAAGAATGTGTGCTCTCTGAACTCTGAATGGGGTGGAGCTTGGTTCCTGGGTCTGCACTGTGATTGGTTGGGAGGATGTAATGATGTAATATTAATCTACATGGCTAGAATGCCTAAGGACGGAAAACTTTTATTCTATTGAACTTTTTATTGACCCTTGTATTCTATCATCTAATGCTAGATGGCGCCACGTATGTTTATATCTGCTAATGACGCCCGGTGCTGGAACTATTATTATCCACAAAAAGGGCCATCAAAACATTGTTAGGATGGAGGCTTGGTGTATATAACTTTATTTTATCATGATCAAACGGTTTTTGGTCTTTTTTTATAAGCGTTATGTGACTATATACCTTTAAAGATCTCTGTTCACAAGTCAAACCATCCAGCATGAAGGAGCTGAAGCACCACTCAAGGAATGGACCGACATCGCAGAAGCTAGGTGTGGCGAGCTGATGGAGACTGATCCAAGACACCTGCAGCTGCAATTACAGCTAAAGGGTCAACAATGTTCTGATTTCAGGGGGGGACGAACAGCTCTGCATGCTGAGGTTTTCTGTTAATTTGTCCTATTTTCTGTTTGTTTTACGATAAAATAATAATACATCTCACAAGTTGTGGACATGTTCTGTAAATGAAATGATGCAAACTCTCAAGCAATCCATTTTAATTCCAGGATGTGAGGTAACAAAACATGAAAAATGCACTTAGTATGTTTTAGTATCTGCTCCAGAACTTGATTACAACTATCAGAATCAATTCAGAAAAGTCCAAACCTCATCCTGCAAGTCAATAACACATTATTTACGAATACAGCTGAGAGAAACTAATATAAAACATTTAAAACTAAATTATTTAAATGAATGTGACTATAAATTTAATTAAAATTAACCTGAAAGCATTCAGCTGATCCTTGACACTGAATTAATCTCTATTTATAAGCTACAAACACCCAAAATAGTTTCATAATGACAAAATGTGATGGTTGATTGGAAAGTTGTGAGTTTTTTTAAAAGCTAAGCCCAAATGATGAGGTTATCTTGGTGCAGAGAGGCGCAGTGTGACTCATTCCTCTGGTGAGACGGTGTGTAGGCTGGAGAGGACCGACTGTTCTCCACCAAAACTGTCAGCGAACATTTCTTTTTTAGACCTTTCTGATTGTTATTCAACAACGGCATGTGGATGTAATATACATTTTGTTGGCATGCAGTTAAGCTCAAAACTGTTTGTACCCCAGGCAGATATACAGAAAATAAATCAGAAAATGTGTCCTGGTGAGATTAAAAGCACCTTTTGAAAATAACATTTAAGTGGCTATTAAACATACTATCTCTATATTAAAATGTTTTTATTGCTCTGACGTAATATTCCAATCTTTAAATGTTTTTATTACCTGTAAGCATAAAATCCTCATAATTAACAGAAATAAAGACTTGAAAACATCAAGTCTGTGTGTAGTTTATCTACATACTGTGCTTCACTTTGTGAACTGAGTTATATGAAGTCGTCTAGCGCTTATTCTGGGGCAGCAGCAGACTCACCGGCGGGACAAGCCTGGAGGGAGGCGTCCAGGGGGCATTCGGGACAAAAACCCGCGTCACCCTAGCTGAGCGCCTCTCGATGTGGAGGAGCAGCGGCTCTACTCCGAGTTCCTCCCTCAGCCTATTTCGAAGGGAGTGGCCGGCCACCCTGGGGAGGAAGCTCATTTCAGGATCCAGGATCTCGTTCTTTCAGACACGACCAAAGTTCATGACCAAAGGTGAGGTTAGGAACGCCATCTCCTCACTCCAAGTCACTCTCAGCAGCATCTGAATCGCTCTGAAGCTAAAACTCCTAGGTTGGTGTTTTTAGGCTAAGCTCTCTGAGAGACTCTGAGGATCTTTGTGAATACAGGCCGTGGTGTTTAAGGTTGGAAGGCCTCCTTGCCATCACCCTAATCTTTAGTTCGCTACAGTTTCTCTATCAGATTTAAGTCTTGGCCACTCCAGATGTTGTTATGTTTAATAATTTTCATCATCATTTTAATTAAAGCTGGACGATATGTAGAAAATAAGCATATCGATAAAATATAAATCATATTGTATCGATATCGATAATTATCAACAAATTAGAAACATTTATTTTAAGTGCAGCCCTGGCCTTTGTATGCTGTTGCTTAGCAACCTATTTTTAGATACAGAACACGCAAACACTGAATTCAAACTCAACCCTTTATTCAACCAACTCTTTACCAAAACTACAAGTTTTTAAAAAAGAAAAAAGAACGCGTGCTCTCTGAACTCTTTTAAGGGGGCGGAGCTTCCTGGGTCTACGTTGTGATTGGTTGGGAGGATGTAATGATGTAATATTAACCTACTTGGCTAGAATGCAAAAGGAAGAAAGAACTGTTACTCTGTTGAACTTTATACTGACCCTTTTTTTCTGTCATCGATATTGTTATTGAATCATCGCCTAGCCCTAATTTCAATCGAACAGATTCTTGAAACACGTTTGGTAGAACATTGACTTTCATCCGCGCTCACAGCCAACAACATCAATGATACTGATGAATACCGCAGGAAGCATTCCTTTTCTTTTTTTAAATACAAATTATTGTATTAACCATAAAGCTTAAATTGATCAATGTCAGTGAATGGGAGTATATCCATTTAAACTGAGGGTCAAGTATTAATCCTGTGAGTCGAAGATGGTTGGCGTTCTGTACCTTTGCAGCAGCTGCCGCCGCACCACTTTTAGTTTCCCCAGCTTCAGTCTGGTTGCGGGCACAGACTCACCCACAGCCCGGCATCACAGGACAGAGAGGGGACCAAGGGGACAAAGCCAGGACTCTTCAACACGCTGTCGTCCCCTAGAGAGGAGAAAGATACGACCAGTTTAACAACAGACGTACATTTGAGCCTTTCAGAACTAACCTGTCATACAACTTAAGCACGGTGGCAGAGGTGTGATGATTTGGGCCGGTTTTGGAGCGACAGAACCCAGCACTGTGGAGACATTGCTTCGTCTGTACGGACGCCTTGATTAAGACTAGAGATGCACCGTCGGCTGGCGATAATAAACCGATTTTCAGCTTCATCAGCCCTGACTGGTGAACTGTAGCAATGGGCAAACCCAACATATGTAAACTCTTTTTAACCATCGCTTGTTTCTCCCATCCTTTCACACTGCAGACTTTACTAGTCCAGTTATTCACCTTTGGATCATGACCTGAACCTTTACTAACTCAAAGTCAGACGCATGCAGACATGTGCTAACCTGGAAACAGTATTTCTGTGGCATCATTAGACATGTCTGCAGTTCACTGAGGATGAATAAACGTCTCCCCTCTGGTAGACGCTAGAAAGCACTAAACACCTAAACCAACAGACTCAAACAGTTTCTGCCCACAAGCCATCGCTCTAATGAGCAGCTGACTGACTCACAGTGTCAATAAAATTAAATAAAAACAAAACTCATGCAATAAGCCAGAAATTATTCCACCTTTTCACCACTTATCAGTTATGTATCCATTATTCTCTATTTCAGTGCTGTTCATATTGTATATACTGTATACCACATCCAACTACCTCATCTACATAATACCATATAATACTCATTTATTCCAGCATTCTCTGCACTCACCACACTGTGGACATGTATGTTTCTATGTGTGTTTTTGAGCAGTGTAGATGGACACAAACACCACCACCACCACCACACTTCACATAATCAATGAGGCAATAGAACAAGCATTCAAAGACATATCTCGGTACAATAATTGATCATAAACTGACATTCCAACTTAACAGCAACGTCTCTATTTCCTCAGAAAACTCTGCAAACCTCAGGTTGGCCGGTCAGTTTTGTCTGCTTTCCACAGACGTTTCCATCAGTCAGTCGTGACATTTAACACAACAGCTTGGTTCGGGTCACTCAGCACCATCCACCGTAACTCGCTCAATAAGACCATCAAGCTCAGCAGTAAAATTATTGGTCGAGAACGGGAACCTCTCACACATCTACTGCAGAAGAGTCCAATCAAAAGATGCTTGTATCCAGCAGTCATTGGGTGAGAGGTGGCAGTTTAGAGAGGCAATTTAGAGAGACCAATTAACTTAAGAGTCATGTCTTTGGGCTGTGGGAGGAAAGAGTACCTGGAGAGAACCCACACGGAGCAGAGGCCTCTCACCTGTAGCTCTGTGGCTGAGAACATGCAAACTCCATGCAGTCTGACCGCAGGCGGGGATTCAAACCCAGGACCTTCTTGCTGTGGTATCAACTGTGCAATAAAATATTTCTATTTCATTTCTGCTCTGATATTTTTTATCTTATAGTATTTATGATGCAAGAGCAGGTGTATAGTATTTAAAAAGAAAGCAGAATTGTTCAGAATATCAACATTTGCAGGTCCAAAAATCGAAAATTAGAAATCAGCCACACAATTCTTATCGTAGCATCTTTAATTAAGCTCATTAAGATTTAAGTAATTTAATTATTACGGAGCCAAGCAAGTATCAGCAGGTAAAAAAAATAAAAATGAAGCAGGTGCTTACGCTATGCTAAACTGTGCGCTCCATTTTGCAATCCGTGCGTGCAGATTACCCATAACCTTGCCTGCAAGACGAACTCTTGCGGTACTTGTGCGTTCACAAACACACAAGAATCCATCTTGTACCGCTCCGTTTGTGTTTGAACCAGGAACGGTTCGGGCCAATCAGGTTGCAGTATTGAGGTTTAAGGCGGGACATACCGGTGCGACGAAAGCAAGAGCGGTTGAGCCCAGAGCCGAACCAACACAAACATGGCGCAGGAGGAAGTAGCTGCTGATATCATATCTGTTTTGGAAAAATCCATGATTTCTTCTTTGAAAGAACAACAAGAAGCATCTAGACCAGCTTAGCTTCTTAAAGGCATACTATGCAACATTTTTCAGTTAATTAATGTGTTCCATACCGTTTTGGATGATTAAATGAGTCATTTCAGGTTGAACAAAGCTTTTCTCGGCCGCCCTGGTGGTCTGTGGGGGAAATACCGCACTTGCAATTGCAGGAGCCCTCAGCCCGCACACACAAGCTCAGAATCTCGTGCAAGATCGCGAGAGTCGGTCTTGCTTTACGGCGAGAACTGCTACACGCTAGGGCTGGACGATAATTCAATAACAATATATATCGATCGATAGACGTGTGGCGCGATAGAAAAAAAATAGGGTCGATATAAACTTTGATAGAGAGTTTTCCTTCCTTCCTTTCAGCCTATCATATTAGTTGATGCTACAGTCACTGCTTCCTCTCGACCAATCGTAATCGCGGACCCAGGCACGTCGTCACAAAGCGCCGCCCTCTCAAACCACAACACAGAGCATTTGAATATGTCGCAGGAAGTAGCGGCGGAGGAAACGGTCCCAAAACGGGGTTTTACTAGTTCGCCAGCCTGGCAGAAATAAACCACAGTGATTTGTAAAACTTGCAACGAACCGGTAAAAACAAAGTCTGGTAACGTAACCAACTTGTTTCATCACGTAAGCCGCTGACACGCGCAGCAGCGCGAGCTGTTTCAGCCCCGCGCTGCTGCGGGTCTTCTTAGGAATCCAGTGAAAGGCATGCTCGTTGCTAGCGCAGTGGCGATATCTGTGCATTTAAAACAGCGAAACCCATGTCGGAGCAGGCAAGAAAGAGGAAAAGGGCTCTGGACAGAAAGAGGAGTCGTACACGGGTGAACATCGGGCAAGCTTTTTCTGAATGGCGAGAGCTAAAAGAAAGAGAAGGCTGCAAGGCTGACGTGGACCTCACGTTTCTAACTCGATATGCGCGCAAAGCTTGTCTCCCCCCGCTCCGCCGGTCGCGCAAAGCTTGTCTCTCCCCCCCCCCCCGCTCCGCCGGTCGTCCGGTAAGCAAATTCCTAGGGGAAACACTGCATTGGAATGGTTTCTCTCTCTCTGTGTGCATGTTCATACTTTCACTGTGTTAGTCATTGTTTGTACTGCCGTTTTTTCGACTTTTGTATTTGTTGTATTTGTTCGCCTGTCTGCTAAGCTCAAAACAACCGCGCCTGGCTTGACGGAGAAACCAGGAGAACAGCTGAGCATATTTACGACAGTGCACTTTTACTTTCGCCCTCTGGGGGGAGCCTCGCTGGAAAATCAACCCCGGTTGCATAGTATACCTTTAAGTTTTCTCAAGACCGACTGCTTACATTTTAATTTGATACCGTGATTGGCTAAAATCAACCTTTGGTATGTGGGCACTAGGTGTCGCTTCACCCAATCAGCTTGGAGAGTTCTGCTCCTTTCCCCAAATTAATTCAAAGGGAGCAGCTTCAGATTGATAATGTGCAGAACTAGAGTGCTACACATTATCAATCTGGCTGGCCAGGTTAGATTACTCTGTGATGTCTGTCAAGAGTTTGGACGCATGGCCCACACCTGCGAGGTAAATTCTGTGGAAATGTTACTGCCCTGTTGTAATCAGAACACCTCACAGCTTGTTATATAACTTCATTTTACACTAAGATGAGGCGTTTAAAATGACAGGTGTGGGCAGCGCGTTCTGAGCTCTCGACAGATGTCACTGAGTAATCTACGTGAACGGATTGCAAAATGGAGCGCACGGTTAGTAAAGCATGAGCACGGATTACCACCTGCTTTATTTTTTCATTTTTTTACCCACTGACAGTTGCCGGGCTCTGTAGAGTTTTAATAACTTTATTTTAAATATAGAATCACTTTATTTTATATATAAAATACCCTACCCTTTCGGCACCAAAAGAAGCCACACTGGTGACATTGCTTCTCCACTTGGTTAAACATCCCACAATCCTGTGCTGCATCACTACCGCCGTCACATGACGAAACAAACAACATGGCCAACCCCTTTCCTCTTCTCCCCTCCAGAGACACAAACGGGAACAAAATGGAAATAAACATCAGTTGTTAATATCAGTTTTACTTATCTAGCTAATATCGATATGTTTAAAACAGACTAAAAAAAGTTGTTAATTCTGATAAATCGTGTACCTTTACTTTCAAAAACAACATAATCTATGTATGTTAAAATGTTAACTGAACCCCAGATTGCTCCCCGGGCGCCGCACATGGCAGCCCACTGCTCCCCAAGGGTGAGGGGTTAAAAGCAGAGAACACATTTCATTGTAATGTATGTTTCAATGACAATAAAGATGATATTACTATTACTATAAGTAATACGGACACCTTGTGGCTCAAATCAGTACTACAGCTTGCCAATCACAACAATCTAATATGCCGTTTTTAAACGGTGTGTTGCTGTTGTGAATTTGTACTTACATGGGATAGATAAATCATGTTGTTATTCTGTTCTATTTCTGGTCTACTTCTCTTACTGTCAGGCTGCTGCTCTTTTGCCAAGATAATATACCAAATGCTACGCTCTGTGTTGGGAACCCTGGGAACTCTCATATGATTGGCTGAGGAACCAGGAAGTAAACACAGGCTACACTGAACCGAAGTAGTTCTGGACCGTACCTCTAGGTTTGAGAGGAGAAAACATGACTAAGTCATTGTTGATGGAGAGGAATGATTGTTTATAGGGAATGTTACTAACATCCTGGGTGACATATGAGAATGATTTAGGCTGATTTTACAGTAAATATCTCACTTATAGCACCCTTAATTCTTACAGCTCTGGACGTACAGTATCTGGCCAGATTATGAGTAACCGGGTGGACATTCACTGTGCTGGTCACCATCACAGAAGTGCACAATGTGTTCTCTTCATAAAGACCAGAAGACAAGTCGTTTCAAACAGCCAAGTTTTCACATCTCTGCCATGGCAACGGTGACATCAGCTCTGTTATTATTGCTGCTTCGACAAGATGAAGGACGGTGGGGGTATTTAAGAAAGAAGCAGATGGATTGATAAAAGGAGGTTAAAAATATGACAGGGAGACTAGAATGTGTTAATAAAGCAGTGCATTAGATTGAATGACGACATCCTGCAGAGAGAAACTCCTCTGCTCCACACTCAGTGGATGGAAAATTACATTAAAATTATAATCTGCAGGTCATATTGTGGTTTTAAATGTTTCAATAAGCTTATCAAAAATTATAAGAAAAATACTGAAGGAGAAAAAGCAAAGGAATAAATGTGTGTGTTATTGAACCACTTAAAAGCAATAAAAGGGACAGAAAAGATAAGAACAAATGGTCTGAATAAAGACACCGTCACAATCGTAGTGAAAGTAAAAAGCAAGTCATTTAATTCCCTGTCTGGAAAACAATAAGATGGTTAATATTGCACCAAATTTAACTAATGACAAGAAAACAGTTTTTGCTTTTTCAATCCTCTCCTTTCCATTTGATTGTTGTCCATCAGATTTCATGTGTGGTCAACAAAAATAAAGTGATATGAGGCGCCGTGTGGCGTAGAGATGGAGTAAACCCCCAAATACGGAGGCCATTAATCCTCGATGCACCAGTTTCTTTCTTTGCTGCGTGTCTTTCCTCTCTCTCTTTCCGTTTCCTGTAAGATTACTGCAAATAAAGGTCAGTAGTAGCACAAAAATAAATATAATTAACTGATTGATTTATGTAGCACAACGAAGGTCAACTGAAATTACTAATCCACTAGACAACAAAGGAAGTGACTGAGACCTAAATCACCAAATTAATATCCAATAATATTAAAAAGGCAGATAGTTTCTTAATTTCTCTTATATGTTGTTTTTTTAAAGGCTTCCATCGATACATTTCTCCAACCTTGGTTCACCACCATCTACACAATAATACAACCTTCATCATTATTATTGTTTCTCTAAGTGTCGTGTGTTAGCTGCCTTAGGAGACAGACATATTAGGGAAATGTGGTTAGTTTCCTGTGACAGTATTATTGGGGTTTGGATATTAATTGTTTTATAAACCTTGAAGTGGGTCAGGTACACAACAGGTGGGGATGTGAAAGGAGCAGTGACATACTTTATGGTCTCGGAGCACCGGACGTAAAAATAGACTCTGTTCCTTACAGATAGGAGGAGAACGTTGTGTGAGCACACAGGCAACGATACCTCAGAGGACAAAAAGTGAAATAAAAGGAGAGGACGGGAGGGAGGAGAAGACCACTAAAAGACAGAGGTTGGGTAGGATATTAAGATTAAATAATTCATGTTGCTGCAGAGGTTCTCAGGTCTTTTGAAACCTTGGCAGCCAGATCATTTCAGCCACTCCATCAGTTTTCAGTGTTTCACTTTATTACTTTTTCTCTACTTTTTTTCCTGTCTCTACAGGAACTGACCACTAGATATAACCCCGACATAATGCCTTAAAAAGCACCCCTAAAACCTGTTCAGTTCTTCACTTTACAAACACATTTCTTTGCATGCTAAAAGGGAGAAAAGGTGAACAAATAGAGGAGAGGAAAAGGAAAGAACAATAACATCCTCTGAGTCTGCTACTACACCTGCAAAGAGAAATATAAAGAACAGCAGAACCAGCCAATTAAGTGTTACAGACAGAAACAACCAACGCCTTGATACCATCACTGAAGAATATACAGGATTATTTAATATGAGATCTATAAAGTGACAGCTGAAGATCATAATAGAGGTTTTCTGTATAGAAGTGAATCTGTAAGTACCTGGATCCAAGCTATAGGTGTTTGTGAGAGTGTGCTTGTGTCTGTAAGGTCTATCGATAAGAAAAATGCCGTTTCTCTTCTTTTTTTTCTTCTACCTTCCCGTTTCAGTGTCCATTGAACATGAAATAGTCCCAGAATAAAATCTAATAAAGCTTCTTGCATATATAAATCAACCGAAGCACTATGGAGAAAGCAGTAAGGCACCACTGGTGAAAGTAAAATCTGTTGGGCTCTTTTTGGCATTAAGACAATTCTTAACACTACATTAACACGTGAAAGAAGAGATAATCTTAAGTGATATCCTTGCCCTGTGTGGTGTGTTAAGAAAGATCTGGTCCGCTCAGACCTCAAATCGGGAACATTCAACATGTTGGATTGTTTAGGCCCGGTGTTCCCCGAGGACTAACGAGCACGCAGCCTGTTGAATGTGACACGTAGCCAATCAGAAAGCGAGGTGAGGAAACCTCTATATCATAGTGCAGCAAACAGAGTCCCCCATTCACACTGTCTCCACTCCTTTAACCAACGCCTTTTCTTTCTGTTATGGTTTTCTCTGTTAAAATTAGTCCACAAACTATCACCATTCTTCTTCTTCATTGTCCATGTTTATTTACTCTGAACTCACGTTTGATCTTGAGAGGTTTCGCACGACTTCCCGTCTAAAATCTGAATGATCCAGAATGAAATCTGTTATATCTCCAACTTTTTTATTGTTACATGTGGTGTCTGTCAGGCCCTGAAACGGGCGACTATTTTAAAACCTTGCTGTGTGATCCAGCCGTTCGTATTCAGACCCCTTTAAATTTTTCACTCTTTGTGTCATTGCAGCCATTTTCCAAAAATCTAAAAAGTTCATTTTATTTCTCAGTAATGTACACTCAGCACCCCATCTTGACAGAAAAAAACAGAAATGTATACATTTTTGCAAATTATTAAAAAAGAAAAACTGAAATATCACATGGTCATAAGTATGCAGACCCTTTGCTTAGTATTTAGTAGAAGCGCCCTTTTGATGTAATACAGCCATGAGTCGTTCTGGGAAAGATGCAACAAGTTTTTCACATCTGGATTTGGGGATCCTCTGCCATTCCTCCTTGCAGATCCTCTCCAGTTCTGTCAAGTTGGATGGTAAACGTTGGTGAACAGCCATTTTCAGGTCTCTCCAGAGATGCTCAATTGGGTTTAAGTCAGGGCTCTGGCTGGGCCATTCAAGAACAGCCACGGAGTTGTTGTGAAGCCACTCCTTCGTTATTTTAGCCGTGTGCTTAAGGTCATTGTCTTGTTGGAAGGTAAACCTTCGGCCCAGTCTGAGGTCCAGAGCACTCTGGAAAAGGTTTTCGTCCAGGATATCCCTGTACTTGGCCGCATTCATCTTTCCCTCAATTGCAACCAGTCGTCCTGTCCTTGCAGCTGAAAAACAGCCCCACAGCATGATGCTGCCACCACCATGCTTCACTGTTGAGACTGTATTGGACAGGTGATGAGCAGTGCCTGGTTTTCTCCACACATACCGCTTAGAATTAAGGCCAAAAAGTTCTATCTTGGTCTCATCAGACCAGAGGATCTTATTTATCACCATCTTGGAGTCCTTCAGGTGTTTTTTAGCAAACTCCATGCGGGCTTTCATGTGTCTTGCACTGAGGAAAGGCTTCCGTCGGGCCACTCTGCCATAAAGCCCCGACTGGTGGATTGCTGCAGTGATGGTTGACTTACTACAACTTTCTCCCATCTCCAGACTGCATCTCTGGAGCTCAGCCACAGTGATCTTTGGGTTCTTCTTTACCTCTCTCACCAAGGCTCTTCTCCCCCGATAGCTCAGTTTGGCCGGACGGCCAGCTCTAGGAAGGGTTCTGGTCGTCCCAAACGTCTTCCATTTAAGGATTATGGAGGCCACTGTGCTCTTAGGAACCTTAAGTGCAGCAGATTTTTTTTTGTAACCTTGGCCAGATCTGTGCCTTGCCACAATTGTGTCTCCGAGCTCTTCAGGCAGTTCCTTTGACCTCATGATTCTCATTTGCTCTGACATGCACTGTGAGCTGTAAGGTCTTATATAGACAGGTGTGTGGCTCTCCTAATCAAGTCCAATCAGTATAATCAAACACAGCTGGACTCAAATGAAGGTGTAGAACCATCTCAAGGATGATCAGAAGAAATAGACAGCACCTGAGTTAAATATGAGTGTCACAGGAAAGGGTCTGCATACTTATGACCATGTGATATTTCAGTTTTTCTTTTTTAATAAATTTGCAAAAATGTATACATTTCTGTTTTTTTCTGTCAAGATGGGGTGCTGAGTGTACATTACTGAGAAATAAAATGAACTTTTTAGATTTTTGGAAAATGGCTGCAATGACAGAGTGAAAAATTTAAAGGGGTCTGAATACTTTCCGTACCGACTGTACACACACACATCAATTTCAAACAGATGGTATCGGTATGGTATCGATATGGGCCAATACTGCACAGCCAGGTATCGGGTATCGTATCGGGGCCAAAAAATGGCATCGGCGCAACACTACTTCTAACACATGGACCAGTAGCCTAAATAGCAGAAGATATTGAGCTCTGTGGTCCTCCAGGTGAGCTCTGCAGCACCATGGAGGTGGAATGACGCAGGTAAGGGTCAGGTAGAAAAGCTCTGATCCCCACAACAGAAGGAGAGGCGGCAACCCTGGCAGACATGCCTCTTTCTGAAGGGACTTTTTATCAAAACTGGACCATCTATAATCAGAAGCTCTATAAATACATACACAAATACAGGACGACTAAAATCATTGGCACACATGCTTCATATCAGGGAGGTTCTTTCAGCTGAGCGGACAGAGACTGAAGGACTGGCTTTAGTAATCAGAGTATGAATAATTTAGTCTGAAACTTCCAAATATCCAAAAACAAGTATCACTTTTTTCAATAAAATATCTGTTGTTGCCTCAATTGTGCCGTCTTGCCAAAATGTACATAATATTATTAAAACACTGTGTGGCATCACTAAAAACACCCATAATTAAGCCATTATCTACGTGAGGTAAAGGCAGAACAGATGGAGAAATAAATTATTATTTTCTACACATTTTAAGCAGAGGTTCCTTCAAGGACCAACAAAACATGTGGAAGGTAGTTTTCTCACAACTGTTCTACTTTACAAAATCCTTGATGCAGTTTCCCAGAAGGGCGGATTTTTATTCTGAGGACAAAGTCTAAATTTCTACTCTGCTGACACCAAATGTTCGAGCATATGTGGGCTAAACATGAAAGAGACGTTCATCACTGAGCCAGCAGACCCGTTTCATTCTGCTGACTTTTTACTGTAGCTGATCTGAATAGAAGAGACGTCAATGTAACTGGGGCCATATTTCTAGATATGTAAGGAAAAACAAAATCATAGAGGCACCATTTAAAATTGTGTGACCAATTTTATTTTTGTACAACTTTGATCTATGACACGGGAATTTCTCCACTGTGAGATCAATAAAGTCTAATAAAATCTTATCTTATGGATTTTGGTTGACTATCTTCTGTCTTTAGGAGCTATAACAAAATGCAACAACATTTAAAATATTTCTTTCTAGCCTTCCTTTTGAGAGAGATAGATAGAAATGTTTTGACCAATCTGTATAATCTGATTGAATTTTACTATGGAAAGTACCTTGAGATGACATGTTTCATAAATCGATCGATAGATATATATTTTTTTCACATTAAAGATAATTTGCGTCCGAGTCCGAGGGCTTTGATAACAGTCCCAATTAGCATCTTATTTTACCCATTAGCCTGTTAGCATGATTAGCATTGCAAAATCTCCACGTGTAGTTTTCAGAGAATCTAGATCCTTACATTATCTCCAGCATGTTCTATTAGAGACCGTGGTTGAAAACCCAAAAGGAATTAGAATTAATTACTTATTTTCAATGATCCCCAATAAACCATCATCTGACTGGTTTAAATCTCTAGACTCTTTAATCTCTAAATTTCTTTGGAAAGATAAACCGCCCCGTATCAGCTTAAAGACGCTACAGAAAACTAAAGACAGAGGGGGACTAGATCTGCCTAACTTCCATAAGTACTACTTGGCAAATAGACTACAATATATCACTAAATGGATAAAGCAAAATCCTTTAGACGAGCCCTGGATAGATATAGAACAGAAAATATGCAATAATATCATGATTTCAGATTTGCCGTTTATTAGCTCAAATATAAAACGGCATACATGCTTTAAAAATATCAATATCAGCTCTACTCTGACAGCATGGCGGGAGTTTCTTAAAATGACAAAGTCGTCACTTATCCCATGCAGTCGTACACCCATCTGGAACAACCCTGACATCCTACAAAATAATAATATGATAAACTTTACATACTGGAAGAATAAAGGTATTGAATATCTGGAACATTTACTTGATGGAACCGAGTTCATCAATTTTTCCAAACTAAATATGCAATATGGCATTAGTAAAAATAAATTTTTGGAATATGAACAACTTAAATCTATAATTAGAAAAAAATTTAAGCATATTAAAGGTGGTTTACAAATTCCAAGTAATATATTAGAGTTCCTAGATTTAAACCCCCCCAAACTACTGTCTAAATCATACAGGACACTGACTAAAATAGATGATTCAATATCTCTTCCTATTATGAAATGGGAAGAAGATCTATCAGTCAGCTTTGAACAAGACTTCTGGGCTCAGATATGTCTAAGAACTTTCAAATTGACTAGAAACACCAACTTACAACTAATACAATACAAAATCCTTCACAGAGTACACTACACAGGACAAAGATTATTCAAGATGGGTCTGGCACAATCTAACATCTGTCCACACTGCATAGGCAATCATCCTGATAATTATATTCATGCGTTATGGTTATGCACACCAGTCCAGAGGTTCTGGACACAGATATGTAAGGACTTATCAAAGTGCTTGAGCTGTAAAATTACACCTTCCCCATCAGTTTGTTTGCTTGGTAATTTTGAGGAAAGCCCGCTGGGGAATAAAATAGTTTACATGGTTTTTACTGCACTATGTATCGCAAAGAAAACTATCCTCATGAATTGGAAAAGTAAGGAGAATCTCAGTATTAATCAGTATAGAGATCTTTTGTTGGATCATATTAATCTTGAGACAGCATCTGCATCCACATCTGTTCGATCTCTTTGGGCTCCTTTGATTAGCACTATCACTTAGTGGAATGGGGGGCGGTGGGTTGCTTCCTGAAGGGCGCAGTGGGTGGGTGGAGGGGTTCCTGGGACTCTGGGGGCACTTGGAGTGGGGCGCTTGGTGGGTCTGACTCCAGGGTCTGTTGCCCCCATCTGGGAGGAGCTTGGGAGGCCTACGGGTGGCCCACAGCGCCGCTTGCGGCGCCCTTGGGGAGCTACGCGGTGACGGACGTGGGTTACTGACCTGGTAGCTGTGCTGTCGCTGGGTGGGTCCTGGGTGGGTCTGGGGGCCTGGGGGTTCCGCCCGAGGGCGGCGCGCCCCGGCGGGGCCTCGGGGGTTCCGGTTCCGGGGGGTGTGCCGCTTGGGGTCTGGGCCGGCGTGCGCCCGGGTGTCCGCCCCTGCACGGGGCCTCTGGCGCGCTGGGGGTCCTCAGGGCCTGTTGAGCTGGTAGGGGGGCATGGTCATTAACACCTCAGGGCAGATGCTCTTCCCCTTCTTTGGGTTGGCATTCTGCTAGTGGGGGGAGGGGAGGGAGGGGGAGTAGTGACTTACCCAGCTTGGATGTCTAGTGTCGAATGTATGGTGAGATGTTTGAATGTTAGTGTTGGGGAGGGATTAAATCTACGGGTGGTGTGGGGGGGGGGGGGGGGGGGGGGGGTTGGTGGACGTTCTGGTGGGCTTGTGTCCGGCCCCATGTCCCGGTCCTGGTCCGTGTAGTCTCGCGGTGCGGGTTTCACCTGGGGGGTGGGGTTCGGGATGGCTCGTGCGGGCTGGCTGGCCAGGGTCCCCCATCTTATTAACTTATTTTTTAATTTATTTATTTATATATAGATTATTATTATTATTATTATTATTATTATTATTATTAATTCTTTTTTGGGGGGGGGTTAAATACAGTAGGCATGGGGGGTGGGCTGGGGGAGGTAGAGGTGTTGGTCCTGGTGGGTGGTTGGCTGGCGGGCCCTGCGGCCTCTCCCCGGCCCCCGGGCTACGGTGGTGCCGCTGGAGGGGCCCCTTTCTCCGGGTGGGGCTTTCGGGGAGCGGGGGTGCCTATTGGAGTCAGTAGGGGAGCTGGCTCCCTGGGTTGGCTCCCCAGTCCTTTGCTCCCCATCCCCGGACTCCTCCCTCTGCCTGCTCCATCACGCCGCCACACATGTAGGTCCTTGGGGAGAGGGCGTTACTGGAGGTTGCCACCTTTTGGTGACGTCCCTCTCCCCAATTTTATCATGCATCTTAGACACTTTCACTCCAAACATTTTCACAACACACATTCATGTAGGCCATGATATGGGGGGGTGGGGGGAAGACGTCTGGGGGGGGGCTTATGTTGTGTGAGCCTCGCCCCGGGCGGCTCCCTTCACCCCCTCTCGCATTTAGACATTGAGGATTCTGGGTAGTTGCTTGGAGGGGGGGCGCTGGCACCAGCTTTCTTCCGGAGGGGGGGTGGGCTGTGCCGTGCACCCCCTTCGGTGCTACCAGTTTTAAACACACCTGAGATCAACATGCAACAACACAACATCTGAGCGGGCGTAGGGAGGATCGGGGGTCTTTTGCACACCCCCGATCTCCGATCGCGGCACGGAGTCTGGGGCCTGGAGGAGGTGCGGGCCACTGGGTCCGGGGTCTTGGCGGGGGGCTGCTGCGGCTAGCCAGCGGATTACCGGATCTGGGGCTGACGCCTCTGCTCTCCCCAGGAAGGGATGGGGGGCAGGGGTGGCTAGGGTAAGGTCGGGGTGGGAGGGGGTTTATTAGGTATATAGTGGGTGAGGGGGGGCTATGGTCGGATGGCCCGTACGGGTCATGTCGGCCCCCCCTCTTTGGGGGGCCTGCTCCGGGGGGCGTCTGGTCCGGGGGCGGGGCCGGGGGTCGGGCACAGGCAGTGGTATTGTTGAATTGTGGTGACCCCCCCCCCACTTGGGATTTTTGGATGTGAATGTGTGTACAGCGTCCTTTTTTTTTTTTTTTTTTTTTTTTTTTTTGTGTGTCTGTGTGTGGCGAGTGGGGCACAAGGGAGGGATGGTGTGAATGAGTTTTTTTTTTTTTTTTTTTTTTTTTTTCCCAGGTTCGGGTCCGGTCCGCTCCCTCTCCCAAGATCATCTCAAGTCTCCGATAGGTGCGGAGCCCATCCCCCCACGTCCTGCCCTCCTCCGCTGCGTTGGCGGGCGCCTTGGCCCTCTGGCGCGTTGACGGTCCTCGGGTTTGGGGCGGGTTCCCGGGTGGGTGCCGGCCCATTCCCGGCGGTGGCTTCGCGGGGCCTGGCCCCCCGGGGGGCGGGCGGGGCGCCCCTGGGGCCTCTGGCCCCCAGGGCCCATGGCCGGGACCACTTCAGCGCGGCCGGCTGCCGGCGGAGCCCACGGGCTCGTCCCCGCGGCTCTTGGGGGCGTCGGCATTGCGGTGGCTGGGGGATTTCCTCGGGGTCGTCTCTCCTCTTTCCTCGGGGGGGGGGGTTGCAGATTTCCTGTGAAGGCCCCTCTCGGGCGCACTGCTTTGGTGGCCCCTTTGGGAGTCCGGGGTTACGGGTCCCCTGACGCCTGCCTCTGTGCTTAGGGAAGGTGGGTCTTCGGTTCTCCACAATCACTATCAATATATTTCCTTCTGGATAATTTTCACCTAAACTAGTGCACTTTCACAAACTCCCACAGGTGCTGGGTCCCAGGTATTAAATGTTCACTTATATACAGAAAGGCTATAATTTATTTGCTTTCTTTTACTTTCTTTTTTAGGTATCACATTACACATGTCAGCTTAAATAATAATACATATGATTTAGCAATGGTATCAAGGTGTTACACGATTGTATCTGTTGCTTTATGTCTGTTGGTTGTGCTGTTGTTTTTGTGTCTTTTTCCAGGTGATGGAGCAGACAGAGGACGTTTTATCATTCTCTTCCTTCTATCTCTTCTTTCTTTCACCCTTTTCTTTCTCTTTTTTTTCTCTTCTTGTTCTTCCTTTACTCTCCTACTTTCCCATTGTAGTGTCCATATAATTTGAAATTCTCCCTGCAGGAATCACAATAAAGCTATTTACACGCACAAATCAAGCGGAGCATTATGGCGAAAGCTGTTTGCTCCACTTGTGAAAGTAAAATCTGTCGAGCTCTATCTGGCATTAAGATATCAATTTTTATTGCCACATTGCTAGACAGGACACTGGGAAAAAAAAAAAAAGAAAACCCAAAAGGATAAAACTGAGAAAATCTGCTGCACTCTGTTCAGCCTTCCTGTTGTCTGCTGAAGTTTCACTCTCTTGTGGCCTGAAAGAACCATATAAATATTAACATGTAAAAAAAAATATTACAGTTTCCTTTGAAATAGCATCTGTGCCTTCTGCCACTTTATTTTTAAACACCTCGCAAATACTGAAAATAGACAACTTTTCTAAGTTTTCTTCCTTCAGTAAAAGCTTCCTCACCAAAGAGTGCTGTCACACCTATTCATGGGTTTAATGATCACAATATTGTCATTTTTTTGTTTAAACAGAACAGATTAAACTGAAAACTGTCAAATCAATAGCAGATCGCCTTGTCTTCCAAAGTATTATTAGAATCAAATGTCAATCAAGGGATTGGAAATTACTAAGCTAAACAAAAACACTTGTATTTAAATGTTAAAGGAAAGTATAGATTTCTTCCAAAAGGAAGTTGTCAGCAAAAACACACCAAGATGTGGGAAACTGAAATCAGTGAAGTAAAAAAAAGGTCAGCAATGGGCCTAAAATGGTGCTGCCCACCGGATGTAGTGCTTTCTACTCCTTGTTATGTGAAAAATAGCTGTCACAGACTTCCTGGCATTTTTTCCTATTTCTAGAAGAGGAACTGTTTGTTTTTGTAATTCTAACAGTTTTCCAGCTGTTGAAAACTTGAACAGACATGGACGTTGACCACTGGGATGACTGTGATGGTGAAAAAGGCAGCAGTTTGTTGGACGGAGGACACAGAAAACACAACCCATTTCTTTTGCATTTTATTGCATTAAGCGGTTTGTGTTGAATCCTGTAAATCCCGCCAGACACGAACAGCTGAAAGAGGTCTTTGCAGAGAAGAAGCCGCTTTGTTTGGCCTGGAGACAGTAGAGGCTAACTTGCTGAAGCATGACTTGAGTTTAGTTATTTTTTTTAGATTGATGATAAATTCATGTGTTTCTGTCTCTCCTCGAGGTCGGTCGGTTTTTCTTCAGCTCTCCAGAGCTCCTTATCTGCTATTACCCTGCCCCCATTCTCCTGCTATTTGCTTCGTCTGTGTCTTTTGTGCCATTTCTTCATAGCAACCGAAAGCTCTAAGGCAATTATGGATCTCGTCAGCTGGTCTCTCAACGCTATTGATCAAATTTTTTCAACTGGAAAGCAAAGGACCGGGGAGCGTGCCTGTCCCGACGGAACTTTTTTTGCGGGATACATCTTGGACCCGTGGCAGAAATGGTCCACGGTGTGCCTCTCAATTCTTTCTGTTGAGGACGTCGAAGATGTCTACTTATTCGGATTTATGATACTTGGATTCCTCATTTTTGGCCTTGGAGGATATTTAATGTATCAACACCTTCAAAAGCTGCTGGCGGTAAATATGGCCCTGATGAGACTGCCAGCGGCAGTCGACGCGATCACGAGGTCGTTGAATGAACAAAACGGACGGCTTGATAAGCTGACCGCGGTTGTGGTACAGAGATGAATGGGATAAAACCTGGAAGTGTGAACGTTACTAGCCCATCGATTGGATTATTGGAATATTGGATCTTGGAGCCAGCGGCGAAAAGACTAAGGCTGACAGAAAAGTTGGTGTCAGCTTGTTCTTATAACAAATTCTGTTTTCTTCAAATCGGACTCCCCGCTATCAAATCCTCCCTGGTTGTTATGGCGACATCGCACAAATTCCCTGCTACCTCACATTCCTGCGGACATCTGTGGAGAGTCAAGCCGGAGCAGCAGAGTGATAAGACTTTCCATCAAGGACACTTGCCTGCCGGAGGGACGGCCTTCATGGACATACAGATTTCCACACAACATGCACCCAGACACACATATGCTCACAAATACAGATGACTTCACCCGACCAGAACTCAAATGTTTACCTTTCTGCATATATGTGTCTCGTCATTGATTGTGCTTTTTGTGCAAATGAGGTTTTTTTGTTGGATGCTTCACATTTTGTGTGGAAACACAAATTGTGCAGCATCTGTCTTTTTTTTCTTTCCCTCCACTCGCCCAGTGTAAATCTTTTTTCAACAGATCTCAAGGCAGCGCCTAGGGACCCCGTGTAAAGCGGGGTCTGGGGCAGTTTGGGGAACGCACCTCACGGCTTGCGCTTTTTTAGCAGCGGCCGACTGGGTGTGTTCCTGGCAACGCAAGGCCTCAGTCAATCGTTCCCCCAAAATGTTTGTTAAGTGTATGTGATGGACGGTTGTACTGGAACTGAAATTTCGATTGTAATGCAAATTGCAGTTGACTAATAAAATTGATTGATTGATTGATTGATTTAATTGAATTTACAGAAATAGGGGATTATAAACATATTAAAACATCTCTATCCCTCTCTGCAGCAACATCCTCCAGCTCACTCTGGGTGATACCAGATGCCTAAACCACCTCGACCGACTCTGTTCATGTGAGAAAAAAAATGGTCGCCTGCCGTTGGTCACTCTTCGCCTCTTTCTCGCCTGGTGGACGGGGATTTTACGGAGCGAGTTACGCCGCTGTATTTAATATGGAAAGCCAAACAACCACCAAATCCTTCAGAGACGCACCTGGTTCAACGAGTACCGGCAATTGTAGCTGCGTCTGGATGACGGTCGCTTCCGGCGGTACTTCCATCTTTGCCGGATCCAGTATGAGGAGCTATTGCCTCACGTCGGCGGAAAAAATCTGCGTCTGGGACACGAACTACAGGCGCCTTCACTCAGTAAATCCGTCATTGCTCAATAGAACCATAGTATAAATAACATAGTCAAAAAATGAAACATATTACAAACATGTTTGTGTTTAAGTAAATGGACGAGGAGGATCCTTAACGCAACGCAAATGGACAGAAAAGTTCAGATTGTTAAACTGGAGAGAAATTTCACTTCGCTCTACACTGCATAAAGGGAACTAAAAGTACAAATCTTCTTGAAATTGGTGTATTTTTCCTTGATCTGAGCAGCTAAATAAGACTATTTGCCAATGGAGCGAGTATTTTACCCATAAAATAAGATGATTAGATATCCTGCAGTTAAAATAAGATGGAGATAAATTATTCCTATGTTAAGGGGATAAATCTCGTACTTTCAGTCCTGACCCAGACCTCATGGCCTTAGGTGAGGGTCAGAAAGTAGATGGGCTGGTGAATCCAGAGCTTTGCTTTTTGGCCCAGTTCTTTCTTCTCAACAGACAAATTACTGCAGACGAAGCCCCAATCCGTCTGTGCCCCTCCTCTTCAATCCTACCATGACTAACAAGACACCAAGATTCTTTAATCAATTAAAGACACATATATTTCATGCTAATTGACTTTCTGCATTTGGGTTCACCTTGTTTCCAAAACAACAACAATGCCTGCATAACTGCAAAGAACCTTAAAGTACCACATCTCTTTTTAAGCCGATCAAAAGACCAAATATAATCTGTGATAATCAGCTATAGAGTAAAATCGGTCTACTGGAGTCTGAGACGTCGCATGCAAACCCAAAGAGAGATTTATTGCCTCCTTTATCACTTTTATGCAGACCTTCAGGTGGAGGACTTCAGCCTCGTTGCCAGGAATAAGACTGTATGAAAGCGTGGTGTTCTCTAGATAAGGACAGATGGGCTGTGGGATGCAGGAGCTTGTGAGTTCCTGCATCTCCAGGCAGCACAGCTGGAACCCAGGAATGAGCCATTATCATTATCTGTTGTCATCATGAATTCTTAGATGCATCGTGACAACGGTAAACTCGACTACAGTATGTCGTCTGCAAACCCCAAATACTCAAGGTATTGCTGAGGTTGTTCCCTTTACTACTTTCTTTTTTTATTGGATCCATTTTAAAGTGCTATATCATCAACAAATATCTCTATAATAAAAAGTATATTACTGAACAACATGTGACCTCAGATAATGTCAATAGAATCAGCACCAAAATGACTTTGACAGACAAAGGGAACAAGGGTTTGCTGTCTGTCATGTAAATCAATGCAAATTAGAACCGCTACCCGTTTACCTCACCTCCCATTTTGTGAAATAGGCCCATCAGGTTTCACTGGGCTGCTTGGGTCCATTACATCTGACAGGATCGCTGACTGCATTGCATCTCTGCCAAGAAGAAATTATAACCCAAAAGAATCCAGTATAACTGGAAATATAAAACCTATTCATTTGGACCGTTCTGATTGGCCCAGGGAGTCTGGAGGGAGCCAGGTTGACGTCACATGATCATGTTTAGTAACAGCGAAAGGGGTCAACAATTTTCATCTAGCTCAGCATAAATCCTGAGAAGCCAAAAGAGCTTGAGTGAAAACTAAGACATCGGCTGACTTGCATTTTATTGAGGTTTGGTTTTAATCCAGAAGCTAAAAGAGCACCGTCTGCATAGCAGAGACGCCCCATAGAGTTGGTGAAGTGTCTTTTAAATCAGCCAATTAATCTCAGCTCCTGAGCAGCTGCAAAACTGAGATTCCTGGGTTTGAATGAATATGCACATGATTGGATTAAACTTTTATGATCCCTTTGGGAAAATGAAGTATTACACCAAGGAATGCAAAGTAGCTCAGAAATGAGAGGCTCAGATTTTGTGAAGAGGACATAAAAGCCAGCAGTCCTACTGTAGTGGGGGAAATTGGTAATAGCTAAAATAGACCCCCCCCCCCCCCCCCAAAAGGGTTTTCCTTTATCTTAGGGAGGAAACTAGCAGCCAATCAGGTTTAAACAGTGAGAAGTGATCAGAGAGCTGAGTGTTAAACTCAGTTCTCGTGTGATTCACAGTGAGTCCGTTAAAGTTCACCCATTTTTCAGTGATGCAGCAAAAACTACACTAGAAGACATTAATAGCGGATGTGCAGAGAATGCAGAGTGGAAAGAGTTACTTACGCACAACTATAACCTAATTTAAATACACCGGCAGCAAATTAAACTCACATTATTTCTACACTATGTTTGTTATGAAGATATTTTAATGGAGTGAAAACTCCTGACTCAGCAGTATGTTATTACTATATAGAAAGCTGTTTTTAATCATTAAAGGGCATTGCTTCTCTTGATCGTACCAACACATTGTCCCTGCATTAATATCCACAGTTACCCGTGAAGGTATGGCTTTTAAGAGAGGACTTCATTTTGTAATGACTCAGGTTGAAGATCTGCACGTATTTCAGGGTTTAGTATTTACTTTTAGAGGTCCTGCATAATCAAAAATGTAAGTGAAGCACAGCCTGAGCAGCTCTTGCCAATTAGGTTGGAAACTAAATCCATGAGATTTAAAAAGTGTTCGTTCTCCTGTGAAAATGTGAGGTTTTAAGGACCAGTTATTTTCCACCTTTCATATAAAATTCACCCTAAAGTACTTTAAAACCAAAAATGCAAATAAAAAAACAAAAAGCTGCAAGAACCTGGCAGTACAAATGTGTACAACCTCAGACTAGCAGGTTGAAACTCCTATTGATGCAGTTTCATTGTTTACTTCTCTTTGGTCCAGCATGCCACATCTTGACCTGATTATGTTTTCCCACTCTACCTTGCAAGGGTTCTCCGAGTCCATAAGATAGTGAGAACATTATTTGACAGTAAGCTGGCAGGAAATTGGGGGGAGGGACATGTGGTAAAGGTCCATGGGTCCGGACCCGAACCTGAGGCGGTCGGATCAAGGACGGGCGGTCGAGTGCTCTGCCCCTGCACCACTGCCGCGCCCCGTATTATTGACTTTTAATGCAAGCTGTAGGGCTGGGCAATAAATCCATTTTATTGATTCATTTGAATATGCAATTTATAAAGATTTAAATTTTGGAAAATTGAGATTTATTTATCTATTTATTGGCCTATGGGCTTCCAAGAAACGTTGCACTGTCAGTCCAAAAAGGGGAAGTTAGTTTGGTAATCGGTTGCTATGTTGAATATGTTTAAGAAAATTGTCAAGATACTCATAAAGAGGAAACTTTTATACCACAAAATGAGGCATAAGTTAGTTAAGCCTGTTCTCAGCTCATTGCAGTGTCTAATACCAGCAGCAGCAAAGATTTAGTTATATTTTCATTGTTTACAACGGCAGGGCGGCCATCTTGTTTTACAAGCATTTTTCACGGCTTGTTTAGTTGCACTTTGAATTCAGGTCAACTCCCAGACAAAGTCATTGAAATAAAAGCAAGTTTTTAGAAATAATTTCTCTGATTTGTTTTTATGACAATAAAGGGGGAGAGGGAGAAAAATTTAGTAATCGGATTTGTTATAATAAAATCTGAGATTTTATTATTTAGCCATATTTATTTGTTTCAGTCATTATATGAGAGGACTCAACAAAGTCTTAGACAACAACATCTATAACTTTTAACCAAACACAATTATACTGATAAACCTTCCCTAAGCTCCATTATTACAGCAAAAATGTGAGCAAATCCTAACAAATTTCTTTCTTATAAACATTAAAAGACAAAGTGGACTTCAACTTAGTGGGTAGACACCACGCACCATCAGACGGACGACACTGCAGACAGAAAGGTGGACTTAGAGCAGAAAAGACACTGAACAATACAGCTCTGTGTGTTCGGTCCAGTCAGCTCTCTGCTGTTCGCTCATTGTCCGAACACATCACACCACAGCTCCCAGCAACACATCAGCGCTGCAGACTACCAACTGCAGGCCCAACACCCAGCAGGAAGACGCAGATAATAGACGGCGCAGGTTTAAAAATATAAGAAATAAACATTAAAAACTCACAAGTCGAAATTTCAAGAAATACATTCAGCTGTTTAATCGTTTTCCTACATGATGCCACCTTTCTGTCCAGATGTGGAGATTATTACTGCAATTTATATACTGTTCCAGCTGTGGATCTGGAGATGGCGACAACACTTTTTGAGTCTTCACAGCAGCGTATAAAAGAAACTTCAACACCTAGCTTTTCAAAGACCAGACAATAGTGTCTTATTAAACATCCAACACCTTTTTCAACCAATAGACTGAACAACAACGCAACGCATTAGACAAATGCAACAACAATGAAAGAGTATCTTATTTCTTTTATAAAAGCGAGGGGTTAAAATTAATATAAAGAAAAGATACACACACAAAATAAAGGCATAGCTTTCCAAACATGAAGGAGGTGGGCTCCTTTGACTTAGAAACTATCTTTGACTTAAACTACTACTTTAGATGTTTTATTTATATTATTAAATACGGGTCCTGGTTCAGCCTGGGGCCCAATGGCCTAAAGAGCTTCTGTCTCAAGTGATATTTATACCTCCCGGGAAATAGAAGGACATGGATTAATATTTAGAAGCTCACAGAAACTCTGACCAATTTAGGAAATTAACATTTAAAAACAAATGCTTCACTTATAAATTTTGTGACTTGTGAATTTTAATGAATAATTAATGTGCCATGAATGATTTTGTGAAGAAAAAAAAATAGAAACACTGAAATTAGATTACTGCAAGAAATATAATTTATTTTGAGTCTTTTTACACATCTTTATCAGGGGGTGAGAATAAATATAGCTAACAATAGCTACGTTTACATAGAGAAAAGTAATCGGAATAAAAAGCCAATCAGAATAAAAATGCGTCATGTAAATAAACCAATGGGAATATGGAGATCAGATTAACCTCAATCGGAATGAAATTGTAATCCCAATGAGAGGGGTGGTTTTGCTGATTGATAATCCGGTCAACGTGCGTATAAATGCCGGTCAGGTTCAAGTTATTCCCATTGAGGCAACCTGATGCGAGTGCCCATGTGCGCCAAAAGTAAACTTTGACGTATTTCAACGTTGGTGAGTGGCGGAAATACGTCGGGAAGCAAAAGTGTCGGGGCTCCCAATACAACCTTTCTGTTCAAAAAATAAATAAAAGAGCTGAAAATTGTTGTTTACTCAGTAACGTTTCAATTGTAATTAGAATATCGTGCAAGTCCAGCCTTGACGCCTGAAGACAAAAAGCTCATATAATTCTGCTTTAATTAACTTACTACTTTTTGTGGTTTAGAAAAGACGGAAGTACTTCTTCTTCTGTGGTTTTGATAACTGCACATGTCAGAGCGGTTCTATTCTGAATAAAGCCAGGTGCATAGAAACGCACTTTATGATTGGATTAATTGATTGTGTGCCCATAAAAACGGTAAAATCTGATTATTTAATCCGAATACATTTTAATCCGATTGTGAAATTTTGTGCATGTAAACATATCTTATGTGTGTCTCATTAGCTATGTTTACATGCACAAAATTGTGCTCAAGACAGCTTGAGAACCAGGAATCAGGAGACCTGGATGGCCTTGTTGATACATACAGTTGTGGTCAAAAGTGTACATACACTTGTAAAAAAATCATAATGTTATGGCTGTCTTGAGTCTTCAATAAGTTCTACAACTCTTATTTTTCTGTGATAGAGTGATCGGAACACATACATGTTTGTCACAAAAAACAGTCATAAAGTTTGGTTCTTTCATAAATTTATTATGGGTCTGCTGAAAATGTCACCAAATCTGCTGGGTCAAAAATATACATACAGCAACAAAATTTGTCAACTTTGGTGATGTAGCGAGTTGTGTCAATCAAATTAGCTTCATGTCATGGCCTCTTCACTTCTTCTAAGTGATTCTGATTGACTACAGCTGTTGACTTCTCATGAGCCCATTTAAATAGGGCTCATTTGACCCAGTGATTAGACTCAGCTACAAAAGCTACAATGGGAAAGTCAAAGGAACTCAGTGTGGATCTGAAAAAGCGAATTATTGACTTGAACAAGTCAGGGAAGTCACTTGGAGCCATTTCAAAGCAGCTACAGGTCCCAAGAGCAACTGTGCAGACAATTATACGCAAGTATAAAGTGCATGGAACAGTTGTGCCACTGCCACGATCAGGAAGAAAACGCAAGCTATCACATGCTGCCGAGAGGAGATTGGTCAGGATGGTCAAGAGTCAACCAAGAATCACCAAGAAGCAGGTCTGCAAGGATTTGGAAGCTGATGGAACACAGGTGTCAGTCTCCACAGTCAAGCGTGTTTTACATCGGCATGGACTGAGAGGCTGCCGTGCAAGAAAGAAGCCCTTGCTCCAGAAAAGGCACCTTATGACTCGGCTGAAGTTTGCTGCTGATCACATGGACAAAGATAAAACCTTCTGGAGGAAAGTTCTCTGGTCAGATGAAACAAAAATTGAGCTGTTTGGCCACAACACCCAGCAATATGTTTGGAGGAGAAAAGGTGAGGCCTTTAATCCCAGGAACACCATGCCTACTGTCAAGCATGGTGGTGGTAGTATTATGCTCTGGGGATGTTTTGCTGCCAGTGGAACTGGTTCTTTGCAGAAAGTAAATGGGATAATGAAGAAGGAGGATTACCTCCAAATTCTGCAGGAAAACTTAAAACCATCAGCCCGAAGGTTGGGTCTTGGGCGCAGTTGGGTGTTCCAACAAGACATGACCCAAAACACACATCAAAAGTGGTAAAGGAATGGCTAAACCAGGCTAGAATTAAGGTTTTAGAATGGCCTTCCCAAAGTCCTGACTTAAACCCCATTGAGAACATGTGGACAGTGCTAAAGAAACAGGTTCATGCAAGAAAACCATCACATTTAGCTGAACTGCACCAATTCTGTCAAGAAGAGTGGTCAAACATTCGACCTGAAGCTTGCCAGGACCTTGTGGATGGCTACCAAAAGCGCCTAGTTGCCGTGAAAATGGCCAAGGGACATGTAACCAAATACTAATGTTGCTGTATGTATATTTTTGACCCAGCAGATTTGGTGACATTTTCAGCAGACCCATAATAAATTTATGAAAGAACCAAACTTTATGACTGTTTTTTGTGACAAACATGTATGTGTTCCGATCACTCTATCACAGAAAAATAAGAGTTGTAGAACTTATTGAAGACTCAAGACAGCCATAACATTATGATTTTTTTTACAAGTGTATGTACACTTTTGACCACAACTGTATGCTTGTAGAAAAAGGAAAGTCAATTAAGGGGCTTTAAAAGCTATTATTAAAACATCACAATCAGTCTTAGAAAACCAAATAACTGCTGTGGTTCAACTTTCAACCAAATGAAGCGAAACTTTCAAACGCTAGCAGTTTGTGTCAAATTAAAAACAGGACAAACATAAGATATTCATGAGTATGCTCTTTACGTAGTGTCATCATCACAGCCACTAAACATATTCAATGAAGAAAGGAAGTTATGCTCCTGGGCTGGGCCTTCCCTACGTGGGACTATCTATTCAGAGTAAGCGAACAAATCTGATTAAAATTAGTCCAAATCTGTGCTCAGCAAACCTTAGAGACTACAGCTGGGTTTGGAAGGGGCTGACTGACCATATGAAGAATTCAGACACTTATGAGCAATAAAATAAAAATAAAAACTCAACTTGCTGTGCTGCAGGCGTTACAGACGGAGAGGAAAAATCCTTTTTTTTTTTTTACAGCTTCCCTTCTACTTAATAAAGCCAGTCCATCTAAGCCGTCTCTTAGGATGCCTGTTACCAGGGGGACATCAGAAACAACGGAGACAGCATCAACACAACACACCAGATGGTGACGACCACCAAGATGCTCAATGTCGAACTAAACACATAGCGGAGTAAAAAAAACAAATCTATGGAGAGAATTCAAGTTCTCCTGTTAACATAATGTCCTGCTGCCTGCCTTCACAACCAAAACCTGCCCAATGATGCATCCCTCAGGTTCTGTACCACACCTTGGCTTTGTTTTTGATTTTTAGAGTATATTTTATTTATATAGCGCCAATTCATGAAACATGTCATCTTAAGGCACTTTCCAAAGTCAATCAGATTATACAGATTGGTCAAAACATTTCCTATATAAGGGAACCCAGTTGATTGGATCAAAGTCTTGACAAGCAACAAATTATACAGATTAAGGACATGTTTTAGGCTCATGGTTCTGCTAGCCCTTAACCTCCAGGTGTAACTTTGCTGATGCAATTACCCAAAATTTGTCCAGGTTGGCTATTTCGAGGTACATTTATTTTACATGACCTTTGTCCCCCCATTCTAGTCTTTCATATGTCCTTTAAAATAAATAGAGCGACTATATCCCATTTACATTTTTGTAAACTGACCTTCATTTAAAATGCCTTCTTTTAATAAAAACCACTTCGCTCTCAGGTCTGCTGGTGGTTCCTAGAGTCTCTAAAAGTAGAATGGGAGGCAAATCCTTTAGCTATCAGGCTCCTCTCCTGTGGAACCAACTCCCAGTTTTGGTCCCTGAGGCAGACACCCCGTCTACTTTTAAGACTAATCTTAAAACTTTCCTTTTTGACAAAGCTTCTAGTTAGAGTGGCTCATGTTACCCTGAGCTACCTCTATAGTTATGCTGCTTTAAGCTTAGGCTACTGGAGGACATAATGACCACTTTCCCTCACTCTGCTATATTCTCGTACAACGCTCTAATTTTGCATTATTTACTATCATTTAAACTTTTAGCTTTGTTCTATCTCAGTTGTCTATCACAATTCTTTGGAAATTGTCTGGTTGGTGAAAAAAATACATCCATACATAGAGATGCATTTATCTGGCATTTATGGACCAATATACAGATTTCCAGCTTTCTTTGAGGACAACCTGCTGATTTCGGTTTTGTATATCGTCTTTGTAAGGATCACGAATCATAAAAAATCCTTTAAGTAGAATTTGACCATGAAAGGAGAAATAAAGTGCTGCACTCATAGAGGCTTTGATTTTGACTTTTAACAAAGGGATTAATAGATTGTTCTCATTATTTCAAAGCTCCCATCCACCTTTATTTGATTTTTATTCAATACAAACTCCATCAGATAACATAATGTGTGCCTTTTATAGCCAAAAAATGTGTTTCTTTTCCATTTTTTACGCAGTTAATGTAAGATATAGGAAAAAAAAACACTATTCTTAACTCTGTTTTTGTCATTTTTTAAATAAATAAATAGAAACGGAGCACGCATCTTTGCAAAAGACCACTTGTCGAGAAATAAAAGTCTGACGAAGCACAACAGTGAAGCCCCAATTCGAAGAAAAACCCACCAGGCAGGCAGGCAGGACTATATGGGAGGCGTCATGACATAAACAGACATATACAGCAGAGATTTAATGATAGAGAAGCAAGAAACAAAACGAACCTTAAAGGCATCTCTGGTGAAACCTCTGACCACCAGAACAGGACTGTCCTGGTGGTCAGCCACCTTTCATCCTTATCTGTATCTGGTGTTAAACTCAATAAAGTTTCACTTTATATTGTTTACAATCTAATCTGTTTACAATTCTTAATATACACTAAGAGTTAAACAAGGCACTTTATTTGAAGATAGATAGATAGATAGATAGATAGATAGATAGATAGATAGATAGATAGATAGATAGATAGATAGATAGATAGATAGATAGATAGATAGATAGATAGATAGAATATTGGATAATTGGACTGGATATGGATCCTTATCCAATCTAAAAAAAATAATTTATTATTATTTTATTGAACATATCTAAATATATTACCTGATAGGGAAAAAGTCCCGGTTTTTCAATAATAAATCTGGATTTTTTTCTGACTCATTGTCACCCAGCAGTAAAGCTGTCACAAACTGTTAAAGTATCAGTCCGTATCTCACCCTAAGCAGCTGGCAGACATTTATGGCACTTAAACCACAACAGACAGACCGTTTTATCTGAACCGGGTTCTGTGGGCTTTTATATAAAACCAAAGCAGGGTTCGCCAGAAACAAAGTGAAATCCAGCGGGATCCAGCCGGACCACCGGCTGGTGACTGAACCAAGGCTGGATATTCAACACACATTTTGACAGTTCGTCTCCGCAGAGCCGCGAACAAAACCCCAATCAACGCGTTTCTTACCGCCTGTCGGTTGCTGGGCGTTTGACCCTCCTCCCGCTCCGTATCCCGACCAGCCGCCGGTTTTTATTTCTAACGGTCGGAGTTTTTAAAAGCCGCTCCGAGTCGCGAGCCGTGCGTTCTGCAGTGGACGGTCTCGTGCAGCAGTGCAGCTCTCTCCGCTGTCTGTGCGCGCGGGGGGGACGCTGCACGGCACGCGCTCAGGCTGGGCACAGAGTGGAACTGCAAGCTCGAGGCGGCCGCGAGATCGCCCCAATCAACCTGTTGCTTACGTCACCGCGGCCGGTTCTACGGAGGCAGTTCCTGTGAGGGTTTAAATGGGAAACGTCCTTCGGCGTTTTACGTTCAGGGTCCCTGTATGCGGCAGAGCAGCACGCTGCTAATGGTCCTCCCGCTCCGGAAGACACTGTTACAGGAGGTTGAACACCATTTCACCTCCAGTTCCTCCGGTTCTAGGGTGTTCTGGTGCTTTGTGGGGGTGTAGGGGGAGCTCAAATGAATTACTTTCTAGCCCTTAACCTTTCCAGGTCCCTGGACCTTGTAACTTTGGGTGCGTTGATACAAATTAGTCAAAATATTATCCAGGTTGGCTATTTTGAGGTAAATTTACTTTACATGACCTTTGTACTCCCATTCTAGTTTTTCATATGTCCTTTAAAATAAATAGAGCGACTCTATCCCATTGGAATGTTTATAATGACTTTCATTTAAAATGTCTTCTTTTAATAAAACAGCTCTTTGCTCTCTGGTGGTTCCTAGAGTCTCTAAAAGTAGAATGGGAGGCAGATCCTTTAGCTATCAGGCTCCTCTCCTGTGGAACCAACTCCCAGTTTTGGTCCGTGAAGCAGACACCCCGTCTACTTTTAAGTCTAATCTTAAAACTTTCCTTTTTGACAAAGCTTCTAGAGTGGCTTATGTTACCCTGAGCTACCTCTATAGTTATGCTGCTATGGGCTTAGGCTGCTGGAGGACATCAGGGTCTATTTCTCTCACTTTGCTGAGTTCTCCTACTACTCTTTAAATTTGCATTATTTACTATCATTTCAACTTTTAGCTTTGTTTTCTCTCTGTTGTTTATCTCCATAGTTGCTACATCTGACCTGGCATTGATTTGAGCTGTGACACCATCCTGGACGGGGGACTGAGCTACTGCTGCCAGCAATTTCATTTTCTCCTACAAATAATGGCTTGACCTTGTCTTTCAGTGGCTAACCCCATCTCTTTCCTAGACATAGCAATTGGCTGTTTTTACTACAGCTACCCGTTTCTCTCCTAGATGAAGCCACTACGGCTTCATCTAGGAGAGAATTTCTTCTCACATAGAAAGTAGTCCTGGATCAGTGCTTCTGTGCTCTTTTTGTGTGTGCTCTGTCTTCTTGAGATCCCAGTCAGTTGTGGGCGTGACAGATGGATAATCAAACTAAGCCTGTTCTGGTTCTGCTGGAAGTTTTCCTCCCTGTTAAAGGGGAGTTTTCCTCTCCACTGTTGCTTTATGCATGCTCAGTATGAGGGATTGCTGCAAAGCCATCAACAATGCAGACGACTGTCCACTGTGGCTCTACGCTCTTTCAGGAGGAGTGAATGCTGCTTGGAGAGACTTGATGCAACCTGCTGGGTTTCTTGGGTAGAAAAGGGTGGGGGTAAGACTAGGTAATGGCATTTATAGTTGCTAATGATCGGTTAAGTACATTTTATTGGTAGCACCTGGCGAAATTTCTCTTCTCGAAGGATAAGAAAGCAGCAGTAATTTACTTATACAGCATATATCTGCATTTTTTTTCTGGCCAAATTCTCCACAGACTACAGTCTAAGTGAGATTTACTGACTTTTTTTTTCACCTTGTAGATAGAAATGAAGTGTCATAATTTACGTACTTTCCATTTCCATATTAGTTGTATTATGCAATCGATAAACTCTCTGCACAAGTCAGCATGAAAACAGACATTAATCACCACCAGAAAACAGCAGACATCATTAACTGTTGTTGTTGATGATGATGATGAGTCTCTGTTTTACATCAGAGAGAGGTGCTGTGCTGTGATAATCCGTTACACGAGACAGGAGAGGGATGACTTCCTGCTGACACAGAGCAAAAGACATTTCCAAGTGTCAAGATGCATTTTGGAGTTGCATAACCACCAGCAGGCCTGTTCTCATCCGAATCGCAATCACACCTCTGAAACATGACGTTTCTGCAGCCCTCAGTCCCTGTTTAAGTTAAGGATTATTTCCCAGATAAAAATATCAAATATGGTGAAAGAAGACAAATCGAATCCTGCTTATAAAGCCCTTTTACTGCACCTAGATGTTTGTAGAGCCAATTATTTATATCAAGCTTCAATAACTCTACTTTATTCATATTTATTAAGCTGTGGACACAAGATCCTCTTTAAACAAACTGCAACCTTAAACAAGCAGTTTAATTATTGTTTCCAAAATCCAACAGACTGAGAATGACTTAAGTTTATTTTGGAATCGTAAGTGGTGAACTAGTAAACAGTAACATTTGTTTGATGCCCAGAGCGCTAAATAAGTTTAATCATACTGTTTTAATTCTCAACAAAGATAATTTTTCTGAGACAATAAAGTCAAATAAAATAAATTTACACTTGAATTCACAAGATATTAAAGGCTCTGAATTCAACTGAAGAAAGATGGAACAGAATGGAGGCGAATAAAATTATGTTTGACATGTGAGTCGTGGAAATCAGCAGCATGTAGTCGTCCCGAGCCCTTGGTGGAGACGGGCCGACAACTGAGCCTGGCAAGCAGCAAATAAAATTTAAAACAGGCCTGTTTTTGTAGAAAAATATAAAGCTAATATTCAAGTTACATAAAACCGTTTGTATTTCTTCCTAACTGTCCTGCTACAGGAAGTTTTGGACCAAGGTGTTTTGAGCTCAAACATCTCACACAACAGAAGGGTCAACAGGAAGGGTTTGGACCACAAAGTTTATGGACATCCAAAAGTGCCACGATTCAATAAATTAAAACATCCAAAAATGTATTTTATACATGTGGAAATGAATAAAAACTAAAATAAACAAATACATCCTTTATATTAAATAAACAAAATATACATATTTTTTTATCTTAAAGCCTAATTATGTAAGACTTACATCCATCTAGTGGGGCGCTAAATTAACTACAGACAACTTCACCGTTAAGCGCATAATAACTAGTACAAAAGCTGCGGAGTGTCATAAATGTGACAATGTCAACAAGTATTTCCTCCATGTATTTCGGTACCAAGCTACTGCTAATAGCTAATAGCTACAGTCATTATGTTAAATGTTTTTGGTGCAGACTCAGAGATGATCTTATTAAGTGAGAGGGAGACGAGGACGAACAAATGAACCGTCTCTACTGGCAGGACGGAGTAGTTTCTGGACCACACTGCCCTGTTTCTATAAAGGCAAAATAAACTCCACCTTTATATTGAATTAACTAACGTGTCCAGCAGAAATCTTGCTACCTCTGCATCCATTTTGAATCACTGCTCCCTCATGAATTCTCTCCACCTGGTAATACTACTGAAAGACTGAAAAACTCTTTTTCCCCTACAGTCACTGGCTTTTTAAACAAACTGGTAGATTCTCAGGTCCTGATTTAAGGTTGCTGTCTAATTGCTGCACTTTAACTTCAGCTTTTATCTTTGAAATCTTTATTTCAAATTATAGGTCCAGTTTTATATCTTTTACAAATATGTGTTTTAGATTGATCTTTTTTAACTTTTATAAGTCACTTCTTATCCTTCTGTCTTGTCTATTGTCTGTATTGTTTATTACTTGCTGTAAACTAATTGCCCTTCAGGGACCTAATAAAGTAAAGTCTAATAGCAGCGCCGATATAGACTCATTACTCCCGGTTATTACTTCTTTTTTGGTTACGTTCTCTTCCCTCTCGCTGGGCAAAGAGTATGGATGGTCCTCCATTTCAGCAGAAAACGGCAAGTAGAATGAGCCACGGTCGTCTTTGCTTATTTTATACTCCTCTTCCACTGACAAGACGTCTTCATATAGAAACACATGGGGAAAACGCGTATGGCTAAGAAGTTTGTCCCCTTTGAGCTACTGTCATCAAAAATGGCGATGCAACATGGCCTCTTCCATTGGGTGCACTGACACCGATGTATTTATAGACAACTAAACTAAGCTATGAGAACGCTTTCACGTTTGCGATTGTTCTTAGACTTTAGCAGAATATGTATTTATTAAAAAAATAAATGATTTTTGCTGATAAAAAGCCAAACAGCAAAAAAAGACACGCTGTCCCTTTAGTTTTAGTGACTATTTCATGCATCTCTCCATGTTAGAAACCGAAGCAGTAAGCGGGTCCAACATTGCCATAGACAGAGCGACTGATCTGCAGCTTAGTTTTGGTGCAGGATAACTAATCAGACGTTAGGGTTTATTTATTAGCAGCAGTTTAAAGTATGTCATGATGTACATTAAGTACAGAAGCAATAAAATTAGTCATACTTTAAAACACTCTAGTTTTAATGTATAATATAACTACATATTTGAGTAAAATTAGAATTATTTTCTCTAATTTTATTATATATGTCATGTTATTTTTTTTTATTTGTACCAAAATGTTGTGGATGGGGGTTCATCTAAGATTAGGGCCCAGGCAATGTTTGCCTGTATTTAAGCATATTTGGGGGTTTTAAGCATCACTGCTTACAAAATTACAACTTCTTCATACTCAGTCATTGGTGTACCCACAATTTTCATTTATTGGTTGGGATTTAATGTTACAGAAAAACCCACATTTTCACTTAATTGTGAAATAAAAAAAAAATTATGCATAGTTTTCAAACTTTTTACAAATAAAAATCAGAAATGTATTCAGCCTTCCTGTCAGAACTTTGTTGAACCAACTTCCACTGCAGTGTCAGTGCCACATTTGTCGATTCTCAGTCAGACCAGATGGAGAACATCTGAGAAGAGCAACGCCATGGGTTCTCAGTTAGGTTTGGGTCTGGACTTTGACTAGGCCATTCTGTCAAATGAATATGCTCTGTCTTTTCTGAGCACCTCGCTCCTCACAGCTTTCTCCCCTACCTTTCTGTTTGATCCCTAATGTTCTCTGAGGAACCTCTGAGGCCTTCACAGACCTGCCCCATTCATACTGACACCAGAGGACACACAGCTGGACTCTTTATCAATTAGGCGACCATGTATCTTTTTCTGTCCACCTCATAATTACGCACCACTTGGTGTTGGTCAGTCACGCAGAGTTCCGGTAAAATTTTTATTTTGTGACAATATATGAACAAATTTAAGTCTCTGAATAGTTTTTGAGACACGGATGCTGCTTTTTGTGAGGTGAATAAAGACACCCCTCCCTGAATAAAGAGCTTTAAGCTCACCTGCAGCAGCAGACTGGGGTTCAACCGGAGCAGCTCATCGGTCCAGACTCCAGGTTCCAGATCCACCTACGCTGATAACAGCGCTCAAACAGAACCTGAATCCTCCGTCTCCGCTGATGTAACTCCTACGCAGAGCGTTGCCACAGAGACGTGGAGCACCTTTAATCGTAGCGCATTGAATGTGGTAAATAGAGGCAGAGGGGGGGGTCGCCACAGTAACATTATGTAGCCTGTATGATGGAGGTCCCTCCCACAGGGAACAGCGTCTTTAACCTTCAGCACCGTTACAGCCTGCTGTCTCCAGACAAAATGTCATCATGTTATTTTTTTATGCCTGAATAAAATGTGTTTTTACACACTTATTTACATTCAACATTATTATGTCCCATTTTAACATGATTGAAAATACATGTGATTATTGGATGAATAAGAGTTTAAATTCAGATCATTCTGAATCCCTTGATAATTAAAATTACATTTTTATTCACAAAGGAACATTGATTTTATCCTTATGTGGTTCTTTGTTGCATCCCTAAAGGTCTTTTCTCTCATTTTCTGTTCGGTACCTTAACGGGCTCAGCTGGGTTTTTGTTTAAGCCACTTAACGCTAAGCAATAAATCATTCAGGCATCGAAACAGTCCTTGGGTTGAGGGATGAACCAGTTCTCTACATAACAGAAAACCCAGTGAGATCCAATTTTAAACTGACATTGCTTAAAATTGATCTGCAACACGGTAAGCAGCGATAAGCCGATTCTTAAAAAGCTAATGGGATATAACTCGGCATACACCTGGAGGATGATGCACCGGAGAGGTCTCTCCATTTTCAAATACACTCACTGGCCACTTTATTAGCTACACCTTGCTAGTACTGGGTTGGAAATACTCTGTTGCCTTCAGTAAAAATGCCTTATGTAAAAATAAAAAATAAAGTAAACATTTTTCAAGAGGTGAAAAAAAGCTTGATAACTTTGATTTAACTCAACGTATCAAACCAGCAACGCACAATCGAGGACAAACTCTGAACTTGATTATCACCAAGGGTGCAAATATTTCCGTCGTCTCTCTAATTGATGTCGGTCTGTCGGATAATTTCTCTGTTATGTTTGAAAGCACAATCTCTGTCGACTCACTTAGCAAAACAGTTATTATAACAAATCGTTCTTTTACAGACGGCACAGCTGAAACCTTTAATCAAATCTCCTCCACCTCATTTCAATGCTATAACGCAATAGATGAGTTAATAGATAATTTCCATTCTAAGATTTGCGACATTATCGATTCCATTGCTCCCATTAAAGTGGAGGGAGGAAAAAATCTCTATGGAGAAAAACCCCATTAGTGAGATGTGAAAGAAAACTTTGATGTAGGGCTGAATGGCGTAAAACTCAACTTCGCGTACATTATGAAATCTACAAAGAGACTGCAAAGCTATCACTCATCACTAAAACATGCAAGAGAAACGTTCTTTGCAGCAATCAAAAATATAAACATCAACAATGCTTGCGCTTTATTCACCACAGTTGAAAGACTCATAAACCCTCCTGTTATTGAACCACTGGAGCTCCACTCTACCAAAGTCTGCAATGAATTTACTTCTTTGCAGAGACAATTAAAAAAATTAGAGGATTAATCTGCACATTCATGTCAAATCTAGTACCAGTGTTATGCTCAAACATAAATGCAGAGAAAATGACTACATTTCGACTACTCAACTGTAAAAGCTTAAAGGAAATTATAAATCAGTTAAGCTCCTCCTCCTGCTGTCTTGATATTCTCCTTAAAAAAGTTCAGCCTGACGTTGCCTCTGACTTGATTCAAATAGTAAATTTATCTCATCAGGTGTTTTTCCCCAAGCTTTAAAAACAGCAGTTATTAAACCACTAATAAAAAAAAAGCAATCTGGACAAATAGCATCTGCAGGATTACAGGCCAATCTCCAACCTGCTATTTATCAATAAAGTTATTAAAAAAGCTGTTTTTCATCAGTTAAACACCTTCCTTACAATGACCAACGCTTTGATGCTTTTAAGTCTGGTTTCCGTTCTCACCACAGTACTGAGACGGCCCTCATCAAAGTGTTCAATGACATCCACATAAATACAGACTGTGGAAGAACCACAGTGCTGGTTCTGTTGGACCTCAGCGCAGCATTTCACACTATTGACCATGATATATTATTAAAGTGACTGGAGAGCTGGGTCAGACTCTCTGGTACAGAACTCAGTTGGTCCAAATCCTAGTTAAACAGGGACTTATCTGTGTCAACAGGGAACTCCTCATCAGAGCGGACAAAAGTCACATGTGGGGTTCCCCAAGGTTCAATCCTGGGACCCCTTCTATTTAATATCTATATGCTCCCACTAGCTGAGGTTATAACAAGAAACAAGATTAGTTACCATAACTACGCAGACGATACTCAGCTCTACATTACGATGTCACCAGGTGACTCTGAAAACATCCATGACCTGAACAAATAAATATATGGGTGTGCCAAAACTTCCTCCAGCTGAGCAGAAACAAAACTGAAGTTATTATCTTTGGACCTAAAGAGGAACCAACTAGAGTCAGCAGCAGCTTCAATTATCACAGCTATAAACTAGTGATCAGGCCCAAAATCTGGGTGCAGTGATGGACTCAGACCTGAACTCAGCAGAAACATCGACTTCCTTTAAATCCAGACTGAAAACCCACCTGTTTAGAGCTGCTTTCAGCCATAATAACAGGAACATACACCAACATATCTGATGTGTTTTGATGTTTTCACCTGATACAATTTAATGTTTGTTACTGGTCTCAAAACCAGTGACCGTTTCAATGTCTTTATGATGTTTTTATGTTTTCATGACGTAAAGCACTTTGAACCGCCTACCTGCTAAATGTGCTACAAAAAAACTTGACTTCAGACCTTTGTTATTTTTTAGTGTCATTAGCTTAATAAGGCATCAGAAACGTTTTTCAGACACTTTGGTCTATAGTGACATGTTAGCATCACACAGCTGCTGCAGACTTATCAGCTGCAGCATCAAATGATGTGAATCTCCCGTCCCACCGAACCCCAGAGGTGTTCTGTTGGACTGAGGCCCGGTGACTGAAGGCCAATGAAGTCCAGTAAATTTACTGTCGCGTTAAGAAACAAATCTTCGATGGTTTGACCTTTGTGGCAAGATGCATTACCCCGTTGGACGTGGCATTCAGAAGATAAGAACATAGTAGAAAAGGAATGAACATGCTGTGGTGTTTATTGAAATGCACAATAGGTACAAAGATCCAAAGAGTGCCAAGATTACAGTGACCCGACCATAGAACCAGGCAACATTTTGAGCCTGTTATTGTCCAACTTTGGTGGCCTCTGTATCCTGTTCTAGACAGAAGAAGTTCTGTTTCTGGAGCCCACCTGTTGAAGGTCCGATGTGTTCAGGTGACAATTCTCTTCTGACCTCGGATACCAACAGTTTTTTTTTTTTTTTTAATCCATACAACTGCACGTCACCGGATGTTCTCCCTTTTTGGACCTGCTCTGTAAACCTGGGAGATGTTCGCACATGGAAAGCAGTAAAGCAGATTCAGGGGCACCCCATTCAAACTCACCCAGATCCTCTTTCCTAACCTTTCTAAAGCTGCGTTTAAACTTCTGGTGGTTCTCAACATCAGCTTTTGTGAATCTGCTGTAGATATTTTTTTTTTTAGCATGCCACTAATTTTTTTGTCTCTCACTTCTCAGTTTCTTTCATTTTTGAGCACTCTACGAACACTATCAGGTCCAAAAATCTGAAAATGAAAGTAAAAATGAAAACCTCATATTTCCTCAGTCTTTATCCTCGAACATATATTGAAATTCTATCTGTATCCTAACTTCTATTAATCTGAGGCATCCTCTTCTTTCACATCTCCGTGAATTAATGCAGGGTTGTTGTTTCTTTAATGCAGATTCTCAAACACTGATCCTGGGAGCAGTCTGCGCGTCGCACGCCTGACTTGCGTCATTGAAATATGACCTTTCTGTACTGACGACATCTCCATCTAGGATGGGGTGAAGCAATTATGAACAGTTTCACAATGTGTATCAGAACTTTTCATGCAGGCAGCGTCATAAAATACGTAGCCATGCTTCTCTGGAGCCACATTTCCATTAAAGGTTTATGTTATTCGATATACTTTCTGTTCTGTGTCTTAATAAAAACATCTGATCAAAGTTGTGATTGCTTTAAAAAAAAAAAGAAATTGCATGTATATATTGCAGAAACACATTTAAAATGCATCCCTCGGCATGTATGAACGTACACCAGCATGTCTCAAAAACACATTTAGAGTCTCTTTACGGGGATTCGGCTTCCCTCCTCCGGGGACATGAACTACTCCCCAGGCCATTAACGACTGCAACATGCTCACAAAACTAATGTGGACACATGTGATGTCCTCGGAGCTGCTGGAAACCAGAATGAAGGGTTTTTCTGCAGTACTCTTTCTCTGCAGTGGAAACCGTTATGTAACATCGAGTGTTAAGGAGGAGGGAGGGGGGGCCTTGGCTGCAGCAGTGCTCACACTAACTGCACTGCATGGATACAATAAAACCGCAACATTATCAGCCTACCATTCAAACACAATGCCATGCAAAAGCATTTATATGCATTGACGTTTTTCAACATTTTGTCATCTTTCAACTACAAACTTCCATGAATTGTAGTGGGTTTTCTTTTTTTTGTGATGGGTTTACACAATGTAACACATGATTGTGGCAGGACAACAACAAGTTGTGCACTCCTCAGATCTATGCCTTTATGAAGAAATGGCGAGAAGAACCATTCCACATCTCCCTGAAAACTGATTGTTTAAGGGCAGAACATGGTGGTGGCAGCATCATGCTGTGGTCAGAATTGGGACTACAAAGGGTGCAATACTGGATGAAAGAATTGCGGTGCCAATACCAGCTGTTGCGGCAGCTCCGTTACTTTCATTCTGATTTGTTCTTTTGAAAAAATTTAATTTCTTCTTTTTCTGTCTGAAACGTTGCTTTTTTTCCCAGACAAATATTATTTGTTTTAGATGCCGTGCAGCTGGACCTACAACTGGGAACAGCTGATTAACAGCTGATTAAATAATAAAAAAGATTAAATAATAATAATAAAAAGATTAAATAATATCTCAACTACAAATCCCAGATGACTTGAAGTGGAGGCATGGTGGATGCAGATCAGGAGCAAAGAAGAGAGAGAAGAAGGAAGTCCTAAGCATCTCTTCCATTGATTATGATGGGCAATGTGAGATAGTTGGTAACCAAGTTGGATGAGCTCCAAGCTTTAATAAATACCAACCCAGAGTATTAGGGATGTGTTTCACTGAGCTACAGGATCACTTACTCTGCCGGGCTTTCTGACCGTACAACCTGACAGAGATTTGGAGTGGGAAAAGCAAAGGAAATGGATAAGCAGTATTTGTGAACAACAGATGGTGCAATCTAGGACATGTTCCTGTAAAGCGTCGCCTCTGCAGCCCGGATATTAAACTGATAGCAGTACGTTTCCGTCCATATTATTTATCAAGGGTCGTGTGTCTAAGCAGGTGGTTAGCAGCCCAGGAGCGCCACAGGGGACTATACTCTCGCCACCTCTTTACACCTCAGACTTCCAGTACAAGACAGACTCCTGTCAGCTGCAGGAATACTCAGATGATTCTGCAGTCGTCGGGAGTATTAGAGATGGACAGGAAGCTGAGTACAGAGAGCTGGTGGACCATTTTGTGGCATGGAGTGGAAACCATGCAACGAATGATTGTAGGTTTAAGAAGAAACAGGAATGAGTTACACCCTGCTTACATCATGGGAGAAGAAGTGGAGGTGGTGGAGGAGTATAAATATCTTGATGTTCCTCTGGACAAAAGACTGGACTAGAGACCCAACTCTGAAACTATCTACAAGAAGAGACAGAAGGACCTGAGCTTCCTCAGGAAGTCCAGTCTGTTATGGAGAGCGTGATCTCCTCTGCCACCATCTGTTGGGGTAGCAGCATAAAAAAAACTGACCTAAAGTAGCTTGAGAAGCTTACAGAGAAGACAGGCTCTGTTCTGAGCCTCTGGAAATGAGAAAAAACCCTCACCATCCTCTTCATCCCACTGTCGTACAACGACAGAGCTGTAACACAGACCTCTACAGGAGATCTTTGCTGCCTGTAGCCATCAGCATCTACAGCAACTCTTTGAAAAAAATCCTATGACTTACACAAGCATTTAACTTCCCTTTGAGATTAGTACAGTATTTTAAAATTAAATTAAAAACCTGCTCCAGGCTTCACCGGACCTGAGACTGGGGTCAGCACTTGCATCCAGCTGTGAATTTGATAACATTGCTGTTCACAGATGCTCTTCATCTAAAGTCTAAAGAATTATTGTAATCGGGAATTGGGGAAAAAAATCAGTCTCTGGATGTGAAAAGCTAAAACCTTAAAGGTCTCCATCAGCAATGGCAGCAAAAGGTGGTTCTGAATACCAATGCATGCCACACTTTTCCGATTTTTCTTTGTAAAAAAGAAAAACAAAATCTGAAAACCACGGGTCACTTCTCTTGACTTTACAATTTTGTAAAGGGCTGTTATATAAAATCCCTCAAATCCCAATACAATGCAGTACAAAACTAATACAACTTTACAGATTTGTGATGTAACAACTTTTTTCTTTTAATTACTTTTTAATTAGTTTAAATAATTTTTAGTTACTTGTAACTATTTTAGCATTTTTTAACCATCTTATTTATCTATTTTAGCTTGTCTGTTATGTCTATTTTAATTTCACTGTTATTTTCAGTTGTATGTACAGCACTTTGATGACTATTGTTATACTAAAGTGCTTAAGAAAAAAAGGGGGTATGGTATAATGTAAAACAAATGTAGGAATTTAAATGGTTTTGTAAGCCACTGTAAACCGATAAGAGTTACACAGTTTGGCATCATACGTACACTCGGAGGCTAACCATGTCCGTTTCTTGTACTTTTTGTTCGTGGAAACCATTATCATCTTGAAACATTGTGAGTTTAAGCATCATATGAGAGAACGTCGGCTGATAATGATGGAAAATCATTAACATCAAACAAAAACAAAAAAGCAAAAGGCTTCAATCTGCTTCAGAAGGCCTGTTTCAGTTAAGGGATCCATTGCTTGTACCTCTCCATACCGCCATCATTGCCTTACTACCCTCCACCGCAGTCTCCATCACCCTCCTGGAAGAAGAAAACAAACCATCAGCGATCTGCTCCACACACCACAACCTGCCAACCTCAGCCCCCCCGGGTATACTCACCTCTCTCCAAGAATCCTCTTTAGCTCCGACCACAGTCAGATTTCATTCTCCTCTCAATCGTTATCGCAAATTACCAAAACATTACATCCTAGACAGATCGGCGGTCGCAGGGCAACGCAGAGTCGCACAGGAGGCCAAACTGCAACGCACACACTCCCAAGGCCAGAGACCATCTGACCCACACGTTTGCACTGTGGGAGGAAGTGCCCCATGAAGGCTAAAGCAGACCACAGAATACCCCCATACCTGTGAGCCCCATCTTTGGTTTGAAAAACATGAACATAGGAGGAAATTCTGCTCCTCTAATCTCTGTGTCCGGCGTAGTAAATGTTTCCTTGGCCGAACTCACCCGAATCACGTGAATTCAGACTTGGGCTACTGGAGGACATAACGAACACCCTCAACGTCCGCTTATAGATCAGAGGATCCCAAAGTGGGGGTTAGGATCAAATCATGTTGCCAGATAGTAGTGACATGTTTTAATGCTGAAAAAGGTTTTTTATTTCTTTATTTGTGAAACTGGTGCCAAAGTGTAACTTTAAAAGATGCTCAACATTCCTCATTTTAACACAGCAGGAAAGCTACAAAACTACTACTTCATTCATAATTTTGCAAGTGCATATTCAAAGTGTTATGACTTTATTCTTTTAAATACCTGCCAAGAAAAAAAAAAAAAGAGGGGGTCACCGGTCTTTGGCATTATTATTTTGGGGGTCGCAGGCTGGACAGTTTGGGAACCCCTGTTAGATGAGCCAGCTGGCCCCCGTCTCTCAGAGTCTAACCCTGTTTCTCTCATAGACAGAGATATTGGCTGAGCTTTTACTGCGATTATCTATGCTCTCTTTCATCCTCCTGACCAGAAAACTGGCTCAGAGCTTAGCTGGGTTTCTTTCCTAGGCAAAGCCACCTATGGAGCTAGCCTGCAACTACCCTCTCTAACATAGAAAGTACTCCTGGGTCAATGTGAGCTTCTGAGCTTTCTGTGTCTCTGCTCTGTCTTCTCTAACCCCCAGTGGGTCGAGGCAGATGAGCGTTCACACTGAGCCTGGTTCTGGTTCTGCTGGAGGTTCTCCTCCCTGTTAAAGGGGAGTTTTCCTCTCCACTGTCGCTTCATGCATTCTCAGTATGAGGGATTGCTGCAAAGCCATCAACAATGCAGACGACTGTCCACTGTGGCTCTACGCTCTTTCAGGAGGAGTGAATGCTGCTTGGAGAGACTTGATGCAACCTGCTGGGTTTCCTTAGAGAGGAAACTTTCTGACCAACCTGGAGGATCTGATGGAATCTGACTTTGGAAAGAGCCTTGAGATGACATGTTTCATGAATTGGTGCTATATAAATAAAATTGAATTGAAGAAATCATTATGGATCCAGGGAACAGAAGATAAGTCAACTATTAGATTCAGCAGAGGACTGGTTGTTTATAGGGAACGTTACTTCCATCCCAGGTGACAAATGAAAATTATTTAGTTGTTTTTTTTAGGCACTTCAGTAAATATCTTACTTATAGCTCCTTTACGCTTTATCAAAAAAAATATGTAAATGGTGACAGACTGTAAGCAAAAAAGGGACTTTATATAGTTTACGGCACTGATATGGAGAGTGGGACATTTTGACAACTATTCCAATAAAACGAGTCAGATTTGGGTGTATTACATAATAACTGATCTAAAGACAAATAGTTTTTATCAATTCGAGTTTTGTTAAGAAGAAATCAAAGATTCAGCGAAGAACTTTTCTGCCAGACTCAAAATCTGCCCTATTCTTGCATCTTTGTGGTAAAATTTAATCAACACAACAAATCATCTGTCTAAGGACACTGAATTACAATTTATCAACTCCGTCCAATTTAAAATTAGCCAAATGCACGTGTAAAGTGAACCAGCGCACGAGGGATTGTCTGGTCGGCTGCTTCCTCCTGATGTTCTGCCTGTTTTTCAGATCCGCCTGCTGCGTTCAGAGCCAGCAGGCCTGCGTTCAGTCGGCTGAAACATTGGTAAAAGTTCAGCGTTACGCAACAACCTGGACTGGATCCACTGCTCGGCCACTGGGGGCCTTCATACCGACTCACACATTGCCTCGTTATCTTTGAGTGTGGGGATGAAAGCAGGCGAACGGTAATTATCTCTGCTAATTAAAGTTGAGAAAATATCCTCAGAGTGCAGGAGAAAAGGGCTCAGAGAGAGCAAGATGGAGTTTAGATTATTTTTCTCCCTGATTTACAGAAAATCGGTTTACATAATTGACCTAAAGGGTTTAGGGGCTCAGGAAACAATGTTATGAGTAAATTTTAAAAATAGCTTGATTATTTAACACCAAGAACTGGCTCTGCCTGGAAGTTTCTGCAAGAGTCTTTCCTACTAATCTGGATTAAAGTACGATGTTGACCAGAATATCGCCGGTAAACAATCACCAACTGTTTTCTAACCTGAGCAGCAATCCCCTTTTTCTCCTCCCTGAAGAAAACACCCAGTTATGGAGCAACTTTTTAGGAACATAAAATAAAAAAACAAAATGTTCATTTTTTGTACCGTTTTATTTGTTCTTTTTCAGTTTTGAAAAATCTAAATAAATTGTAGTAAACAGATCAATTATGGCTCTGATACAGTAAAGATTGGGCTTCATTCTTATGTTCCTCCTAACCGAGGTGATTTGGACCAAGTCTGAATCCCCATCCAAGCTGTGGCTGTTTGTGCAAAGCTGAATTTCTTCTAAACAATTTCATTATACAGAAGTCCAGCAGGTGGCGCTGTTGTCTGGACAGTTATAACGTTATCAAAGCTCTGGATAAGAGTTGACAGTAAATGGAGGACGTGCTTTAGAGGATAGTTCAGATTTCTCTTTTAAAAATGGGGTTACGATGTGCATTATAAGCAGTCAGTATCTTACCTGGAGAAGAAATGTATGACAATTAGATTTTTTCCTGAAATGCTGAAGTTATCGGTTAAAGGTATATATCCACATTACATGCTTATTTAAAAAAAAAAAAGTTAAATCACGATAAAATAAAGTTATGTACTCCAAGACTCCACCCTGATAATGTTTTGATGGTCCTTTTTGTGGATAAAAATAGCCCCGGACATAATTGACAGATATAAACAGGCGTGGCGCCAGCTAGTGACAGCATAGCAGAACTATCATAATGCCGGTTTGCTTAATTAATAAACCAAAATTAAATAATGCCGGACCGAGCCTGACCCTCTGCAATGCCTCGCAGTAAAGCGGCAGCTTGGCGTGATGAAGACCAACCGTTATTAATTAAATAAAACAATCTACAGCAACTTTAAGAGCCTCTACTTCAGTGAACACTAACGTTCAGACTGTATTCCCAGCGACATTCCAGTCTTTTCCCTCTTGGAATCATATTTTTTGTGTGTTTTTTTTCACTAGATCTTGGACCTTTCTTCATTGTTTCGCTGGGAGATGCTAATAGCCGTTAGCCGCTTCCTTGTTTTATCCCTTGCAGTGCATGCGCAGTACGTACTTCCTACTACAGTGTAGATAATGACTACTCATAACCTCTCCAGAGAATTTTTATTTAAAAAAAAAATAACCTGAACCATCCGTTTAAGACCCTGAACCCAAAGGGACCTACAGTCCTTCCAGCAGGTATTAGCTTTACGAGCCACCTCCGCTAACCCGGCCAGTACGGGGGAGTAGCTGCTCTAAATAACAGTCAGAGGGCAAATAGGCTTAGGGGAGCGTTTAAGCTAGTGGTATAAAAATACTATTTAAAGTAGCATTTATGTGGTTTCCACCCACCTGCGTCATGATTATCAGTTAACAAGAAGGATTCACCTGATTTCAGTGCAATGTTTGAGAACAAAAATCTAATGAAAAAGCTACAGAATAGCCCTTTATTCTCAGCTGAGCTTTATGTGGATTCAGACTTGGACAGAAAAACCCCACAGAGCTGCAACACATTTCAGCCAGTTATTAAACATTAATGCATTTCTCCACCGGTTGTTCTGATGCAAACACTTGCAGCTTCAGAGCAGACGCTGTTCACCAATCTGGTGATTTGCTGCAGCCAATTCGTCTGACAAAAATCAATTATTCCCAGTAAATGTAATTCTGACTGAAAAATGCTGCAACTCATCGCTTCCATCCGACGGTAAAAGAAAAGTCTTAAGCCTTTGGAACAGTATTTAAGGCCAGAAGTAATTAAAAACCTACGTAAAAACAATAAAAAAAGAAGAAAGCACTGATCTGAGCATTAATGTTTAGGAGATGTTTGCAGAATTGTCTGATTCTCCGCTGCAGAGCAAAGAGTCTGTCTGCCAGACAAATACTAAAACCGTCCTCCAAAAACCGGAACAATTTGTAATGAACTTACTTTCTAGTGTTGATCAATATATAAAAAAAATAATCTGTAAACAAAAGCTGAGACAGGTTGCTTTTCTTCTTGCATGTAAAATATACACCTTATGTTCACAGGGCTCCTCCGGGCTGAAAAACAACATTGCGGCTTTTAATTTGTCCTCCGAAAATAGGATTCAGATATGATCTCTACTATCGTACACAATCATCCTTCATAAAGCCTCACTACGCTCATTTATCCCTTCGCTTTTTCTCCCTAGCATAAACGTACCGTATAAAAACAGAGAGAAGGTTGTTCTCATGCGCATTTTTCCCTCAGAGTCTCACAACGAGCCCACAGGCAGCGACGCCACAGACGAAGTCTTCTTCTTTAGCTTTAAATCAACTCAGAGTCGTGGTAAAAAAGAAAGTACACCCATTTTGAACTCTACAGCTGTATGTACCGTCCTATGAGGAAGTATTTTTCTCTTTGTTCATTTTGTCCAACTTATATGTGTCAGATCAGAAAAGGGCAACCTGAGTAAAAAACAAAATGTAGCTTTGAAATGATGATTTACTTTCCTCAAGAAAAAAAAAACAATCCAAACAAACCATGAAAATGTAAGTGGCCCCCCTCTGTTAAATCGCAATTATCCCTATTTTGTGGCTCAGTTTTGCCGGATCTGTAATATCTTGATATTGCCTAAATAGAACCCGTCTGACACCATGAAGTAGACTGAAATATCAGAAAATCACAACCCGATCAATTACAACTGATGAGAAATAAAGTTGGTGACGGCCAGCAGCCTGCTACGGGTTACAGAGACTTTCCTAAACTTTTGGGAATCCAGCGGACCACAGCGGAGAGTCTTAATCCACACATGGATAAACCAGGGAGTCCTTAAATTCCTCCCACACTGCAAACAAGGAACTAAAAGTTAGCAAAATCTTCTTGAAATGAGTGCATTTGTCCTTGATTTGAGCAGGTAAATAAGATTAACTGCCATTGAAGCATTTTACCCCTAAAATAAGATAATTAGCTATACTGCAGTTGAAAAAAGATGGAGACGAGTTGTTCTTGTTTTAAGAACAAAATTATTATTATTCAATTGGCAGAGCATTTAAACTTGCTGCTCAAATCAAGGACTTACTTTTACTTACTTTTAGTTCCTTTCTGCAGTGCAGGAGCTCAACCAGGAGGTCAAAGAAGAACCCAGAAGATCATCTAAAGCTCTGCAGACCTCGGTTACCTCAGGTAACGTCTAGAGAGGCGAGACAATTATGGCCTCCAGGCGGGACAGATCCAGGGTCAGGACTAAGGCTGACCAGGAGGAACATAAAGGCCCGTCTCACATTTAACAAAAAGCAACACAGTGACGATGAAGGTGCGCCAACATCTGGCATAAATATTACAAAAAAAATCTGAAAAATGCCTCCTGCAGTCAAACATGGTGGTGGTACGATGGTCTGGGGCTGCTCTGCTCCACCAGCAGGTCAACAAAATAAAGGTTTTGGAGTGGCCTAGTCAAAGTCTGCACCCAAATCTGACCAAGATGCTGCTAAGTGATGCTAAACAGGCTTCACTAAAGCAAATTAAAGGAAACTGGAACAAAATCCCCATTTAAAAGCCTCACAAACACCTGCTGGCAGTTTCACATCAGAGCAGGTTAGTTTGGATAGTTTTTATCCCCTGATAACTGAAATCAGCTTTTTAAAGACTACTTTTTGTGTTCCCTCTGGTCTTCAGAGACCACTATTAAAATTAGTTTGATCTGAAACATTTAAAGTGTGACAAAAACTGTAAAAAACAGGAGAAATTTGTAAAGAGGACATGCTTTAAACAGTGAACCTGTACGTGAAAGGACAAGATTAATTTAATGGTTTTGTGCATTAAAATCATGAAATTAGCAGAAGGTGTACTTTCTTTTTTCCGACTAAGCCAATTTAACAATCTATCCTGTCCTGTAAATCACTATTTCATTCATAACACATGCTGCATTTAGGGTTTAGTGGGTAGGCGGTGCCCGGGCTTCTGCAGAGTTTCTGACAGCGGTAAAAGCTCTACGACGGACAACCTGTGGCTTCGCAGGAAGCAACCAACTGAGAGAAAGGTTCATGTCCAAACCTCGTCCATCGACGGCTCCGGGCCGGACCAGTGTTTCCTCAAAACGATCAACATTAACAAAGACACAACGACGTACCAAACTCGACCCGCTCCGCATAAAAACCCACAGAAGGAGACGCTACAGTCAAAATCCCAACGGTCCACTGTGACAAACGCACAACGACAAAAGTTGATTCATTTAAAAACAACAAACAAAGAAAGAAAAGCGGTTCAAAGGAAGTCGCCTCCAAACTGTCGAAGTGAGACGGAGGCATCAGTCAGAGAAGTGACGGCTGGATGATGTGGTCCTGATAGAAAAGAAAAAACTAAAAGTGAAAGCTAACACCTAGCGTACGTCTTTGGGCTCTGTTCGGACACGCTCTCAAAAGTCAACACGTCCATGTCGGCTCCCTCAGTCCCTTCGTCCAGAGCTGCTGGAGCGTCGGTTTTCTCTCTCTCAGGTGGGCGGGCGGGGGGGGGGGGGGGGGGGGGGGTGTCACATCTCATGGTGGAAGGTAAAATAGAGACGGGGTAAAAACAGAAGAAGTCGCTGTGAGATATAAAACACTCAGAGAAGGAGAGACGATGACCAGATTCCTTCCGAGGGTTTTCTAACCCGGCCAGCGGCTGGCACCAACTTCTCAGGAGCCATGGCGGATTTACACGGACGGTGGGGTGGGGGGGGGGGGGTGGGGGTCAACGGCGGCTAACGGTTGTTCTTGGCCGCCTCCTTGGCCGCCAGGATGAGAGGAGTCAGACTGGAAAGAGGCTTCGCCATCTTCAGAAACTGGTGCTGGAGCAGGAGGGGGGAGACGAGGCGGGCAGGGAGAAACAGAAGAGTTTAGAAAAATCTGCTACATGTAGGAATGTTACCACATGATGAGAGTAATATTTCTGAAGTTTGTTATTTTATTCTTGTTTTGTTTTAACCACTTTCAGTACTTTGTTTTACTAGCAGGTTTTCAGAGTAATTATTTCTTTTCTCAGGCTCTGTAAAAAAACTGCAGTGATTAAATGAACCTAAACGGGATGCCTCAGTAATAACTAGTTACTAGGGTTTATCCAAACCATCATTGAAAACACGTCGTGAATTTCTCCAATGTGAGATCAATAAAGCCTATCTTATCTTAAAAAGGTGGTTCACCAGAAAATTGACTCTTTAAAATCTTTTCAGTGCCACACAAGCAGCCCTGAAGATGGATGTCATCATAACATGCTGACTGTGTCATTTGACAATTATAAATCTGAGAGAACAAAGATGACACGAGGAGTTGCCTCCGTATGATGCCTTAAGTTTAATCCATTATCATAAAGGGTCTATTGTATTTTCTTCTGTTTTCATTAACATGAAAGGTCTTAAAATAAAAAAAACATGTGAAGCTGGAAATGATTTGTTCACTCATAAATTAACACTGGAGGACTTATTAATTTATTTAGCAAGTTTAAAGCTCGTAAATACAAACTTTACTCAGTTATTTTAAAAAAACAACAACAAAATCACAAAAACCTCCCTTGGTCCTGCTCTAATGTTCTCATGAACAAGCGGGGATGAAAGCTGCTGTACCTGCAGTAGTTCCTTCGCGGAGCCTCGTTTCTCCACGTCCATCTCCAAACACCGGTTCAGGAAATCTCTAAATACTGTTGACAACTTCTCTGGGTTCTGCAGCTCTGGCGTCCCGTTGGTAGCGATGAGATAAAGTGCCTAAAAGATGCAGAAAATTCATTTTTCCCCCATTAAAAAGGCTTGAAGTCATAAATTCTGTATTTTGCTGCCATCTAGTGGTTAACTTTGAAATGACTGAAACAGAATCACCACATTTGGCTCTTAGAACCCTGGGCTACATTGTTAATAATAATAATAATAATAATAATAATAATAATAATAATAATAATAATAATAATAATAATAATAATAATAATAATAATAATAATAATAATAATAGTAATATCATCTTTATTGTCATTGTAACATACATTACAACGAAATTTGTTCTCTGCTTTTAACCCATCACCCTTGGGGAGCAGTGGGCTGCCAGAGTGCCGGCACTGGGGATCGAACCGGGTACTTGCATCCTTCTCTGAGTGAAAGCGCGCTGCTCTAACCACTAGGCCACCACTACCATTGTTGTGTTGAACAGGTAAATTACGTTCATGTAAAAGTGTTGGCCTAATAAATCAAGCCAATAAACTCCACTCCCACTCTGTCAAGGTGGCGGTAAATAACACCGTTTTAAACGTCCTCCTTGTTTTGTGTTGCAGTGGTCATTTTGGGATATTTTTCTAGTCTTTTTTTTTTTTATGTACATGCAAGTGTAATTTTAGGCTTTAACATCTCCCTTTGTTGGCTAAAAAACTAATGTGAAAGACTAAAACATTTAAATGGGTAAAATTGTTGTTTTTCTGAAAAGAAATGCTGAAAACTGAAGACAAAAATGCCTAATTGTGCCAACAAACATGATTTTTTTTTTAATAAAAGTTAAATCCCAAGTCGCTCCGCTCACCCTCAGGGGGTTCTCGTTCAGATACGGCGGCTCGCCCTCCACCATCTCGATGGCCATGATGCCCAGGGACCAGATGTCCACTTTGGGGCCGTAAGCCTTTCGGGTCACCACCTCCGGGGCCATCCAGTAAGGAGTCCCCACCATGGTGCTGCGTTTGCTCTGCTCCGGAGTGATCTGGGCGCAGAACCCAAAGTCGGCTGCAAGGCAAGGCAAGGCAAGGCAAATTTATTTATATAGCACATTTCAGTACAAAGACAATGCAAAGTGCTTTACATGATTAAAATATAGGAAAATAAAAACAGAATAAAAGCAGGAGGAAGAGACAGAACAGGTCCGATTGTTTCCACGACAAATCACTTCCGACTTTGTCGTTGTCTAACAGCCACTTTGGGCCAAATTACGCGTTCGTTATCCTTTTTAATTACATCTTCATATACATAAACTGTTATTTTTTATTAAATACTTGTACAAGTGACATTTTAATAATAGAAACACAGATAGGAGTTAGAATTTGGAGATCTGCTAAGTGAATATTTTCCGATGAGGAATAAATGCGACAGGTTTTTGGACAGAAGCCTCCATTCACCAAACAAGCAGAAACTGGGACGCCTTCCAGTCATGTCTGCGATTTCTGAAAGGACAGAGGGTTAAAGTCGACCCACCACTGCTAACACATCGGAGCTGCCAAGCACACGCGATACACGGGTGTGATGTTCCACTCCACACCTCCTCAGCTTATCCATCACAGGCTGCATCTTCCTGGGCTGTCAGTTATGAGCTCCTCTTTGCAACTCCTGCACTGACTTCATGTAAAAACTTGATACTCTGAGACTTTTCCGGACCGTGTGGGGGTCCTGCACGTAGCGTTTTGTGAAAGAGGTGAAAGAAGCAGGAAATTAAACGGTTAGACTGACTGAGTTTGACGGAGCCGTCCATGCCCAGCAGGATGTTGTCGCTCTTGATGTCCCGATGGATGACCTGGTTCGAGTGGAGGAACTCTAAAGCCTGCAGACACTGGACAGAAAAAAAAATTAAAACGGAATATAATCCCAAAAAATAAAAACTTTCCAACAACATTAATAGCTATCAGTAAATTGAAAGAAAGTCTAAACTATCAAATATTTTTTTTAAAAAACATTCCTGTCCGAGTAAAGACAAACCAGGCAGACAGGGCTGCATTCCATTTAGATGAGCTTCAGGTTTTGCACACACTCTAAATATCAACAAACTCGCAATAAAGCAGAACTGGCACGCAGCCGGCCTGTTCCTTGGTTAAGTGAGCCAGAATGGCTGCCAACACAGAGGTTTTCCTGCTGCTGAGGCATTTTGTGCAAGCTTGATCAGAAAAACTTGCTTAAAATCTAAAACATCAACATCTTCCAAGACTGAACTGATCAGGAGTGGTTTGAAATTACACCCCCCCCCCCCCCCCCAACACATCTCAGTGTATGTCTCCCTTTAATCCTAACGTGGCCACAGGTTTTCAGAGATTTCTGTACCACTTTTATTTATCTACAATCTTGATAAAAACATTTGTAAATTTAATTTACAAATTCAATGCTAATGAAACTGAAATAAATCCTGAGGTGCATCAGGCTGATTATCTGGGATTACATACTTTTAATACGGTTAAATGTTCTTTGTGTAAATTTTTTTATTGTTTAGCACCAAAAAAGAAAAAAAAAGAAAATTCATGCTTTCGGCCAGTTAGATGAAACCTTTGAGGCTTTGTACAGTGAAAACCTCAAACTTTGAGAAACGGAATAACCTGCGCCCAGGAGTTTCTACTGAGGATTCATTTTCATGGAAAACTTTAAAACTTTTTGATTCCTGTGAACTGTAAACTTGTCTTGGATGCTTCATCCTTACATAAATTAAAACACTGGCATGCTCTCATTCATAAATCTAGCGTTGAAGGTCTCTATTTTATCCACAGGAGGTTATATGTTAATTTTCCAAGTTGTTTCTTTTGACCGTACTGGGATGGTTGCTGTACTGAGGCAGAGAAAAGCCATTTAAACGCCTCCCTGAGCTCCAGGATGCTCCACAACAACCTCCCGCGTCTTAACGAAGCGTCTCCAGCAAACATCGGGACGTAAATAACCTGACTGACCTTAATAATAAAGTCCTGTTGATTTTAAAGATCGCTGCTGGTTTTTTATTTTCTATGTGCATGAGTTTTGGGACTTTTGTTAGTATGAAAGTTTTTTAATTTTCCCAGTAAACAATGTTTAACATTTCCTGAAAGTTTGGGGCGTTTTAACAACCTGGCTGTTTCTTACCTCTCTGCACACAGCAGCGATCTGAGCTTCGTCCATACAGGTTTCCGTGACGACGTCGGTCAGAGACCCTCCAGCCAGGTACTCCATGACGACCCAGAGCTCATCACCGACCAGGTAACTGCAGCAAGCAACAGGTACGGCTGTTCACAACTACAGTACAATCAGTAAGTCTAAGAGGGCACTCTGTGGCCGTCTTTAAAAAAACATATCACAATATCCACATGGGAAGAAAAAAAATGTTTACTCAAAAAAATCTTAAATGTTGAATTATATTTATGGTGTCCCATATATATAAATATATATATTTATGGTGTTACCTTATATGACTAGTTAAAACCAAAGTAAGCTAGAATACACTACTACTACTACTACTACTGATAATAATAATAATAATAATAAGGCAATAATAATAATAATAAGGCAATAATAATAAACAAACAGCATAAAGCATTTAAAAAATCAAAATAAATAAACAAAAAATAAAATGGGATCAAGTAAGTCAACATATTTAGGACTAGTTAAAACCAAAGTAAGCTAAAATACTAATACTACTAGTAATAATAATAATAACAATAATAATAATAATAAACAAACAAACAGCATAAAGCATTAAAAAAATCTAAACAGAAAAAATGAAATAGGATCAAGTAAGTCAACATATTTAAGACTAGTTAAAACCAAAGTAAGCTAGAATACAATACTACTACTACTACTACTACTGATAATAATAATAATAATAATAATAATAATAATAATAATAATAATAATAATAATAATAAGGAAATAATAATAAACAAACAGCATAAAGCATTTAAAAAAATCAAAATAAATAAACAAAAAATAAAATGGGATCAAGTAAGTCAACATACTTAGGACTAGTTAAAACCAAAGTAAGCTAGAATACTACTACTACTACTACTACTACTACTACTAATAATAATAATAATAATAATAATAACAACAATAATAATAATAATAATAATAATAAACAAACAAACAGCATAAAGCATTAAAAAAATCTAAACAGAAAAAATGAAATAGGATCAAGTAAGTCAACATATTTAGGACTAGTTAAAACCAAAGTAAGCTAGAATACAATACTACTACTACTAATAATAAGAATAATAAATAAGAATACAGTAATAATAATTTAAGTAAAAAAATCGTATCACTGTCCACAATAACTAATATATACACTTACTTTAAATATATAGTAGGTCTGAGCGTAACTGTGTTTACTTTTGAACATAATTTTTCTCCCATTTTTAACATTTACTGTTTGTCACCAGAAAACCACTTTAGTCGGAGGCAGTCTTTTTAAACAAGGTGAAAAAGCTGTTTTCAAATGTTAAACCTGCTCTAACACCAAAAAGCATCCCACAGGATGCTTTTTGGTGTTAGAGCAGGCTCTTCAGGGACCAACGCTGGACTGGCAGTGCTAACCTGTCCAGGTAGTTGACGATGTTTGGGTTCTTGTTTTCCCTCATCACCAGAATCTCGTTGATGATTAGCTCTTTCTTCGGCTGCTGCTGCAGGTTCATCTGTTTGATGGCAACCTGAGTGGAAAGACGGCAAGGCAATAAAAAGAAGACGTGAAGCATAAAACGTGTCAGGAGGTGTACATGCACAGGGAGTACAGAGTCTTTATGCGGTGAAGCCTTGGCGGCTTTAAAACCTGAGCTTACAGGCCGAGTGTTAAAGTGGGAGGGATGAGTCTGACAGGCTGGTTCAGCGGTATAAAACCATCCAGGATGTCACGGTAAATGAAATAAAGTAAGAGACAACCGTCTCCTGCTGAACAACATTTTCTGCCACTAAGTCTCCTCTTTGCGTTTCGGTATAAATAGAAGCTAGAAAAGCGTGAAATTAAGCAACAATTGCGTTAGATGTCTCATTATGAACTTTAAATTAAGCTATTATGTTTTATTTAAGTATAAAACTAATTTATGGCTTGAATTAATTCTTTTCACTGACTGAATATTTAATCAGAGGCAAACTGTGTTCATCCAAATAGTTAAAGGTGCATAGCCACGTTATTTGACATTTTATGTTTTTATACGTCAGCAGCTCACTCTGGTTGGATCCAAAGTTTTTATTAAAGATTATCACGTCCTGCTGGTGTATTACTTGTTATTGTGGTGTTTTACACTTTGTTTTTGCTCAATTTGTTAGTAAATATGGTCTTTCGTGTTTATTTTTAATAACAGAGGAAGTATGACACTGCACATGTGCAGCAGGGGATAAAACAAGGAAGCGGCTAACGGCTATTAGCATCTTCCAGTGAAACAATGAAGAAAGGATCCAGTGAAAAAAATAAAAAAATAGGATTCCAAGAGGGAAAAGCCTGGAATGTCTCTGGGAATACAGTCTGAACGTTGGTGTTCACTGAAGTTGACTGACGTGAGTAAATGTTCTGATATGAGGCTCTTAAAGTTGCTGTAGATCGGTTTATTTTATTAATAACGGTTGGTCTTCATCACGCTGAACTGCTGCTTTACTGCGAGGTGTTGCAGAGGGTCAGGCTCAGTCCGGCATCATTTAATATTGTTTTATTAATTAAGCAAACCGGCATTATGATAGTTCTGCGATACTGTCACTAGATGGCGCTACGCCTGTTTATATCACTGATCTCCATTAATTCACTGGATTGCTGATTGGCCTGAACAACTGAAGTCACTGGCCGCCATCTTGCTACTCTCTACTCTCACAGAACCCCATAGGATTTGGCTGCAACAACAAGCAGTTTTCTGGCTGTGGAAAAAACGTTTCACAGGTAATTTTACAGTCAGTGGATGTACTAACACTAATACATACATACATATACACACACACACACGTATATTGATTTGGTTGATTGCAGATTTCCACACAGAGATGCTGCACAGATGAAACAATGGGTGCAGAATGTGAAAAGGGTGCAGTGGGTACAAGTATGTGCATATATACATGTATGTATAGTATATGCACATTCTCAACTTGAACCGCAACTCTGTACATCATTACATCATTGAATATATTTTTGGTAATTTGTTTACAGTTACTTTCATTATTATTATTATTATTATGCAGAAATGTGTGTGCATACACACGCTGTGTATGTAATGTATAGATATACATGTACACTTGAGTGTGTATTTGGCAAATTTCTGTGATTTTTCTAGTGTAGAAACTGAAGCTCTGTGGAGCTTAAATTGGTTCATTAATTTAGCTCTATTGTAAATCAATGTCAGATTTAACGGCTAATGCACAGACAGCATAAAAGTATATGGCATTTGACATTTTAAAAGTCTTAAGCCCTCCCTGAACATAAGAAAATCATCGTTGTTCGATGCTGTAGCGCACGTATTCCCTAGTTACTGGAGGAAAGTAGGGAGTACCAATATGGCGGCTGGTGGCTTCACAGCGACATGTATTATATACGGCCAATCAGCAATCCAGTGAATAAATAGAGATCAGTGGTTTATTTCTGCTAATTGTGCCTGGTGCTGGGGCTTTTCTATCCACAAAAAGGACCATCTGGTAAAACATTATCTGGTGTATATAACCATATTTTTATCATGATCAAACCGTTTGGTCTTTTTATAAGCATATAACGTGGCTATATACCTTTAAACGTCGTAGACTATGGTGCTTTTCTATGTCGCTTAGCAAAATACCCAAAGAAGCTAATCATCATAATTGTATTCTGATTTGAAGATAACATTATCACCTTTATAAGTATTATCACCTTTATTTGCTACAAGCTGAAAGAGAAGAAAACAAACCAACCTCTTGACCCGTGGCGATGTCTATAGCGGTGTACACCGTACCAGAAGCTCTAAGAAGAGAAGAAAAGGTGAAAAGATCCGGTTGGGCAAAATGGAGCAGCTGGCAGGATTCATTTATTTAAAAACAAAATATCTGTGTGTGATACTAATCTTTTAGAAACTACACACACTTTGATATTAAAAACAACATATCTTTGTACAACATTAGAACAGCTTAGTTTAGGAAATTAAATCAGAAGAAAATATTTAAAATACAACACATGAAACTATGCATGATTTACAATTCCATCTAAACATAATATTTCAGATTTGGAAACAAACTAAACAGAATCACAATGAAGTTTTGCTCACATTTCTACATAATAAACACCTCATGTGGTTCAGAGTTGCTCTGAAAGAGTTATTTGTTCTGGGTATGATTAGTACATTAACTACGTTCAGGACTTTTTCAGACTTGTGGGATGGTTCAGAGGTCGTGGCAGATCGTAAGGTGACTAGAAACCCAGGACTTTCCAGAACTTACCTTCAAGAACCAATATCCTACAGGATACTTCCCAGAAACTTCACTGCAAGAAAGGACCTAAAAGTGAGTAAAATCTTCTTGAAATTAGTGTATCTTTCCTTGATTTGAGCAGGTAAATAACACTATCTGCCAATGGAATAAGATTTTTGGACTTAAAACAAGAACAACTCATCTCCATCATCTTATTTTAAGTCCAGGATATAAATATCTTAATTTAGGGGTAAAAATACTCATACCATTGGCAAATAGTCTTATTTAGCTACTCAAATCAAGGAAAGATACACTAATTTCAAGAAGGTTTTACTTACTTTTAGTTCCCTTTTTGCAGTGTTACTGGTAACGTTTGGGCCAGGAGCTGCATATTAACCTGGAACTTTCCAGAACTTACAAAAAGCATTACTGTAAGTTACTGAATACTTAAAGCACTCAGAGAATGCTCTGTTGGACTGGGGTGTACCACAGTTCATCATTATTATTACTATTATTATTATTACTATTATTATTATTATTATTATTATTATTATTATTATTATTATTATTATTATTATTATAACAAAACATAACAAATCTAAAATAATAATAATGGCCTAGAATTGCAGTTAAGAACAAGGAAATCATTGGGGAAGCCTTATTTGTTGAAGGCAGCATGAAACAAATGAGTTTGACTTGCACCCAGGAACCGTCTGGAACTTGCAGGTTACTTCCGGGGTCGTATTGTGGAGTGACCCGATGAAGTTGAACCTTTCGAGGACTTGCACAATAATGTCCAGAACCTACAGAACGTTGGAGTGTATCATGTGGTAACTTCTCACCAGGTTCTTTCTAGAACTTGAATCTTACAGGGTACTTTCCAGGAATTTACGTGTCAGAACTACCTGCCTGCCTCTCGAACCCAGAAACACTACTTCACTCCCACACTTCAACTCCAAACTCAAAACCTACCGGTTCAAAACTGCATTTTCCCCATGATTATGATCACTTTTGTTATTATTGTTTGTGTTGCGATGTTTTTAACCAATGCATGGTGACCTTGAGTGTTCATAAAGGTGTCTATAAATAAAATGTATTATTATTAACTTAAGGAGCAGTTGCACCGGCCCTTCTCGTTTTTGCCCGCCCGGCTCCTCCCCACTCGGCTTAGTTTTCACCCGTTTTGTGATTCGACCGGCCTGCAAAGGCCTGGAAAAAGGAAATGCCTCCTGGGCGTCAGTGATTAAATGCATAACAGCAAAGCAGTCATTAAATGTTCCAGAAAGTATACAATTCAATTTTATTTATATAGCGCCGACTCATGATACATGTCGTTTCAATGACAGTAACCTGCAACTGCTGGAAATACGATGCAAGTTCTGGAAAATAATCTTTCTGTGAAAGTGAGCTTTAAGTTCCAGGAAAGTAACTTTGGGAAAATAACCTGGGATTTCTGGAAACGTTCAGTTACGAATGACGGCAGTGCTATCCAGTACCCTAAAGTGCTCTGTAACTTCCTTCCGATTAGTCGACATTATCGAAAAATTGTCGCTGCAAAAATTCCTGCGTTGGCGTGTCGAAAAAAATATATAAACATTGCTGCTGTCTCACGTTTCAAGTTTCACGTTCAGTAGTTTAAATCACATGCAGTTCTCTAAGGCTGCAGCAGAGGGCAGTATATGGTCTGTTACCTGGTGAGCACAGAGCACCTCTATCACTTGGCAGCAGAAGAAGGCACATAAATTGGTAACGTTTAGTAAATTTAATCACTTTTAGACTGATTTTAGGTGACAATAAGGCTGTAAAACCAAAATATCTGCTTGGTTTATCAAAATATGGCTTAGTTGTGAAATGTTTGTTATCTCCGTTCTCGCTGCGCTTCACCAGCTGTAGCAGAGTGGGGATCAAGCTCCTCAGCCCTGGAGTAGGAGTTTTGGATCTACCGCAGCAATTCAATCAGGTGATATCTGACGGTTATTATTGGCTTTATCTCAGTGTTTCATTTATCACTGAGATTACTGGTTTAGATTAAAGTGAAGCTGCATGACGGGACAGTTTTATTTAACTTTAATGTCAGACTAGAGTGCAGGAGTTTAATTGGAAAGGAATGATTAGCTCGTTTTTAATATATTAGGAAAGAAATATTTCCTAATTAAAGAGAACAAGCCTGACTGTAAACATGTTAATATGTGCATTTTTTTCACAATGGTTTAAAATGTTTTTAAACATTAAGCAATGTTAAAAGCTTGAAGGTTGAAAGATTGTTTTAAAAACATTTTTATGGTTAAAAAAATCTACTTTGATAGAAATATTAATAAACTAATCATTCAATAAATCATTTATAAAGCTAATAAATAAAGGATAGTGACAACAAGAGGTGTTCAAAGGTGTGTAGACAAGAACAGGTGAGTCCAAATGTTTTTACAAGCAACTGAAGGGATGATGGAGATCATACAAGAAAATAATCAATAGATTAGTCGACAATAAAAATAATCGTTAGTTGCAGCCCTACTGGAAAGTGAGCTGTAAGTTTCAGAAACCAACCCAGTAAGTTCTGGTTCCCAGCACCCTTTAAGGTTTGGAGGTCAAGAAAAAGTTTAGGAAAGTTCAGGAAACACACGGACTGTGAGATGTGTTGACATTTAATCCGCTTCTGCTAATGATTAGGCCTTAAACGTAATACTGACGAGTTAATAAAGCACCTACCCTTGTCCGATCTTTTCAAAGCGCGTGTATTTCTTCTTGGGGTCTCCCACGCTAACAATTGTCCCTGAAGAGAGAAGCGAAAAGAAAAGAGCGACAAAAATTCACTTACTGACCACCAAAACACAGCAGGAGCATTAAAACTCTTTAAGGGGATTTTATTGGATAGAAAAGTAAAGTTTCTATCCATTTGGATTCTACTCTACAGCATGTCTGTCAACTCATTAGCCTTGATGCAGCATGCAAACCAAAGGGGGGGAAAAAAAACAAAGAAAAATGAGTCCAACAGGTGAGAAACCAAATTTGGCTTAAAGAAAAATAATTTGAATTGTGTTTAACTGAGAGGGATAAAATGTACAGAAGAAAAAAACAGGACAACACACAGAAACAGTGACGCGTCAGCTGTTGAGTGATCACATTCAACAGCAGGAAAGGGAATCGAGGATGAATCTTGGAAAGACTGCGACCACAGGAGACGATGAAAAGAAAGAGCAACCAGTCAGATGTAAGGATTGCACAGAGGAGCGAGGAAAAGTGGGCATCGGGTCTGTCAGTCAGAGGCAGTGTCCTGCTCTTACCAGCAGAGGGCGACCTGAGCACATCTGAACAGGCATGGTGCATGGTTTAAAAACATACAGTTTTATCCACACAATAGCAGTACTCATCACAGCATTTTATTAGGGGGGGGTAAACATTCATCGGTTCATGTTTAGAGGTTTTAAAGAAGCTGGATTTTCAGGGTCCTTGTTAAACAGCACAGGCAGCCAGCGCTGTGGCAAAGTTTCCGCTCAACCTGCTGCAGCTTGTTAATTAAAGTTGGTAAAAACTCACTGAGCAGGAAACGATGCGGGCTGCTATTTTTAAATTATTTCTCACATTCCTGAGAGCCAAATCAACCCTCTGCTGGTGCGAACGCATATTCAGTAACGGGACTGATGCAACTGTGTGAAGAGGGATTCATAAAGCCTTTTTGTTTCTTTGTCACTGCTAAATATAACCCTAACCTGAATAAATATAAAAGGCAGTTTGCAAATGATGATTTCATTTATTAAAGGGAGAAAATTAAAACCCAGACCTATTTTACTGTGTGAAAATAAGAGGGTGCCACTTTACAATAAGGCTCCCCTTATTGATGACTAACACATAGTTTATAGATATGTTATGAATTAACGTGTAAATGCTTCATAACTCATTCACGAGTGTTTATTGTGCATTATTAAGAGCAAACGAAAGACAAAACTGATCGGTTTCTTACCAAATAGTGAGCCTAATCTGTTCAACTATACATTTCATCTAGAGTTGCTTATATTAAACATTTCAGATTAAGTTACAACCTTGTAGTAACAAAAAGGTCAGTTTTGTCTTTTGTGCGCCCTTAATTAATGAATAATAAACACTTAATTTTTTTAATTAACATATGTATAAACTATTTATTAGCCATGTTATTGTAAAGCGGTACCAACTGGACGAGTTTTATTTTTAAATCACTGTTTATGTGCGAAAGCAGTTTTGCTGTGAAGTTGTATTATCCTGCATATCTCACTTCACACCTTTTTATGCTGTTTCTTTGTTTGATAATTAAAATTAGAAGTGTTAAATATGTGGTTTGTGAACACTAGATTAACTAAAAACTCTGGTCAAATACTCGTTTATCCAATTATGGAAAAAGAAACTGCTTTTATTTTAAGGAAGAAAAATACAGGAACTCGATTTTCAATATAAATCAACTAGACCTTGACTACTAATATATAGACTACCAAGACTTTAACTTAAGCAAATAATAAACTTTATGTGAAGTTTTTTTAGTGGGTAATATGCTGATGCAGTTTTTTAAAATGTTGTTTAAATAACAGAAGAGTTGCAAAAGTCAGCACCAGCTCGTCCTAAACCTTAAGATAAACTCAAAATCTGCTCTCGGACGGAAACAGAGTGATAACCTGTCATAAGTTTAAAGTAAACAGGTGGAGACTGCGCCAGCAGGTAAAAATGGCGTCATGTTTCTGTATTCTGCAGCGACGTGAAATCAGACCTAGCAGATCGACCTCTGACCACCGACGCGGCTGCTGGGCGTCAGACTTACGTAGTTTCTCCAGGATCTCCTCGTCAGACATCTTCTTCTTCTTGGTTTTGTCTTGTGCGCGGGGCAGAGAGGGGCCGGGGGCGGGGCTTGCACTGGGGGGGCTGCCGGGAGCTGCATCTGCAGGCGGGGTTGGGGTGGCGGCGGCGGCGGCGGCAGCGGGGGCCGGCGGGATGATGGGGGAGGTGGCTGCATCTTTGGTTGAGGGAGGAGGGAGGGGCTCGATCACTGAGCGGGTGTATATCTGGTGATACAGAGACGTCAAGCTGTGTCAACATGCATTTAAACTTATTCATGCTCTAATATTGTTTGCAGCAATTTAGAATATATCGTCACCCAAGTTTTACGTTATCAGATTTTATAAAGTTTATCAAAAACAAGAATCAGAAAGCTTAATAAAAAACACAACCAAGACAGAACAGCAGCTAAATCTACAGTAATCTAAACAACAGTTTAGTTTACTGCTCATTACTAAGTTTTTAAGACAAGTTTAACTCTTCATGTCTTTAATAGTTCCAAATCTTGACAGCAATGGACAATGTTAAGGCTACCATCTGTAGTTTTGTAAAACATTTTGACATATAGAGTCTACCATAAACGCTGAACAGCTTGAAAGCATATTTTAAAGTAAATTCTAGCTACATACGGTGATTTAGGTGTGGAAATAATACAGCTCTAAGATGCATTGAGGCATAATGTAGAGACGGAGCTTAAAAGAAATCGGACAGGGAGATATTTTGGGCTTTTTGACTGAGAGGATGAGAAAAGTCCATGTTTGTGATGGTGGGAGTAAGACCATTAAAGAAAGGAGAAACCCGTGGAGAAAGGAGCAACAATGCGGGTGGGCCTAAATTAACACCTTTTAACATTTATACAAAATGCTAACTTTTATTAATATGGTCTTATAATGTAGAAATTTAGATTTTTCGTTGTTGTTTTCCTTTATGCTGAAATGCGTTGGATAAAACCTGCTGGTTCGAGTAATTTACCCCATTCATCCTCCCAGGTATGTTCCATGCTATTCAGCCGGTTGTGTAATTTAACGAATTAGCTTACCAGATGGTCTGTTTTTAGTCTTGGATGGTGTGAAATACATGTCTAAATAAATGCGTATAGTCCGGCACGACTGATATGTTTTTTTCCTCTTTATGACGCATTTTTTGACTGATGCGACTTATTTACCGAAGCGATATAGTCCAAAAAATACGGTATTAATTTTACAGAAAAATGCATGTATAGTATATAAATAACTGTTTTATAAATCTTGACAGGTCCAAAAAATATAAATATCTACTTCTGGTTACGAAGCCAACGTCGGCATGAAAGGATTCTGCACCAATAGGAATAGTAGGTTGAAGTCACGTGAGACGGAGCTCGGTTGTTGCCAGATCGGAAGCAAAGAAGCAAAACGAAGGAGGACATCGGTCAAGCTTTTTAGCGTCGGTGCTGACTCAAGGAAGCAGAGGAGCTGGGAAACTTTCTTTCCGGACAGGTAAGTTAAATGTTTGCTAATGCTAACCATTATGCTAACGCTACCGGATCTGGCAGCCGGCTGGCAAACAGCACAGTTGAAGGTTGGAACGAGAGCGGGCGAACGCGCGTGCGCCACCTACTTGCCAGGAGGAGTTAAAACTTGTAGCTATCACCTTTAATAATATTAATAATAACGATCTTTATTTGTCAATGCGACATTGTACATTTGGGTTGCCGTGCCGGTCTGTAAGGACTGGGGGCGAGCACATAGACGCGCTGTAGACGTTTATACTTGACAAGGATGTAGTTGCAGTATTCGCCAAAAACACAGGGGGGCAGTACTCAACATAACCAGCGGAAATGCAGTAAAAAGAAAAGAAAATGTTCACGGCACACTTCCAAAATGGACGCACGCGGTATTGTGAAGAATAGTTGGTTTGCTTATGGCAGCTAAACAGAAATAAACGGTGGGATAGAGACGTAGAAGATGATGGTATGTTCACCCGCTGCACACAGAAAGACGTGAAGATGGGGAAAAGAGCCAGTCTGTAAAGCCCATAGAGATCGTTTCTCTTAAAGACAAAAAAAACAAAAAAACGCTGCTTTACTGAATAAAGTTGATTGCTTTACATACTGTGGATAGTTGGTTTAGACTTTATTTACGCTGCAGGTGATGCAGAGAGAAATCAAAATCCTTGTCTGTACCCACAAACTAAGCCAATCATCCCTGAAAGTATGCCAGTATTTTGCTGTTTTCAGTCACAGAATAAACAACGTAGCATTTAACAAAACGGTGCCGCTCGAAACTTCTGAGTCATTTCATGTCAATACAGTCAAACTCGGTGAGGCTCCTTTAAATCCCCCCCGTTTCGAATGAGGCTAGCGCGTGCGGCAGCAGCTTGGGGACGGCATGATTGCGTCACTTTTGCCGTGTGCACCCTGTTCAGAGCGGCGAGTATAAACCTTGCTTTAGGGAGGCAATGCCAGGGGAGTAACTGGGGCTAAGGGTCTTGCTCAGGGACTGAGAGGCAGTCTGTGGGATTCAAACCAGGAAACTTCTGGCCTCTCCAGGACGCAAGCGCCCGGCTCTGACCACTAGGCCACCAATCCCCCCGAGACGAGCCGGCTTGTAAGACGTAATCAGCCGGCCAGCCCTGATGGACATTTTGAGTTGTCTCCACGAGCCGAATCTGGCCCACGGGCCGGAGGTTGACACATGATTTAACGATTAGCTGCGGTGAGAGGTCTAATTAAACTTAACACATTGCACACTACAAGGTCTCTTTGTAGTGAGCAGCGAAAAGGTTTTTTCAGCTTAAATTTCTAACATCAAAAGCAGAAACAGATTTTTTTTCTGCAACATTTATAATTGAAACTTTAGCAATAATTTAGGGGAACAAAAAAAAAAAAAAAAAGAAGTTAAGGTCAAGAGAGCAAACAATCAAGTTGTGCAGATTATGCCAATAACGCCGTTTATGTAAGAAAGCGGAGGTCGTTTTTGAGCCTTGACACAAAAACTACAAATAAAATCACAGATGATGGTTTTAAAAAGATTTAAAGGACCATTTTAATCATCTTATTTAGTTTTTTACTGTGATACAGCAGCAATGATGTGCATCAACACGCATTTCTTCCTCGTGTGGGGAAAAATGTCCAAACGTTAATTACTTTCCACAAGTTTTAAGGTTGAATTAGTGTTTAAAGAATGCATGAAATGAAGAGAAAACAGAAGCGTCTGCATGTATCTTACTGATTTGGTGTGTTCAGGGCGGGGGGCGATCACCGGTGGGGGCTCGGCCTCGTCTTCGTCTTCGTCCTCGGACACGGTTGCTATGGCGGGCGTCTCCGACACAGTCTTGGAGCTCTGCGTGATGTCATAAGGGAAGAGTGGGCGGAGCCTCAGTGACTTTATCGTTACATGAACCATCATCGATACCAGACCCATCATGGCTTCCTGCTGTCACTGCGGCTTCCTAATCTCATCACGCCGACGTTCTCCTGCCCGACTTCAGCTCAACTTCCCTTCTCGGCTTGTTTTTAAACTTGACCTGCCTGTCCATCTTTCCTTCACCACGGGTGGTGTCTGAAACCCCGGCTCAGGTGTGGCTCCTGAAGCCGCTCTCTGCTCCCTCTCTATGTCTGTGAGATATTCAGATGCTCGGCTGGTGGCCAGGCTGCAGAGACGGGCAAACGGTGAAAGGAGGAAAAGATGCTGATTCACAATGCAGAGAGGAAGAGGGGAAGGACACGTCTCATGGAGCACCTCCCTCTCTTTCTGTGCAGCTGTTCGGTTTGAGGGCATCTGTCAGACAACATTTACACTATGGGAAAAAGACTATTTGAGGATTAATCAGCACAATCTGCCGACCAATCAAACAACATGCGCTCCCACTCCTACAAATACTGAATGCCATGACAACAAATCAGACGGGGGCACTTTTAGAGGATTCGCCCTGCTGTTTATGTTCTCACACTGCAAAAAGAAACTAAAAGTCAGTAAAATTGTCTTGAAATTAGTATATTTTAGCAGCTAAATAAGAGTATTTTCCAATGGAATTAGTATTTTACCCCTAAAATAAGATAATTAGATATCCTGCACTTGAAATAAGATGGAGACAAATTGTTTTTATCTTAAGTGCAAACATCTAATTCAGTTGTCAAATAGTCTTATTTACCTGCTCAAATCAAGGAAAAATAGTAACTTCAAGAAAATTTCACTTACTTTAAGTTCCCTTTTTGCAGTGCATTTTTAGTGTGGAAATGGTCTGAAGAGAGCAACAAAATTCAAAGCCTAAACACAAAGAAGCAGGTGAATATAGGTACGACAACATAACCACTTAAACAGTCAATGCTGATGTTTAGAAACGTTTTAATAAGACTGCGCCCAAGTTTGAGAATAAAACAAATATCACGTTGGAGTCGTTTTGATATTTAGACAACCTAACGTCGCAGCGGTACCTGAACGCAACTTAGGACTGTTGGGAAAATCCCTCCAATTTTCATCTCATCTGAGCGATATGGCCTAAAATCAATATCGCGATTTATTGAGCAGTTCACCTCGACAGCGATAAATGGACGGTAAAACTAACCCTCCACCCCTCACGGCTACTTCACAGCCAGTTATACTGATGGTATAATTCACCTGGACAATCGCAGCTAAATTATCTTGATTGATGCAAATCACAGTTACACATATTCCCCTAACAGGTCACACAGAGTGATAATAATTACGCTATGGAGCGGCCGCACCTTTACACATAGATAACTCCGTTAAGATGTTCACACTTACCGATTGGAAGGTGCAGCCTGCGCCCAAAACACTGCCCTCACATACATCTATCGAGCTCGGCAGCTTTAACTATGTAGTAATACCATCCAGAGTCTCTTCCTTGGCGTCCCAAAACCAGTGCAGATCAACCATCCTATTTAGGGTCCTCTACTGCAGCGCATGTTTAAGATGGTCCAACGGTTCCGCGCACCTGACTTCAATTATTGGCTGAAAAACAGACCTTGCTGAGCTGTAAAGAATCAGGTGTACTTCATGGAGGGTTACAGGGGACAAAATTAGATAAATATACCATGGAATAAATGTAGATGTACCATAAATAAATAAATGCATCAATAAGTGTTCCATTAAATAATTAAATGCACCATTTATTTATTTAATACATCATTAAATTATTGAATGTTTCATTAAATGTACCATCATATAAATAAACGGACCATGAAATAATTAAATGTGGCATTAAATAATTGAATGTCATTTTTGTTAGATAAATTAATTTAAAGATACATTTCATTATTTCACTATGTATTTAATTAATTTCATGGCATGGTGCAGCAGACTTATGAAATTATTTAAATTGTCACCTTCACCAATCAAACTCAGTGGGCTCATTTACCACAAATTAAATGGTGCACATGTCCTTTGGTGCAAATGTCCTTTTTTCTATTTCGTTTTACATTTATTTATTTCATGATCTGTTTTTCTATTCATTTAATTTTGTCCCCTTTAAACCTCCATATTTTCAGCAGGGAAAAGTGTGAGAACAGGCAGGACCTTGTGCTTTAAAGACCAGGGTGAGCCTATAAATGTGCATCACAACAACAGCTTCTCTCACATTTATTTAATTTCCTGTGTTAGCAGCAATTCATTGGCTACCAGTTCATTTTCAAATTCATTTTCCAATTATTTTATTGGCTTTTACATGTCATGGCAGATCGTTTTTATTGGCCGTTCTGAAGACGAAGACAGCGGAGAGGCCAGGGAACTTTCTCTATACACATCAGGTCAGTCGTCTCACTTTCTGTTTTGAAATGTTTAAAAGCCAGAGAGATTTGTTTCCCCTGTGGCTTTTTACCCAGTCTGAAATGTAAGCTTTTGTGGTTTTATTTTATTTATTGTATCTGCTCTTTGTTTTTCTTGTTTTATAGTGTATTTGCTTTTATTTTGTTAGAGAGCATTTTAAACTGGTCTAGAAAAAAAGTCAAGTCTATTGGCACCCATGGTTCAAATGTGTAAAAAAGTCCTTAAAATAAGATGATCTTTCATTGCAGCAGCATCATTTCACAGTGAATTTGCTTTTTGTAAGGGGAGGGGGGGGGGGGGGTCCCACTTTTAGAAATGCTGAAATCCCGTTAGGCAGGATCAGCAACGCCCCCAACAAGTCCAATAAATTAAATATTACTAGATGGTGAAAGAGACGTGTAGCAAATCATGCCGCTGCAGTAAGGCTTTGCTTAAAACTTTTTAAACATCTTCAACAGGGGCGCCAATAATTACAGAGGCAATGTATATATCTTTTATAAATACACAACACATTAAATTCAATAAAATAATCAGCGGACAAATATTCCTCTTTTATATGCATGTTAGATAATACTAGCTTTATAGAGGGCTGATTTAGCCGGTTTTGCACAAAGTAAAAAAGTGATGATGATGTCATCATCTAATTTGCATAGTTGTTCAGAGTTATTAAACGCAGTAATTAAATGTGTTTGGAACTAAAAATGACCTTTATAAAATGATTTATGAATTTTAATACATTGCCTGAATCCACACTACATAAAACTGTCACAAAGAGAGAGGTATCACAGGAACACAGAGTGAAGGAGGTGAATAAGTGATTAAAGCGGTGTATGAATTAAATTCAGGGAATTATTTTAGTGCAACAGTTTCAGAGACAACAAAGGACAACTTTAAAAACTATCTTTACGTGACGAGGCAGCAGCAGCTATGGTGTGCCTGTGAGACGGCACTGAGGGAAGCGGGACAAGTGGCAGCCGCTTTCGGTAAAGTTGCCATTAAAACAAAAAGTGTCTGGAGGAGTCTGAAACGTCGCTAAATATAGCAACAAAGACGCTAAACGGGAAACATGGCACTGTCATCCCTAGTCTTCCTTCCATCCTGACCGTTCCCGGCCAGACAGGAAGAAGCAGACAGTGCTGGTTTTTCGAAATAAAGTACATTCATAGTTTCATGACATTTAAATTTATTTCAAACTCAGATTAGGTTAGTATAAGTGTGCAAATACAAGCTCTATATCTATCTATCTATAGATAGATCGATCGATAGAGATGTAGGAGCGCAAATGAATTGGTTGGGTAATCAGCGGTCATGACTATTTAATGTAGGAACTTTTCTTTGTTAGATAGGTGTTCCACCCAGAAGGGGAAAACAGTTTTTGACCGCTGAAAAAAGGTAAATACAAACAAACCTGCTTTCTGTATTGGAGAAATGTTCGTGTTGTGATGGACATTTGACAAGATAAGGAAGAAAATGGACGAAGTGTTCAACATGCCCTGACGACTCGGACTCTAATTCATCCCACAAGGTAACAATCAGCGCATCAATTCTATAACCTCGTTGCAGCACCTCAGTGGCTTAAAGTATTGGCTCGGCCGCTACAAACAGTTTTACTTCCTTTTGCATTCTAGCCTATCATGTAGGTTAATATTACAGTCATTACATCCTCCCAACCAATCACAAGGCAGACCCAGGAACTAAGCTCCGCCCCCTTCAGAGAGCTCAGAGAGCACATGTCCTTTTTTCTTTTTTAAAAACGTGCAGTTTTGGTAAAAAAGTTGGTTGAATAAAGGGTTGAGTTTGAATTCAGTGTTTGTGTGTTCTTTATTTAAAAATAGGTCGCTAAGCAACAGCATAAAATGGCCAGCGCTGCACTTAAAATATATGTTTTGAATTTGTTGATAAGTATCGATATCGATCAATATGATTTATATTTTATTGATTTTTTTTCTATATCGTCCAGCCCTAAAATATATATATATATATATATATATATATATATATATATATATATATATATATATATATATATTTTTTTTTTTTTATTTTTTTTTTTACTTCATTCTGAAGGTGTGGCGGCTTTTATTTTACCGTAGCATTAAACCTGCTTCAAACACAATGAAAGCCTTGCTGAGAAAATAAATGTCGATCTTTCATAAATGCAGTAATACCCGCTTCAGCAACAATTTCCAGGACAGCGCCCGTTGTTTCTTTTTCCCCATAACCAACATTAAGTTTTTATTACGACAAAATAGGTTTAAAAACATCTTGATTCTTAAAAAGGGCTTTTAGCAATACAATGCCAATATTCTTGTTCTCAGTAGGGAGACTCGGTTGTAGCTTCAGTAGAAACTATATAACAAAATAAAATGACATCAGTCTTACAGTTTGTGATTAACCCTTAACGATTGTGTTCACTTTTATATTCTGTCTGTTGATGGGTGGGGTAGGAAAGAGAAGCAGTCTTACTGTTATGATGGAGGAGTTGAAGGCATCTGCAGTTTTATCTGAAAATAAAAAAAAAAAAAGAGAAAAACATTTCTAACTTTTGTCAGGATTGGCATCAGCCATTATCTATGGTGCGGTTTGTTGGAGCAGCAGCTTATCCACAGCTGAGAGGAAGCAGTCGGATAAGCTCATCAGGAAGGCCAGCTCTGCTGCTGGGAGACAGAAGGACTCTGGGAAAAATAACATCACTGGTGGACAATGTCTTCAACCACCATGCATGAAGGCAAAGAGCTCCTTCGCTGGCTACGTTTCAGTCCATGCGCATTTAAAGCCTCACATTAGAAAAGCTTAATGCGCAAAACGGGAGATGGACGTGGCGAACATTTACCCCACACGCCTGACCAGCTGTTCCCACAGTTGGCGTCCTCCCAGATTTCCCCATAACGTACATAGAAATGTATTTCTTTCTCAACATCTTCATTTAACACCAATACTGGCTGACATCACAGAACAATTACAGCAACCTCTACTTCCTGTTTATCTGTAACGTCAACTTCTGATGAAATTATGCTTTGCGTAGGCTGATTATCTCACTCCAAACCAGTAGATGGAAACACGCCTAATTCACATTTTCTTTTTTTGCGACACTTTAAAAGTTCCTTCATAATTCGCATGGTAACCGGATGGAAACGTAGCCAATGACAGACTGCTGCATCCTATGTGCACAAGGCAGCATCATCACTGGTCCTTCCTCCCAGCTGCTGTTAGACTTTATAACCGTCACATCTCCCAACAAACTCAACAGGTTGTTTCCATCTCTGTAGTTTTTGCTTTTTTTCCCCCTCATTCTTATAAAACACGTGTCAAACTCAAGGTCTGTGGGCCAAACCCGGCCCGTGAAGGCAATTTATCCGGCCAAAAAAGGCACATGATGTCACAAAGTAGAGGCGTATATTCTTTTACATTGTATAAAGTGGCTAAAACTGTGCTTCCTGTAGCGAATGTTGATGTTTTTACTGTGTAGTAACAGCATCCTGCCACTAGATGTCAGTTTTCCCTCAACACATTAAAACAACCCAGAAATGTCCAAATTGAGAAGAAGTGATGCAGCATGATTAGAGTTTAAAGTGTAACTCACCCCAATATCAACTATTTTTTTGTAGATAAACTGTATGAACTAGGCCTAAGGTGCTACTTTTATGTTATTGTGCATTCTTTTTATATTTCTATGTGAACTGAAATGAAATTATGAAATCAAAAGTATCATCTATACAGGTGCAACCAGCCCTTTTAATGACTTCATGATGCCAAAGTGGCCCAATATAGAAAGACTATAAGTCGCACTTAAAATCCTTAAATTTTCTCAAAAAGTGATGGTGCACCTTTTATATGATTATGTTTTGCAAAATGTTTAATTTCTTTAGTATGCTTTATTAACTCTGTGTTTTTTTTCTTATGCTGTAAATTTGCTCCACCTGAATTTAACCACTGTTGGACAGTAAAAGACCTTTTTATTCTGTTCTATTAAAAAGATGCACATTGCTTTGCTTCAGTTTGATGGTTAATGTTACACATCAGACAAAAAGAAGCAAGATAAATTATTACATTACATTTTTTTATGAGATGACAGTTTCTTTGAATCTTAAAGAAATGCTTAACTCGCTCGTGGCTTAAAATTACTTGACTCTAATTTACATTTGTTGCATTAAAACAAATGAATCTAAAACCCTAAAATTATTACTACAATAAGATCAGCCATCAGCAAAGTATAAGAAAGACAATTCAATAAACTGAAAGACTTAAACTTCCTTCATCTGTATTTTGGCATTCGTTATCTTTTCAGACATTATTTCCATAAAATGTGTCATTTTCATTGCAGATTCGCTATGATGAACTTTTTTTTAAAACAAATAAAACATGTTTTTATATACATGCCTGTAAAGCTCATGTATTTCTGGCTGTTGGCTGTTTCCTTCGAGTCGTAGAACTTGAGAACGTCGAGGACGGCCTGGGGATTCTTCTTCTGCTCCAGCTTGGTGATGTTCGAGGTCTGCAGGAGCCGAGCCCATTGCTCCGGCATGCCCTACACACACACACGCACACACACACACACACACACACACACGCACACACACACACACACAAACACACACACACACACAAACACACACACACACAGTTTAACAGCTTTTACTTTGCTCGTTCGTTTCTATTTACGGTCTTGCAAAGCGGTTCCATGACGACCACTCCGGCTTTTGACCGACACGTTCCTCTGTCCAGTGCCTTTCTGGTGAGCCGTCAGTCGCTCCAGCCACCGCCTGATACTACCAATCCTGATGCAGCTACTCGGCCATCTGGTGCCGGTCCCACAGGTACCATTTGTTGCAGATCGAATCCTTTATACACTCGTCACTGGGATCTGCCACTAAAGTGATAAATGAAGGTTTCCATCTGTGGAGCTGATCAGCTTGAGAACCAAATTTCTGACTAAATCTGAACATTTGATTAAATTTCAACGTTTTTTCGTCTTCATTTGTGTTTTTTCCCCCCAAATACTCAAATTTTCTCGTAATGTTTGAACTCCTGATCTAAACAAAAGCCCAAAACTATTCATACCCCTGGCAGATTTAGATTTAAAATCCTTTTTAGTCAGCCAAGAAGTTTATTTGGTAGGAAGTGAGGGAGGTAGGGCTGGGACTTTATCGTATCGTTTCAACGTTAATGTGAAAAATTTCTTACGGTGACAAGAATTTGGATTTATCCTGACAACGATAAATTCTAGCTAGTTGTGTCTGAAAACACCCAAAACTGTAAATGCAGTCCCTGTGTGCAGTTTGGTAATGTGTCCTGATGAAAGATATTTAGAATATTGTTTTAATATTACTACATTACATACATTTAATATTTTAAATGTTTTTTTAAGGATAGCATTTGTGCTTATTGGACAATAATTGTCACACAGTCACAGTAACACAGTTAGCTTAAAAAGACTGCAAGAAGCCATAAATAGTCTTTTATCATTATCCCAACATCACCAGAATATATCGTGATAAAATTTAAAGTCCATAATCGCTCACACCCAGAGAGAGGCGTCTCTAAAAATATAGATTTTTATTTTTAGGCACTGTTGTTATTTCAACTTTTAACTTTTTGTTCTCTGTCATTTTTCTCTTCATAGAAGGTACACCTGGTCTGGTGTTCTGTTAGCTGTGACATCATCAGGGGAGGCAGATCATCCACTATTACCATCTAACATAGAAAGTACTCCTGGATCAATGTGAGCTTCTGTGCTTTCTGTGTCTCTGCTCTGTCTTCTCTAAGCCCCAGTGGGTCGAGGCAGATGAGCGTTCACACTGAGCCTGGTTCTGGTTCTGCTGGAGGTTCTCCTCCCTGTTAAAGGGGAGTTTTCCTCTCCACTGTCGCTTCATGCATGCTCAGTATGAGGGATTGCTGCAAAGCCATCAACAATGCAGACGACTGTCCACTGTGGCTCTACGCTCTTTCAGGAGGAGTGAATGCTGCTTGGAGAGACTTGATGCAACCTGCTGGGTTTCCTTAGAGAGGAAACTTTCTGACCAATCTGGAGGATCTGATGGAGTCTGACTTTGTAAAGAGCCTTGAGATGACAGGGGTTGTGAATTGGCGCTACATGAGTAAAACTGAATTGAAATTGAATTGAATTGAAAAGGGTCCAACCCGGTACTAGCAAGGTGTCCCTTATAAAGTAGTCGGTGAATGTATGTCCTTTGATATAATAACATCCTGCCTGACTTATTTATCCCGTTTCCTAAAAACAACTTGCAGACAGAGTTAATCGGCTGCTGAGGGTTTCCTCCAGGTCTGACACTCTTCTTGTCCTACGTATCCATCGTTCTGCTTTTTTTCCCCTCCTTGCTGTCGTAAACAGTTAAACTACAGTGACAAGACATCCAAGTCCCAATAAAGACTTCAGGGGGTTAAAGAATTACTGAGTGATTTACATTACATTTCTATACTTTTGTCCAGCAACTGGGTCACATCCCCTCGTTTTCCTGCTCTTTCTCTCGCTCTCTTCTGTCAGAATCATTCCATCACGAAGCCGCTCAGTTTCTGCCTCATCTCTCCATCTCTTCTCTCTGCAGAGGTCTGACCTTTTCTTCTTTTCCCATCCATCCATGCTTTGCTAATTGCCCTTACTTTTTTTTTTTTTTATCTGACAGCATGGAGTCGAATACAAGAAGAAAAAAAAAGGTGTTATCTTTGCAGCGCAGACATAAAACTGAACTGTGACCCAGATTAGGAAACAACAAGCGGGCGACTCAGATGGGAACTTAACACACCGTTTAACTCGCAGCTAAAAGAGCTCGGTCAGGCGGATCAAGTGACTCAGCTCAACAAGGCGCCTTTGTCTGACGTGATCATTTAAAAAGGTTTATTCAGCCAAGTACGTGTACGTCTGTGTCCATCGAACTCGCGAGCAAGCACACAAACGTCCGTGCAGTCTTTAATTAGTAACCACACACGCAGAGCGTTCAGCGGGGAACATTAACAGAGACGTACGGTAAACTCCCCGGTGACGGCATCAAAGCCCACGTGGATCGTGTGCTCAAAGTCCGACGGCAGAGAAATCTCAGGGCGCTCCTTCTTCTTATAGGCTGAAAATAAAACAGAAGCAACGAAAAACACATTAATGATGCAAGCAGGAATGAAGCGTTTTAGCATATTTTAATTTTAGCCTGGTGGACGGGATTATTTAGTTTTATTCTGGCATAAACCCAGGCGGATTTGTTGTGAATTTATTAAATTATCTGTAATAGAAAGCTCTGCTGGGATCAACCGGAGGTACATATAAAGTGTTTTTTTTACAAGAACTGTCAGAGACATAGAAGAAATGCAGAAAACAGAGGGGAAAAAATAAAAGAGAGTGAATAAAAAATATATAAGGAGCAGTTTGAGAGCGATGGATGACAAAGGAGACGCCATATGTTGGGGTGGGCTGTAATATGCTCCTGAGGGAAATCATAACTCCACAGACAAACACAGACAGCATATCCCCATGGGAAGATAAACGATACAAGGACCAGCAGCCGGCTGCAAGGCATCGTGGGTAATCTATGTCTGGATGTGGGCATGTGGGCTGAGGTAGCCCGGCACCAGAAATGGGAGTTTGTTCCTGTAGAGAGGTAAAATCACCTGTCCTGATGCAAGCTTCTGTGATTCTTAGGATTTAAAATGTGAAAATCTAATTACAGAGAAAATTATTTGATGTAATAATTTTCCCTGCAGGTTATATTTAACTCCAACTAGTTGGTAAAAAGCTGTTTTCTTCATAGGACGTTGACCAAAACCAGCTAAAGCCATTTTGATAATTCCCATCTCTGCCGGTTGGTTTTCTCTATTCCTTCTTTCTTAATTGCGTAGATAAAACCTTTTCTAACCGTGGATCGCAGTCAGTTCCCTTCAGTTTGCACTCCTGATCCCTCTGGATAGGAGATGCAGAGGTGTGGACGGCTCGTTAGCTTGACCGTCTCTAAAATCAACCCCCCGTCACCCATGTCAGCTCCACGCTTTCATCGGTCAGTTATGTGGAAGAGACAAACGCTCACGAGGTTCCCCTTCGTCTGCAGCAGCACTCTCTACGTTCCTACTAAATACAGACCAGCGTGTCTCTGCAACGATGCAAGCCGGAGTCCAGTGTTGTTCATTACTGACTGAGAAGAAAGAAATGGCAGGAAAAACCCAGAAACACGTCATCCTGGCTGGGTTCACCCACAGGTTAACCGCTGATACGTGTTCTTATGACATGCGACAGAAGAGCGACTAATTTGTTGTTGCTAAAATTAAATTGCCTTTGGGGCGAACAAGATGCTTTCACTGCAAACTAAAGCAGTTACAGCAGTAACAGTGCAAACATGGATGTATGCACATTGTATTCTTTATCACATTTAAATTTGACAAACTAAATAACCTGAACTAATGCAAAAAAGCAGTTCTCAAATGTCGATTAAGAGGAAAACTGTTCAAATGTGCAGTTAATTTTGTTCCATTATTGTTGCAAGCAAACAATTTGTTTTGCAAATGAAAAAGAAATGCAATCCAGAAATTAAACTTTGAAAAACATCCTAATGAAAAAAAGTTTTGAGAGTAACTTTGGCGTTTTCGCAGATCTTATTTAAAAAAACAACAATAAATAAATAAAAATATTTTTTTTCTAAATTAATTTTTTCAAATTTTTCTTTTTCAGATTGAGTTTTATGAATTGCATTCATTTCAAATTGCGCTTTACAGATCACATTATCTACACTTCTACCTCTTGACGCTCACATTAACCAATAAAAATATCGTCGCTAAAGTTCCTGCAGACCAATAGAAATGTGTCTTTTTCATAAAAAGGAATCCATGAATCAACGCTTTACCCCAAATGTCTTACAGGAATTTTTTTTTTACTGTAGATAAATATGAGAAACAGCTTAAAACTAACCTGCTGGAATACATAAAAGTATAATTCTAACGCATCTTATCTCTTTTTTTTATTTCAATATTTTTAAAATCTCGATATTTTTAAAATCTCGATATCTATTGCCCAGTCATACTGCCAGATGTGCAGAATCCAGAAAACGCTTAAACACAACCTGTCTGACAACGAGAAGCAGGCAACAGTTCATGTCTGCAGAAATTCAAAATTTGAAGGAGAAACAAGGTGATTGGCTAAGATCAGTCTGGAAAGGTCAACAAGCCATTAAGACTTTAAAATTTAAAAACCGCTTTTTGTAATTACCCAGATTTTTATTTTAATGATTTGAAACATAGCTGTGATAAACAAAAAAAACACTGAAGTACTGCTTAAAGTGTGCATGTCAGAGCCTACTTTATAATATTTCAACCAAAATCTGCAAGTTTATCTGCTTGTAAACTGTTCTGAAAAAAAGTTGAGGCACATTTTCTCCATGGATAAAATATTGATAAATGCTCAAAACCTAATCATGTGTGTAATTTGCTTCCTGACGAGCGGTGCTTGGTGGGGATTGTGTGTATGAACTGCAGCAGGAGGAGCACCTGCTCAGATCAAAAATAAGCCTCCATGTCAGCTTTAATAAGGATTAACAGACAGTAAACACGTTGATAAGCTTCATCGGGTCAGGAGAAAAAAAAGTGTGTAAGATTAGCATCAACTGACTTATTCAGAGCAGATCGATGTGTTGGTAAACCAACCACCATCTTCCTTTGACCTCAAGTTAAGAGGAAGCGTCTGATTTAAAACCGACTCATGAGTTCCAGATTCTAGTTTTATATGGAGTGAATTTTGTTCCAATATTGTTGCAAGTAAAGAACATGGTTTGTAAATGGAAATTTGAAAAAGAAAAATGCAATCCAGAAATTAAACTTTGCAAAACTTCTGTAAATCAAAAAAAGGTTTTGAAAGTAACTTTAATGTTTTCTCAGATTTTGTTCTTTCAAAATAAAAAAATTCAAATGTTTTCTTTTTTTTTCAGATTTTGTTTTCAATTTTTTTTAACAGATTTTATATTTTCAAGTTTTATTTTTTCAAATTTCTCTTTTTCCAGATTGAGTTTTACGAATTGCATTCTTTTCAAATTGTGCTTTGCAGATCACGTTCTCCAAACTTCTCGCTATTGAAGCACATTAACCAATAGAAAAGTTGCTAACGTTCCTGCTGACCAATAGAAATGTGTCTTCACTCCTCCCTCCAGAGGAAAGCCCGCCCCCAGAAATAAAGAGAATGTGATCTGTAAAACGAAATTCGAAAAGAATGCAATTCGTAAAGCTCGGTCTGAAAAACAGAAATTTGAAAAAAAAAAAAATTGGGAAAAACTACAATTTAAAATATTGAAGATGAAAAAAACATTTTAAAATAATTGTTTGATAAAATACAATCTGAGAAAACAGCAAAGTTATTCTCAAAACTTTTGATTAAGAATTTTATTTTTCCCCCCCAAATTTCCATTTACAAAAATGTGTTCTTTATTTATAACAATATTGTAACAAAATTCACTCCATAGTTGCTGGTGAAGATTCTCAGTCATCCAGGTCATGGTCAATCCAAAAAGAGGTAAAAAACAAAGCAACTGGACTTATTTTCCGTAGTTGACCGTTTTGCAGCAAAGCGAGAGTAAATTAATACCAACATAATTAAAGCAATCATGAGAAGATTCAGCCCTGTGGTGGCCTTTCCAGGGTGTAACCAGTCTCTTGCCCAGTGATCGCTGCGACACGTGTAAAAACGTGTCAAAGCCATAAAAGGATCCTAAATAAATCCTTTAAAAGAATACATACAAATTATGTGATAAAATTTCAGCATAACTAAAGTGAAAACAACCTGGACAGAAGCAAAAAGACTGTGGTCCTACAGCCTGAAATTAAAGCATTAACAGAAATTTAGATGAATGTGCGATCCTAGTTTTCAAACAGCTCGATGGGCCACTTTTATTTCATGCTAGCTTCGGATATCAAAACCAGATAGTTTAGGACTAGGGCACCTTTGTTCAAGCAGGCTCTTTGTGAACATACTGAAGAAACAAAGCGAGGGAACGGTGAGTTTAGCTAAGCTGTAGAGCATCTGTGACGCAATGCGGCCAGACAGATGGACTCTGTGCTACACTGCTCTGATGCAAAGCAGAGATCTGTAAAACGTAGGAAAAGACACTGCAGACGCTGCCTGCTGGTTTTCACTGTGTCTGATAATACAAACAGCAATGATACTTTAACAGAGAATGCAGATGGAGACTGGAATGACCTCAGAATTAAATCTGTAATATAGATGATTTCTGCAATGTGAAAACACTGAACTCAATAAATACAATCAAAATGCACTATAAAACCAGAATATCTTGACTACAAGCTGGTTTATGCTTGACGAGCGTGCACTCCGCAGTATTGAGCATTTGTGCTCCGTGCGGCTTTTCCTCCACAGTAGCACTATTCTCCTTGACACTAGGGGGCAGCATTGGGCTCCTACGCCAGGCGTACTACACCCCACTACACGTAGAAGTAGAAAACGCAGTTGTTTCCAACATTAAGGCCTCTTACTTTCTTCCAAGGGCGACAACAACTTCTGTTCAGGAATCGATCACGGTGATTTTTTTGGGCCTAACCTCTGGCAGAAGGTGCGCCTGCTTGTCCGCCATGTTTGTCCGCACAAGTCTGTCCGTGTAGATAAGGATGTTTCCTATGTGCGTGGAGTGGAAACTTTTGGCCTCGCAGAGGGCCGTTGCGGCCAAAATGATGTAATATTGCTGCTCTAAGCATAAACCAGCCTTTAGTGGTAGAATGAGGACTTCCGTTATCCGGGGGAGTTCAAAGCAGAGCCACCGCTTCTCCATATCGAAAGGAGTTGGCTGAGGTGGTTTGGACATCTGACCATCAGTTCAGGTTTGATCAGTCTATATAATGTAGATTTCACACTTTTTTCAATCTATGGTTGTTAAAATGCCTCAAAAGCCCTGAAAATGCCCCGTTTTGTTTTCAAAAAAGAAAAGGAAAAAAAGTTTTAACTAATCTCAAATTGTGTTTTATACATAATACCTGTTTAGCGCAAACCTAATCCAGTTCAGGTTTGACTGGTACTTGTATTTTAGACTTGAATTTGCCCATAAAGACAAAACCAGGAAGCGGGCTGTATAAGAGAGAAACCGTTTTAATGACTCGAGAGCACTCACTCTTATCGCTTCCTCCAGTCAGGATAAATCGAATGGAGCGGTCTTTCTTCTTCTTGTCCTCTGGGTTAGGCGGAAGTGGCTTGGAGCCATGGTTGAGGGGGGCGGGGTCCTTGTTGCAGGAACCGATCATGGTGCTGGTGTTCCTCATGGGAGGAGCTGGAGGCTTGTCCTCAACCTCCCCATTATCAGACATCTTCAGACAGGCTGCAGCTGGCCACTCCTGCACCGAAACAGACCAATCACAGAAAAGATGCAATTAAGGGCAGCCAATAAAACACAAGCACCCACAAACAGTTTAAATACTGACTTGTTAAAAATCTCCACCAATTATTAGGATAGATATCTATTTTTGGAGGCTTTTTAAGATTGAAATTCATTACTCGTTGCTGAGCCTTTAGTAAAAGTTTGTATAGACCAAGGGTGTCCAAAGTGGGGCCCGGGGGGCCCACAAGTGGGGTTTGTGCGGCCCACAACTGTAATTCAAGACTTATTTGGCCAACCAGCAGGGACCATTCTTATTTTTAATGAGAGCGAAATTATCACAGACAAACAAAAATCTTTCGGCAATTGAAAATGTTAGGTACAACACAAAGTATTCATCTTTTGCGTTCTATTTAATTTCATAGCAAATAGGACCCCATCTATTCAACATTTACTCAAAATAAGACTATGGTGGTGCACAAAAATGTGCCTTTAACTCATTTACTGAAATTGAAAGTGACCAAAATCCTGTTTTAATGGCGATAGACAAAAATATTTTGATTTTTAAGAAAAAATTATTGATTGAGTTAGCAAAATAATTTGCAAACTGGATGACCAGTTTTTAATAAGGCAAAAGTGCAAAACGCTTTTTTTAAGTTCTACAATGATTTATGCATCCCTTTCCTACAGAAAATCTGACTTATTTGTTTAATAAAAATATTGAATGAAGAACAGGTTAAAAAAAAAACTATACAATATTCGGTGTAATTAATTTTTTTATCTATGTTTTTTGGCCCTCAAATACTTCTGACTTGACAATTTTGGCCCATGTGGCAAAAAGTTTGGACACCCCTGGTGTAGAGAATGGATGGATGGATGGATGGAGCTCTGCACAGTGACATCCATCAGGTTACGTCTGATTGGTCAGCCTCCACAGGAAGCCCACCTCAGACAACCTGTACTAACCAGAGCAGTGTAACCCCCACCAACTGAGTTTGATGACAAAAATGCTTTGATTAGAATTTTTTTGCTAATAAAAATATATTTTTACAAACAATATTTTTACAACGTATATTAAATAACCAAGCTATAGACTTTAAACTTGTTAAACTTTCAGTTCATTGATGACAAAGTAATTATTTAATGATTCATTTATTATTATTATTATTTATTGGAATACTTTTTTTTAAAAAACAGCAACAAAAGAACTGTGTTAAAAACATCAAAAACAAACATTTCTATATACAAATACACATATTTGGAAATAATACAGCAGAGTCAGTAGATTAGAAACATGAAATGTTGTGAGTTTTCCAAATCTCAGAGTAAAATCAAATTGCGACCTAATTTATAAGTAAGTTGTAATATTATAAAACTAGCTGACCAAATATTTCTGTATAATTGGACATGAGGTGAGGATAGGTGGCTTTTTCTTTCCATGGTGTGTTTTAGCATCGTTGAGGGTCTTCTCTGTGAACGTTCATTCGACGTTCTTCCACAGATGTCTTTGACTTGTGTCTGTTTGTAACTTTGAATTCTGACCTAGTGTCTCAGCAAAATTTCATTATGGTTACCGTATTTTTCAGACTATAAAGCACCTTAAAATCCTTAATTTTTTTCAAAAATTCATGGTGTGCCTTATCTATGATTACCGTTGTGCTTACTGACTGATTTTATGTGGTACAATGTGCTCATAAATCTGTTAAGATATGTAAGTATGACTTTGGTTAGCAACGAAGCCGCTGCGCTCAGTGGCTATTAGGAGCATTACGGTAGACTGGCCGTTTCTCAATTCACGAGAACGCGAGTACGGACTCGCGTTCTCGTCAAGTCCGGTCTTGGCGAGAACACAGGAAGATCGGACTTGACGAGCACGCAGCACGTATGGTGTATTGGAACAGAAGCGTACTTGTGGCGTCATGAGACGCACAGTTCTTTAGCATTTCTTTAACATTCAAAACTATTTATATACTACACCACAATAAATCTTAATGAATTTTTTTTAAAACAACATTTTTAATTTCTAAAAAGCCTAAAAATTATCTTGCCGCGGTGCATTCTGGGCAAGCGGTCAGTCTGAAGAACGCACAAGTCTGTTCTGATGCATGCTGATAAAGAGGGCGGGCGAGAACAACATCCGGGGAATTCGGTGCGTTCTCTCTCTGGCGTTCTCGGCAATCGGAACAGTGCTCGGGCTGAGGCTGATGACATGTCACGAGCACACGAGAACGCTCAAGAACGCATATTGAGAAACGGCCACTGTGTCACTACCTGATAGGACCCCTGAGCTGTCTACAAAACTGCCTGACTGTAATGTCTAAACTAGAAGTGCATTCATGTAAGGCAGCCTGGAGTACGCGCTAGCAACAATAAAGCTAGTAAGTTAATTCAATATAAAAGTTACGTTTATTTTGGCCTTATGTTAGAAACAGGGCAGTGTAGTCCAGCTACTCTGTCCTCCTGACATAGACGGATAGAGAGCTGTGGACGTGGAGGAGTGATATTACACACTTGGGGAGAATATTTAGTGCGCGTTATAATCCAGTGCGCCTTCTGATCTACGGTACATAATGACAATAAAGACCCTTGATTCTTGATCTCCTCTCGCACAAGACACTGATCAAAAGAAGGCCCAACAGAGACCGGACTGCCTGCGGCAGCTCAAGAAGCGCAACCTTCCACAGGAGCTGCTGATCTTCTTCAACGCGGCCATTTATCGTTATCTGTTTTATTTATCATTATCTGTTCGTCCATCACTCTGTGGTTCGGCTCGTCCACAAAAACAGGACCGATCCAAACTACAGCGCACAACCAGGTCGGCAGAGCGGACCGACCTTCCCTCCATCCAGGACCTGTACAGGTCTAGGGTCAGGAAAAAGGCAGCTAACATCTGTGCAGACCCCACACATCCTGGACCGGGGCTGGACAATTAATCGCATTTGCTATAAAAATCCCAATTTTTAAAAACGCAATTTTCAAATTGCAGAGTTCTGCAATTTTTGGCTACGTAACAAATAAAAGGTTCATACGCGTCCTTTAGGTGTCGTAATATGATTTAAGCGAGTTTGCTCCACATGGGAGGGAAGAAAGTTGCGGCAGGAGATAATCTAGTTTTATTATTTATTTCAGAGTTTATATAATCATACATTTTTACCAGAAACCTTCAGGAATCTCACCACAGCATTAAGTAGCTGTCAGACTGTTTAATACTTAGATTTGTTTGCTGGTTGCACTTTATGTTCAACAAGGATTGATGTCCAACACAATTAAAAGCTGTTCTCTTGAATAATAATAGTCGGATTACTAAAAACAGTTAAATGTCTTTTTTTATAGTCCTTGTTTACAAACATCTTTATCTAAATTAAATCGCAATTGTGGTTGAAATATATTGCAATTTAGATTTTTGGCAAAATCGTACTGCCCTATCCTGGACACAAACTCTTTAGACTTTTATCTTCAAGTCGGCGCTACAGAACGCTATTTACAAAAAACAGCTGCAACAAGAAACAGTTTCCTCCCCTAGGCTAGGTCTCTAATGAACACCAGAAGAATACCACGCTTATTTGCGCAGATTGCAAAAAAACAAAAAACACTCTATATAGGCTATGCAATACACATTTACAATAGGGATGCACCGATATGAACATTTAGATCATTATACGATATTAATATTGCTCTTATGTCCGATAACCAATATTTACCAATGTACACACAGGTTTACCCTTCTGGCATGGTCAAATTTTGCACAATTTTGTACCAACTGAACACTTATAGTTATAGTCTAGACCAGAGGTCACGGATTAGCGGACCACGGTCCGGATCCAGACCCACCTGCTGGCTAATCCGGACCCAACCTGATTTAAAACATTTATAAATTACTGCATGTTGTCTGACGACAGTGTCTAACTCAGGGGTTAAAGTTCTCCGTCGCTGCGACGGATTTCCATCATTTGGAAATTGAGCGCAAAAAGTCCCGTCTAGACTTTTCTTTCAAGGTTTTACACTGAAGCTGCTCTCAACCAATCAAACCTGGCAGAGCCGGGACATTAGCCAATCAGAAAGAGAGCAGGGCGGGTCTTTGCAAAGCGGACATTAACAGTGTGAGGTTTATCAGTGTTTAATCATTTTAACCTTTGGAAGAGCATCTCAAACTGACCACAGATGACATGAATGAAAGTAGCGGTGGTCAAAGGTTTTCTTTGGATTTATGACAACGCTTACAACAACTTCCCTCGGTAAGCGTCAATCTGCTCCGGCAGTTAATTAATGAGTTATTTCCACCTGTGGCCATGTCGTCTGTCAGCGTTTATTCCCTCGCTGATAAACGCGGCGACCAATCAGGGATCTCCTCGTGGTTCGCTATTATGTTTTATTTAAACACAAAGAAGAGTAACGTGCTAGCTCAGGCTAATTTAGCATGACCCTTGAAGAAGAAGAGTCGGACTGTGAAACAATGTCCCGCATTTGACTGGGTCCGATTCGGAAAAAGTAAAAAAAAAAAAAAAAAAAAACCTGCGCTGTTCTGAAACAAAGAAGGCAGAGCTGCATCTGCTGTCGGTATGCAGCAGTGTTCACCTGATGAGCAGCTGCGCTCCAGGACACTAAATAAAATGACAAGGATTTTGATGCTTACAGATTGTTAAGAAAACTACATCAAAAAGATAAAACAAATAAACTGCAGCTACAACATGGACTGGAGAACGGGTTCTACCTGGGTGAGGCCAGAGAAAGGCGATTCTCAGAGAGTTTTAATGAAGTTAAAGTGGAGCGCGGACACAGGGTTCATCCTGGACAGGTCTCCAGTCACTGGGCTAAAATATAACCATTTTATTACACTTAAAAAAAGTTAAATCATGCCTTTTTATAAACTGTAATGATTAATTGGTGAACAATAACAGGCAAAGCAGAGACTGATTATTGTCATGTACAATCTGTTTCAAATTAAAATGTATTATGTCATGATAGTGTTGGTGATGTGTCCTGCATTGTCCAAGGCTGTGTTTGGCCTTGTATGATCATAAAATTGGTTTATATTGAATGTGACAGGGAGCCAGTGGAGTTGATGTACAGGTGTGAAGTAGATGCTGTAATGATGCAAGCTGCTGTCTTTTGTACTAGCTGCAGTTTATGGAGGGTTTCTGGAGGACAGAGAGGAAAGGGAGCTGGGATTGTAAAGTGGACTGTGGACCAGTTTGTCAACAGTGTGAAGGAAGAACTTGATGCTGCAGAGATGAAAGTAACCCAGATGATGATGTGGATGTGGAAAGTGATGGAGAGGCTGTCCAGGATGACGCAAAGGCTCTAAAGCTGAAAGGTGGCAGAGATACAGGAATTTTCAATGGATATTTTAAAAGTACCAGATTTGGTTGACTTTGCACAATAAGCAACTAATGCGGCATGATGTCCACGGCTCCGGGAAAATATGGGCTGCATGTGATCCAAATTAGCCAATGAGCTGTGTCAGTCAGGTTTGCTACTGCTGGCTACTTTTTAGAAAAAAAAAAGCAAAATCAAAATCGAAAAGCACTTTGGATTTTAAAATAGAAAAACGTTCTATTTTTATGTCCGTTTTTGTTTAAAAAGTCAATGTATAAGGTGGATGCATAAACATTTTATTTCAGTGTTAAATACTATGTGAAGTAACGGATTGTAATTAAAAATGTGTTCGGACCTTTACTGGTTGTTGATTTGTGTTATTCGGACCCCGCTGATTTTTAATTAGTGACCCCTGGTCTAGATTTAAACGCTGCTTTTCATGTGTCTTCTCTCGACACCATGAAAAACGACACCACTGCTGACATTGCATCTCTGCTTCATTTAAAAAAACTCTACAATCCTGGAAGAGATGCATTACTGTCACTGTCTCAAGGTAAAAAAAAAAGCCCTGCATGAGCAACCGCTCCCCTCCACCACCTGAAACACACACAAAGGGCACCTAGATGGAAATAACCATCGATTGTTAATAATCAGCCCAGTTTTACTAATCGGATAATACCAATATGTTAGAAAATCTCTAACATTGGCCGATACCGATGTTAATTACTAATTTACAAGGAACAAAAAAATTATAAATTATTACGCGGCATTTTTTTATAGATTTACATTTAAAAAAGCCTCTAAAATAAAATCAAAGAAATGAGCAGAGAGTTTCCATTTGCTCAGAGCGGTCAGGTTTGATCTACAAACACCAGGCTGACTCAATCACAGTGTGTGTTTGCTCTGTTAACATGTGTGTACTGACTCAGAGCTTAATAGGTCTTGGTGGAAAGATAACGCCACATTCATGCCCTTTGATGTGCGAGTGTAACCTGCAGTTTTGCACACACAGCTGAGAGGAACAAATAAAGCCAATTTAATGACCTGTTCTGCCACACACACACAACTACACAGTCAAACATGGAAACTACGGGCTAACCTGATCTGCTAAGCGCTCCACTGAACACAGAGAGCCACGAGGAGGATCTATGTAGGTCAGAGCACATCCACTCAAACGGGCAAAAACATGAGGAATTTATAGAAATATAAACAAAAATGGGAAACAAAGTTATTAACAGCGTAAATGTCCTCTGTGTGTTTTCAGCAGTTATTAAAAACTCTGCACAGGAAACTGCTTAATGTTTCTGTCCTTCCACCTTAACACACACACACACACACACACACACACACACACACACACACACACACACACACGAGTACATGAGCTGCTCCTGATGCACCAAATCAATCATAGTCAACTAAATTATTCACTTTGACTGAAATAGAAAGTTCAATTAGAAGCTAAAATCACACACTGAAAGACTACATGAACTCAAGCCCTACGCTCGCATTCCTGACCGGCTCTTTAACGCTGCACCGAAGTGCTGCATTCAAGAAGTCTACAGATACTCGATTGCAGCTCAGAGGAAATGACGATATTTAATTTGATTAGTTACTTGAACACTGAGCTCAAATCACATGTGAAATGTTGGGCCTGGGCTGGATGCAGTGAGGAGATTTGCTTCATTTATCAGCAAATTTGAACCAAACAGTTTCTGTAACCAGGAGTCATTTCCGTTCAGGGGTTTAGAAAACCGCCTTTAGCAACTTGTGCAGTTTAGAGAAGAACGTTTTTATAGAATAAATAATTATATGCACGTTTAAAGCCTTCCCATCTTATTCAGGTCTCCGTTTTTATCGTCAAAGAACAATAACAGCAACTAAAACCAATTCCAGATAGATACATCGTTAATGCTGTTAGCTTCTTCAAATTATTTAGTCAGGCAGCAACTTTAGCCGATAAACTTTTTCTCACTCTACAGTAGACATTAAAGGGGACATATCATGCTTTTCAATTCTTCCTCCTCACATTTAAACCATTCAGTTGTGGCCTATATAAAGTTGAACTGCAATGCTTTGGTCTGAATTTCTTGTTAATTACGTTCCCTCCTTTCCGCCTGTTCTGAGTTGCGTCACAGAGCAATTCGTTTTGGTGCCGTCTCTTTAAATTTAAAGGAGCCGCTTCACACTGAAATGGAAAGATGAGAATTACTATAATTTTACCAAATTGTATGTATCTGTGTCGTAACAGCATCCTTCAGTAAAGTAAGTCGAGATAACGTGATAGCATACGTGACTGACTGGCCTATGATCAAAATTAGCTGATTTTATCTTGATTGGTTAAATACTGGAATAGACCAGTTCACGCGTGACGTCAGCGCTACATCTGGGTCACGGTGGTTGGCAAAAACAGTACTGTTCTCGTCTACTACTGTGACAAAACAGGTGATTTAGAGCGTATTTTTAGTTCGTTTATTTTTGGAATCTAAACAATGCCTACCACTTGTTGTGCTCCCGGTTGCACACAGAGGCATTCCAAATCGTCGGATGTACGTTTCTGTCGTTTACAGAAGGAGGAAGGACGAATAAAGATATGGATATTTTCAATGAAAAGAGCGCAGGCAGACACTCCCAATGGACTGGGGGAGCGATCATACTACGACAGAATAAGATACGATAAGATAAGATAAGATAAGATAGTCTTTATTGATCTCACAATGGAGAAATTCACTCGTCACATCGGCTCATACAAGAAGGTGCAGAGTAGGGAAGGTGCATTCAGTTATATACAGTGAATCTTCATATCTACAATGGATCAAAAGAATACCAAAAACAAAAAATACAAAAAAGGAAATAGGAATGTAAATGTCTCATTTACATTCTTAGTGGTCTATATCTATATATATATATATATATATATATATATATATATATATATATATATATATAAACATATCTATATACTTAAATATATACATATATCTATGCGCCTACTTACATACGCACCTACGCGTATGTAAGTGCATATACATTGTATACATTTGTACATACATACATGTGTACTGACTTATGTTCAAGTGTTGATAGCAGCAGAAGTCACTACATCAGGATTATTGCACGGGTTGTAGGACAGTGTATTAAATAGATTATTGCACCTTGGTTATTGCACATTAAATATTACAGTTATGGTCACAGTTGCAGTTACAGTGCAGCATTGTAAAGTCTGATGGCAGCAGGGATGAATGACCCGCGGTAGCGCTCCTTTTTACAGCCAGGATGTCTAAGTCTTGCACTGAAGGAGCTGCTCAGCTCCTCTACAGTCTGGTGCAGGGGGTGGAAGGTGTTGTCCATGATGGATGTGAACTTGGACAACACCAACACTTGGAATATGCAGTCTACACTTCATCTCCGGTAAATACAACTTAATTCTGCACTGGTCATTGTTCTACTTAAATAGCGGCGGAGGGGAGATGGCGATCGCTACACGGGGCCGGGAGAAGCGGAGTCGATGCAGCAGTAGCAGCAGCAGCACGCCGCATCATTTTAGTTTTCTTCGTGTAATCAGTGTACAATAATGTGCTCCAGACAGCTGCTGCATTACACCCCTGTTCACGCGCGCTAGTACGTCTGTGTTTACACTGCAACGTTGCCGACACCCCCACCCATTTTAACAAGACATAAACACCAAAATAATCCGTAGTGAACAATGGTTTTTTTTAACCTACCGGTGGCGGGTCTTCCTCTCTGCTGAGGCGCGGTCTGTGTCCGACTCCGCTTTATGTTACACAAACATGTCTGAACATCCATCCATCCATTTTCTGACCCGCTTAATGTCCCGATATAAAATATTTGTAGCCGTCCAGTGGTTTCATGCTTTCTCGTCTGTACTGGCCTGCGTGTTTATAAGGCAGCTGTATATGTCGGGTTACGGAACCTTTGCCCAGCATTTCACAGACTCGCTCCGTCCCTTCAGGCTTTTGCTGTGTGGATCTGGCAATCTGATACCATCAACCATAAACTTAGTCTTAAAACGATCTTGTGATACGTTATCTAAAGAAAAAAATACGTGGAGAACTCGTCAGTTTCTCTGTTTGCGTCCGCCATTGTGTTCGCTTTTTGCCAACCAGTCCGGCGCGCATGCGCGAAAAACCCGAATCAAAACAATAACAATGAACTGGTCTATACCAAATTTTGCCTTCTTGATATAAAAGATGCATCAAAGCTGAACATTTTTACTTTTTCAAGCTGCAAATAGATCAATAAACAGCACTGGGGTACTTTGCTTTGGGCTGAGTAAAACATTGGTAAAGATAAGGAAGCTTGAGTATAATCATACAGTCCCTTTTCTAACTTTCTAATGTTCGCAGCATCAGAGTGAACCCTTCTCACAGAGCTGTGTTTTGTGCCGCTGTTGCACATTATGCATCTTAAATTTGATAGCCTAAAGGGGAAAAAATGCTAATTTTGTAATTATAGATTGATTTAAAGGTTTTCTTCGCAAAATAGATAAAAAATAAACGCCTGCTGACTAAAAGCGAGCTAAGCTTTTTCTTTTATACTTTTCCTTTTATTGGCATTACAGCTAATAGTTTTTTTCAGCTTTTTTTTTTTATGTAATATATAGAAAAATCACAATCTCGTAGAAAAATACTCTAGATCTTACCTTATTCTAGCTGAGAGCTCAGATCTGACCACCAAATGAATAGAAAACATCAACAAAAGGAGAAGTTCTTCCGCACGGCAACTCTTCCAGGAGAGCCTGAAACTGTGAAGCCATGTGGACCTTTAACCGGTCCTGCCTCCCACAGACGATGACATCATCCTGATGTCAGGAGGAGGGAAGCAGTGAAAGTTCAGACAGAAACGCAGCTAACTGTCCCAGCACTGATTGGGTCTTTTTATGCGGCACAATAAACACACCAGGACCGTCACCCACACATGAAGTGCAGCAAGCAGTTGGAGAGGGTCTGTGTGTGTCTGCAGCCATCTCTCACACACACAGTCATTGTTTAGGAGGAAGTGACGGCGTCTTTGTTGTCTGCTTTCAAACACACACACACACACACTCCAGACGTCTCGTTTTTCCAAACACTGCCGTCAGTTTTAGCAGAACCCTGTTTCCAAACAAACCCACACGCCGTCTGCTCCATGACCCAAACAAACTCACAAGGTTACGTGTGTTGATCCGCCAAGGAAGCTTTCCTAACCTGCAGCAAACGGTCACGACAATTACCTCCGATTTATTACTGAGAAAGGTCTTGCAGCCTGAACCTGCCCCCCGTTCCACTTTAACTTGGGTTGTTAAACTATGAATGTTTAACTTTCTGGTCAAATGACTGCCGTCTATCAAGAATCCCAGCCATCATTGGTACTGATGGGGAAAAAGGAACCAGGGTGGATAAAACAAGCTGATTTCAATGATATTCCAATATTTCGAAGGCAAAGGTACTTGAATCCTTAGTCAGTGTACAACTGAAAGACTTTTTAACTTCAAATAGTGCATTAACTAATCTCCAGTCTGGGTTTACAGCATTGTATAGCACTACCACTGCAACTTTAAAAGTATTAAATTATCGAATTGGTTCTGTAGATAAAAAGCAACACTGTGCAGCGCCTTTCATTGACGTTTTCATTTAAAGCCTTTAATACAGTCGATCATAAAATCATGTTAAAAAGGCTCCTTGAGATTGGTCTCTCAAAATTAACTTAAATGGTTTGACAGCTACCTGTCTGGTAGATAACAATGTGTGCTGGTGGAGGGTCTTTCTTCCCCTTGTCTTCCAGTATCCAAGGGTGTTCCACAAGGTTCAGTCCTAGATCCCCCTTCTTTTTTAAATCTATATTAACGGTTTAGACAAAAATGTGCTATATGCCAATGTTAATTTTTATGCTGATGATCCATCCATTCATCCATCCTCTTCCTCTTATCCGGGGTCGGGTCGCGGGGGTAGCAGCTTCAGTAGGGAGGCCCAGACGTCCCTCTCCCCAGCCACTTGGGCCAGCTCCTCCGGGGGAACCCCAAGGCGTTCCCAGGCCAGCAGAGAGACATAGTCCCTCCAGCGTGTCCTGGGTCTTCCTCTGGGCCTCCTCCCGGTGGGACGTGCACGGAACACCTCACCAGGGAGGCGTCCAGGAGGCATCCTGACCAGATACCCAAGCCACCTCAACTGGCTCCTCTGGACGTGGAGGAGCATCGGCTCTACTCTGAGTCCTCCCCGGATGACTGAGCTCCTCACCCTATCTCTAAGGGAGAGCCCAGACACACTACGGAGGAAACTCATTTCGACCGCTTGTATCTGGGATCTCGTTCTTTCGGTCACGACCCAAAGCTCGTGACCATAGATGAGGTTAGGAACGTAGATCGACTGGTAAATCGAGAGCTTGGCCTTTTGGCTCAGCCCTGTCTTCACCACAACGGACCGGTACAGCGCCCGCTTCACAGCAGACGCCGCACCAATCCGCTTGTCGATCTCCCGCTCCATCTTCCCCTCATTCGTGAACAAGACCCCAAGATACTTGAACTCCTCCACTAGGGGCAGCACATCCTCCCCGACCCGGAGAAGACACTCTACCCTTTTCCGGCTCAAGACCATGGTCTCTGATTTGGAGGCACTGATCTTCATCCCGGCCGCTTCACACTCGGCTGCGAACCGCTCCAGTGAGAGTTGTAGATCACGCCCTGATGAAGCCAATAGGACCACGTCATCCACAAATAGCAGATTATGGGCTCACCAGTGGGCTCACCACCTGTCGGAGGGGCCAAAGGGGTCGAGTGTGTTGTGTAATGGGTGGCAGTCCAGGACGGGGACGTTCTGATCCTCGGCTGAAGAAGCTGGCTATGCTGATGATACTGTTTTGTATTGAGCTGCCACCACAGTAAAATTTGCTTCCGAAAAGCTACAAGCAGCGTTCAATGTGGTTAAGTCTAACTTGAATGATTTAAAGCTTGTTTTAAATGCTCATAAATCTAAAGTAATGTTGTTCTCCAACTCTAAGATAATGTTCAATTCAAAATTTTTACAGCCCATTATTACTTTTCAAGGCTTTCCAATCGAAGTAGTGTCTCAATATAAATATTTAGGTTTTATTATTGATGATTCTCTGTTTTGCTCCCAATATTCAACAGTTGGTGAAAAAAAAAAAAAGCTGAAATTGAAGTTGGGTTTTTATTTTAGAATTCGATCTTGTTTGTCTTTTGAGGCTAAGAGATGTCTGGTCACTGCCACTTTTCTATTCATTATGGCGATATAATTTATATGCATGCATATTCACACTGGTTGCATATGTTGGATTCTGTGCATCATTGAGCTTTACGTTTTACCGCTGGTCAAGAAGCTCCTACTCATCATTGTCTTCTGTATTCCCAGTTTGGACGGATTTCCTTATCCACCCACAGACTCTGTCACTGGCATAATTTCATTTACAAAGACATCTTGGGTTTACTTTCCCCTTATCTTCTTTTCCTTGTTAACAGAAAATATTCAGGAGGTTATTCTCTACGTTCGAATGAGTTCATTTTACAAAAATGTATGTACCTAAGGTTCGCACTGATTATGGTAAAAAAAAAAAAATCTTTCCAGTTTGCAGCTCCCTCAGACTAGAATCAATTGCAGGAGGACTTGAAGCTGAAGGATTTGGTCTCTGTTAATGCATTTAAGGTATTCTTAAACCAGTTTATCAAAAAAGTTTTTGTTTGTAGATGTTTTGCCTAATTTTTAATCGGATTCTGCCAAAATTGTATCTTTAATGTATTTATATGTCTGTAGTTTTTGATTTGGAATTGTGTGCTGCTGCCATTCTTGGCCAGGTCTCTCTTGAAAAAGAGATTTTCAATCTCAATGAGATCTACCTGGATAAATAAAGGTTACATACATACACATATACTTCTTTAAGGGTTGCAAGAGTGGTCACAGAGCGTTCTGCTTGCAGAACAGTTCCTTGTAGCTCTCTATGCAGAACCCCACTGGTGCTCATTAATGATACACCAATCAATTGGACTCAGCCAAGTCCAACTGGCTACTGGGCAGAAGATCAAAGACAAAAAAAAAAAAAAAAATTATTCTTTCCAGTTATTCATGAAGTGAATCAAAACTAAGAACTTAATCAAAGCTCTAGCTGTATGGTTATGTATATAGATTACATTAACGTTTTTGAGTTTAACAAAAAATCAAATAAATGTCAGGGACCTGTGCTCTGGTGCTTGGCGAGTCCTTTCAGCTGCTCCCTAATTCAGGGGTCGCCACAGCAAGTCGTTACAACCTGAACTCAGACTGGCCAGTGTTTTTAACGCAGGAAGTCTTTTCTGATGTGACCGGGATTGAAACCCGGGTCCCCCCTATGAAAGACGCAGAGTTAGCCCCCCCCACACACACACAGAGTGACAGACACGTCTTTAGAAGCATAAACCGAGATAACCCTAAAACTGTTTCATTTTCTGCTGGACTCCAAAGTGCCAAACGTATCACACATGTGTGATATTATATTCTCCTTTATGTGTTATAGACCTTATTAGACCTTATTAGACATCTGTCGGACACTGATAGAACCCATACCAAGGTTTTAAAAACCGTCCCGTCTCAAAGCCGCTAAGATTTGCCATCATGCTACTCCTGCGATTTAAAGTCCTCCTAATGAGATGCCAGATGTAAAAGGAGAACCAGGGCAGTGGACTAAATAAACAAGGTGCACTAAAACTCTGGAAAATGAGAGACTCCTCACTCAGCACTGGTCTCACTGACACAGCGTAATCCCAGTGTTGTTTGTTTGATGGGTCTGTGAGTGATGAGAAGATACCACACTGTCAGAAACCTTAGATGAAATCCTCAGAGCAGAAGCCCTTGCAGAGATGATTACAGTGCCTCTCTGTGAGTCACAAATCGTCTGAGCTGTCAAACCTGACCCATTCATTACTCCAAGCAGACCTCTTTTTCTGTTATAGAGGTGTCCCATGCGGTGCAATCTTTTACGACTAAACTATATCCCTCTATAGATGGCTAGATCTGGAGTCTGAATCAAACCTATCAGATCTGCAATGAAAGCTGAAATGGGAAAAAACAAACTAAACAAACTAACCAGATTGGTGCATTTTCAGATCCGCTTTAGTTTTCGCTACAAGCTATTCCTAAAGTTTTGACAAGTATTAGCTTAATTTGAGATAAATTAATCGTTTTTCAGGTCGATATACAGCAATTGCTGCATAGGGATGCTAAGTGCAGGCTGCTCTTCTCAAAAACTCACCTATGAAAATTGAGAGCTCTGAATGGGTCAAGTGACCTAGAGCATCGCTTTACGGCAGTTTGGTCTCCTCTTAAAGGTGCACAGCCATGTTATTTGACTTTTTTTATTTATACGTCAGTTGCTCACTCTGGTTACATACAAAGTTTTTATAAAGGATAATCACGTCCTGCTAGTGTATTAGTTATTTTTGTGTTTTATGCTTTGTTTTTGCTCAATGTGTTAGTAAATAAAGCCTTTCGTGTTTATTCCGATTTTAACAGAAGTACGTACTGCGCACCAGGGGATAAACAAGGAAGCGGCTAATGGCTATTAGCATCTCCCAGTGAAGAAAGGTCCCAGAACCAGTGAAAAAAAGCACAAAAAAATATGATACCAAGAGGGAAAGGCCTGTAATGTCTCTGGGAATCCAGTCTGAACGTTGGTGTTCACTGAAGCGGACGCTAAACCTGCCGAGGCTCAGATGTGACGCAGAGTTTACTGACGTGAGTAAATGTTCTGATATGAGGCTCTTAAAGTTGCTGTAGATCGGTTTATTTCATTAATAACGGTTGGTCTTCATTCATGCCGATCTTTACTGTGAGGCATTGCAGAGGGTCAGGCTCGGTCCGGCATTATTTCATACTGTTTTCTTAATTATGTAAACCAACATTATGATAGTTTTGCGGTACTGTCGCTAGATGGCGCCACGTCTCTTTATATCTGGTCATCGGGCTTAGTGCTGGGGCTAATGTTATCCACTAAAAGGACCATAAAACATTATCAGGATGGAGGCTTGGTGTGTAAAACTTTATTTTATCATGATTAAACAGTTTTTGGTCTTTTTTATTATAAGCATATAATGTGGCTATATACCTTTAAACATGAGAGCTAACCCTACATGCTTCTACTTTTGTCATCCTCGAGTCAAAGTTTGTCATGGTCATGGTTATTATTACAAAATACCGTAAATACAGTTCACAAACCTGCATGTCATCTCTTCTACTTTGTTCCTGCAGCGTTTCATAATCAGATGATTGAGCCTGTTTTTTGCCCCATCCTTCTCTTCCACGGCTGCTGGAGCTCCCCCTCCCTCTCCCCCTGGCTCTGCCTCTCCCTCTCCCTGTTTCAAGGGGAGACTGAGGATAATCTATAGGGGTGAATGTGGCCTTGTCTTTACAAGTAACTCTATGACTTCTCAACCTGCTGCTCGAAAGTGGTCTGCTATCAGATTCCAAAACATGCAGGGAGACCGTTTACTTTTGCAACACTAAACCTGAAAGTTACAGGTCTAGTGTCCCCTAGAGACTAAAAGTTATACGGCGGTGCTTTAAATCACCATGACTGAAAACCACAAACTGCTACTTTGCCATGAGGTAAGAAAATAAGAAATCTTAAGAAAGTTGATTAGCTCCCTTGCCCTAAGCTGGCGAGGGAGCTGATCCTATCGAGTCACAGTAAAACGCAAATACAGCCCCAGAATCTAACACCACACCATTAAAACGAGGCGACTGTTGCTCAGTGGCTGCAGGAGTCATCTTACAATCGGAAAGCTGTGGTTCGACTCCAGCTTCGAGTTCAGCCGTCACATGTTGAGCAAGGCACTTATGCCCAGTTGGCTACCGATCTGCATATATATCAGTGCGTAAATGTGTGAGTGTTTGCGAGTGTAGCGAGTGTGGAGCGCTTTGATTGGTCAGCAGGACTAAGTACTGTATAAATATCGTCTATTTAGCAAATATTTTTATCCCAGCTTACAGGTTCTAACGTTATCTAAATCTAGCACCTACTGTACAACAACAATGATTCTACAGGGTCGTTATTTATAACAAAGGTGAACCCAAAATAGAAAAGTACACATCTGTCTGAAGCAACCAGGTGCTGTAAATGAAATAGCTCATCGTTATTGGAGCCACCACCTCTATAAAAATAGGAATTGTGTTGGTTTGCTGTTTTGGAGCATAGAGTTCTTTAACACAATGCCAGGATGGAAAAACATCAGCAATGAACTCTGAGAAGGGTTTTAAGACCTTTTCCAAATATTTACATTTGTAAAATCTGGCTTGGATGCAGTGCAGATCTATCTGGAGCAACTGAAACTGACTTTAAATGCTAGGAAATCTTAAAATAATGTTTTTTCAAATGTCTTTTTTCTTAGAGAACACACCTTTAACCAAACTTTAGTTATTCACCATTTACACCTACCTAGCTTTCTTTAACGTCATCTTAATCATGTGATCCCCATATTAAAAGATGAAGCTCGGTTAATTTTACAGAAACAAGTCGTGTTTCTCCATCAGAGCTCGGAGGCTTCTGATAACAGCCACATGCTCTTGATTATGCCCATGTTGCCTAAAGCCCTCGACTCCGCTGTACCACTGAGCTCTGGGATTTACCCCTGGCTGTAGCCGCCTCACCCATCACCGTGGGTGAGGCGAAATGAAGTGAAATGAAGCGAGAAGGAAAGCTCTCAGTTTTCCTGCTCCCTCTGCTCTGAACGCCCTCCAATCTGAACTGAAACTGTCAGAAGTGGTTTTACTGACAGCCTTCTGCTCCATCTTGAGAAACTGACAACGGAAGTTTCAAATCTTGAAATTATTGCTGCTTTAAACTTTATATTGTTACTATAACAATATCTCCTGTGTTGTATTTGAAATTGTTTGCATTGTATATGATTTAACGGTTGTTTTGTTATTGTCGTCTGTCTTGTCCAGACAGACGACAATAAGCGGCAGGACTGGTGCTCCTGCCTTTCTTGGTCAGGTGACCCTCGCAGACCCTCATGCTAACTCAGTTAGCATGTTAAATGTTACAGGTCATAACAGGACAATTAGAACGAGACTGAACAAGTATGACGTGCTTTTGGAAGGACTGAGAAGAAAACCTCGTCACTAGTTCTGAAACTTTTCCTAAAATGATAAGGTTCCAAAAATTCCTCAAGGCAAAATCTCTGGCCTCGTTTATTTCATATACCTGCCTGCTCTTCAACTCTCAGATGTTTCACCGGGGACACTTAATGCTGTCGCACACCATGCCTTCATTGAAAACCTGAGATAAAGTAACTAAATTTGGCTCTCTATCAAATGGAAAACAAGCAAAATATGCTCAACCAAGTTAGGGTGACGTCAACTATCTCTTTACAGACGGAACAATTTCTCCTTCTTGAAACGGTTTTACCTGTGGACACAATAAATTATGCTGAATGTCTGAGAGTTAATCAAATCTTGTTTTAATGAAGCTCACATATTATTAATCAAATCATGTCGGATTCATCAGATCTGCCTTATGGTGTGCCCAAAGGATCTGTTCTAGGCCCAATTTTGTTCCTATTGTATATAATTCCTTTAGGTCAGATTATACGCCGATTTAGCCACGTCTCTTATCATTTCTATGCTGATGACTTAGTTATGCTGTTCGTTTAAACCTTCTGACTTTTTTAATTTGTCAAGTCTAAGCGATTGCTTGGTTGAGATTAAAAATTGGTTAAATATAAGATGCTTACAGCTGAACTCCAACAAAACTGAGACATTGATCATCGCACCTGATGAAAGGATTCCTGAAATTATTAAACACATTAGCTTCCTGGGATCCTCCATTCAGCCTAACCTAAGAAATCTGGGTGTGATTTTTGACAGTTCCATGTCTCTTGATCATCATTCCAAGCAATTGTCTAGGAATTGTTTTTATCATTTTAGGAATATTTCTAAACTCAAAACCAGGATGTCTAGATGTGATCTTGAAGTTATTTTACATGCTTTTGTTTTTATGTCAGAATTCGATCTTGTTTGTCTTTTGAGGCTAAGAGGCGTCTTGTCATTGCCACTTTTCTATTCGTTTTGGATCACGGCGATATAACGTATGCATGCATGTTCACACTGGTTGCATATGCTGGATTCTGTGTATCATAGAGCATTACGTTTTATCGCTGAGGAATATTGCTAAAAAGTTATTTTGCATGCTTTTGTATCATCTCGGTGGACTAGTTTAACGGTCTTTTTACTTCAAATCAAATCTGCAATGCATCGCGTTCAACTGTGCATGATCCTGCGGCTAGACTTAACAGGTACTAGCAGGGGAGTTCATATAACTCCTGTTCTAGGCTCTCTTCACTGGCTACCAGTTAATTTTAGGTTCCAGTTTAAACTTCTTGTTTTAACTTTTAGGGCCCTGCTTGGTCACCCCCCCCCCCCTCCAGTAAATTAAGGTTAGACTGTAAATTTAAGCAGGTGTTTCAAGACATAGAAGTTAGGAACACGTGCCATTGGACATTTAAGTCTGACTACTCAACGGAAAGCACTGTAGGGATCACTTGCAATTAATCCATATTTTCTCTAATATTCGGTTTCTCTTTTGCACTTCCAGCACTCTGTTAGCTTTACAAACTTGGACACAACCTCCTGTGTCAGGTACGAGTATCCGTCCAACAGGCTGAATATTACATGAGGATGCAACGTGGGAACTCATGACACTTTGAATATATTACCTGAAGATTACTGCAATCCAAACAGTCTTTTAAAATATTGGTGATCACAATGATGCTGTTGTAAGGATATGTTTGTGATATACCACGAAACAATGTTTTATAACTATAATATTTGAGAGCTGCAGCCCTATTCTTCTCTTCAAAATAAAAATGGCCACATGAACGGGGTTCGCAACATTGAATTTGAATGAACAATATGGTTTGGACAGATGAGAGCAAACTAGACATGTCTGACCCTAAGACAACACCAAGAAAACCAAGCACGGTGTATTTCACCTGACCACAGGGAGGTGGGTGATAAAAACATTTTTGAGGGGCGCACTAGAGATCAGGGATTACAACATGACGATAAACCTGGTAAATATGATCCAGGTTCCTTTATCTACATTGTTCCACCAGCAAAACCCTGGAGAAATTATCATTTTGTGAATAAATGACAGAATTTTCTTCCGCTGCACCATTCTCTCCTGTCTTATTGTTGTTGTAGTCTGACTCCTCCATTTGCAAACGTATGTTTGGGTGACGTTCCCAGCTACGCTGCCAGAGGTGTGACTTTCACCGACAGGTATGATGAATTAATCTGACACAAAAAGCGCTGATTGGCCACAGAGGCAGAGAGCTGCGATGAGAATCTATCAATATCCAATCAGAAACCAGCGTGAAGGCACATGGACGGCAGACGTTGTAGAACATACATACACCTCATCTGGCCAGCGCCCCTCACCCTGGAAACGCATGTAATCAGGCCTACACAAGAAAATAAGAAAAATAAAGCATTTCAGAGTAAAAATCTGGGGCCGTCGGTCCAACAGCTGAAGCTTGGCCCAAAATGGGTCATGCAAGCAATAAAGCACCGATGGACAGTGAGGAGACAAAACATCCCCACATCACACAGAGAGGGTCTTGCTATTTTTGCTGCATTTCTGTGTATGACAGTGTGGAATCTGCTGCGCGTTTTAGGATCTGATTAAACATGTCACAGCTGCTTGGAGAAACAGACCAAGCCTTCAAAACTCATACGTTAAATTAATTCAAATATTTAATCAAATTAATTTAACGTCTGACACTGCACCGTCTCTCTAACATGTACAGGCCTCCATGCAGAGGCGTTCATTACGCTCTCAGGCACGTCTAAAGAGACAGCCGCTGTAATGTGTCAGCACTTCCTGGGGATGCCATATCAGCATCTGCAGCCACATTTACTGGAACAAACGATCCCATTTAACAACGTTTCACTGCTGAAGTCTTACTGAGTCGGACCGTAAAATGTTTGCATAACTTCCACTATCAAACAGGTCTAAACTGCAGCAGTCATAGACGGACAGATAGGTACGTCCCCTCAGCTGCACAGAGGACACACTGCTTAAAGAAGCAACAGCGCTGTTCAAATTTGCCCTGTTTGCTTTAACAAAATTAACTGTACAGATATTTTATTTATTTCCCAGCTTTTTATCATTTTAGGAATATTGCTAAACTCAAAACCAGGATGTCTAGATGTGATCTTGAAGTTATTTTACATGCTTTTGTTTTTATGTCAGAATTCGATCTTGTTTGTCTTTTGAGGCTAAGAGGCGTCTTGTCATTGCCACTTTTCTATTCGTTTTGGATCACGGCGATATAAAATATGCATGCATGTTCACACTGGTTGCATATGCTGGATTCTGTGTATCAAACAGGTCTAAACTGCAGCAGTCATAGACGGACAGATAGGTACGTCCCCTCAGCTGCACCGAGGACACACTGCTTAAAGAAGCAACAGCGCTGTTCAAATTTGCCCTGTTTGCTTTAACAAAATTAACTGTACAGATATTTTATTTATTTCCCAGCTGCTGGGTTAAATTAAAATGCTTCGTGTTTCACTCCATTAATAATCCGATTAACATACAAAAGTATTTATACCCGTACTCTCCCCCCCCTTTTTTTTTTTTTTTTTTTTAATATAGTCATGTTACTCCTCGATGTATCGTGTTGATATTTGTGTTAGAGTCACACAAAGTAGCGCATAACTTTGACAGGACAACGTTTGGTTGTGACCTTCAAAAGTCTGGCCCTGAATTTTAGAGGAGCAAGAGGAACGGCATTGTTGAGCCACGTTTAAAGTTTGCCACCCAGGACCACTAAACACTGCACGTCACCCTGAAAGCACCCCCACCCACAGTGAAACATGGTAGTGGCAGCATCATGCTGTGGGCGTGCTTTTCGTCACCAGGGACAGCTGGTAAAAACATGACGCTGCAAACTCACAGCTAGAGCTACAACGGTTTAGACCAAAACATGTCCATGTATCAGATCGGCCTAGTCAAAGTCCACCCCTAAAGTCAGATGAGAATTTGAGGCAAGACTGAAATAAATAAAAACGATGATCGCCCTCGTCTAACTGGCCTTGAGATACGAATGGGAACAAGTTCTGTTGCTTGGTTGTGCAAAACCAGACGAGATGCTTGGTTTTAATGTGTTTATTCAGAGAGACTAAATGGAAAAACCACACCAGGGATTTCAGAGTTTTATTTGTATCAAAAAAACATTTATTTGTTTCCATGCACTAGATTTTATTGGTCCATCATAAAAATGTAATGCAACTAAATGTGCAAAAGCTCCTTTGCGAGGTAAAGTGGATGGCGTCGGTTTTGGACCAAACTGGACCCCTTTGATGACAAAGACTGTTATTGCTGACTCTGCATCTATGAGAGAACCGGGACATTGGTTCAGACGCACCTAAATTTAGAGTCTCTTATCTTTAATTATCTGCACGGTTTTAGCTCAGTTCAGATGCGGCAACAACAAATGGCCGGTTTCACGTTTATTTTTAGCTAATGGCTGACACGCTTGCATTTAAGGGATAAACACCTTACATCTGAACACCAGAAGTTTAGTAAGGGCTTTAAAGCGGCGCTCGGAGAGCCAGCAGGGGATCTGGTTTCCTCATTGCCTCTCCAGGCGCGGGGATCCAGCAGAGCTCCTAGCTGCTGCTGACAGATTCAGTTTGTCAGGAACACAAATAACAGCAGATGAGGACAAATGGAGGTTTTACTGCAGCTTCCCGAACAGATAAAGCAACAAAAATAGAAACAAAGAAAGCAGGCGACTGAACCGTCTCACTGCATCTCGTTTCCTCCAATGACTGAAGCCCCGATGACAGCTCTGCATGTAGGACAGAGATGAGAAATCAACTTCTGTCTCGTTTGGCTCCAACATCGTGGTAAAGACTGAAACCCGAGGGCGCAGACTTCAAACGTACATTTTACCATAATTTACAGAGCAGGCATAAGTGCATACAAGCTCACAACATCAGTTATTCTCCTTTCAACGATGTTGGTACAGTTCCTCTGTAATTAAGTCAGCAGTTTATCATCTTATCTAAACAATTTTTTTTTTTTTTTTTTTGTAATTGCAATGAAAGTTTTGCATTTACCTAAAAGTTTTGCATAAGCAAAGGCTTGAGAGGATTAAACACATGAACCTGACACAGGGCAGCAGTGCATGGCAGGTTCATTAGCAGCCATGAAAGTATACAAGCCGGAGCAATCACCTTCAGTCACCCATCGCCGTCTTTCTGCTGCAGAAACTCATCTGGGCTCATAAAATAAATGAATCCACGGTCTCAACGCGATTCCAGACAAACCGTAGCGGATAAAACTTTGTGAGCTTCTAAAGAGTTTCAGCAGATCCCCACGAGTGGTGCGTCCATCCAGCCGGCACACGCAGCCCGTTAATTAGTTAACGACCACATCAGAAAAGCTGTTTAGTCATGTGGCAAAAGTGTGCGTGAGTGTTCGTGTGGGAGGGAGACAGATGTAGATTTAGAAGAGGAGGATGTGGCCAAACATCAGGTAAAGGATACACAAGAAAGCAAGAAAGGAAGCGAAAAAGAGAGCAAGAAAGGAAAGCAAGAAAAGAAGCAGAAAGGAAAGCAAGAAAGAAAAAAATGGGGAAACTTCAGGAGAGCAAGATTTAACGAGATTGAGTGTGACAGTAAAGGTGAGAGAGAAACTAGATTAAAACAGAATTAAAGGAGAGGCAGCTAGTTAAAATAGAGTCAGGGGAAGAAGAGAGCGAGGAAAGAGAGGGTGCGTGACTGAGGAACAGACTGTGTGATGGTGGGGGGCATGTCCATAAAAACACACGGATCTTTGTTCCCACAACACGACAAAAGAGCCCACACACCTCCACAGCTCAGGAAAAGACAGCGAAATGTGTTAGCTGGCCGAATCGCTTTAATTTGAACCAATCAGTCGTGTTCCTGGTTCAATGGGAGTGTTGTGAGATTAGAAATATGCTGATTACTTCTGTTTTTATTTCCTATTTTTGTCACACTACACAAAGTTTTCATCATTATCATTTTATCATTTTGCTTTGCCTTTTTAGATTAAATATGTTAAAGTATACTTTCTGTTTCAAGAGTAGTTCTATTAGTACAGAAGTCTACAATAGAGAACACCACATCTTTCAGGAATAGAACCTGGATGCGGTCAATTCTCATTAACAACTAAGACGTATCTTGATAAGCCAAGCAGATATTTCGGTTTTACACATCCACATTCTCGCCTAAAATCAATCAGTTCATTTTGTATCAAAGAAAGTATAACTTAGAAAACTTGACTAACTTTTGTTTCTTCTTCTTTCGGCTGTATTTGCGGTCATGTGATAGCAGAACTGACACTTTACTGCCCCCTGCTGCAGCCTTAATGAACTGCGTGTGATTTAAACTGTCTACCACTGAAAGTGAAATATTGAGAAAGCAGCAATGTTTATATACATTTAAATGATGCATCAACGCATGGATTTTCACGTCTGCAATTTTCCATTATCGACATTGTTGATTATGTCGACTTGAATCGTTGCAGGCCTATGAAATTGTAAAAGTAAGACATTTTGGATCATCTCGCGACACCCACTTTGGGAACCCCTGACCTAGATTAAACGTCAAGCAGCGGCGAACCCCCCAGGAGTCTCTGCCCTACAAAAATTACTCCAAGAGCTCATCTCTTACTCATCCAGAAGGCTTCAAAAGAGCCCAGAGCGTCTAAAGCACTACAGGCCTCACTCTTTTCAATTCACAACAGTGTTAACGATTCAGCACTCAGAAAACAACTGGGCAAAAATGGCTTCCATGGGGGAGCTCCAAGGTGATAATCACTGCATTAAAAAAAAAAAAAACAGCAACGATACCCAAGACTTCTGTGGACTGGCAGGACAAAAGAGGACATTGTGTCCCAGTACATGTGCTGGTCAGAAAAGGCATCGCACTGACAGTCAAACACAGCGGCGGTGGTAGTGTGATGGCCGGGGGCTGCTTTGATGACTCTTCTGTTTTAACCTGTTAGAGCAGACTGGTCCAAACAGGGATCACAACCAAGATACATGTGCATTTATGAGTGCAAAATGGAAGTAAGATGGGGCAGAATGGGGGTAAAAACAGGCGATGAACTTCATTAACCCAGAGGGGCTTAACGAGCAATAAAAAAAAAAAAAAATCAAACATTCCCCTGAAAATAGTGGGGTGGTGGTGGGTTGACGATGCGTGGCAAAGCAAATTCCAATGAAACATCTCCAGAAAGTCTATTGATTACGATCACTTTAAAGGATGATAGGAAGATCTGGCTCATTGGAAGCAAAATATAGAGAAATTAAGTATGAAACAAGAGTGCCGTATGTAGAGTAAAATAAACAACCAAATATTTCACTCTAATGCTCATAATTTTAAGACCCACACAAAATATGGAGTCAAAGACGTCAAGACACTTCAATTAATCCGACCTAAATCAATGAAAGTTGTGCTAAATCAGATATCTGACAGTGGCTGGGATGGCTGCCAGCCACCTGAGTGCTTTCAGCGCTGCCGGTGCCACGCGGTGATTATGGGAGTCATTTTTCCCGACGTTCACCCGAGTCGACAACTAACCAGGCAGGAAAAGCAGCGTGGCGTAAAAGTCTGAGTGACAGAGCGACGACGCGAGCTGTGCCACTTTGTTTAAAGACGCCACGGTTTACACCTCCTGAATGACAGGTCTTTAAAAACAATAAAGAAAAAGTCGTTGTTAAATTGTAATTTGGAAGAAGATGACTGAAATAAATATATATTTACTTTTCACAACAGCAAGAAGACTCATTTGCAGATTCCTTTGAAAATTTTAAAACAAAAAACATTTTGCTACATTTATTGCAAGACTTACGTGATGATTACAATTAGGAAAAAAATGCAGTTTTGGCTTTTCATTAACAAGACAATTAAAAGTGCTGTACATAAACAGAGAAAACAATACAGAGGGAAATATTGCATAGGAAAAGAAAAGACAGTGCATTTATAAAGGAATAAGCTAAAACCTTGACTAGACTAGTTTAACTGGAACAAGCTTAATCACCAACATTCAAAGCTTTCATACGTTAAACATACAGAAAGCATAAAATCACAGTACTTAATTGTTTCTAATAACAAAGAAATAAACTGGTTAAATCCTTGAAGGGTTCTGATCTAAAGTAGCTTTTTTCAACTTTTCTAAGAGCTACAACTAACTAGACTTCTTTTTGTTTCAGTGTAATAAAAATAAGTATCTAAATCCTTAAAGCTCTCTGATCTAACCTTTCTGACACTACAGCTAAACCAGAAAGCATCTTAATACAAACAAGTCATGTCAGGAAAACAAAAAAAACAAAGAAAATATCTGAATATTAATCCAGATGATAATTTGGCCTGAATTACGAGGCCTGGTGCAGCCACGCAAACGATGTGATTATTATCCGCAGGTCTGTGTGTGGAACACATTGATTATACGGGTTATTGTTGGAGATGGAGCCTATCCCAAAACCCCACCCCAAAAACACACACACACACACACACACACACATCCTGCTCCATCCTGCCATCTGTACAGCCCCGCCTCGGCACGTTGCCTTCAGGGGACAACGGCAGCCAGGGCGGCTGCTTGTTCCAAGGACTCTGCAGATTATTAAAAAGAGCAAAACCAATTGGGTTCACTTCCTCCTCAGATGATTTGGAGGATCTCTTCTTGCTCAGAGTGGTTCTTTGATCATTTCAGTAAATGATTCAGAGCCGACTGCTGCTCAGGATGTAAAGCAGGTCGTTCAGAAATCACAGCCGGATGAAACCTCGTCTTGTTCAGCAGCATCACTGTTGAGTGTGAATGTACGCCCTGGATATCAGCATCACACAAATAAACTCAGAAATAAAAGAACCTTTGCTAAAAATGTACCACTGAAAACCAGCAGAGCAGCAAAACTAGTTTTAGTTGCTCATCTGCCATGTTCTAAATGACATTACAGCAATCCCACCTCCTCTCTTCCTCTGAGGCTGAATTTAAGTGACCCTCTGTCAGGTGGATCATAGTAACACCCCCAGTCAAAAGGTGGAGCCACACAACCTGCAGTCAAAGAAAACCACGAGTTGCATCACGAGCAGAAGAAGAAACAACGACGACGCTCATTTTTATGAAATAGAGGTTTGGGGAACGTTTGTGGTTTTTATCCTCATTTAAAATCATTTAGCACATCATAAGAAACAATAATTTGCATTGATGTCATTGCTAGGAATCTATTTTTCCTTTCTTCCCAGTTCTTTGTTACTTCTGCTGTTCTGAGTAGACGGCTGGTAAACCAAGCCTTTACTGGCGGCGTTTCTCCAGAGACAAAACAACGTATGGATACAAGCAAGTCCATGAGCCTCGCATTGAGAGGCACACCGAGACCTTAAAAGGGGCATATCCTGCTTTCCAGTTCTTCCTCTTCACATTGAAATCATGCAGCTGTGGTCTATATAAAGTGGAACTGCAATGCTTAGGGCTGAATTCCTCGTTAATTTACCCTCACGTTCCCTGCTCTGAGGAAATCATCTGAGAGCAACTCGTTTTGCTGCCGTGTCTTTAAAACTAAAGGAGGCACCGCTCCAGGTCGCAAAAGGTTCCACTCCACCCCGGTCGGCCATTTTTGTAGTATGCTGGGGCATCCTAGAGTTTGGACTACAAAATCGCAGCTAGAAATAAAAATGCTCGATTTGGGGGGGAAAATAAATAAATAACTCAGTAAGCCTGAAGTCCATGACCTTGTTTGCCAGCGCCGCAGCAAATACTGTGATGTAATACAAAAAGGAATAAAAAACAGAAATCTAAACATATAGAAAAATATGACCCAAAAAGAGTATAAGGATATCTACGCATAACCCAGAAAGACTAGATTTTAATTTTCTACATTCCTAGAGACTCCTACTACACAACAAAATGTTTTTAAGGGCTAGAAAATTAGATTTTTCAAGATGGCGCCCTTTGAGGAATCGTATAACACGCATAAACCTCTTTTTGTTTACATCAAACCAATTTAAAAGCAGAGAATTTATGATTTTACATAATCGTGTGTATCCATGTTGTCTTTCAGTCAAGAGAGTCAAGATAATATGAGAGACTACATTCAAATTTTCCGCACTCCTAAAGCCTCCAAGTACACTACAAAATACATTTAAAGGTGCCATGACATCACTGTATAAACCAGTTCATGTAGTTTATATTGCAGCATATGTAAATTCTCCAAAGAATTTCATTAAAAAAAGTCAACTTGTTGTTTTGTCAGGCCCTCAGTAAAGGGGTTGGTTGCGGTAATGATATGCAGCGCTACTCACTCTGATTGGCTACAGCCATATTTGGAAAAATAAAATTTGTTGTCATGACCCCTTTAAGAGCTAAAAAAGTGGATTTTACATGATGATTTCCCCTTTAACACAAACACCTCTTTTAGGATTGTTAAACTAAATAGTTAATTCATTAATCTTTTATTGCATCAATCTTAACCCTCATAGATTTTTCTTAGACGTATCCCTAAGGCGTTTTACGGATCCTTGCCAGGATGGGGGCAATAAATGTGCGACTATGTCCACAGATGAGCCTATAATGTCTACAGTTTAATAGAAAAGAGCAAAACTCAAGGCTAGGAGATGTCAGACATTAATTGATACCTCCCGACATGAGGACATCGCCGCTGTTTTACATTCTTTACACTGGCTTTCTGTTAGGATTGATTAAAAACTTTTACCGTTTGTTTTTTTAAACCTATTAACGGCCTCGCACCTCCTTATTTATATGAACTATTAAGCATTAGGCTGCGTTGCAGGTCTTTGGGGTCAGCCAGTCAGTTTTTAATAGATGTTGCAAGGACTATGCTTCTTTTGGACCTTTGTGCCATCACCAAACCGGGCCTTTTTAAAAGCAAATTAAAGACACATTTCTTCTGAAAGGTTTTTAATGTTCCTTAGCACATTGTTTTTTAATTGAAATATTTTGTTTTCTGCAATCTTTTTGAACTTTATTTTATTGTGGCACACTTTGGTCTCTCCTTATTTGGATCTCTTAAAGCAAATCAATAAATGAATAAAGCATCACTAGGATTCAACTAGAAATAAACTAATTAAAAGGAGAGCCAAATAGTCAACAACTAGCTTTCTAGGATGATTTAATTGTATATCTGAAGGGATATGGTTGTTTAGTGGAAAAACTGGGGCACAATTATGGCTTCAGCTGGACTTGGTGCCAAACTAAACCAGCGATACAGTCTGGTCAATATCAACTCTGTTTTAGACAAAAATTTATTACATGTTTTTTCATAGATTTTCAGAATATAAATCAGAAACAGTTTTGAAAGTACTTTAAATATAAGATTATTACACACTGTTCAATAAATGATAAGTTTTTTTAATTAAGAGTAATTTTCATTTGAATGTGCTGGAGGCATCCATGTTGGTCAAAGAACAGTACTGCCACCTCCCGGTTTGTGACGTCACTGTGCGGTATCGGCTGTCGAGCAAGTCCCAATGTTCTAAGCCCTTTGATGTTGTATCTGTTTGTAATTATTAATGTTCTATGTTGTTCTTGTATGTTCTTTTTTTGCAATAAAAAAAAATAATAATTAAAAAAAAAGTCCCAATGCTCTATCTAGTGCAGTATGCGAAGCAGAGAGTAATGGATTTAATAGCAACAGCGATGGGAGTTCTCTGGATTTATGTTGGCTACATATGACGTGTTTTTTCTCTGGCCAGAAGTTTGATGGCTAATCCTCCCTCTTCAAGTTGGCAATCCAACGACGAACTTGTGATGGATCGGATGAATCGGAAAGCTGAAATAATTAATGTTTTTTTCACTTTTACCCGATGTGTTGCAACATCCAGCTGCCATGCACGTGGGCATTGTTGCTTCAACAATAGCTCTCGCGAATTTCCATGGTGAAGTCCTCTCAAAATCTGAAATAATTGTTGTTGATCGCAGGTGTGTAGAATAGTTCCTATTGACTTTGCTTGTAGAGAATGGCCCTCGGCTTACCGCACCGTGACGTCACTGCCAGAAGACGTCAGGAGTGAGGCGTTACCATATTTGGTCATTAATGGCCGCTCCCAGACTCCGTGATCGCGACAACAATTAATACTTTAATTTTTTTACTGATTAACGCTAAATTCATGAAATCACAGCGAACGTATTAGTTTTAGGTATAGATAAAGATCCATTGATTCTTCCTTGCTGACCGGACTTCTCCTTTAACAGGACAACGTTTCTGCCTGCTGGTCTGAAGACCGCACAACAAAAAACCTCCGGCTTGAGTTCGCCATCTCCATCTGCAAATTAAAAACCATTCAAAGCAACACTAGTAGTCTGTTCTGTTCATTTTCTCTGAAGCAAATAATAATAACTCGGCACAGGTGGGAAAAATCTGATTTTCTACAGAAGACAAACCACAAAAAGAAAAAAAAATTAAGAAGCTTGGCTTAGACTGAAATCATCTCATCTCAAAGGAATTCAAAGGGCAACAATATTATCTGAAACCAACCAAAGGAAATAAGTAGAAGGATAGAATGTGAAATAAAGGTCACCAAGCAGTAGCAGCATACTAATCTGTAACAGATAAAGCGCCGTAACCCGTTAAACACCACAGCACTGATGCACAACAAAATCCAATAAGGCCACAACACACACACACACACACACACACACACACACACACACACACACACACACACACACACACACACACACTGCTCCACATAATCAATACTGACACGACAAGGTCACATTAAGACCCCCACCTGAGACACCTGATGTCTCAGGTCTGTAGATCCTGTGAGACAAAAAGCCGTCTGACCTTTGACATCAGGATGGCGTTCAAGTTTTTGCCTCGTTTGAAATGTGTCTCCTTGGTGGCAAAAGTGATAAGAAAAGAAGCTACACAAGTCGTTTAATGTCTTGAATATGAAAGCAGCTCCCAGTTGTGGACAGTGAGAACTTGATAAACCGTGGGAAGCCGTGTCTGATCAGCATTCTGAATGAAACAGAACCCCTTGGAAGGGAAAAAGCAGGCAGAAGAGAACAGAAGTTAAACGGCTTCATTATGCATCTATATAAACTACAAGGAAGCCTTAAGCAATGAATCTGAGAAGCATGCGGTTCCCCTACCGTTCTACAAGAGGGCCGCCCACGCCCCGCCACAATAAAAGGCGCCCACTTTCTGAGGATGGCTAAACCACAAACTCCCACGGAGTCGGGAGCACTGAGCGTCTACTAGCCGCGCAGACATCGTCGTAGTCTGTCCTGATTAAAGAAATAAACGCCTAACTGACCCAGTAGTTATCACCAACAAAATTTGCACCTGCTCGCGTTGGGAGCGCGGCATCCAACGGGATAAATCTGTCCTTTAAGAACGCATTTATTTATTTATTTCATATGTTGCCCTGATTACTTCAATATGCTGAGAACGTTTGCGTAATACAAATATGAGGATGATCACGGCTGTTTAAACTTTATTATTATAAACATTAATGCTCCATGCAGCATTTTCTCAAGTAAATGGTCATTTTCAGATGTCCTACAAAAACATAATTTGCTTTGATTGTTGCAAATCACCAAAAGTCTTTCTGTTGGAAACAAAAAACCAAGCTTTCTGAGTCCATCACTGTAAACAGACGACTGTTTTATTCTTGGAAAATGCATTTTTGTTGCTAGTCAGACCCAAAGAATGGTTCAGAAACATCCCCAATGTAATAAAATTTAAATTTAATTAAGTTACGCTCAAAAATATCTCTAAAGATCTCTAAAGAGATTTTAATTCAATCAAGAAGTAGGAAGGAAGAGAGGCATGTAGCCTTCAGAATATAACCATGTATAAAGACACATGAGAGACAGAAACATAAAAAGAGAGACAGAAGCTGGTTGCTCGTATTAAGCTGTATTCTGTGATATTAATGGAAAGTTAAGTGATAGAAAAATCATAGCAACCCCCCAAAAAAGAACCGATGCTATGATTTTTAGCCCCCACCCAACACAAAATTTCTAGGGGAAACACTGGAAGTGAAGTCATTAGTCATGTTTTGCTTATCAAAAAATGTACATTTCTTTCCTGCATTTATGAGAAATGCTAAAAAAACTACAATTAATAACAGAATGATTGAAAACATGACTTGATGGTTTAATGCGTTTGTTCTTCATCACGAACACAAGCCAGTAAAAGCGAAGGGTGGAAGATCAACACGGGGGTCGTCTCGGCTGCTCTGACTGCATCCCTGATGTAAAAGTAAAGCTTTGTGGTCAGCGTTGAGTCACTGTCTGTGGTGATGAACCATCAGGGTGGTTTTACAGGAAAAATAAAGAGGTGATCTGGAATAAAAGAACAACTTAAAACCCTGAGGAAACAGAGGCAACAGAAAAGGCAGAACAGATACGGCTGGAGCAGAAGTACAACAGGTTTAGAGCAGAAACTTCTAACATTTACATCAATGATCATTATTTGACTGGGTTCAAAAGTAAAGATTAAGAAGACAGATATATTTTTTATAACTAGTGTGGCCTGGCAGTGACAGAGCAACATAACTGCTCCTATATGAAAAAAGAACATATTTCTCATCACTGTAAAAATGAAAGCAATTTCAGAGTTTCATGCATAAAGCCGGGCGTACACTGTACGAGTTTTTCAGTCGTGGTACTTATATACATCTCAAACTGTGCGACGGAACCGCGGGGTTTAAAAAGCTCACCGCTCACGATCTGTGCGGCACGACGCTTGGACGCGACCGGACTGCTCACACTGTACGTCGTGCCCCCTCTGGGACCGCTCGCTGTGGTGGCAGAGGCAGGCGAGCGATGGTGGGTGAACAGGGACCCAGAGCAGGGGGTCGAGTCCAGCTCTGGCGAGGCCCGCAGGAGGCACCGGGCGTCGGGGGAACGGAGGGGAGAGAGAGGAGAGACGAGACGCACCGGCGGCCGCTCGGCACGGCAGGTCGCCCAGCCCGCAATCCCCCCAGCCCGCAACCCCCCCCCCCCCCCCCCCCCCCCCGCGAGCGGAGGAGTGCCGAAACAGGCGGCGGACCGCGGAGGAGTGCCGACACAGGCGGCCAGCGCGTTGCGCGGACCGGACGGCTCGCCCTCCTCAACACCGGGCGGAGGTTGCTTCAGGGACGCCCGCTTCCCTCCCTCCGCTGGCGGGGACGGAGAGGAGGGGAGGGCGCTCCCTCGTAGCTCTGCTTGAACAGCAGGATGCGCTCACGAAAACCTCACGACAGCCGACTGAATTTCAAACATGTTTGATTTTCACCGACCGTCCGATTCCTGATCGGGAGGTAGTCGTGAGAAGCCATTCCCCCCTCCTCGATCAAGCTGAAATTCGGCCCGATTCAAAAAATGCTCGCACGACTGAAGAATCGGCCCGAATAGGGCAAAAACTCGTACAGTGTACGCCCGGCTTAAGGAAAAACAATGATCTGACCTTTACCAGATTTTAAAATGTTGTCTAAACTCAAGTGGTTACACACACCCTATTCTAATCTGTCATTATTTATTAAACTAATCAAAGCCAAAATGTAATTCATTGTGTTACTAAGTGCTCCCTTCTTTAGCATTAAATATTCAAATATCTGCCAGACAACGGTAAATCCAATGCATCTGATTAAACGGATCTTCACAAATGTAACGACCTTACAGAAAATGTGCATGCCTGGCACGCACACACATGAATTAACCCAATGCCAAGGCGGAACCACGGCAGCAGTGAACTCACTGCTGCCGCCCATTAAGCTGAGAAGCGTTAAGGCCATCTTCACAACGTTCTACAGAAAAGAAACAGCTCCTTTCATAAAACAGCTCCCACCATAAACCCACACAGATGACCCGCTGTCTGAGCTGCCTTTAATCTCAACAAAGTCCAGTGATCTGATCTGTGTCAGCGCTCTCCAGAGCAACCAATCCATTGTCAGCACATGACAAGAAATGCTAGGAATGACGCACCGATCCGTCCTGGTCCTGAAGTGTTTTTGCTGTTAATCCACCTGTCAGCTAGCAGCACAGACAGCCTAATCTCTACATCAAACTCTTGAGCCGAGGCGGAGCAGTGACCATCTCAGTTAGCGTCTTTAACTTCAACGCAGACGCCGTCAGAGGCCTCCAAATCCTGGCTTCAAGTGTTTTATTAAAGGAGTTATAACATTTAAGAGTCAAAAATCTTCCCTGGAGTGGACGTCCCAGCAAGTTCAACCCGGAGCGCCATCTCAGACTCTACAGACGTCAGTCAGCAGGTTGAATAAGATCGTGACAGGACAGTTACAAAAAGGGCTAAACAAATAGAGCTCGTTTGGAAGAACTGAAACAAAAAGCATGATCTGGGGACCTTAAAGGTAGAAGTTTTCCCAAGTGCCTTCTTGAATAACTGCGCTAGCGCAAGATCATCTCATCCACTCTTCAGGGGGTTTGCGCAAAAGAAAATCTCCCAAATCCTCTCTGGTCTTGTTTCTTTCTACTGAGGCCTCCCTCTTCTTCCTATAGACATGAACACAGTTCGCTTCTTGTGACTCTCAGCCATGTTCAAAGTATGCGGCGAGAGCGGTTAGCCAATGAATGGCTAACCGCTAAGCTAACAGGATACATAGACACTAGAAATGTGCATGTGTAGCCAGTAAGCAGAAACTATGTAGGAAAGAGCACGCACACTGCCGTTACGTGAGCGCATCAGAATGATCGGCATGTGGGACAACCAGTAGATAAGGTGATAAACCCAGAACATGAAGGACAGAGGGGGGTGAGAGCAGGAACAAAACTCTGACCAATCACTGCCCTTCAGACCGAATAGCAGTGATTGGTCAGAGTTTTTACACGCCTGCAGCTCACACAGAGACCTAATTACTTAACCTCCTTTTTCTGAAAACATAAGCTATTGACTACTTTCAGGATGGAGGGACCATTTCAACCGAGTCAACCAAGAACTGCTCTGTATACAAAATCATCGGAGAGTCAAATCAGAGGCTTTCCGTGATGAGATAAACACTGGAAACAAGAACATAAACTCCTCCACCTTTCCACTTAAAATGACTTTAATCATTTAAAGTCAGATCAGGACATCTGAGTGGAAATTATGAGAGGAAAACTGAACAGAGGAACAGCAGTGTGGAGCATCTGATGCCTTCCCATGATGCACTGCAGTACCTTAAGCGGCACACCCATTGTTTGATGATGTTTATGGGCTTTAAGCACGCTAACCAGAAATTAAATCAATAACATAAATGCAAACGCTGTCATAACTGAGGTGAACACACGGAGAGCGATCAGGAAACATAATGTGCGTCATCAGCATAATGGATGATTTATACAGTTTATGGCCCACGGGCACTTAGGACAGGAACACGTGATAAATCAATCG